>CM039484.1:8127823-8458607 GCA_022433065.1 Begonia loranthoides | reverse complement strand
TGGCTCCTCTTTACGTCGCCCTCATATTAGGGTTTGGCTCCGTAAAATGGTGGAAGATCTTCACGAAAGATCAGTGCGAGGCTATAAATCGACTGGTCTGTTATTTTACTCTCCCTCTCTTCACTTTTCAGTTCACAGCTGGTGTAAACCCTTTCAAAATGAACTATTTATTCCTTGGAGCTGACATCATTTCCAAGCTCATTTTTCTTATTTTCATTGCCACTTGGGCTAAATTCTGTGGTAAAAATAATGGGTCTTGGTCTATAACAAGTTTCTCCTTGTGTGCTTTCAATAATTCTCTTGTTGTTGGAGTTCCTTTAATGGAAGCCATGTATGGCCAAATAGGGGTTGATCTTGTTGTTCAATCCTCAGTCATTCAGTCTATTATTTGGGTCTCTCTCCTTCTCTTTGTCTTGGAATTTCGGCAAGCTAGGATTGCCACTGTCGGGTCAGAGGATGGGGGAAATGATTTGGAGGGGCGCTTGGAAATTGTAGATGCTCCAGATAGACCATCGTTTTGGACATTGTTGAAGATCGTCATCTACAAGCTTGCTGTCAATCCTAACTTGTACGCTTGTGTTCTTGGCCTTGTTTGGGCGTTCATAGCTCACTGGTAGTTTATCTACTTGATTTTATGTTTTAGAGATTTAGAATTTTTCATAAATCTTTTCTAAAACTAATTTCTGAAAAAAAAAAATAAACAGGCAGGATTTGAAAATGCCGAGCATCATCCAAGGCTGCATACTGATCTTGTCGAGAGCAGGAACAGGCACTGCCATGTTCAACATGGGTCAGAAAAATAAACACCTTTCTTCTGTAAAAAATAAAAAAAATAAAAAAACAATCTTTTAACGTCATTTTTGGGTTGATCTAATAGTTTATCTTAAATAGCTCACCCTAAAGAAGACTCTGCTCAATATGTCTGTCTAAAATGTTTTATTTGATTTAAAATTTTTAGGGATATTCATGGCTCTCCAGGAGAAACTAATAGCATGTGGAGCAAGACTTACGATGTTGGGAATGATGCTTAGGTTTATTGCTGCGCCGGCGGCCATGGCCGTCGCCTGTGTTGCAGTGGGTTTGCGTGGTGATGTTTTGAGTGTCTCCATTATTCAGGTACTACATGTTTTCACTCTCACAAACTATTTTATTAACTAAATAACACGTGATTAAAATTTGATAGAAAAGCATCATTAATTATTTAAAATAATAAAAAATATCAACTTTGCCCATTTTCCCATGTTTACCCAAAGGCCACAAGTGGGGCATAGGAGAGGAGAGAGATGTGTAGGGAGTTGAAGGGAGGGTAATATAGGGAAAAGGTCGACAAAAAGTGGTGGGTCGCATAAAAATGGTTCCTTGGTACATAAAATTAATTAGTTAATTAATTAATTAAGTTAATTACTTTAGAAAGCTGTTGTTTAATGATCATAAGTTATGTGTATTGCACAGGCTGCTTTGCCACAGGCTATCATATCTTTCATCTTCGCCAAAGAATATGGGCTGCATGCTGGGGTGCTTAGCACCGCGTAAGTTGCATACATACATATTATTATCTAATTAAATATTAATTAATTTTGTTACATAATTAATGGGATGCTAATGATGATTAGCAGTTTAATTAACAAAACCCTTGTTTTTTTGCAGGGTGATCTTCGGCACATTGGTTTCTCTTCCTGTGTTGATTGCATACTACATGATTTTGGAGAACTTAAATTAAGCATTCACAAATTTTGATAGCAATTGGTCTCATCAATTAAACAAAAAATGTGAATTCTTTGAATCGAACATGCAATATTTTGGTAAGTGTCATTGACAATCTTTGAAAATTCAAAGTTCGAATTCATACCGGCGTGGATTTTTGTTGCAAGAAACAATATTTCCCGTATGGAGTTATAATCAAAATGGACGAGAAAACCAAAATGCGAGATCAATAAACCGTCAATGATCGTCCCTAACTTGAAGGATTTTTATGTTGCAATAAGAAAATATATAAATGATTAATTTATTTTCAACTAAACCACCAATTATCATATCTAAAAGTTGATAAACCAAAGAACATAACACAAGAAATACAAAAAAAGAGAAATGCTTAATTACATACGCAGCCTAATCATCTCACTTGAATCACATTCGAAGAAGGCGATTCAGACCCTCTCTTGAAATCCATAATAAAACCTGCAAATGGAGAATGAACTGTAACCCTTACTCTTAAAGACAGCATTCCACAGTAGGAGATAAATTACTGACAATTTAGCTAGAAAGACCCGTAACTCCAACTGTGATATTATATATTCATATGTTATTCTTACCAAATACGATTTCAAACGTAGGGAAAATGAATGTGAAATCGAGATTGAGTTGAAAAGTAACATTATCGAGAAATTTTAGAGAAAACGGATAGCTAGTGTCAAGAAAGCACTTTATATTGTTAGCAATAATCACATTAAGAAGCTGGGTTTTCCAAAGGAGGTAGTTATCATACCCAAGTTTGATTATAAGATTTTGGAATTGAGAAGGAAAAAGGAGGCAGAAAGGTATTTGGGGATGAAGGAAGCTTAGGCACAGAAGAGGTTGTCATGGCTCTAATACCAAGTCAGACGATGTAGGAGAGAGAGATTGAATGGAATAAAGAAGATGTAATTTGTATTTTGTTTCTTCCATTACAATAGATATTTTTATACACCTCTCAGCCACATGGCAGAATATAGTGCTCAGGGATTAATAGAAAGAGGGAGAGAGAAATTGTCATGACCCAAAAGGAACCTGAGACAGAACGGATAACGACCCAGCCCAAAAAATCAAATCGCCCGACCATTTGTCTCTTAAGTTGTATTAATTAACAAAGGAAAACTTAAATATTAGTTATAGTCAGGGCCCAACGAACAAGGGAATATCAGGTCCAACAAGTGATGATAGTAAAGCAATATAATCCAAAATAAAATAACTGTGCAAAAATTAAGAATATGAATTACAGTTATACAGATAAAATATACCTAACAAAAATCTCTCAAGGGAGAATACTAAAATAAAAATAAAATTTTGCCGGATCTAAATTTGACTTGGCAACTGGGAATACAACGGATAAAATCCTGAAAGGTTTCATTGGTATGAGTTAACTAAACTCAATAGGGATTATGTTTTTAAAGAAAAATTTAATTAAAATGATGTTTAAGCATGCACGAATTTAAAACTCACATTTCATAAATTTTTTTCAGAAAATGGTGTACAAAAACGCATGTGTATGAAATCACCCACTAATATGTGATACGTAATTAAAATAAGCATTTATTGTACAAATTAAAAATTACATTAAAAATGGAGCTACTCACAGACTCCAATCACACCATGTCATTGGCATATAATAGAATAAAGATGATGCTCATCGATCTCAAAAGCCAAAGAAATACCCCGATCAAGTTTAAGGATTCGCAACCAAAGGACACAATATATACAACTGTCCTATTAGCTATTTGCACTTTAGGGATTCGAACCCAAGAACATGTCACATATCTCCTATTATCCATTTCACAACAAACAAACACATTCTGCACGGTAGAATGTGTGAAAATAAAATGGACCCCAGACCGGGTTGATCAAACTTGATCCGCATGACCAAGTTGATCCATAAATATTTAATGCATGCTTAAATTGAAATGTGTACAATGAAAATATAATATAATATAAAAATATGACGGTCATAAAAATGGACGCGTCGTTTTAACATGGGACAAATTTCAAAATATTCACTTTAAAAAAATTATGCATAAAATAAATCTCTACCTCGAAGTGCGTAACACTTGTCAAAGCCCAAAAGTCTCAAGAGTCCAATCCAGGTGTTCGCAAATTTTCAATTTAAATTTATGTACCTATCCGGAAGTTAAGGTATTAAATTTTGAGTTTAAATTTTATAAATTAAAATGTTCAATTATCATATAAAATTGATCTAAAATTGATTGGATAATATTACTCAAAATTCTGGCCCAAATTAGACTAAAAAAATATGTTCAAATAGGCCCAAAATTTATCTGAACTACAGCCCAAAGATAAACCAGCCCAAAATTGTTGAACCACTGCCTATTTGTGTGACCTGAACCGTGGCCCAAAACTTGGCAACCCAGCCCATGGCTTGCAGAATGTGGTCCCTCAGGGTTGGACCGCACCATGCACAAAGTTTGCTTCTCGAAAAACTTCGCTTGGCGTCGCGAAATCTCGTTGTCCTTGTCATGGACGACTCTGATTCTGGCTGAGAGTTCCTATCTCGGCCAGCCATCAAACTAACCAAGGCGTAATGCTTAACGCACAGCGACTCAACCTTTGCTAGGTCACGTTTTAGCCTCTCACTGTCGACAGTCGCCGTGCCAAGTAACCGGCCATCGATACAATTTCTCTTCGCCAAACCAAAGTCTAGAATCAAAAGAGTTTAACAATTCCTTCATCCAAATTGCTTTATCAATCCAAAAGTTAACCCAAAATATCACATAACAGAAAAATCTTAAATGCGAAAAATCTAATCTTTATACCTCTTCACCAACAACTGAAGACTTATCAAGACCGTGAAATTCCTATACCCGACCCCCCGAAGTCGCACGATTCCTCCCGGAAAAAATGAAAACAAATAGCTCAATGACTTAACCGATAGATTGAAATTATGCAGGGAAAGGAGGACGACTCACCGTAGAAGACAATGACTCGTGACAGAGTCTCAAATTCGTCAATCCGATTGACGGAAGAATTCGTCGCGAGAGAGAAGAGAGGTGAAGATAGCCAGGATGGAGTTGGAAAATTTGATGAGAAGGAAGAGGATTCAGAAGGACTCCTGTCATTTTTCGCAAAACGCTAGTGGTGCAGAGTAGGCGTTTTCAGTCTTTACAAAAACGTTTTCTTACTATAATAAATTCTTGGGAAAATGACAATTCAACCATCGTGGTTTACGATCAATGACAAGTCAACCACTATAGTTTGTTTTCTAACAATTTAACCATCCACATATGCTAAAATGACAACTTCACCATCGATGTGAGAAAAAAAACTGAGGGTATGTCAATTTTGACTTGGACACCGCGACGTTCACAGGAAATTTTTGCCTGGAGACCGCGGTGTCCAGGCAAAAATTCCTTGGACACCACATGCAATTTTTCATGGACACCGCGGTCTCTAGGCAAAAATTGCCTGGACACCGTGGTCTCTAGGCAAAAAGACCACCTGAACTTCAAACAACCATAAATTTTTTTAAGAGTGTCAGAATTTGACGCACAAGGTATCAATTTGTAGGTCTCTAAAAGAGCTTCGATTTGATACCTTATGCATCTAATTCCGACACACGTAACAAAAGTTATGGTTGTTTGAAGTTCAACAGGGCGTTTTGCCTGGACACCGCGGTCTCCAGGCAAAATTGCCTGCGGTATCCACGCAAAAATTGCCTGGAGACCGCGGTATCTAGGCAAAACGACTTGCTAAACTTCAAAAGATCATAACTTTTTCTACGAGTGTCTGAATTTGACGCACAAGGTATCAATTTGTAGGTCTCTAAAAGATCTTCGATTTAATACCTTATGCATCCAATTTCAACACTCATAACAAAAATTATGATCGTTTGAAGTTCAGCAGGTCGTTTTGCTTGGACAACGCGGTCTCCAGGCAAAATTACCTGCGGTGTCCAGGCAAAAATTGCCTGGAGACCGCGGCGTCTAGGCAAAATGACTTGCTGAACTTCAAATGACCATAACTTTTGTTACGAGTGTCAGAATTTAACGTACAAGGTATCAATTTGTAGGTCTCTGAAAGAGCTTCGATTTGATATCTTATGCATCTAATTCCAACAGCAAAAGTAAAAGTTATGATCATTTGAAGTTCAGCAGGTTGTTTTGCCTGGACACCGCAGTCTCTAGGCAATTTTTGCCTTGACACTGCAGGCAATTTTGCCTGGAGACCGCAGTGTCTAGGCAAAACGACCTGCTGAACTTCAAATGACCATAACTTTTGCTATGAGTGTTAGAATTGGACGCAGAAGATATCAAATCAAAGATCTTTTAGAGACCTACAAATTGATACCATGTGCGTCAAATTTTGACACTCATAGCAAAAGTTATTGTCATTTGAAGTTTAGCAGGTTGTTTTGCCTGGACACCGCGGTCTCCAGGCAATTTTTGCCTGTACACCGCAGGCAATTTTGCCTGGAGACCGCGGTGTCCAGGCAAAATGCGCTATGGGTCTTGGAATTGGACGCATAAGGTATCAAATTGAAACTCTTTTAGAGACCTACAAATTCATACTTTGTGCATCAAATTCTGACACTCGTAGCAAAAGTTATGGTCGTTTGAAGTTCAAGTGGTCTTTTTGCCTGGACACCACAGGCATTTTTGCTTTGACACCGCGGTGTCCAGGCAATTTTTGCCTGGAGACCGCGGTGTGCAGGCAAAATTGCCTGTGGTGTCCAGGAAATTTTTGCCTGGAGATCGCGGTGTCCAAGAAAAATTGTCTGCGGTGTCCAGGCAATTTTTGCCTAGAGACCGTGGTGTTCAGACAAAATTGTCTGCGGTGTCCAAGCAATTTTTGCGTGGACACCTCGGTCTTCAGGCAAAAATTGCCTGCGGACGCCACGATGTCCAAGCCAAAATTGGCATACTCTCAGTTTTTTTTCTCACATCGATGGTGAAGTTGTCATTTTAGCATACGTGAATGGTTAAATTATTAGAAAATATATCATAGTGGTTGACTTGTCATTGATCGTAAATCACGATGGTTGAATTGTTATTTTCCCTAAATTTTAAAATTTAAAGAAATGACAGATATTATAGAAATGACAGATAGGACAGATATTCTACAAAAAAGTTTCTTTTCCTCTCCGATGATAGGATAAATACACATCTTCAAATACAAAAGCATAAATTGTAGAAGAGGTTAAATACAGGAAACCCTTTTATTTTCAAGAGATTTCGAGCTGAAACAACACAGAGAATATGATCAGTTGGTAGGATGTGTATGGTGGAAGAAATGGCTCCTCTTTACGTCGCCCTCATATTAGGGTTTGGCTCCGTAAAATGGTGGAAGATCTTCACGAATGATCAGTGCGAGGCTACAAACCAACTGGTCTGTTGTTTTACTCTCTATCTCTTCACTTTTCAGTTCACAGCTGGTGTAAACCCTTTCAAAATGAACTATTTATTCCTTGGAGCAGACGTCATCTCCAAGCTCATTTTTCTTATTTTCACTGCCACTTGGGCTAAATTCTGTGGTAAAAATAATGGGTCTTGGTCTATAACAAGTTTCTCCTTGTCTGCTTTCAATAATTCTCTTGTTGTTGGAGTTCCTCTAATGGAAGCCATGTATGGCCAAATAGGGGTTGATCTTGTTGTTCAATCCTCAATCATTCAGTCAATTATTTGGGTCTCTCTCCTTCTCTTCGTCTTGGAATTTCGGTAAGCCAGGATTGCCACTGTCGGGTCGGCGGATACAGGAAATGATTTGGAGGGGGGCTTGGAAATTGTAGATGCTTCAGATAGACCACCGTTTTTGACATTGTTGAAGATTGTCATCCACAAGCTTGCTGTCAATCCTAACTTGTACGCTTGTGTTCTTGGCCTTGTTTGGGCGTTCATAGCTCACTGGTAGTTTATCTACTTTTTTTTTTTTTTTTGGAGATTTAGAATTTTTCATAAGAGTCACACGTGCATCGATAACAAAATTTGAAAGTTTAAATAGGATATATAAAACTTCTAAAATACTCAAACTAATAGACTTCCAAATTTTATTTAAGAAATAATTCTTATTGTCACGATATAAAGATTTCATCATTTTAATATTCAAAAATAAAATTTTGAACTAACCTCGATATATGATCAAAATAATTGAAATGAAATTTCAATAAATGTCGATCGTCATACTGAGGAACCATTTTTATGGGACCCACCACTTTTCGCCGACCACGCAAACCCACTGCAACACAGGCGACGGCCATGGATGTCGGCGCAGCAATAAACTTAAGCATCATTCCCAACCCCGTAAGGCGTGCTCCACATGCTATCAGTTTCTCCTGGAGAACCATGAATATCCCTGAAAATTTTAAATAAAAAAAAACATTTTAAACAGACATATTGAGCAGAATCTTCTATAGGGTGAGCTATTTAAGATAAACTATTAGATGAGCCCAAAAATGACGTTAAAATATTGTGTTTTTTATTTTTTGCAGAAGAAAGGTGTTTATTTTTCTGACCCATGTTGAACATGGCAGTGCTTGTTCCTGCTCTCGACAAGATCAGTATGCAGCCTTGGATGATGCTCGACATTTTCAAATCCTGCCTGTTTATTTTTTTCAGAAGTTAGTTTTAGAAAAAGATTTATGGAAAATTCTAAATTTCCAAAAAATAAAAAAAATAATAAAGTAGATAAACTACCAGTGAGCTATGTATGCCCAAACAAGCCCAAGAACACAAGCGTACAAGTTAGGATTGACAGCAAGGTTGTAGATGACGATCTTCAACAATGTCCAAAATGATGGTCTATTTGGAGCATCTACAATTTCCAAGCGCCCCTCCAAATCATTTCCCCCATCCTCCTACCCGACACTGGCAATCCTGGCTTGCCGAAATTTCAAGACGAAGAGAAGAATAGAGACCCAAATAATAGACTGAATGACTGAGGATTGAACAACAAGAACAACCCCTAGTTGGCCATACATGGCTTCCATTAGAGGAACTCCAACAACAAGAGAATTATTGAAAGCAGACTAGGAGAAACTTGTTATAGACCAAGACCCATTATTTTTACCAATAAATTTAGCCCAAGTGGCAATGAAAATAAGAAAAAAATGAGCTTGGAGATGACGTCTACTCCAAGGAATAAATAGTTCATTTTGAAAGGGTTTACACAAACTGTGAACTGAAAAGTGAAGAGAGGGAGAGTAAAATAAGAGACCAGTCGGTTTATAGCCTCGCACTGATCATTCGTGAAGATCTTCCACCATTTTACGGAGCCGAACCCTAATATGAGGGCGACGTAAAGAGGAGCCATTACTTCCACCACTTTATACACATCCTGCCAACTGATCATCTTCTGTGTTGTTTCAGCTCAAAATCTCTTGAAAATAAAAGGGTTTCCACTATCTTATAGATTCGGTTACCATATATATTCATTTGTTGTGCGTCTGAATGAAAAAGGGCCTTGTTGGTACCAAAATATGTTCTTGTCTTGAATGCTAATTGCAAATGTAGTGTGAGAGACATCCAATAGAATTCCCATATGCACGGAAGAAGAAGCGTTCAGGGGCTGAGAGAAGATGGGGGTATATACAATTTGCAGAAGATGGAGACACGATGGAAGCACAAGTGTTGGAGCATGATGAACCTGGTCATGCAAGAAGGGTGAAAGGGAGGTTTGGTAACATTTACAGCAGGAGTAAGTTGGGGGTAGATTAATAATTACCTGCTTTGGTGGAAAGATCGTGGGGCTGTTGCAAATTAAGTTGTTGATTGAGACGGTTAAGGAGGAGGTGAAGGTATGTGGTTGGAGAGGAGTAGAGGAGCGGTTGGGCAAAAACCCTGTATTTCCTTGTTTTCTAGTTTGGATTCTGGTGGTGTTTGAATGTTATTTTCTCCTGGGTTGTAATTCGGTTTCTAAAAAACTCTTTTGAGATTGCGCTGGGACTACAGAGCCAGAGGGCTGTCTGGCTGGAATCAGATCAATCAGCGCACCAAGCTGGGCCTATGTGCTGGGAGCTAATATTAAGTGTAGTAGCGCTGGATAGCAGCGCTTTCGCACTGGCTCTCTGTCATGACCCAAAGACAAGTCAAACAAAACTATCAAGTCAAACAACCCGATCATCGTAGAGAACCCAATCACCTAGCTCAATACGTGTATTTTAGCAGAAAACTTATAATTATGTAGTTCGACCAAAAATATATGAGTCTAAGTCCGAGTAAAGATCACAAGAAAATAATAGTGCATTAATTTAAAATGAAGTACTGTGCAACAAATCCAATCCAATAATATTAAGTTCTACAGATCAAATAAAAATGTCATTTGTCATCACCAAATAAGACCAAATAAAAATGTCATTTGTCATCACCAAATAACAATAAATCACTCAAGTAGAAATAATAATACTTTTCAGCTACTGATTTTCAGCTGCTCGTACCTTTATCTAAAGTTTTGGGGAGTAGCCGTTTGGGATAAGTGATTAACTCAGTAAAGTATAACTATACTAGATGCACCTCATGCAAAACTAGTTTTTCTCTATTTTTGAAAACATTGTTATGTTTCTCATTTTTACCGTACATGAGTTTTAAATTAAAATCTCTTTATCATATTATGAATATGGCCCAAGACCATCGATGAAGCTTTTTTTAAAAACTCGCTATATACATAGACAGCTATACCTCGTAAAATAGGCCATCATCGTTGAAAATGGTAGGTCACTCAATGACTCACCCACCACTCAACATAGATGAGATGGTCACCCATCGATGACAGCACCTTTATGAGGCAGGAATAATGACGACAATCCAAAGATTCCGCACATCACCCGAATTGCTGGCGCACCAGACTGCACGACACAACCCATATAATCGTATAATTAAATAAAACAAATACAGTTGCTTGCTATATATGGACTTGTTTAACAACTAAGATACTTAAAAGTTTCAAATGGACGAGGTTTACCGACGAGCAAGCTCGACAGTCACGCCACCCGTCAGATGAAATGATACTTAGGATAAACAAGTCTCAACGACTGACAACCACTTGATCCGTGGGACAAATCCTGGCCAAGTTTAGGGGCTTGCGACCCAAGGAGACATCATCACTTTCCCGTACTGTTTACAACTTCCAGGGCTCTTGACCTGAGGACACGTCACCAATGCCTCGTTCTGTTTTCGCACGTGCAAACAATCAACCTTCACACAGCAGAAAGTTTCAAAGGGGACAGTCTCGTGACGTTTTAGCACCAAAGTGCCAAGGCATCAAGAGGAATCATCTCTCAATATATGCACAATAACTTCAAACCATGTACGAAATTAAACGTGAGAAAACATACTATTAATAAAAACTGACGTGCTGTCGATCAGTCCCTGTCATTTTTCAAGTGTGATATTCCACAAAATAAATATTTTGAAAACAAGATGCAATACAATGCAAGAGGTATAGAAATCCCTACTTAGACGGCAACCTCTCTTCGTATCCGAATGAGCAACGACCTCGGGCACCGGCTCCAAGTCCACAAACTCGTCAAAGCCTATAACGTGACAAAACAGGAATTCATAAATAAATCTCAAAACTTAAGTAGAGTAATCATATACCGAGACTAATCTTAACATCTATCCTTAATGACTAAAAGAGAACTCCAACTCATCTTCATGCATTACATAACAAAGCATTCTCAGCTCACTAAACAGGAACTAAACGCTGCAACCAAACCACAAATTAACAGATCCTCAACAATGCATCAACCAACAAGTCGACAATTTCCTTATTAGCCAATCAAATTGAAAATCAACATACTTCTATCAACACTAGAAGTCATGCACTGTTGCTTTCACAAAATGAAGTTATTTCCTTGTATTCAGAATCACCCATTTAGATAGCAGTATAATGGGCAACAATAATGACTAACTATAAATCCAACATTCTTCTCCCACGATTTTTCAATCTTCAATGGTAGTAATTTAACATCAGAAACAACATCATGTCCTTAATCTATGCAAAATCCTTTATAATGCATAGTAACCCAAACAAAATAGAACCAATTATCAGCCTTCAAACAAAACCTAAATTTATCATCTAAAACAGGGAGCTTAAATCACAGGGTATAAGTCCTCAGAATTTTCTAGAATCAATATCTCAACTAGAGGTGGCTAACGAGCCGAATCGAGCCTACCAAGCTTGAAAAAGTTTGGCTCGTAGAGTCTGCCGAGCTTTACGAGCTGAGCCTAACGAGCCTGCCGAGCCTAACGTGTTGAGCCTAACGAGCCGAGCTTAACAAGTCTGCCGAGCCTAACGAGTCTGCCGAGCCTAACGAGCCGACCAAGCCTAACGAGCCTTAACGAGCCGAGCCTAACGAGCCAAATATACATAAATAATAATATCGTATATAAATATATTATAAATTATTCTTAATATTAGACCATTTAAAACTATAAATAACATTTATTATTATAACGTAAAAATATAATAATTAATAAGTTAATTGAACAAGTCAAGGAGAAAAGTTTATTTCGTTGTCAGTTATTCCTAGTAAGCGCTTTGCAATTTTTGACCACCTAGAGAGATCAAGACACACAGAAAGATGAAGCAGGAAGCTTTAAGGGTAAAGAAGCTGACCATGGAAAATCAAGAGAGAGAGAGACAGAGGAGAGAGATTACCTGCTACCCCATTTGAGATGAAGATCGAGGATCAAAATCAAAATCTGTTCATGCAAGGAAAAATTTCCTCTTTTCACATCCGGTTTCAGATAGTTAAGCCATCTCAGCCTGTAACTTTTTCCTCTTCTTCTCAGCCTAGCCTTCGGGAGATGACGACGCCTAGCCCGATGACGACCCTTACATGCGACGACGAGCCTTCGGCCTTCGACGCGAGACGACGATCTCGTCTCGTCTTCAAACTTCAACGCGAGACGACGATCTCGTCTCGCCTTCACGCTAGTCGCGAGATCCAGAGGCCGTCGTCTCCAGACTCTCCCCTGGAGAGTCTCCAGTGACTGCAGCCTGTAGCCTGGACAGGCTCGCGCGGGCTTGGCCAAGCAACCGTCGCCCGCCAGGCTCGCGAGCCTAGGCTCGGCGGGCTGGCAAGCCTACGATTTCCGGCTCGGCTCGGCCCGCCAACCAGGTCGAGCCGGCGAGCCAAGCTCGGCCAGCTCGCCAGCCCGCCCGTTAGTCATCTCTAATCTCAACGGAATATAACAGGGCATTAGAATCCTCCATAAGTGAACATCAAACCGTGAGAAAATCATCACAACAGAGACCAAACCAAAACAATTTTATCAGAGAAACCGTAACGAAGCAGACCCAAGCAAAAACAGCTTAACCACAACACATTCAACCTAATATTTAGAGTCACCAACAAGACTATAAGCTGCTAAATATGCTCAATATATTTCTGTGAAAACCATGGCATAACAGGACCAAGTTTTTTGTCAAATATCAAAACATGGAGCGTTTCTCTTTGGGGTTCTTCACAGATAAACAGTTTAACAATAGCCTCCAAATCTCAATATTAATCACAAAAAAACTAAAAGTATACAACTCAACTGGGGAATCCGTCATCAATGACTATCCATGAACCAAAAAATAAAAATCATCAAAATCGCAGCAGAGTGGGAACAGAAATCAAACCAAACTCGCGGCATTACTCACCTAATCGGAGGAATAGCGAAATGGAGTTCAGCTCGGTTCAGTCCTTTGTCGTCTAGACCGTTTTGCCTCGTCGGAATGCCCTCGGTCGAGCCGTCGCAGTCGCTCGCAACCCTTTCGCACTCGGAAACGCTCAAACGGACTGCAGCTCCCTCCGCCCAGAATCGACGGCTCGTCTCTCCCGCGAATCGCTCTCACTCTCGGCCGAATGGAAGAACAAATAGAGCTTGCCCTATTTTTTCCTTCTCTGCAAGTGTTTTCCCGCAGACGGCAGTCACTCTCTCTTCCCCCTCTTTCTTCTATTAAATAAATTTCCTATCTCCTATTTCCTTACTTCTTCCCTTCAAATCTTCTATTTCTTCTCTTTTAGTATTTTTTTTTTTATTTTACTTTTTATCATTCATTTCATTTCTTTCTTATTTAATTTAAACCCTTCTTCTTATTTAAACATATTTCCCATATTTCTATTTTTTTTTCCCACTTCACTTTTTCTTCTCCCAAGATCTGACATTCACCTTTTAATCATTTCTTCATTTTTAATTCATCCATTTCATTTTGCCGCCATTTTCCCTACCTTACGTTTTCTTTCCATTTTCAATTCATTTCTTTATTTAACAAATTTCTCACTCCTTTTCCATAATATATAAATATATATATACCAAATATACATGTCATGTATATTATATAGATTACTTCAACTTTTGCCTTACTCTAAATATCATCTAACTCTATGTTATAACTTCAATTTATCTCTTCAATTTCGTTTCTTAAATTAACTTTTCATTTGAAAAAATTCTAACTTCACCGATTTGATTAATTGACCAAATTTACGTACGTAGCTGCTACACAATAATTCAGGTCAAACTTTTCACAATTTGATTGATGTTAACGCGAAAAATTTACACGTAGAATTTTTTATTAAAAAATTTCTCAGGTTTTACACTCTCTGTGCTTGAGCGTAAAATTACAGCGTTGTAGCACTGGTTATGAGGGCTACAACGCTCGAACGGATCCAAATATATGTAACCATTGGCTAAGTGTGTTTTTATTGGTTAAAACTTAAATTTGCGTTGTGTCTAGTTAGATTAAGGGTTGTTGGGTGGATTGTATAAGGAAAAGGGTTAGGAAAGAGTGTTTTCTTTTGTAAAAATTATACTAGTTTGGAAAATTCTCTAGAGAGAATTTGTTGTTTCTATAAAATTGTGTTTGGGTAGCTATCATAATGATGAGGGTAACAAGTTTTTAAATGATAGATGACAAATATACTGTGAATTCATTGGTTAGTCAGTTAAATTGAAAATTGTTGTTTAGAGTTCTCCTTTTATTTCTTGAAAAGAAGTATGATCTCATTTCCATAATGTAACATCTTTCCATTATTTCAGTATAATATTGTCTACTTTAGATCAAATTCTGCATGATTTTATTTTTGAGGTTAGCTCAAAACCATTGTACTAGGTAGGGAGGTTACTTATAAATCTTACATTTTTCACTCTTCCAAACGATGTGTGATTGTGTACCCCCACTAGTATGATTCAGATTCTTACATAGGTCATCTTAGCCTTCATAGGGCGAACTGCCACAATCTCCCCATTTTGGGAACCTGACGTCATCGTCGACTATACTTCTGGTTGAGTTTTGGCTCTAATAAAATTTTTAACATCCTATAGTCCATCAAGTACAATATTGTCTGCTTTGCACCGAAGCCCGCACGGTTTTGTTCTTGGGATTAGTCCAAAATGTGTCATGTTAGGTAGGGAGGAGAACTCTACTTATAAACCATACATTTTCCACTTTTCTAAGCAATGTGAGATTGTGCACTCCCACTGATATAAGTTGAACTCTCACATAGATTATCCTGATTTTCACATGGTGGGTTGACACACCTGACGAGTGGTACATTTGTTGTTAATGCTTTTAAATGATTAGTACTATGACCCCATTTGTGGAGAAAATATTTTGGGGTGAATTAAAAAGTATTTTACTTTTAAAAGAAGCAAAAGCATGTACTTACTATCATCCTTTAATATCACTATATTAATAGTTTTCATTGTGATGGTTGATGGTATATGGTTGTACTTAAAAACAATTCAGTGAAATAAAATGAAGTAAAGAAATAAACGATTTCTTTCTTTGGAAACTCTCACCCAGACGTGGGAGTGTTACAGACCGTGAGGGATTTCTCCTCCAATGCACTCCTTTTTCCTGATTCTCCTTCTCTGTTATGTCTTCGGTTTTTGTTGCCTGCACTCTCTCAGCAAAAACCCGAAAGGCTTAAGTAGGAAAGGAAGAAATTCCGCTCCTGGAGTGTAGGAGGTTAGACGCGGTAAGTTGGATTTTTCCTTCAAATCTATGAGGCTAAATTTTACTTGGAATTTTTTGTTATGATTCAAAATTTGTTGGAAGGAAATTAAAACTTTGTTTAACTGACAGTTTCCGATGCAGGAAACTATGAAAACAACAGACTTGGTTGGAGGTTTTGGTAGACGTTTGGGTTGGTCGAAGTTATGGTGTTTAAACTAGGTTCTCTAGTACCTGATTATAGCACATTGTCGAATTTTTGAATGTTAGATTATTTTAATAATCTATTGTGTGGTCCATGTTAATTAAAGTTTATTGACTTAATATTAAAGTGCTTAATGTGATGATTGTTAAGCGTAAAAGAAATTAAGTTGATTGGGTTTTAATTCCCTCTCCTTGACCTTATTAAAGTATAAAATATATGGTTAAAGAGATATATATATATATATAAAGAGATATGAATGAAATGGTATTGACATATATTCCCTGTAAGATGAAAGGGCAAATCTGTAAATTCTCTTTAATAAATCTCTTTATATTCTCTAGAAGAGATTGGAACATGAAGGGTTTTGAACATTAGGGTTTTGAAGAAAGGGTTTTCAGAAGGATTTCAGAAATCATCCATCTCTCTCTAGAAAGGTAACTATTCGTCTCTTGATCATCGAAGAGAAAAGTAAAGGAAAAGGATCAAGGCGATAAAAGCATTCCGCATCTACGTCTACATCAAAAACATGGATCAAGACTGGTAATTTATTGTTTTATTTATCCCTAAATTATAGAAACATATTGGTTGAATCTAGTATGTTGAATTGAGAATTAAAGTATTGTTTTGAATGTAAAATTCATCTAACATTGAATTCTTGCTTTTGGAGTTATACTGGTCGAATTCTAGAATTTTGAAATGGGTAGAGAATGGGGCAAGAACCGACAATTTTTCATTGCCCTGTTTGCCTCGGTTATAGAACAACGAAATGCAACTCAACTAACACTGAGTCGCAATGCTCGTTCATTTTAGTCTCGGTCTGTGGAGCGATTGGCCGAGACAAAGGATGGAACACCTGCAAGAAAGGGCAAAACGACGCTCATCGCCTTCTCCGCGTTCTAGCCACGAACATGGGTCGATGTAGGGGCCATTCATAGACTGCAAGCTAGTGATAAAGATTGTGCTCGATCTAGTCTGCTAACTGCAGAGTAAACCAGTGAAAATGTGGTCCAATTCATTTTTGGGCTTTGGTCTGGGTCTAAGGGTTGTGGACTCTTAACATAATTTTTTTATTATGTTTGGGCTTGTGTTTGGATCATGAATTTTTATATTTCTTTTACCTAATTAAATTAGATTAATTTTAAATAAAAATTGAAAATATTCAAGTACAAAATTTTGACTAAAAATTAATATTTTAATTTTTGTATTGGTACCCATATTTAATTAAAAAACTGGGAATCATTGAATTTGGGTTATTTGGATTTTGGGCTTTAGCCAATGTAATCGACTACGAGGTATGAATTTATTTTATGCACTGTATTGCATAATTTTTATTAAATAAACATTTTAAGACGTGTCTCATAGAAAAATAACGTGTCTATTTTATAGCCGTCATGTTTTTATATTATTTTTTATTTTTCATTGTACACTTTTTAATTAAGCATGCATGTAAATATTTCTGGATCAATTCAGTCGCGTGAACTGAGTTTGATAGATCCGATTTGGGGTCTGTTTTATTTTCACACTTTTGATTGTGCAGAATGTGTTTGTTGCTGTTAACTAGGGTAATGAAATAGTTTTATGTGTCGTGTCCCTGAGCGCAAAATCATAAACCTAATAAGGGTATTTTATATGGCTTTTGCGATCGTCAAACATCGTTTTCATTTTGTTATATGTCTATGGCATGCTGTGCACGAAGTCCACAAGTAGCTCAATTTTCACTCTGATTTTTAATTAGTACAACAATGACCTATTTTAATTACGTACCACATATTAGTTGGTGGTTTTAAACACGTGCCCTTTTGTATGCATTTTTTCTAAAATGAATTTATAAAATGTGATTTTAAATTCACACATGTTTAAACATTTCTTTTTAATTAAAATTATTAAATCCCTATTTATTTTAGTCAACTCACTCGAATAACATCTTTCAGCATTTTATCATTTGGACTTCCAGTTGCCTAGTGTAATGTCCCCCAGTGCTCCCAGTACAATATTGTCCGCTTTGGGTCAAAGACCGCATAGTTTTGTTCTTGGGGTTAGCCCAAAACGCGTTGTACTAGGTAGACAGGGGAACCCTACTTATAAACCATGCATTTTTTACTCTCCCAAGCGATGTGAGATTGTGCTTCCCTGATATGGGTCGGACCCACACCTGGGCATTTCTTGACCTTCATAGGGCGGGCTGCCATAATCTCCCTCCTTTGGGACCCGACGCCATCGTCGGCCACACTTTCAGTTGAGATTTCGCTCTGATACCATTTATAATATCCCCTGATGCTCCTAGTACAATATTGTCCGCTTTGGGTCAAAGTCTGCACGGTTTTGTTCTTGGGGTTAGCCAAAAATGCGTTGTACTAGGTAGGAAGGGGAACCCTACTTATAAACTATGCATTTTTTACTCTCCCAAGCGATGTAGAATTGTGCCCTCTTGATATGGGTCGGACCCACACCTGGGCTTTTCCTGACTTTCATAGGGCAGGCTGCCACACATAGTCAAGATTAGACCCAACAAGATTTTATTTTATTTCTGCACTTTAACAATTTACTCTTGAGAGACCATATTTGTAACGTAAATTTTATTAAGAACAATTATAATTTCTAATTTACTTTTCCGCACAGTTATTTTACTTGGATTATACTATTATGTTATCCAATATCATTGTTGGATCTGTTAAGTCCAAATTATCGGGCTCTGGCTTTTAATTAATAAATTTTAGTCTTTCAATGCTAATAAATAAAACTAAAAGTGAAAAAGGGTCGGATGATTCGGCTCTATGGGCAGGGTCGTTCCCCGTTCTTTCTCAGGCCTCTTGCAGGTCGTGATAGAATTTTTGGTATCAAAGTCAAGTTGCATCTTGAAAAGTGATATCAATATGATAGATAATATAGTAATATATAAGGATTTACAAATACTGTTCCTAAGAACAAAGTAAAAAAATAATTTTTGTTAAGTTGCTACTAAAAAGGGCATCTTGAGATTTTTCATTGGTGGATAAAGACATTTCTCTAATCGGACACGAGTAATTTGAAGTGGTCTGAATTTAGTTAGAAGTGATATGGAGTACGCTTTGTAAATGATTAGAAACAACCTTTCTGAACATATGACTCTGCGAACTCTTCTAGGTTATATGTGTGGACATGTGAAGTTTGAACTTATGAAATCCATCATAGAAAGAAGTTCAAAGCCTAGGTTTCCTTCGAAAATTCAATGTTTGCTCTGTCATATCTGGAATCTGTTAGTCTAAGCTAGAATCTTGTGTTTGAAGACTATGATTGGAAAACTGTTGATAAAGACTTCTAATTAGTCTTTGTATTGTACAATTTGACATTAGTGTAAGTTTATGCGTAAGCAGTTAAGAATATTTGGACAAAATATTAGAGTTGTTAAAATGGAAGAATGACTTCAATAAAGAGTTCTCTGAGAGTAGTTTGAATTGAGACAACATAAGATGAGATTATAAAACATTTATAGGCCAGTGTTTGTGAGCAGAATTGACCTTTAGAGTGTTGAAAATTAGTTAAAGGTGATGCAAAGGAATTTGACGACTATTGGAGTTCTATTGTAGTATTTGGTTGAGTTTGCAACCTTCTATTTTGAGAAGATGACCAGATTATGGTGAAAGTCTCTTAAGTTGGATTAATCGCTAGATATGATGAGGCAGTGTTCAGAAACAACTATTGTAATGCTGGTCATCGCCAGAATATGATTAATATTTATCATGATTTGGAGCAGGAAAGTATGACTGTAGAGAAGTTAGAAAATTTCCTATCACGATCTAGAGGCAGGACTAATAGAATCACTGGGTCAGGTAACCAGATTTTGAGGTGTCTCAAGACACCTCAAATCTTGAGGTGTCGAGACACCGCAAGACACTGCGGTGTCTTGAGACCTGGGCGTCTTTCTTCCCAAACGTCGTAGCATCTTTCTTCTTAGACGCCGATGAACGCCGCGACAATGTTCTCTCTTACGTGCCTGCGTTTTCTGTCTTGGCTTAATACACTGCAAATGATAATTGAATTGTTTGGGAGACAAATGATTATTGAATTGTTTCTCTTTGATATTCTCTCTTCGCATAAAAAGTTCTACTGGACAAAGTGAAGAAAGACTGTAATTCTCTTTTTCTTTCTATTATTTAATTGAACAACAGACAAAGTTCTACGTCTTACCTTGTTGAGACACTGCGAGCTATGCAGTGTCTTGAGACAGACACCACGTAGCTTGTGGTGTCTTGAGACAGACACTGCGTAGCTCTCAGTGTTGGCTTTATCATTTTTTTTATACATCAGTAGTTTATTTGTTAAAAAAATATCATAGTGGTTGACTTGTCATTGACAAAAAATCACGATGGTTGATTTATCATTTACCCATGAATTTATTAACAAAAAAAAAAAAGATTATAGTTAAATTACAAAGTACAATCATTTATCATTTTCCCTTTGATATAATTTTTAGGGAAAATGACAAATCAACCATTGTGGTTTCGAATCAATGACAAGTCAACCATTGTGGTTTAAGTTTTAACAATGTGCTTAAATTTAAAATGAGTGTATTTAAAAGGATGTACATGTGCTTGGATGCATGCAAGAGGGCTGTGTTGAACTGTGGTAGACCGGTGATTTGTTTAGATGGTTGCCACTTGAAGGGAGTGACTCCGGGACAGCTGTTGACCGTTGTGACCATCGACGGGAACGATGGTATGTATCCGATTGCTGTAGCAGTCGTTGAAGCAGAAAATAGAGCTTCATGGAAATGGTTTCTAGAATTGTTGGTGGACGATCTAAACACTCCATCTAGCAATGGATGGAAAATCATTTCAGATCAACAAAAGGTGTGGTTCATTGCTTGTTTCATTATGTGTGTATGTTATGCATTTTTTTACCAATGTCCCTCTCATATTATGAATTTTTGCAGGGACTAGTGCCAGCAGTCAGAGAGGTGGCATGGCAAGCAGACCATCGGTTTTGCATCCGACACCTGTATGCCAATTTTCAAAAACAATTTAAAGGCAGGTTGTTCAAGGATGCAATGTGGATTGCATTAAGAGCCACAACAAAGAGGCAATTTGACAAGGAGATGACCAAGTTATTTGTCCTTGACCCGGCGGCCCACGACTATTTAGGAGCAATAGATGTAAGATGTTGGGCCAAACATGCCTTCTCTTCCATCCCAAAGTGCGACATAAGCCTCAACAACCTCAGTGAGTCCTTCAATGCCTGCATCCTACCCGCCCGGGACAAACCAATTCTAAGTATGTTTGAGATTATTCGAAGGGCATCATGGGTAGGATCGTTAAAAAAAATGAAAAGATGGCTCGCTTGACCGAACGGTTGTGTCCAATGATTAGCAGTTGCTCGCCAAAGTACAACATGCCAGTAGAAATTGGAGCCCCCAGTTTGTAGGCCGTGCCCAGTTTGAGGTCAGCAACAGTACTGACATGTACTCTGTCGATTTGGACAAGTGTACGTGTACATGTTACAGGTGGGACTTGACTAGCATCCCTTGTATCCATGCAATCCCGTGCATTCAGTTCATGAGGAGATCTCAGGAAGAATTTGTGGATGCATGCTATCATCGGGAAACATACATGGCAATGTACTCCCACTTCCTCAGCCCCCCTCAATGGGTCAATCCAGTGGCCTCCTGTGACGAATCTTGATCCAATTAGCCCACCGCCATTTAAAAGGCTTCCAGGAAGGCCACGCGTACGTAGAGTAAGAGATGTGGACGAGGCCCTAAGCCAGACGGTGCTAACCAGAAGACAGCTGAACGTCACTTGTGGGCTGTGTGGTCATGTGGGGCACAATTCCCGCACTTGCGATGGGGCAGGAGAGTCAAGTGCTGGGCCATGCAGGGGGAGCGCCCGAGGCAGTGGTAGAGGCAGAGGCTGCAGAGGCGGCTGAGGTAGAGGAAGGTCAGAGGGCACTTTCATGGGGTTCAGAGTCCCCGAGTTAGCCCCCTCCCTAGTCCCCAAGACAGAGCCTGACAGAGTCCCTACGACACAGGTGAGCCCCTGATGCCGTTCACGTTTTCAAGTGTTATTTAAAAAATACTAATTTCATTTGCAATTTGTTTTGCAGGAGTCGGTTGCGCAAGGTCCACAAACACAAACGTACCGAACAGTGGACCTTAACCTTCCGTGATACAAATGTTTGCTATATATTGTTGTAATTGTGACTAAATTTAAATATCTGACTTCTTGTATCAAGTTCACCGCAATTGTTCAATGTAAAAATGTTTTGGTTTTGTGTATCAATCAATTTATATCCACCAGTGTGCACGGCTAAGGAAAAGAGGCGACTAAGTTATGAGCGAAATCTTGCATACATAGGCCGTCCTAGGAAGCCGCCGTGGCGTCCCAGGAAGACTCCCAGGAAGCCGCAGCGGCGTCCCAGGAAGCCGCTGCAGCGTCTCAGGAAGCCGCAGCGGCTTCCCAAGCAGCCGTTGAGGCGTGCCAGGACGCTGCTGCGGCGTCCCAATTTTAATCGGCTCTATACATAACGTGCAAAGGCTAGGGCTTGCCATTTGCACCTATCTTCAACGCTCAAAAACCCTGAAACCACTCGGCGACCAATTTTCACAGCGATCAATTTTCACGACGATCAACGACAGAAATTGAAACAGTACTAACGAGTAAGGAAATTGACGGCCAAGCGTGGGAAGGCAATGGCCGAGCAACCCGTGGCGGCGTCCTACACTGAGCAACCGGCGGCGTCCTACACTGATCAACCCGTGGCGGCATACTCTGAGCAACCAGCGGTGGAGTACGCTGAGCAACCGGCGGCGTCCAACGTTGAGGACACCGTGACGGCGTCCCAGCATGAGCAACCCGGAGCACCGTGGGAATTTCAACATGAACCCCCGGTAGAACAAAGCGAAGAATGCTCAATTGTCCGGGTTGAACCTGTCACCGCTGGGCGGAGGGTCAAATTATTCAGGTCTAGACAATGCAAATCACGGTATGAGGATGATATTCAGAACCGTACAATTATTGTCTCAAAAATTGTGGACCTGGACTCATTGGCTGCCATGGGGATTAAAAATCTTATGCAATCTGCGGGCTTAGCCGGGTTGTGCCAGATGAGAGGCAGTTACTGCGAACAAGCTATCAAATTGTTTTATGCAAATTTGAGACTGTCGACGGAGCCAATGGAGCTAACGACGTTGGTGTTTGGATGGGAGTTGAGGTTGACTCCCCAGGTCCTAAATATCTTGCTTGAATGTGAAATGGATGGCCCAAGCGAGGAATACTATCATGTGTCTCGGGAGCCACCATTTGTCAAGCGAGGAGAAGGGCTACAAGTGCTGAGATTGCTGCACCGCGATCCAGAGGTTGAAGAGTACCACAAGCCGAAGGGCAAGGACCTTTATGTCATAGCCCGATTGGTCCACCAAATAATGACGTACACCATTTTTCCGCGGGATGGGCATCGAGACCATGTCAGTTGCATGGATCTTAACATACTGGAGAAGGAGCTGACGGGGAAAAATGTGGACATTGGATATATCATCCTCAGCCACATGAATGAGGTGTTGAACATCCCTTCGAAGAACCTCCCGTACAATTGGTTGATACAGAGCATATGTGACCAATATGGAGTGCCCATCCCTGAGTATGAGCCGAGAATTGAGGAGTCGCCGTTACACGTTTACAATCAAACAAAGGTGGACCGCATGCAGTTCACAAACGTTGGAGGGGAATGGCGGCGCAAGTACATCAGCCAGGCACCACCTCGACCTCGACCTCCACCCCCCTTAGAGCCTCAGCAGGCAGCCCCCGGGTATGAACAACAGCCTCCTTCTCAGTCATCGCACTTCACTCTGATGCCTGAGGAGATGACCGACTGAAGGATCAGAATGGATACGTGAATGCAAATGATGGAGGAGCACCTTCAAATGCAACAAATCCAACTGCGCAGAATGGAAGACCTCGCAACCGAGAGACATCAAATGGCCAAAGAGTGGAATTTGTAAGCAGCCGCCCTCGCCGAAGAGAGGCACCGAATGCAACAAGACTGGAATATGCAAGTAGCAGCCCTTGCGGAAGAGAGGCATTGCATTGCACAAGAGCGCCATTTGCAAGCAACAGATTGGCACCGTGATATGATGGCAGCACTTGAGCGACGTGAGAGGCGATCAGCTCGTGTGTCATCGTCGTCATCAACGGTGGCATCAGCCTCACATCGCGCGTAAGTGATTGACTTCGTACGCAAGGTCTAGTATCTACTTTATTAATGTTTGATGGAATGTCATGGGGTTCATTTGTAGCCCCGGTGCTAGAAGCGGCCAACATGCCGAGAACGAAAAGGACGACGAGAATCGGCCGCTTAGAAGGGTGCACACGGTACGTCTGTGAGTTGGTTATATGTGTGTGTTGGTTCATGTTAATGTTTTGTTGCTCTAACGACATTTGACATTTTTCTTGCAGGCTCATAATTTGATGACCGTGTTCGAGACGTATGTGCAAAGAAATACTCGAATGAACAAAGAGACGTGCATAGTTCTTGGGGGAATGCAGACGAGGGATCATTACGAAGTCACTAATCTCATCTTCCCCGAGCAACACGGGACGCCAGATATGGTGAGAAGCCTTCTTTGTATGTTAATTTATAAGATTTGATCTTAGTACTCATCTGAACGTATATGCAGTGCTGTGCTGAAAACGAGGCAGCCATATTGGCGTATCATCACGAGCACAATCTAATGTCATTAGGGTGGATTCACGTAAATAATCATCTCGCTTCTCCGGGTTGTTGTTCAGGTGTCCTGGGATCATCTAATGCGTTGTTTTCCTTGCAGACACACCCGAAGTATCGATGTTTTATGTCGTCCGTTGACCTCCACACTCAGCATGGTTATCAGCAATTGTTGCCGGAAGCTATCTCAATGATTTGTGCTCTCACTGACAAAGACACGTATGTATTTTCCCTTATGTAAATTCTTAATATTGGTTACTGCATATTCTCGCTTATTTTCTCTTTGTGTTGCAGCCCGTACGCCATCTTCCGGTGTACGAGTGTGGGGATGAGCGTGCTGCGTAAATGCCATATTGAGGAACAATTTCACGAGCACGAACCAGTCATCTTTGAGTATGAGGGACCTTTGTGGGAGAAAGCACAACATGTAGTCATGGACCCGAACTTATCTTTTGCGGTCAAAGATCTACGGCCGGGCAAGACAAAGAAGTTGTAAAATGTTTATGTACATTTCGTGTAATTTGTTTACATTTCAAAGTTGTAATGGATGTTAACTTGAATGTGTGCTGTATAAAGTTCATGTTTTGTTCAGATTTCATGTCATTTGTTTATACTTCGAAGTTGCATGAGCTTGGTTGTCTGGTGTTATTTATGTACTGTGGATGATTCTGGAACTACTTGCAATTTATGTGCAGGATGTATGAGATTAACTTTGGGGGAGTAAAGTAACAAGAACAATTATGGCAAATTTTTTTTCAATTTGGGAGTTAAAGTAGGTGGTTTAAACTTAGGACACCGGCGGGGCGCTCTAGGACGCCGCCGAGGCGTCCCGGGGAGCCGCTGGGGCGTCCCGGGGTGTCCCGGGATGCCGCAGCGGCATGGCAATTAGTCGCAACGTCCAGGCGACACTTGTGCCTGTTATCCTTCGCAACACAGGACGCCGTCGGGGCGTGGTAGGACACCGCGGCAACGAGCTAGTTAACGATAACCGTAAGTGCGATAGTTGATTTGTCATTTAGATATACGTTAGTGATTATCTTGTTAAAATTTAAACCACAATGTTAACTTGTTATTGATTTAAAAGTATAATGGTTGGTTTGTTATTTTTCTTAATATTTATGATTCTGATGTGACAAGTTAAAATTTTTATTATCAATTAATATGCTTTCAGGCTTACATGGGTTGTGCCAGAATCCCACGCCCCTGATCAGAAATCGAAAGCGAGAAAGAGAGAGAGAATGGAAAATGCACACGTAACCGCGGAATCACAACATCAACGTGGGTATTTCATTGCCTTCGAGAGATCATGCGTGCGAAAATCTGGGTTGGGTCTCTGTTTCAGATTTTATGTTTTTAGCTTAATGATGATTTAAAAAATGTTTTTGTTTTCGTTTCTTTCTAATGTCTTCGAGAATTCATTATCCCTCCGGCAGCTGTTCTTTTCTCTCTGTACCCATCTGTCAACTCATCTGTCTGTCTCTGTCTCTGTCTCTGTCTCTCTCACTCTGAAGCTTTTTTTTTTCGTTTCTTTGGAACTCCTGGTTTTCAGATCGTATGCGACGTTACGACGAGGTAGCGAAGGAACGGTTTTATTTTCATTTTCCCTCTGATCTGCCTTGTTATTCCCTCGTTGCTCCTTGCTTTTTGGATGCTATCTGGGTTTTTATTTTTCTGGAATGAAGTCCAATGGTTCTGTAAGTACTCTTCCCCTTCTCCCCCCTCTCTCTCAACTAAATCTCAGTAAAATACTGTTCAAATTTCATGAAACTTGAAAGCCCCTTTCTTATCTCTCTCTCTTTTGCAATGTTTCCTCTCTCCACATACGATCGGGAAGTTGTATGTCTACCTGCATATGATTATGCGACAATATACTTTGTAATTTTTAAGGACAGTTTCAAACATCGGACAGTTTCCTAGGATTCAAGGAGACCAGCATTGGAAATCATTTGTAGCATTTACTTATTCTTTGCCTTTTGGGTTCACAGGGAAGTGTTTGATGGAATCTCTCTTGACATCATGGTTTTACTAGCTGTGATTTTATCAATCTTCATTTCAGAAGCAACACTTAATTTAACTCACTAGGCTTATTTTTCCAATTCAATATTTTTTTTCATGATTAAATCCAAGGATGTAGTTCAATTGTGATGAAAGGCTTGGTTTTGAATTGTGTTTCTTCCTTTTAAAGTTCAAGGTTTGATTTCCCTTGTCCCCCAATATCTCAGAGAGTTTCGTGCGGGAGTTGCATGAGATTAGTCAGAAGCGGTTTCTTTCGCAATTTCTTATTCTTAAGATTTGGTAAAACAGCTTAATCATTTCTATTGATTGATTCCTCCACTGATCGAGTCGGTATTCGAGACCTAAGCTACAAGATGCTTAGGCAAGTGATGGTAAGAGTGCATATAATTAATGTGATCTGTGATCATAGAATATTGTAAATATGTTATCATGGAGCAAAAGTAAGCGCTTTCAACAAAATTTTTCATGTGAGCCCATTAATTATCGTGATATTTGGTTTTGTATCCAACATGTCTGATTGGATGCATGAGCATATGTACAATTTTCTTTGCTCTTCGATCAGATTGCTTATTGGTGTTTTGCTTGGTTTTTTGTTTTCTTCTCAGAATTCCGTGTTTGCAGATGCTAAGAATTGGAGATCATGTCTTTGTGGCCTTTTCCCTGCAGCATCGTTTCTTTGTCTATTCATCTTCATGGTGATTTCGTTCATTCTACCCGACTTCGGAGAGGTATACACTTTATTTTGATTCGGTTTAAATTTTGGAATTTGAAGTCTTTTTAGTGTCTTGCATGATGATTTTTCTCTTAAGTGGCAGAAATCTTCGAGATGGGGAGTGGTGGATAGCTTGATGACTTCCAAGTTCAACAAATGTGAGGTTTGATCTGGCATCCTTATCTAAAATTTGATCTTTCAAAGAACCCTTATTCCAATTTTCTTCATTTGATTAATCTTTCATTCCAATTTTTACATGATATTTTCGACTATTTTTATCTGTCGTAGAATCGATGCAGACCGTATGGAAGCGAGGTGTTGCCTAAAGGTATTGTCTCCAGTGCTTCGGACTTGGAAAAGCGACAATTATGGGGAACTGCGAAGACGTCTTACGAGGTGATGGATTGTTCCTGTTCTTACTAAAAAAAAAAAAGAATCTAAAACCTACTATGCGATTAGAATGCTATTATGGTCAAATTATCCTGGTAGATGCATCGAAGCTGATTAGATCTAAGACACTAATTGATTGAACCAATGATGAATAAAGTGTCAAGGGGTCGTGATTTTCGACTATTATTCTAGGCAATTACCTTACCCATTAATAATTTCTGAAACTGATCTTTGTACATCATTGGCAGATTGTCTCTAATTTAAATATTATTGCTATTAGCTTTTACTTTTCTCAAATATAATCGAAACTAACAAGTTTCGTGTTTACCATTGTTATGTCTGATACAACAATGATAAATTTTAGTTTCTCTCGTTGCTTATGCAAATATTGACTTTCTATGGAAAACAGACTCATGAGCCTTCAGCTACTTGCTTATTTGCTGCTGCTGTTGGCATCAAGCAGAAAGACTTTGTGAACAAATTGGTCACAAAGGTCGGTAGCTATTACGCCTTATTGCCTCTCCTGTTTCCTTTTGTATTTTATATTTGTCCAGTAAGTTCTTTGGCCAATGTACCATTATCCTCCATATTGTAGTTTCTTTCCAGTAGATTTGCTGTGATGCTTTTTCATTACGATGGAGTTGTGGACGGATGGAAAGATTTCGACTGGACCAATCAGATCATACATGTGTCTGCTGCCGATCAAACGAAATGGTAAATAATCCGAATCTGCTAGCCACTTAATGATCATTTAACATTGATTTCATGGCATTTTTGTGTCTTTTTGAGATGCTTAGGTGGTTTGCCAAACGCTTTTTGCATCCTGACATAGTTGCGGAATATAGTTACATCTTTCTCTGGGACGAAGACCTTGGAGTTGAGAATTTCGATCCAGAAAAGTAAGATATCTGCTACATCGTAGAATCGTAATACTATTTAAATGAACGTGTTTCTTGTTGCTATAACAAAAGGGTTAAGATAATGTGTCTCTGACGAGAAAAAAATTGAGTCATTATGTTTCAACTGTATGAAATGATTTCCTGGATGTTGGTAAATCTAAATTCAATCATATCGGTTTATATATGTCTTCGATTTTTCAAATGAAAATTTGTCTTGCGATGATCTAGATTTTGATGAAACGATATGAGAACTAAGAAACTGATGTTGTATGGTTAAGGTTGATGTTTTTTTCTGACACACTAAACATTCGCAGATATTTGTCAATTGTTAAAAGCGAGGGGCTTGAAATATCACAGCCTGCACTCGATCCTGCTAAATCGGAGGTGCATCATCAAATTACTGTCCGTGGGAGGCGAACAAAAGTTCACAGGTTTTTTTTCGGCCTCAATACGTAATTCGATGAATATGTGTAAAAGGGTAAGCTGAAACAGAAGCTCAAACCTAAAAAATTACACAAAATTATAATCTTGGTTAGAGATGCAAGTGAAAGCCAGATGCATCATAAAGTATTACGAGAAACCATCGTGCCCAAATCTTTCTTAGCTCCAGTTCCTTCCAGCTCTCCACCACTCTTTGGTCATCGCCCAACCTCTCCCCGGCCATCCCCACACCGACCTTCAAAGAAAGTAGACTCGAGAAGAAGACTTTTTTTGTATTTTCTTCAATGAAACACAGTACATATGACCTCTTCTTATGAGATTATCCGTCCAAAGCTGAAGAAAATTACACTAGGAATGCTCTAGATGATTTGCATTTTAGAGTTCCAATCTTGGTTAGCGATGCAAGAAATGGGCTCTGCAATCTAAACACTTTAGCTACTGCTATGATTGCCTTGTCGGAAAACTTGTTCGATTAATTATGATCTTTTTGCTATTTTAAAATGGAAAAAGTGCAAGAAAAATCTTGGACAGTTGCCGCTAATAGTATTTTTTCGTACTTCTTAAGGCTTAATCCATCTTTTGATTCTTCAGAATTTGTTGATTCTTATGGCTGACATCATGTATTTGTTTTATGCTCTTGCCTGCAGAAGGACCTTCAGAGCTAGTAATAGCGGGAAGGGCTGTAATGCCAGCAGCACAGCTCCCCCATGCACCGGGTGAGAGACATAAATTTCAAGTCGAATCGAGTTCATACTTTTCAAAATTTCGGGATTTCTTTTCGCTTTTCTTTGCTGCTTGAAAGACATCACATCGCTAAGTAGTCAATGGCTTTGATTTGAAATGATAAAGTGTACTTTTCCTGCCAGGTGGATTGAGATGATGGCCCCTGTTTTTTCCCGAGCAGCATGGCGATGCGTATGGTACATGATACAGGTTCGATATTTTGTACTTCTAGCATTATACTTATACAACGTGTGGATACAAACAGGAAAAAACCGATAAGGAAAAGAACAGTTGCCAATTCAGCCAATACAATCGTCGCATTATATCATATATTATAATTTTGTATGGTTTTTTCATATAACAGAATGACTTGATCCATGCTTGGGGCCTAGATATGCAACTTGGCTATTGCGCAAAGGTCAGCTTTCTATTCTCTAACTTTCACCGTGAAAATATGTTTATAGTTAAGGTTTTTGGTTAATTTTTTCCCCATGATACTAATTTTATCAGGGCAATCGAATGAAAAATGTTGGAGTTGTGGATTCTGAATACATTGTTCACTACGGTCGGCCGACGCTTGGAGGTTTTGACATAGACAAGGTTCATATCTTCTGATTTTTCAAATTTGACTTTGAAATGCGCATCTTTTTGGGACTTTTGTTTGAATTTATCTGTGGTTTTTTTGGGCTCAAACATGGCAAGCCCATGTTGGTTATGTCGGTTTCAACTTTCGAGTTTTGTTTTGGACGCAGGCATATATATCCGAGCAAGCCGAGACTTTTGAAAGGAAAGACACGCTGGTATTTTCCCAGCCCATAGAACGCTTAAAATTTTATTTAATCGCGTCCTATCTGAGTGTTTGACTAACTAATCCAATTGCAGGCATCGTCTCAGCCTCAAGGGAAGGATCCTCGTGTCGAAGTAAGTCATAGAGAAGCAATTAGACCGTTTCAACCTAGCATTTATTTCCTCGAAGGCTAGAATTTTTCTACTGTCATCACTTTGCGCCAGAAAAAAAGACGAAAAATGTATTACTTTTCTTGTGCTTATGCAAGAAAAAACAAAACAGATGCGACAAACAAGCATAGACTTGTCGATATATTTTGGCGGGTTTTGAGTTGTTTTTATCAATATACTTGCATGCAGGTTAGGAGACAATCCTACATAGAACTTGACATATTCAGAAAAAGATGGAAAAAGGCAGTCCAAGAAGATGAATGCTGGAGAGATCCATATCCGGAGGGAGTAATGGACAACATATGATGGAAGCCAAACAAAAAAAAAATCAACCAACCTCCATATCTGCCTTCAAGTTTCTCCTATGCCCTTTCGATCAAAGGCTGGATTTTGTAAACTATAAACCCGAGAAAGATAATCGAATTGCAGAATTAGCTTCCGACAGCGCTGTGAAGAAATTATCTTTAGTTTTTGTATTTAAGAATGTGATGTATCTTTGCCTAGCATCAATCAATTATTTCTAGTTGTTTTTTTTCCTAATATGTAAAGATTTGAACTCATAATGAAGATGACTTGAGTTACTTTGTGTAATGCGAGAAGATCGTGATCGTGTAGAGATAGTAATTTAACTTGCATGATCTTCATTCAAAATGTCGATAGATAGATGCGGTCGATTTCAAAATCAAAAGCATTAAAAACAGGCGATATGGGCTTTAGGTAATCACTAGTAATTCCAAGGATTCTGGCAAAAGAAAAAGATAGAATCAAGAAAAGTGAAAGGAATCTATAGCAATAGTTTAAATGGAGTTTCCCGGAGGATCAACTCCGCAAAAGGAGGAAGATGGTACGATCCCTCCATCACCCACTTACTTTCATTTTGTTTCATCTTGAGAATGGAAATCATTTCTCTTTAAAATGCTTCCAACAAGAGGTTAAAGGCTGGTCGTGGGTTCTACTCCTGAACCTGGCACAAGACGAGAGACTCCTCAACAGTACCTAATGAGGTCTTCCTCAGGACTCAACCAGCTCGGTTAGGTGTTCAAAACTCCCAAACTAACAAAAACATAAGAAGAGTTTTACAAAACCATACTGTCAATGCGAACCAAAATCCGGTCACAAAGTTCCTAATATCAACAAGGATGGGATTAAATACTCTAATTCACCATAACTTTGTGCAAGTTTTCAACTTTTTTATCAACTTCATCCAAATTATCATCAATCTCAGTTGTGAGCTTCAATGTCAGCATCAATCTTACACACCAGAAACTAAAGCTAATGCATTAGCCTTTTTATTGCCACTAAGTGACTAAGACCATTCTCTTTTCTCCATTCCCAAGTCAGCAAATTTTGAACACCCTTTTTCTTTTTCAAAGCAAATCTCAATGGAGAAGAGATGTGGATGCCAGCCATCCCTCATTTTAGTTACTGCTTAAGCCACATAAAGGAATAAACAAATTTTTCAAAAAAAATCTGTCAAGAGTTATCGAATTAAGAGGATTATGCATAAAATTCGAGCGGATCTGCATCATTGGGTAGTGGTCGTTGGTTGTGGGTTATCGCCTTACAATTTTGTTCCTTAAAACGGTCTTTTTGTGAAGGAATATGAGGCCTAGACACGTGAGATTTTTCCTCTAGATAATTCTCAGTGTATGCAATGAGTGGATTCATGAAGTAAGCGTTAGACAAAAAAAAGAGCATTAAACGAAGACGGCGATATAAACCAAAAAGCAAAAAAGACCATAAAGCATGAAGCAAGTGCAAGGATAGTGCCCAATATTTAGAGTAAACAAGATGATTCAAATAACACAATGATTAAGCTGGCTTAAAGCAGAATCCTTATCTTGAATAACACACCAACAATATAATGAACTCTTGCGTCAATACAACCTTTGAAAAGTGAAAAAATTTGTTCATAAGCTAAGACAAATTCATCAATCAATATAATTTTTTCTCAAATCACCTCAGTAATACTTGTCCTACCCCTTATAATTTCCACAAAACTAGCAAATTCTACACATAAATCTCGCCGAAACTACCAAATCATAAACTACTTTTGTATCCACACTTTGAGTAAAATAAAAGCAACCGATAGATTAAGAGTAGCAACTTAAATATGGCATCCAAAGCAATTGCAGGTTTTAGGAGTGAAAGAACAGAAACCAAAAGGCCTGTTTGGGATATTGCAATTAATGGCATAACAACAAGGAGAAGGCAAACATACTCCATTAGCACCTCCACAGCAAGTGCAAAGCCCACAAATCTGGAAGCTTCCAAGCCTCCTCCTGCTCTCATTCATCACTATCATCTCCATTTTCCCTGCCTCTATCTGAGGCACCATAGCTGAAACAGACCCATTTGCCTTCAAAGCAAGAAAAACAAATTCAAAAAACACCCATAAGAAAATAGATAACCCATTTGCCCTCAAAGAAAGATAAACAAAATCAATTAATAACTACTCAACAAAAGAAATTGTAGCAACAATATTGGATATAACCCACCCTTAAAAACCAGCATGCAGGGGAGGGTGAAACGGGATTAAAAACCAGCAAAAGCCAGCTAGAGAGAAGAGCGCTTACTTGGGGGAGACTCAAGGCACTACAAACTAACAAATTGATCAGAAAAATGACCAATATCATAGAGAAAGTGACTCCATTAACAGGCATACTGTGGATTTGCAGCATTGCAAGTGCCTTTAGATGTTTAAACTTGGTAAAAGGTAGCAAATTCAGAGGGTTCCAAGCAACTTAGAGCTAGCTCTCGGTCAGCTTGTTTTCTAAGATTTATGGTGATTAACCATAAAAAGGAAAAGGATTTGATTTTGGGCTTTGTGAGGGAAGTGGAGGGTTTGAAGGAAAATGAACGGAGGTGAGTGAGTATTGAAAGAGGAGGTCTACTTATTTTATTACCAAAATTAGAGGCGACTATTGTCAACAAGAACAAGATGTATTTGGATCATTTTGATCAAAATAATATTGGATATATTTTCTTATTGCTGTCTCCGACCCTACAATTACTAAAATACAACTTTGATTTTCCCAACCCACCTCAAGATAGATTTACTTAATTTTAGTTGGGTCGAATAGAATTTATATACAATATTAAGATTTTTTATTTCTTCTATATATTGATAATTATGTCGCAAAATTCATTATAATTTGATTTTCTATTTGTAAATTTCTCTTTTGCCTGTGATTTTTTTTAAAGGGATTTTCACATAAATCTTGATGTTTTTGTTTTCGTGTGTTTTTCTTTTTCAGATTTTGAGTTTGATTCTCAATAATTTGTATCAAAGCAAAGTTGAGAGTTTCTATACTCGGATCAAATAACCTTTTTTAGGGATTTGCAGTTTTTATCAAAATTTGAAATCTAGAAATAAGAAATTAAAAGAGGAAATTTCTCCTACGTCGTGTGTCGCCTTCATCAAATGTAGAGAACCACTTGTCCTCGACCGCATCTTTGTCAGTATGAGTTGACTGGCATAGAGGAAGTTGATTGTCTTTTCATCCAACCAACCATTGCACAGCTTCAAACGCGATTTGCCACGAGTTCACCACATCGAATGGCCAATCCGTCTTTCAAAAGGATCGATTTTTCTTGGATTTTTTGGACCGTTTGTTGCTGGTGACGAAGAAAACCAACAGTCGTATAACACTCTGAAGCGTTAAAACATTTTTTTTTTTTGCATTTTTTTTTATATAAACAATATGAATCCATTGTTATAAAATTAAAGCCTTTAACACATTTGTAGTTAAAGTCTATAAAATAAAATCCAATTAAAACAACATACTAATATATAAATCCTTTTAAAACTAAAGTACTAATCCAATTAAATAAATCCAAATATTGGTGAGTAGAACTAAATATAAGAGAAAACATGTTAAGTAAAGTTCTTTTGGAAATTTATCGATCTTTTATTTCGATACCCATGGTTAATTTCGCTTCAAAAAATGTGCTAACCTTTCTGTGAGTATACTCCTTCAACTGCCACCATCATTCATTTTTTTCATCGGGATCATCAAAGACTTCATCCTCATCTACATCACAGGGTTCAACTAATGAGCCTAATGCTCAGCAAGAGGTGCATAAAAATATATAAATATGGAAACATGAAGTGGAGTTCATCATGTCATTTTTCAGTCAACAATTTTTCTTTTTTTTCACTTTACAGTCCAATTGTATGGGTCATTAGTCTAAGGGAGAGTGACACCGTTAGGTCCACCTCATGCGTGACAACCAACTCGAACTCCACCCATAATCGACTATTTACGTTTATTGAATTTTTTTTTTCTTACCTTTCTTAATTGAATGCATGAACATACGTGTAACTTAAACATCAATATAGTATGCATAAATAATGTATAGTAAACAAAGAGCAAATCCTCGAGCAAAACATAATTCATAGTTTAATGTACAGTAAACAGAGCAGTAAGCAAAGAGCAAATCCTCTAGCAAATCCTAATTTATAGTTTAACCTAAATTACCCACAATGTACAAGAGAAAATTCTCTAGAAAGAACAATTTATCAACTTCACAGTATATTCATACATTTTCTATCTTACCCTAAAACCTTGTGATGTAGACCAAATGGCCACACAATCAAAACATCTCTTATATGTGAATGTTTAGCAGAGTCGTAACCTAAAATTCTTCAAAACCCTTAGTTACCTTTAATATCAATAGAAAATGGGAAATGGGTTAGAACAAAGGGTGACCGTATACACAGTTTCCTTTGCAGAAGCAAAATTCAAACCTTTAAACATGAAACCTACCTCCAGGAAGCTAGAAGAAATTCTCCAAGGCAGGGGTAGTTTCTTCATCCGAGCGACGATGGGAAAATAGAGTTTTTCCCCCCACAAACATTCGTATAAATAGACGGCCGAGAATGGGATCCCATGAAAATGGAAATCCCGTGAAAATCGTAACCCATGCGTGATCGGTTCCTTAGCAATCTAGAGAGATTATCCCAACCAGCATGAAATCTAGAACTATTATGTTTAAAATCTGTTTGCCGCCGAGTAGCAGATGTGTAGGCTGTCGTAGGGGGTGTCTGCTACAACCAATTTGACCAATGACAGTGAGCCACATTAGTCCAAACTCTTAAGTTCACAGTCGCTAACGCTACTGCAGACATAAGTCCTTTCGCGGGAGCCTATGTTGTCACGGATTTCTAATGTTTTCGCTAAATCTTACTTCTCAATGACATCGTTCCTTCGCTTAAGTTCGCTACCGCGAACACCAACGCAACCATGGGAACATGTTATCCTATAAAACGACAGCGTTCCACCTATAGACACGTTGCTGCATACATAAAAGCTATTGCAGAAATGCACTTTATGAACTAAACAACGACATTCGACTTAAATGACTTCCTTTCACGTGACATCTTTCCCTTCCGCGGAAGAATCTTTTCCTAATCTAATGGTTCACATTCTATCCTTAAATCAAAATCTAATGGTCTCTCGTCCTTCCTCATCCTTGTGGGGCCTAACACTTCCGCGAAAGCATCTTTTTCCAAATTCAACGCTCCGTGTTCCTTCTTTAAATCTAATCCAATGGTTCCTCATTCTTCTGCATCCTTGCGGTGTCCAACACTTCTATGAGAGCATCTTTTTCAATCCGACCCAACCTCAGCTGTTCCATGACTTCATCCAATGGCTGCTGACTCGTCCATTCCTCCCTCCACCAGCAACACAAATAATCTTCATAAAACGGTAACATTTTCCTTCTCTAAATAGTTGCCGTAGCTAAGGTTTCCATTCTTTGCTAGAATCTGATTATTTATTTATTTACTTTATAATTTTATAATAAAGTCCTAAAATACATACTATGTAAAATTTTCCAAATTGTGATACAAAATTCTTTCCATTAATATTTCAAATGTCACATTACATAGCTAAAATTATTGTAGGAGAATTCCAAGTGTTACATCCCTTCCCCTTAAATTAAATTTTGTCCCCAAAATTTGTGTTAAGAAAAAGCTCCAGGTACTTTTCTTCCATCTCTTGTCGCCTTTCCCAAGTTACTTCTTCCGACATGTAATTCTACCATAATAATTTCACCAAAGGAATTTGCTTGCATCGAAGTTCCTTGATCTTAAAGTCTAATATATGAATTGGTTTTTCTTCGTAACTCAATGTTAGTTGAATAATAATATCCTCATGTAATACCACTTGCGAGGGATCGTGAACACATTTCCTTAGCAATGACACATGAAAAACTTTATGGACTCCATTCATTGAACACAGTAACTCCAATTCGTTGGTGGTCAATCCAATTATCTTCGTAACAGCAAACAATCTAATGAACCTTGGACTGAACTTACCCTTCTTACAAAACCTCATAATCCCCTTGAAAGGCGAAATCTTCAAAAACATTAAGTCTCTTGGTTCGAATTCTAACTCTCTCCATTTGTGATTTGCATAACTTTTCTAATGGCTTTGGGCAGTTTACATTATTTGCTTAATAAGACCAACCATCTCCGTTGTCTACTGAATAATATCGAGGCCTAAAAGTTGAGCGTCACCAACTTCATTCCAATATAATGGAGATCGACATTTCCTTCCATAGAACGCTTCATAAGGTGTCATTTCAATCATGGCCTGTATTCTAATTGACTTGGAAATTAAGGACATAAGCTCATAACCTATCCACTAACATCTGAACAGTCTTTTCAGATTGGCCATCAGTTTACGGATGGAAAGTTGTACTGAACTTGAATTCTATGCCCATAGACTTGTGTAAACTTTTCCAAAAGGCCAAAGTAAATCTCGAATCGCAATATGAAACAATAGAAACCAGAACTCCATGCACCGCACAATCTTCTGAATATACAACTCGGCGTATTGACTTGTCCATAGGTCATCTTGACAAGAAAAAAGTGAGTTGACTTTGTTAACCTATCAACGACTTCCCAAATCAGATCATGTCCTTTCATGGTCCTTGGTAAATTGATGATGAAATCTATCGCAATTTGCTCCTATTTCTACTCTGGTATCGGTAAAGACTGCAATGTTCATGTTGGCCTCTGATGTTCTGCTTGTACTTGCTGACATACCAACCACAACTCCACGTATTTAGCAACATCTTTCTTGAGAATAGGCCACCAATAGTGTTGTTTCAGATCTCGATACATCTTGGTACTACCAGAGTGAATCGAAAAATTTGAGGAGTGAGCTTCTGCCAAAATCTCTTGTAGTAAAATGTTATTCCTAGGGGCATACCATCTATTTATGAACTTAATGGTTCCTTCACGAGAAATAGAGTAATTGGATTTGTCCAATAGTTTCTTGGAGTAATCGAATTTTTCCTATAGTTTCTTGTATGATTTAAAGCTCACACACAAGGGGTCATGTGTCTACGCTTCTATGATCTTCTCTAATACCGTAGGCATTAACCTCATAGCTGAAAGAGTAGAAGCTAATTGAGAGGTAACTAACTCAAGTCCAAATCTCTGAATTTCTGTCTATAGGGTTGAAGTTACATCCGTCCACAAAGAGGGCACTAAAATTATCTTTCTACTTACTGCGTCAACTACTACATTCGCTCTTCTAGAGTGGTACTTAATGTCGCAGTCATAGTCTTTAACACACTTCAACCATCATCTCTGGCTCATGTTTAGTTCATTCTGACTAAAGATATACTTTAAACTATTGTGGCCTGTAAAAATCTTGCACTGCAGTCCATACAAGTAATGCCTCCAAACCTTAAGTGCAAACACCACCGCGACTAATTCAAGATCATGAGTTGGATAGTTACATTCGTACTCCTATAACTGTTTGGAAGCATAGACAATCACTTCTCCTTCTTGCATAAGCATGTAACCCAAACCATTCTTCGAAGCATCACAATAAATACAGTACTTACCATTTTCAAACTGTAAAACTAAGACTGGTATTGTAGTCAATCTCTGTTTTAATTCTTGGAATCTTCCATTTCATTAACTGGATCACCAAAATCTAGCATTCTTTCTTGTCAAACTTGATAATGGCAAAGTAATCTTCAAAAATTTTTCTATAAACATTCTGTAATATCCAGTAAGGTCGAGAAAGCTTTGTACATCACTGATATTCTTTGGTTGAGGCTAGTCCAAAATTGATTGATTTTTCACTAGATCAATGGCTACACCATCCTTAGAAATAATGTGATCAAAGAAATTGACTTTATCCATCCAAAAATCACACTTAGAAAACTTTACGTACAATTGATGGGCCTTAAGAATTGATAAAGTGATCTTCAGATGTTCCACATGCTCTTCCTTCAAATGAGAATAAATCAATGTTGTCAGTGAATACAATAATGAATTTGTCCAGAAAATCCTTGAAGCCATTGTTCATCAAATCCATAAATATTGTAGGCACATTAGTCAACCCAAAAGACATAACCATAAACTCGTAGTGTCCATATATGATCCAAAACGCTGTCCTCGAAATATCCACTGTTCTGACCTTCAATTGGTAGTTTCTGGATCATACATCAATCTTCAAGAATACACAAGCGCCTTGGAGTTGGTCAAACAAATCATCGATCTTTGGTAATGGGTACTTATTCTTCATAGTCACTTTGATCAACTCTTTATAATCTATACACATTTTCATCGAACTGTCCTTCTTTTTCACAAATAAAACATAGGCACCCCACGGGGAGAAACTAGGGCATATATAACCCTTGATAAGCAGTTCTTTGACCTGAGTCTTCCATTCCTTTAGTTCAGCAGGTGCCAGTCTATACAGGTTCTTAGAAATAGGTTCGGTATTAGGATACACATCTATTAGGAATTCAACTTTCTGATTAGGTGGCAATCCAGACAAATCTTCAATGAAAACCTTGAGAAAATGCTGAATAATAAGGATGTTATCAAGCCTCACATCCTATGATACATGTGTATCCCATGCATCCACTATTCAATAGTCGTTGTGCTTTAATTGCATAAAGAATAACCAGTTTCCTTTTATTCTTAATGCTATGGAAATTATATTCTTTGTCGTTTGGAGGCTGGAAGTAGATACTCTTCTTCTACAGTCGATAGTTGCGAAATGATGAAATAATCAGTCCATGCCAAGAATAACTAGTCCCTTCATGTTGATTATCAGCTCGTAGAGATTGGTCATTCAAACCAATAACACATTCTTTCATGATACTTACTACATCTAAATACTCTCCCAACGGTAACACAACTTTATATGTATGATTAACCAGACCAACAAAATAGTTCAATTTATAATATAATGTAGATGCCACAAATGAGTGTGAAGCTCCATAGTCAAACAAGGTCTAAGCAACTATGTTATTAATAAAGGTGATACCTATAATCACATAAGGCTGCTCAACGCCATCATCTTCTAAAAGAGAAAAGATCCTCAGAATAATTCTTTGTTCCCTAGCTAGAGTCGGGTAGTCTTTAGCAATATGGCCAACTTTTTCATGCTTGAAGCATTGACCAGTTCAAACTTTACATTAACCAAAATGATTCTTCTTGCATGTAGGGCACTGATCAGCTTGAGACATCCTAGCACCATCTTGATATTCACTGGTATTTCAAGAGCACACTTCCTTTCCTTGTTGATCACCACTAGCAAACGGTCTTTTAGTTCCTTTGTCGGTTGAGACTGATTTTTTCTGAAAAATTTTCTTCTTACTTCTAGTTGCTTGGCTATCATAGATTCAACTTCTTCCATATCCAGTACTTTAGACACAATCTTGGAAAATGGCACATCCTGAGTGCCATAGATCTTCACACCCTTGTATGTTTCCACTTTCAGGCCTTGGACAAACTGATATACCTTTAGATCATTGGTAGCCACCATGTGTGCTGTAAAACGTGACATTGCTTCAAATTTTCTCACATACTCAGCCACAGATTTCATCTAACGAAGTTGAGTAAACTCCATATGCTTCCATGTTCTTGCTACGTGATTGAAGTAGTTGTCATAAAATAGTTCTCTAAATTTACTCCATATCATGGTCTTCACATCGTAAGTGGTCTTAATAGAATCCCACTAGAATCTCGCGTCCTAGATCAGCAGATAAGCAACACATTAAACTCTTTCAACATATACAAGTTGTACTCATCCTCGTTCTTCCCTCTCTGCCATATGCTCCATATGTTAAAGCTGACGTTCCATTAACTCGGTAAAATGAATAAATGCCTCATCTCTAGTGTCTTTGTTGTTTCTAGCGTCTCTTACCATATTTTCTTTTAGAGAATCCTAATATCAACAAATAAAAGAACTAACTTAGTAATTATAATTATTATGTACATTAGACATACTCATAGTTGAGGAAGCATTTTCGTGTGAAAGTTTGTGTTATTTAGCAGTCTATAGAAATGACTTTAATCCGGGTGTTCTGATACCATATTGTTACGCTCTGAAGCGTTAAAATATTTTTCTTGTCATTTTTTTTTATAAACAATATCAATCCATCATCATAAAATAAAAGCCTTTAAAAAATTTGAAGTGGAAGTCTATAAAATAAAATCCAATTAAAACAACCTACTAATATAAAAATCCTTTTAAAACTAAAACACTAAAATCCAGTTAAATAAATCCAAATATTCATGAGTAAAACTAAATACAAGAGAAAACATGTTAAGTAAAGTTCTTTTATAAATTTATCTGTCTTCATTTCAATACCCATGGTCAATTTTGCTCCAAACAACGTGCTAGCCTTCCCATGAGTATACTCCTTCAACTGCTACCATCATTCATTTCTTTCATTGGGATCATCAAAAGACTTCAGCCTCCCTTACATCATAGGGTTCAACTAATGAGTCTAACACTCAACAAGAGATGCATAAAAATATATAAACATGAAATGTAATTCATCATGTCATTTTTGAGTCAACAACATTTCTTTTTCTTTCACTCTATAGTCCAGTCATATGGATCATGCTTCTCTTTTACCGTAAATGGATTTTAGATAAAAAAAACTTTTTATTATGTTATAAAATAGTCTAAGGTCATCGATGAGACTTTTATAAAAAAAAAACATGTTGTATACATAAACAACTATACCTAAAAAATATGTCAAAACCGTTTTCCAATCCGAAAACGTCATCAGTGAAAAGAGATGGTCACACAAGGATCCATCTGATACTCATCAGAGAATAGGTGGTCATCTGTCAATAGCAATACTTCATGGGGTAGAAGTATAAGATGGTACCCGCATCCGTAGATCAGGAGGTGTACCCATCCGCGATATCAATAACGAATAAGGTTGCTGGTGTTGAGTTGCTCCTCAACTAGCCACCTAATGTATCCAAGTTGATGAGGGTTGCCAGCAAGTGAAGCTATGAGTCGTCACGCCACTCGTCAATTGGAAAAGTGCTAGGCGAGCAAACTTAGCGACTGACAACCTCCAATCTATGTGACTAATACCCTAGCCAGGTTTTTGGGCTTAAAACCTAAGGAACTCGTCATCATCACCTTATCACCCATTCGACTTACGAGGCTCAAAACCTGAGGACATGTCACCAATGCCCTATCACCATTTCGTATGTAAAAACAATCAATCTTCTTGCAATAGAAGATAGTACGGGATAGCCTCATGATGCTTTAGCACGAAAATTACCTAAAGCATAAAGAGGATTCATCCTCCCAATATATATATACATAGGATATCCATTGAACCATGTACAATAAAGTAAATGTGAGAAAACATACATATAGATAAAAATGGACATGCTGTCAAACACTCCCTGTCGGGTTTTCAAGTGTGGTATGCCACAAAATAGTAGTTTCGAAAACATAATGCAATGCAATGCATAAGGTATAGAAATCTCTACCTTTTCGGCATTCTCTTCTACTACTCAGAGCAACAATCTCATCGAGAATAGTCACAAAGTCACCAAACTCATCCGAGCCTATTAAATATGTCAAAATACAAGAATTCTCATCTCTGAATCTCAAGGGATAGTTGGAAGGGTCCTATACCGAGACTAAGAACCCAATTGATGTGTAAACAACTCAAAAATATGTGAATATACACTGTGTGGTCGACCATGAATAGTGCTATGGTTGACCATGGACCAATTAGCATAATCTATCACATTTTCGGTCGACTAGAAATAGTGTTTCGACTGAACAACATTGTTGTGGTCGACCGAATAGGTGTGCTAGACCACTTTGGTTGACCAATGCCACTTCTGGTCGACAAACACGTCACCCACATGAGCTAGGTCCCCCACGGTCAACTGGACTTTGCACAGTGGTCGACTGGAGCGACGATTAGGCACTATTTTTTTTACTAGAAAACACACCAGTTTCACTCGTTTTTGCCTTCAAACGACAAATAACCCTACATAGATTTCAAATAAACAAATATAACCCAGAGATGTTGTAATACCCTGATATTTTAATCATCGGGACATTACAGGGCATATTAGGAGCGTTAGGCCTATGGGTATTTTAGTGATAAAGAGTAAATTGGATTTAATTTGCTAAATTAAATCAATTGGGGGGTATTTTAAAGTAAATAAATAAATTGGACTTAACTTAATTAACTAAGTGGGTAATTTAATAAAAGGGATTAAATTTAATTAACTAAGTGGGTAATTTAATAAAAGAGATTATGTTTTGGAGTGGACTGAACCGGTTCAGCAAGAACTGAACTGGTTCAGCTTAAAACACAGAATGGCCATTCTGTGTTCACGTGTTTCGTGGGCAGAGAGCGAGACGAGAGAAGAGAGGGGAGAAAGGGGGAGCGACGAGGGAGACGCGTCGGTGACACAGCGAGGCGACGGCGAGCTCCAACGAAGGAACGACGATGGCATGCGGCTACTAGCAAAGCAAAGAGGCGAGTGTCGGGAAGGCTAGGGCTCGCGAATTGGGGCTCGGATTCAATGTTGCTACTACGATTCTTGTGATGGGACGAGGTAAGTTGATGGCTTTCTCCCTACCCCTTTGTTACGTCTGTTAATTGACGTTTGGAGCTCGGCGATTGAGCTCGCCATCTTCGCAGGGTTAGGGAACACACTACAAATTTCAGCGGGCTGTCGGGCATGTTGGGGAATACTCTGGCAGAGAGTGTTCCATGCTGGTGTTGTTATTTAGAGCAGAGACAATGAGGAAGAATAGAGACTGAATGGGCAGAGCTCTAGAGAAGGAGCTTTGTGGTGTGCGCTATTGTGTCTGTCGGAGCTGCTGGTGGTGCTGGAGCCACTGTCCAGGGGCTGGAGGTGCTCCCTGTTGTTTGTGAAGCTGCTACCCAGATGAAGAGTGGTTGTTCTTGCTGGTTATTCTTCAGTAATGGTAAGAACTTGAGTGTGTTCTTGGCTTGAGGAAGCCCTACACCGCAAGTAACGTGTACGTGAGTGGTAGATTATGTGTGTTTATATGTTTGTTTGCTGTGTGTTTATAAGCTTGGGATACTCTGTATATTTCTAGGTTGGGTTGTTCACATATAATATAATCTTGGTTGTTTGCTGCTTGTTAGTAATGCATTGTTAGTTCTGTGAGACATTTGTTAGTAATTCTCTATTAAGTGATACTGTTAGTTTTGTTATCTATTAGTTCTCTATTAAATGATGCTGTTAGTTTTGTTATCTGTAGTTCTCTATTAAGTGATGCTATTAGTTTTGTCATGAGATAACGGTGGTTTCGTTGATGTTGTTTTCGTTGCCGGCTCGCTCGTATGATTAGTTTGGTTGCTTCGTAAATATTAATTGGTTAGCGATTAGCCTATGAATTGATTAATATAGCATGTTGGGTTAACTTAATTAATATTAATTGGTTAGCGATTAGCCTATGAATTGATTAATATACCCTTAGTGTAATTAACTAGCATTCTAAACATGTAATCAATTTAGTGTGTCTCTTTATTGTTAGTTAGTGTTAGCCTATATGATTTTCTATATGTTCTCTATAGATGTATTGGTTTGCATAATTCTTGTTGTGAATAAATCCCTTGACCATGCTATCTAAATTGAGTGATTATAACTAGTATAAATCACAAACTCCCGAGCATGTTAATCAATTAAACGTGTAAACCATTTGATTAATATAAGCACATTAATAAATTAGGTTATAAACTTCTCCACTTATTGTTTAGAATTATATGTCATAACCTTCTCGTTGTGCATATTTGTGTTTGTTTTGATTGTCATATGAACTCTCTTGTATGCCCTTGTAGTTAATTCTTGTATGTGCTTTTAGGATAGTTTCATGATGATAGAAACAATTAGGCGACACTAAAGTTTTTTGTACGATATTAATTTCTCTAACCCTAAGTGATTTATCAACCATAAAGCATACAAATAACAACAATAGTAAAAAGTGTAAGGGATAGAGAGTGCAAACAGTTTGTTCATGCGGTTCGGCAACCCCAGCCTATGTCTGAGCTCTAAGTTTCCTACTTGAAGATCCTTATCACCCAATCTCCCTAATTGGTACTGATTGACTTCACGGGTGTCAATCAAACCTTACAAATGACTCTTTCTTAGGGCATCACCTTTCCATATGACTAATTCGCAGGGCGTCACCCTTGATTTGAGTACAATGAAAATAAAGAAAAATTTACTACAAAATGACCTAGGGTCTCCATATATAAACTCTCAAGTTTTAGGATGGGAGAGCTAGGCCTGATTACTCTTTTGAATATTGAGAAATCATGTAGTAAAATTGGTAAAGCTTCGCAACAATTCTCACATTATTCGATTGAGCCTCAGAGTGACTTGTATATATAGACTCAACTTTAGCAGTTGACCATTTTCTTTTTAGTCGATCACATCCGACTGTTGGGATGTTACCATTATAATTTTGGTCTTCCATTTTTTGCGCTGGTCTGTCAAATCGGTTGACCAGTTTCTTTTCGGCCAACCGCTTCTTCATATCTTCAAGGCTTTCGGTCGAACAACACTTGACCTCCTCGACCACCTCTTTGATTGTATAAATAAAGAGCAATTTATTTAATGTTGCAGTTGACCATTTCCTCCCTGCTCGACTGCTTCGTCAACTACAAAACCTGGGAGTCTTCTGCCTTTTATAATCAGTCGACCAATTCTCAGTTGGTCGACCGCCTCTTCTGTTTTGCTCAAATTTGGTCGACCTTCTCTTTTCTTTAATCAATCCCACCTTCTCTTTTTGCCTTCCTTGAATACTCTAACTCCCAAATATCATCATATAAACTACAAGGACTTAGACATATAGGTTAGAAAATAATAATATCGGTATTAAGGGTATTTTCAATAAAGATTAATAACATATTTACAAAGATCAACACATACAAATTAAACAACTTAATTATACAATTAATATCGTCATCATAAAAAAATTACCTAATCTCAATTAGGCCAACAGGTAATACCATGGAGGACATGATTTCTTCTTGAGTGTCCCTACAAGGCCCCTTGTGGAAGAGGATGTTATTTTTCATTAGAGTTTTGCAAATTTGTTTTCCTTACATCAGAATTTCTTTGAAGATGGAGATTGTTAGAGTTTGGTGTTATGGATTCATTTTGGGGTGGGTCAAGAAGCTTGCATTGATCTCTCATGTGAAATTCATGTTAAGATAGAGATTGTTAGAGTTTGGTGTAACTTAAATTCTAATTGGGCAGACTCGAGTCAATATCCAATATTAGAGTTTTTTATTTACTCTATATATTGATGTTTGAGTCGCAAAACTCATTGTACCTTAATTTCTTATTAGTAAATTTCTCCTTTACTCATGGTTTTCCCTTAAAGAGTTTTCCATGTAAACTTGGTGTTCCTATTTTTTGTGTTTTTTTTTTGTTTCGCGTTCGATTATCAACAAATGCAACTAATAGAATTTGATATAAGATTGCAAATGGCTTGAGGTCTGTGAGAGGTCCATGAATGACCTTGTCTAGTCTAACTTTAGTACACATAATTAACAAAATATAATTTATCTAGATTTGGTCTAGCCCGACCTTAGATTAGACTTGATCCTGGTGTTAAAATACAAACTTACCTACAAATTTTATCTAAAAACACTTGAAATAACAACCTAAAGCTTGGCTCCTGTGCACCCTTGACACAAGTCACAAGTGCAACATGAACCTTAGCTCAAGTGTACAAAGTCGCAGCTTGCCTTGTGAAGGCAAGAATGTCTCAGATGTGTGTCTAACGCATATCAATGTGGGTGCACAATCCCATATTACTTGAGAGAGTAGAAAATGTATGGTTTATAAGTAGGGTTCTCCTCCCTATGTAGTGCGACGTGTTTTGGGTTAACCTCAAGAATAAAACCATGTAGATTTTGGCCCAAAGCGTATAATATTGTACTATGAGGACTGGGGGACATTACAGGTTTCCTCTTGATGTTTAGAAGACTTAATTATTTTTTCATTAATTTTAATTTAAATGTGACCTTGTTATATCATTTATAAGTATATAAATATTCATACTATGATCAAATATTTATCAAATTCTATTTTAGGTTCCTCTTTAATTTTATATGTTTGATTTCGTTTGATGTTCTATTTATTGTTCATTTTGTTATGTTTTAGTTTATTGGATTAGTTGTCTTAATTAAATTGTTGGGAAAATGACAAATCAACCATCATCCTTTACTGTTTGTGACAAACCAACCATCATCCTTTTGCCGTTAAAAGCGATAATGTCGAGCCGCGGCAGTTTGTATACAAACCGCTACGGCTCCACAGTTTAAAAAAAAACACATGAAAATTTTGATGGCCCGTTGCAGTTTCATACTAAACCGCAGAGTTGTGACGATAAATTGCTGCGGTGTCATATGAAGCCAGCCCAGTTTTTCATCACACCGCTGTGGTTTAGTATGAAACCGCGACGGGCCATCAAAATTGTCGTGGCTCCATAGTTTTTAAAAAACCAGAAGACAATTTTGATGGCCCACTGCAGTTTCATACTAAAGCGCAGCGGTGTGACGATAAACCGCAACGGCTTCATATGACACCGCAACAGTTTACATTACACCACGCGGCTTCTTATGAAGCTGCCGTGGTTTAGCGTGCCTCATTCTTTGATCCTCTATCGTATAAGACTGGATTGTGGGCTCCGAGCGTGTTCACCGCGAACAACCCTAGGCGAACCATCAAACTCTCAGACCTTCGTTCCACTGTGTAATCGAGACCAATGGAATCCCATGCAAAGAAAATGCTGACCAAGTGAAAAGGTGGCCCCTCGCAAACTCACCGGCAACCATAGGCAGCAACGATGGACTCTGCCCATCAACGCTGTTGGCTTGCAAATGAGGTCGTCGGTCAGCTTCACCAACCTGAACCAGCCATGGTACAAGAAGGAGCACACGCGGTGCAAGGAGCAACCGCCATGGTGCAAGTTGGAGAAACCGTCGAGGGGCAGGATGGAGAAACTACTGCAGTGTAATCTGAAGAAACCGCTGCGGTGCAAGCTAGAGAAACTACGGCAGTGCAATCTGGCAGAATTGTAGCACAATCTGAACAACAACTGGCTGGAAGTGCATTGGTCCGTTTTCCAACCTGTTGTAGCGGGTTTCCACTCTCCACTCTTTAGGATAGCTTATGCGAAGGAGCAATATGAAGCTGATATTAAACACTGTTCAATTATTATTTCTAAAAGAGTAGACTTGGAGTCCCTAGTAGAGTTTGGAATTCAACAATTGTTTGAGGGGGCTGGCATAGGCGGTTTGTGCCAAATGGGGGGAAGTTACTGTGAGAGGATTGTGAGGCTGTTTTATGCAAATTTGGAAGTGTCCACCCAGCCATTAGAGGTCCGCATTTATATGTATGGACGAGAGTTGAGTCTGACTCCCAACGATCTGAACATGATGCTTAGATGTGTGATGGAGGGACCAAGCAATCAGTATTACCACGTGTCTCAGGAGCCACCTTTCGTCAAGCGAGGAGATGGTTTAGCAATGCTCAAATTGTTACACTGGGATCCCGAGATTGGCGCGTACAAGAAGCTGAAGGGTAAGGAGCACAATGCCATAGCCCGAGTGATCCACATCATCACGACGTACACCATTGTGCCTTGGGATAGACATCGAGACCATGTTAGCTGCATGGATCTCTATTTGCTCGAGAAGGTGTTCACTGGGAAAAAGCTAGACAACGGATATGTCATTTTGAGGCACATGCACGAGGTGCTCAACAACCTGGCCAAAAGTCTAGCATTCAATTGGCTCATCTAGAGGATTGTTGAGTAGTCTAGGGTACCCATCTCGAAGGATGAGTCGAGAATCGAAGAGATGGCCACATACATCTACAATAGATTGAAAGTGGACAGAATAGGCCTCAGAAAATTTGGAAGGGAATGGGTATGCAAGACCCCGAAGAAGCGAGGTAAAGTGGCTCAGCCTTCAGTCCCTCAGAGGAACAACCTCCAGCATCTTCCCCTCCTCAGACATCTCATTTTACTTTGATGCCTGAGGAGATGTCTGGTTGGATGCGCAGGATGGAGGAGCTCCATCAAATGGCGTTGAACGTAATAGAAATGATGGAGGAGCACCTTCAAATGGCGCTGTTCCAAATTAAAAAAATGGAGGAGCAATGTCAAACAGGGCTGCTTTAAATGCAAAATATGGAGGAATGAGTAGAGGAGCACTATCATGAGATGTTGGTAGCATTTCAGAGAATGGAGCAGCGAACAACCCCTACAGCAGCCTCTCCATCATCCTATAAAGCAACAGAAGCCACAGACCAGTTGTAAGTTATTTAGTTTGTACGCAAAGTCTAGTCTTTACTTTATTTGTGTGCGACGTAATAACGTGTCTGAAATTTGTTGCTCCATTGCACCAAGAGGCATCACCATGACATCGGATAGATCACAAACTCCACCACTGAAACTTGTGCGTGTGGTACCTCTTCAATTTGGTTATTTACGTGTGTCTGTACTTATTCATGCCTTATTAGTCCAACGGTCTCTTGTCAATGTTTTTTGCAGCCAGGTGAACTGATGAATATTTTCAAGCCACATGTTTATGCAAATACTAGGAAGGACATGGAGACGTGCACAATTCTTTTGGGAAAGCTAGTAGATGATGAGTACAACATCATTGAGCTCATCTTCCCACAGCAAAAAGGGATGGCAAACACGGTGAGAATTACGTTATGTTACATTAAGTAGTTCAGAAGGTGTTATATTAGTACTCATCTGTGCGGTGCGTTTGTTATATACAGTGTTATGCATTGAACGAAAAAGAATACTGGCAAGTTCAAATGGACAAATCGCTCCTTACACTAGGGTGGATTCACGTAAGTAAACTTCTCACAATTCTGGGTTCATGTTTCAACAGTTTTAATGCATGCTTCTTTTGCATTTCAGACACACCCAAGGCAAGGGTGTTTTATGTCGTCCCTAGACCTACACACTCACTTCCCTCACTAGGCGTTGCTGCCGGAAGCAATTGCGATTGTCGTATCACCAACAGACAAAAAGTGGTATATCTCTTCCATTGTGTTCATTCATATTGCTTTATGTTTGTGTGTTGATTTATCCCGTTGTATTTAAGCCCACATGCCATCTTTCGGTGTACGAGTCTGGGGTTGGAGGTGATCTGACATTGCAAGAACAAGGAGGACTTCCATGAGCATGATGATGAACCCCTGAAGGGTCCATTGTATGCCAAAGCATCCCATGCACTAGTGGACCCACATTTGTCTTTTTTGATCACGGATTTGCGGAAGAAACGTGGCAAGCAGCCGTCTTAGGGTAGTTAGGATGTGTAGGGATACTGACGTTGTTGTACATACTAAAAATTTCATTGACTCTTTCCATGTTTATGTTTTCTTTTTTTTTTTATTGGATGATATCTGTTGGGAAAAATATCTGTTTTGATAATGTCGCATGGGTGATAGAATAAAAAGAAGAGAAACTCTTGCAAAATTTAAAAATTTTGTCTTGAGGAAAAGTTGGCAATTTGACATTTTCATACAAATGAATTTCCTTTAATCACAACAACCAAATTTATCAAACCAATATATTAGTTAAATTACAACAATAAAATGTATTACAACTGCAAACCAAAGTGACTGTTAACTATGCATCGAAACCAAACATACATCATGTACAATAGTTTAGTAGAGGTTCTATAATAACTCTAATACATCGCGTTGTCTTGTCTAATCAAGGAAGGTTAAGGTCCACATTTGTGTATGTTTGTGTTTGTCGACCTTGCGCATCATACTCTTGCAGAACACATTGCAAATGACATTAGCATAGTTCAAATAACACTTGAAAACGTAAATGTTATAATGGGTGCACATTCGTCTCAAGAACTATGTCGGGAACTGTCTTGGCATTTCTCTCGAGGACTGTCTTGGGGACTATGTCGGACACTGTCTCGGGGACTCTGAAACTCATAAATGTGCCCTCCGACCTTCCTCTGCTGCCTCAGCCTCAGCCTCAGCCTCTGGCTCTACCTCTGTTGCCGCTGCCGCCACATGTACTGGACTCGCCTCCACCTTCACACGTGCGGGAATTGTGCTGCACATCTGCCATAGGTGATGTTCATATTTCTTATGGACAGCACTGTCCGACTTGGGGCCTCGTCCACATCCCGTATTCTACATTTTTGTGGCCTTCTTAGAAGCCTTTTAAATGATGGTGGGATAATTGGATCAAGATGCGTCACATGAGGCCACATGATTTGTCCATTAATGGGGTGGACAAAGTGGGAATACATCGCCATGTATGTTTCTCGATGATAGCACACATTGTAATACCCAATATTTTTAATTATCTGGATATTATAGAGGGCGTACTAGGAGCGTTAAAATTAGGGATTTAAAATGATGAAAGAGGGGTATTTTAAAATTAATAGATACATTGAATAAATTGTATTTAATTTAATAAATTAAATTAAATGAGTAGTGTATAGGCTGAACCGGTTCAATAAGAACCAAACCGGTACAAACCACTTGAACTGGTTCGCTGGGTGAACCAGTTAAGGCAAAAATAGAATGGCCGAAAGGCCATTCTGCGAGAGGGAGTGCGCGACAGAAAGAGAGAGAGGGAGGGACGATGAGCGACGAGGGAGAGCTCGCGGGCGACGTCCAGGCGACAGCGACGACGAGCACGAACGATCGGGTGATAACGACTCCGGCGGCTGCTTGCGAAGCAAGGAGGCGAGCCGCGGGATGCTAGGGCTCGCAATCGGAGTTGCTGCCAGCCGTGATTCAGGCTTCGGGCGATCTTTTCCGGCAACGATGGTGGTACGTTCAATCAATTTGTTCCTCCACCTCCGTTTTCTAGTGATTCAGGTGTTGGCAGGAGCTGAATCGCCGATTTGGCGATGGACAGGGGAGCGTCAGTCTTGGCGGCTCAAGCTGGACCGGCCAAAGGCCTTGGTCCAGCTTGATGTGGGTTGAACCGGTGACAACGACAGTGTTGGCGTAGGGAACACTCTGTAAAGCTACTGGGGTGTCTGTTGGGTGTTTTGTTGAGAATGGATAGCGACTTGAAGAATTGAAAGGAATGTTGTCGGCAGAGGAGGATAAAATGGCAGAAGAGTTCTTGCTTTAGGGTGATTTTTCTCCTGGAAGCTAAGAGAGCTGGAGCCTTCTTGAGTTGGTGCTTGAGAGCTACAGGCCAAGAAGTGAAGCTTTGTCCTGCTTTGGGTCTGTCCTATATGGTGAGGTTCTTCTATGTGGTTTTAGTCACTTGGATTTAAATGGTTGATTACGGTTCAGTTTTTGGTACCTCTGTGATTATGAATATTGGTGTCTTTTGTTAAATCAATTGAAGTATATTAATAGAGAAATACATATGTTATGGGTGCTTTGTTAGATTTAGGTCAATTTGTTGGTTAATTCTAGAGGCATAAACATGTTAGATTTGGGTTATGCCATGGAAAATAAGTTGTTAAGTTGCATTTAATATTGTTGTAATTATCGGAAACGAATATTAGGATTAATTATTAAGCTAAGTCTATGAGATTAATTAGTAAGTTAACGAGTGGATTAAATGATTTTAGTAATGATTAGCTATTTCTAATGAAGGTATCGAAAAGAGATAGAAGATAAAGATTTGGTTCTAACGCATGAACGCTTCGAGGTAAGGATTGGGTTGTGTCTGACCTTCTAAGCACTACCCACGAGTATGTGTGCGTGCGTCAAGTTATAGTTCTTTGGTTTCGGTTGTTGGTTGTTTTGCTTTCTTGAAGGTGTTGTTAATGTTAAATTCCTAGTTGATTATTTGGTAGTTGTTAGTGTAGCTTCATTGACAGTTATATTGGTGTTAGCTTTGTGTTTGATACTCTGCAATATTTCCTTGGCGATTAATAGAGTAGAATGATTGGTATTCTATAGATTTCGTTAGCTTCGTGACATTTCATATTTCCTTAAAATTAGTAGTGACATTTCATATTTCCTTAAAATTAGTAGTTCTCTTTATCACAATTGCCTTGTGTGTATGACTTAAACTCTTTGTTAATAATGTAGAATTGTTTTAGTTATTTAAATTCTATTCCTTTTATTGTTAACTCTTTCCTTACTAAACCTTTTTAGGCTTACAGATTACTCGTGGTGTAGGTACCTATAAGAGAAGATAGCGTCATATTAGAAGTAGTGGATGAGGGATTTGCACGCACGAGCTTGCGGTTGGCCAAGCTACGAGAAGTAAGACATAATCGGGTTGTAAATTAAATCAAGTTTTCTGAATTGTAAATTAAGCGTATTTAAATTGTTTAGTATTTCCTTAATCAAATGAATTTCTTTACGCTTCCGCAGTATTTTAAATAAACGATTTTATTTATAACGTTTCTGCATTTGTATTAAAATGGATTTTTATAACGAGTTTTACGAACGGTTGGTAGCAGTCCGGATTAGGCACGCTCTGACACCTTTTTCTCAAATTTTAACGCATTTTCAAAAAGTGACGAAAATTCGGGTCGTTACACACATGCACAAATTCCTCAGGAGATCTCCTCACGAAGTGAATGCACGGGACTGCATGGACACATGGTATGCCAGTCAACTCCCACTGGTAACAGGACAAGTAAACTTGTCCAAATCGACCAAGTACTGTTTGTTGCCATTGCTCACCTCAAACTGGGCAGCTTCTAAAGATTGGGGGCTCCAATTTCGACCGACAAGTTGTAGTTTGGCGAGCCGGTTTGTGATCTGCGGACACAAAATGTCTATTGAGCGAGCCATTTTTTCATTTTTTTTCACAATCCTACCCATGATGCCCTTTCATATGATCTCGAACATACTTAGAATCAGTTTTTCCCGAGCTGGTAGGATGCAGACGTTGAAGGACTCGCTGAGGTTGTTGAGGCTTATGTCTCACTTGGGGATCGAGCAGAAGGCATCTTTGGTCCAGTATCTCGCATTTATTCCTCGTAGATAGTTGTGAGCTGTCAGGTCAAGCAAAAATAACTTCGCCATCTCTCTTTCAAATTGTCTCTCTGTTGTGGCACTAGATGCGACCCACATTGCATCCTTGAACAACCTACCTTTAAATTGTTTTTGAAAATTGCCATACAGGTGTTAGATGCAAAACCGTTGGTCTGCTTGCTCTGCCACCTCTTTGATAGCTGGCACTAGCCCTTACAAAAATTCATAGTATGAGTTAAACATTGGTACACAACGCATAACATAAACATAGAAGGCAAAAGCAATCAACCGCACCTTTTGTTGGTTAGAAAAATTTTCCAGCCATTGCTACTCGGGTGTTTAGATCGTCGAGCAACAATTTAAAAAACTAGCTCCAAGAAGCCCTATTTTCTACTCAACCACTACTACAGCAATTGGATACATTCTATCATTCCCGTCGATGGTGACAGCAGTGAGAAGCTGGCGTGGAGTCTCTCCCTTCAAGTGGCAACCATTGAAATAAATAACCGATCTACCACAGTTTTGCATGGCCATCTTGCATGCAGTCAAATACATGTACATTCTTTTAAATGCACTCATCTCTAGGTCAACACGCACCAAGCTTCTAGGATTAGACCTCTAAATCTCTCGTCATAGGACCATATGAACTTGTATTGCTCATTGTCATCCCCTTCGTTAATTTTTTTGCCACATTTCTTGCCCTTCTAGCAAGGCTGGGTGTGATGTTGATGTTAAAGTCTTTCCTGACTGTCTCAATTATGGAAGAAAGTTTTCAGTCGGCCTGACTTTTAAATCTATCCAAGTAATGCACTCCCACTCATTTGGCAGAGATGTGGCAGCTTTCCATCTTTCTCGAGCAAGTGTGAAAGTCATTATAGTACTTTATTTGAAACGTCATTTCACCTTACATTTTTTAGGCGTGCAGCTGCCATGTGCATCTTTCCTGGCAGGCAGCCCTCAACCGTTGTGCGTCACTGTGGGAGAATTTTATCCCGTACCCCTTCTTCAACACATGATCGACAATTTCTTCTTTAATTTTATTCAGTGAACTATAGTTTTTGCCAAGCCCCATATCAACGAAGGTGCATTCTGCTTGTGGTGGGCATCTAGGCCTACTGTCGGCCATGTCCATGTCTTCGTCACTACTGGATTCACATAATGAACGGAGCTCCTCCTCTTCCTCCTTGTGTAGAGTTGCGGAGACGGAATGCAACACTATAGCAGCTTCATCTCTAATTCCACGTACCTCATTGGCAAAAAATGTGGCTATGGGCCCCACTTCAAATTGACGGTTAATAACAGATTCCTCAACACTCCAAGACGCCATTTAGTGTTCAACAAATTCTTCAACTTCACCAAAATGCGGTTCACTTCAGCTCTAAAAAATCTCTAAGGTTCGCTAATCGCTAACCAAGTGTCTGAGAAAATCGTGAGGAGTGTACTGTGTATTTGTACAAGGCGTAGGAGGCACCTTGAACCACGATGGTTCATCTAGTAAACCGCAACGGTGTAACAATAAACACAGCGGCTTCCGGTGTGACGATAAACCGCTACAGTGTCATATGAAGCCGTCGCAGTTTATAGTCACACTGCTGCGGTTTAGTATGAAACCGCGGCGGGCCATCAAAATTATCGTGTGATTTTTTAAAGACTATGGAGTTGCGGCGGTTTGCCATAGTTTCATACTAAATCGCATCTGTGTGAAAATAAACCATAGCGGTTTATCGTCACAACTCTGTGGTTTAGTATGAAACTGCGGTGAGCCATTAAATTATTGTGAGGTTATTTTAAAACTATAGAACTGCGGCGGTTTGTGTATGAACCACCGCGGCTTAACATTATCGCTTTTAACGGCAAACATGACAATAATGTTGGCGACATCATTTTTCTATAGTTCAATGGTTAATTTATTAGCAAAAAAAGGGTGATGGTTGGTTTGTCACAACTAATAAAGAATGATGTTTGATTTGTCATTTTCCCTAAATTGTTTGATTTTGAAAAAATTCTTTAAATAAATTCTCATGATGAACATACATAAGGAGAACGGAAAGGATCATGTCCATTTCTTTCATAGGCAATGATTTTCTCTTGTTTTTTTTCATCTTGTCAAATCATGTTTTTACATCTTCACCATGTATTTAAATCATTTTAATCCTACGCTCTTAAAAAATTCATCATATTTTCTGTTATAACCTATATGGTCTGCGAACAGACGGAACCACTTGATTATCAACTTCAAAGATTCGAAGTATCAATAGAAAGTCATAAATAAGAAAAAAAGTCAGAGCCCAAAACAATCAGATTAAATGAAAAATTTAATAGTGACATCAAGATAAATAAAGTGATAATATAAATTTAAAATAACTATACTAAAAATAAAAATAAAATAAAAAATTTAATTGAGGTAATAGCTCTCGAAAGAAAAATAATAAAACTAGGAAAGCAAATCGAAGAGGGTAACGATCCTAAATTCAATTTCCTCAAATTTCACACCTTAAAATTCTTTTTTGCAAAAATTGATTAACAATTTAAGTTTGATAAAATCGTTATAAATTATAAATTATAAAATTTCGTGAACTTTGAAAACAATAAAATCATTAATTAAGGTGGAAACACTTAAGAAAAATAACTACATTTGTTAGGAATCAATGTTAGTCAAAATAAAATACATTCATTAAAGAAAATTAAAATTTTAATAAGAAGTTATTCAAAAAAAAATTATTAGATAACAAAATTAAATTGAAATAATTTTTCAAACTTCATTATTCTAAACATTGAAACAGTGTTTATTGAAAATTCCAAATCCTAAACAAATAAAATTTATAAAACATCCTTAATTTATTAAATTATAAGATTTAATCCTCTTATTGAACTATGATGTTATTAACACCCTCTTCTATATGCTCGTCTGCCTCTGGAAGATCTTTGATTAGCTCTAGTTTCTCTTCTGATAAAAAAATTCACCTACATCATAAAACTAAGGGTGAGATAAACTCAGTATGTAAGAACACGTGCATATGTGAATTAATTATATGTACTATCGAATTTCCATGCTTAAAGTTACACATTGATTGAAATTTATTTTCCAACTTTACCATGTATTCAGGCTTTCACTAGTCATCTCATAATTACTATGTGTTCTAGATTTCACAAAACTAGCGGGAAAAAAAGAGAGCTCGGTTGGAAGAAAGTCCTTGGAGTAAAAAATGATTTGGCCGAGAAGAGGGATTTTTCCAAAGGAAAATTTTGGTTGTTCGGAGTGCAGTTGAAGCTTCCTCGATGAACTTCAACGTGGTCAGAGTGATCGAAGGGTGGTTCCAGCAAGTTAAGTAACTTTGGTGACCTTTCTAACGTACAAAACTCAAGAGAAGAGAGTTATTTGTGTTTGTGTGTGTTTTGCATAATGGTGAGACCCTTAATTTATAGGAGAGGTCTCCCAATTCTTCCATTAGAAAGAATGACATGAAGTCATTCAACATTTTGACCAGATTCAATGATGGTTTAGGAAAGGAATTGATTTCCCAATGATGATTTATTCCTGTGTAGAAGATTGGAAATGAACACTGATATAGGGTTTTGATGGAGCTCTATTTGGGAAAATTATTGTGATTGATTCTTGAGTTGGAAAATTGATGTAATTTGGAATTTTTTTTATACGTTACACAGAGCCTACTCCTGCGCCAACAATTAATGATCTCCTTGACTAAGACCTAAAAGAGAGGAGTCATTTGAGATGAATTGACTAAACTCAGTAGAAATAAAGTTTTACATTCAGCGTAGATTAAAGAAAATGTATGAGCATGTGATGATCTGCATTAAGGATTAACTCTAATAATCATATTTACTATAATTAAATATGATTAAGTGATAATAAGTCATGAGATGACTTTGAAGAAAAAATTGATCATTCAATTAAAGATATCTTTCCAAACTAAAAATAGTTATAATAGCATATACCTTAGATTATAAAATGGTGATGAAATTAAATTAATTGGATGTATACTCATTACTATATAAATTTTTACACAAAAGTTGATAGATGTGCTACAAATTAGCATAGTCAGTATTTGTGGATAATTGGAGAGGTTATTGTGATAATCAATTCAAACCATTTTAAATTCATAAAATAGACACATAAATAAAGTTTATGGCTATGGATTTAAAGGATTTAGACATGTGCAATAAAAGTTACACAAGTTTGAAGTTGGATAATTCTAAAATTGCACTGTTTTGGAATGTCTTTAAATGAGAATTTAGAGTAAGAATTTGGAGACATGTGTAAAAGAAAAAATGCTCCTAATACATTGAAGTATGCGACCATGTAATAAAATTGGATAAGTATTGGGGTTATGACATGTGTCACTTTAGGATTAGTGACTAAGTATGTGATTAAGATGTAATTAGTGAATGATTAAGATTATTTAATCACGATTAATTATGGTAAATATGGGGATTAGCTTAACTAATCTAGATTAATTATTTTAAGCCAAGAGTGACTAAGAGTAATTAACCATGGTATTTTGGTGAATTTCCATGGAATTAAGGATAAAATGGTACATTTGAAAGAACAAAATGGATAAAAGGGTAATTTTATCCCATGAACTGTCTAGAAAAGTGGATAAAGTGTTGAGACGTAGCCATTTCATGTTGTAACCATATGAAGAAGAGAAGGAGAAAAGAAGGGGAAGGAAGAAGAAGAAAAGGAAGAAAAAGGATTTGACATTTGATCCTTTAAGGGAAAGTGTTCCTCTTATCAAGAGCATCATTTTAGCTAAAAATCAAGGGTGAAAGTGAAGAATAAGTAATTTCCAACCCTAAGTTGAAATTATGAGATAATAGTTAAAAACCTTGAATTGCATGCTATCAATTATTGGGGATTATAATTTGGATTTTGGTTGATATGAAAGTGGTTGTACTGCTTAAATAAAAGCATGGAAGAAGAGTGTTTTAATGGATAAATTGGATAAGTTGGTAATATAAATGTTTGTTGTTGTTGATGAGCAAAATTGTGGATGTTGGGTAATCAAAAACATGAAATGGACATATTGATTTGATAATAAATCAATTAGTGAAATGTGAAAGATCGTAATTAACCTAAGAGGAGGGTGAATTCTGTTTTTAAACTTTTTCGTTCGATTATTGATTTCTCTAACCATAAATGATTTAATACAATTAAATGCTTATCTAACACAATATGAATGAGCAATAAGAGAAAGGTTAGAGAATATGAAACCCAGTTGTTAATGTGGTTCGGCAAAGCATGCCTACGTCCGTGCGTCAAGGTTCTCCCTTGAAGATGTATTCACTTCAACCGCTCGGGTTACATTTGATTGAACTTCAAGGGCATCAATCTAACCATTACAGCAACTGATTCTTAGGGCATCACCCTTCTCGTTCGATTACAATTCTTCGAACTCAAACTCTAAAAAATCAAGCTCTCAAGCTTTCACAAACAACAAGTGCTCACAATAGACTTTGGAGAGTTGTGTTGCGTACACTATTTGTAAGCTAGAAATCGTGTTAAGATTTTGGTAGAGTTTCAGCGCTTTTTTTTCGTTAGGTTCCTCTATCCTCAGAGTGCCTTCTATTTATAATTTCTCTGCTTTTCAGTCGTCCTAATGTTTTTGTCGATCTCATCCGACCGTTGAAAACTAGCCTTTACACTTTTTGCGCAATTTCAGTTGCTGGGCTTGATCGTGTCGTGTCGAAAAAACTTTAATAACTCACTGCTTTGCCTTTCAGTTGCACTCCTCGTCTGAAACCATCAATCGCATCTTGACCACAAAATCGCCAACTCTTACAGATTCAAAATGTGGCATACTTTTGGTCGCAAACTTCGACCGAGTCCTTGACCGCACTTTGTTCGCAAAATGCTAAATATTATATATTCGAACTTCAGACTTTTTGGGTCGAGTTCTTCATCTGTAGCTTCAACCGCGTCACGATAGAAAAGCCACGGAATGCACAGGTTGAAATATTCGAACGCATTTCCTCGCTTCCTCGCTTCTTCCAAAACATGAAACTCAATTCTTTGAAGTATTTCAGTCTACTTCTTCGAGCTCCACTACGACCTCATCACGTCCGAAAACTTCCATAATAGAATACTTCATTTCTGATCTGCACGTCTTGAATTCTAAGTCCCACGATGATATCTACTTATTACATGGACTTAGACAAACTTGTTAGACAATAATAATACCCTCATTAATGGAAAATAATATGGTATTGTGCTAAGATAGAATAAGGATATCTATATTGATGATTTAGACCATTATCAATGTTATAAATGAGATTTGACAAGAAGAGTATGCTTGAATGGTTTTAATAAATTTTGTTATCTATTTGGTAGATTACAAAATATGAATGTGATCCTAGGATGAGATGGCGTTGGTTTGGTATGAATTGGATGTGAGAAATTGTAAGGAATTGGGAAATAGACATAGGAGCAGACGATCGACCTTTGGGGGTGGACATTCCACAAGTGTAAAATGTCGTCCTATATAAAATGAAGTCGACCAATATCAAAGGAGCGATTGATAGGAACATAGTAATGTGTCCCAAAAATGGGTATTTGCGAATGGATAGACGTCTACGGATGAATATTGGTAGCCACAGATATATGCGGGTAGCCGCAGATGTAACGACCTAGATTCTTAACCATTTTTAAGAGTGTGTTAATATTCACTAAAACAAATTTCAAGTTAACATTTTTCTTTTAAAATGACTCGTTTCACAAAAAGGGATATCAGAGTGCCAAATTCGATCGTTACCAAAAGCTCATTTTACCATTCATTAAATAGTGAAGAACTATTGTCTACGGTTTGCGGAAGCAATATAAAAATTTATCTATGAAAATTGCGGAAGCATAACTAAATAGGAAATTCCATTCATGAAAACAAGGGACTATGATTAACAATTTAGCGGAAAACGTTATTGAAAAACATTAATTTAAGATCCAAGATTTCGAGTTTCCAAATAATGTAACATCCCTACTTTTTATGGGAATTCAATAAATGTAATTGGAGCGTAATTTGTGAATAATCAAATTTATTGAATAATTAACGGGGTATTACCAAGAACGTAACCGATAGATTATTTAACGACGAAAATTTATCAGATGGTAATTAATATCTAATTGATGGAATTAAGGAATTTTAATTGGAATTATAATAATTGTTAATCGACATTGGGATAAGTCGTGAGTTGGGGTTTTTGGTCGACTAATATGTTGTATGTATATTCGACGTATAAAAATACATATGTAATATTAATTTATAAAAGAAATATTTAATTAGATTAATTAACTATAATTAAATAAGGAATTTAAAATTTTAAAAAGAAAAAAAAACATAAATGTGCAAGAGAAGGAGAGAATTTCGCTGGAGATGGGCGATTTCAAAGGCATTTCTTTTCGTGATTTTAAAAACTGAAAATAGAGAGAGGGAGAGAGATGAAAAGAGAGAATGAGAGGGAGAAAGAGCCGAGAGCTCCTTTGGCCGAGAGAGAGATCGGTAGGGAGAGGGACGACGCGTGAGAGCGGGAGGCGTTGCGGGTCTCGACATGGCGATGAGATGGGTTCCCGGCTAAAGTCAAGGTGCTGCGGCAACGTGGGTTACGCCAGTGGATCTTGCGGACAGCGTGGAGTCGTCAGATTTAGTGTCGACCGTTGGTGCTCTGTCTGTAATAACCTGATCCTAATTTTTTGGTTAAACGATGCAATTATTATGTTGGGAATAAAATGGGTTTGATATCTATGTAATACATCGTTATATGGACGTTAAGTTTTGACGTATAACCTCGTAGACGTTTAATTTGGGCAAGATTTAGAAGAAAATACGAAAAATGATGGATTTAAGGACTTTAGGATGCCTGCGGACGATACTGCGGATGAGACGTGTCGTCCGCAACACGTCTGGAGAGTCTCCCAGCAGTTTGGGACGACTCGGGACACCATTTTGCGTCCTAAACTCACTGTACAGTGATGTTGTGGACGATGCGGATGACTTGGGGAAACGTCCGAATGAATCTGTCTTAAAACTGGTGTGTTGTGGATGAGTACGGAAGATGAAATTCAGCGTCCGAATGAATTTGTCCAATTTTTGGGACAATTCGGATTACTCCTGCGGACGATGCAGACGGTACGGACACAGTGGGACGCCAGTTTTCCATCCAAAGCCTTATATTAGCTGTGTGATTTTTGGACTTGCGGACGCATGCAGATGACAGTATGGCGTCTGCAATCGTCCGAAAGATAACAGATCTGCGAAAAATCAGGAAATAAAAGTTAGAAAATTCGACGAAACTCGACGTTTAGCGAGTAAATACTCATACTTTCGGCGAGAAAAGCCAGGACAGTAGCTCAGTATTTCTTCCCTTTCAATCTCTTCTCCAGCATTCTTGTCATCTGCTTCGGAGGAGGAAGTTCTGCTGGAAAGGAGAGAGAGCTGCTGCACGGGAGATTCAACTTTAAAAGATAAGGAATGGGTTGTCTTGGCCATGTGGAGGCCCTACGCCCAAGTATATGTGTATGTTTATGCTGGGTAGTTCACTTGTTGTAGGTTGATAGAGTATGCAAAAATTTCCTTGATGAACTTCGTTGCTATTGTCTTTACACTTTGTAGATGTTCCTTTGCTATTTCCTTTATGTTGCTAGTTATATTTAATGAGTGAATGACAAGAAATAAAAGAATGAGGCAAGAAAAGCTTGAATGGGAATGAGATCTAAAGAAAAGCATGAATGGATCATGGTTGAAATGTGAAAGAAAGAAAGATGGAACGAATGAATGACTGCTGATATGACTTTATTCAATGATCTTTTACTCTATATAAAGGGCGGTTTCGTGTTCCATAGCTTATGTGCTCATCTTTTCATGAATAGTATTCATGGACATTATAGATATTGAAAAACATGACCATAGTTGTTTGTTATTACCACTCTTACTGATTATCAATAGAATTGTTTTACTAGTGTTGAATATGTGATGTTTCCTTTTATGGTTAAGTTTTGACGAGATGCATATGCCTAAGCAAAGAAAGAAATGAGAAGCATCAAGTATGAAAATGAACAACGTTTTCACATAAAAATGCTGCTATATTATGGATCTAATGCATGCATATATGTTCGATTTTACTGCTAAATTCTTTACTATCCATAGTATGATTAGTGATAGATCAAATGCATGTATAAATGTTCCTTTCGCTGTTGTCTTTTTCCTTACTGCCGGAAGCATGATTAGTGGTTGATTTCTTCTGTTGTTAAGTTTGATTTAAAGTATGATTTTGTTATATTCTGGTTGAATAAGTGTCTAGAAGTAAGTGTTAATGACCATATTTTTTGACACAGAGTAAGTTAAAAAGCATGTTATTCGTAGTATGATTCACTGCTGTTCATTTTAAATTATGAAGCATGTCATTTATTCTTATCTCAGTGTTCTATGTTAATGATATTTTCTTACATGAGATAGCACATTCTGTTTTGTGATAGTGAATGTTAATAGCACGGTTAATTAAACGCTGTTCTTACTATCGCTATGTGAAGCATGTGATGATGTTCGTTTCATTTGTTGTTTAATATGGATTGCCTAAAGTATTGCTATTGCTTATTATACATGTTTTGTTTGTTTAGGAAGAAGCTAGGTTCAGTTCATGTTAATAGAAACCAAGTAGGGGGTAACCTTCAGGATGGTACCCACATGCACGAGTGAGGAAAAATGCTAAGAAAAAGAAATGTTCGGGATGGGCAGGATACGTCCACCACCGAAGAAATCCCCTGGTGAGATACGCCAGGAGGGAAGAAACTCTAAAGGTGGGATACGCCTGAAAGAGGAAGAATTCCAAGGCGGGATATGCTTGAAAAAGGGAACCAATAGGGAATTGGAGTAGATAGGTAGTCCGGATCTAGCCTAGCTGCTAGGATACACCCTTACCAAGTCGGGAAAGGGACTAGTATGCACACAGGAGGTTAGAATCCGTACAGCTATGCCATCTCAAAGGACAACCTCCAATCTCCAGCTCGATGTACAAGTTTAAAGAATGAACAAAGAAAACGAACGAAATGAAAGAATTTGGTTTGGGGTGGCCCCCATTCCAAGAAGAACTAAAGAGAGAAATGCATAATTGTTTTCCCTCATCTCCTTACTGGGCGTAAGCTCACGTCCTTACTTGTGGTGTTGGTAACGATGGAAATATACAAGAAGTTAAAGAAGAGGTCATTCCGGTGGAGCCTCCGGTTGGTCCGATAAAGACGCAAATGGAGTAGTAGTACGGTACGGAGAAAGGAAAGAAAAGGCAAAGAAGTAAAAACTAAGATTGAATGGTTATATTTTCTAATGTAGTTTCCCTTTATTTCCTTTACATGGATATTTGAATCGAATGTAAGTTTATTTGGAAGTTTTATTTGGACACTAAAACCTTGGATTTATGTTTTAAATAACGTTTTCAGACAACTATCACTCATCATTCTATGATTATTCGGTGAAGAAATAATTTCTAGCATAATTAGCTTCCGCAAAGTTTTGTGAATGAATTTTGAAGAATAATAGTTTTCTTCTCTTTAATGACGAAGTAAGAATGAGTTTTTACTAACGATCGAATTTTATGCACTCTGACAAACTATTTTCCTTAGAAATGATTTTTACCTTGTTAAATGAGTAAGCATAATGAGATTATAAGAAAATAAAGAAATCCGGGTCGTTACACTGTCGAGTTTAGTCATCAATGGCTCGGGATGACAACGGCGGGGGTAGCAGTCCACAAACCAGACTCAGGACGCCGCTGGCGGCATTTTTCGGCATGGGGTCGAATTGCAGAAGCTCGGGTCGAGCTCTAACCAGGGTTGGCTGTTCTCGGTGTTCCTCAGGTAACCAAATATTTCCTGCTTATGTTGATTTGCAATTTGAGGGATGTTCTAGATGGATTTTTGGAGGTGGAAAACACGTTGGATTGATATTCTAGATTTATTGTTGAATGTCTACTGTTGCGAGCAATTTTGGATTAACCTCTGATTGTCTGTTTGGGATGGTTCATCTGCCATCGTTATAATGGAATAAATACTTGTATTTTGTTAGACGAATGACATATATTGCTGTGTTGAGTTAGTTTGGCTGTTGGATGGTTGATAGAAATTGTGTAAATGCCCTGTTGTTAGAGTTAGAATTGTAATGGATATTGTTGATCAATTGTTGGATGAAGTCATTGCTTTTATTATTATATGCGAAGCATGATAGATCAATATTCTATTAATGGAAATGTCTCTTGTTGGATATGCCTTATAGTTTCTTTGATTTGGATTTCGACTTCTTGGTTCCATGAGATAGTGAAATTGGTTATTGATTCGTGCACGTATAATTGTGGTTAGGTTCTAATGCCATAGTGGATTCACTTAAGAAACTCTAATAAGTAACTTATAATGATAGGAGAAGACGATAAGAATAATAAGTTTAGTAATTGATTAGATTAATGATTGAGTGTTACAAATCTGTGAAGGTATAAAAAAGACGAAGACGGATAACAGTTAAGCACCGATACACGTTAAATAATCGAGGTAAGGATTAAGGGGTGTTTTGGCAATTGAGGCCCTACACTACAAGTATGAGTGTGTGAGTTTAGTGTTATTGTTAGTTAAATACTTACTGTTATTTGATTGTTACTGCTAGTTGATTAAGTAGGTTATTTGTCATGAAATGCTTCTGTTAGCCATTGATAGTGTTATTAATGCTCTGTAGAATTAGAATGTTTTGTGGTTCCTATTATTATTACTATTGTTAGTATGTTGTAGATTTTAAATAACTCTAGGATATTCCCCTGATGATATACTTGTTAATTGGGTGATATTGTTAGTTATTGATGAGAAATAGAGAATGAAAAAGTGAAGAGAGAAATGGGTAAGGATGAGATAAGCATGAACAAACCAAAATTTCCTTTACGAATGTTGTTTATTTCGTTACATGTTGTTTTGGTGTGAGTACGTCGGTTTATTAGTTTACTCACCTAATTAGCTGTTAAATAACAAACCTAAGCATGTCTAATCAACAAGAATAACATCAACATGAAATTAACTAAAGTGACTTGACGAAGTAGTATGTTTAAATATGATGCCTAATTAACTGAGCATGTTAATTAACTAGTCATCTAATCCCTGAGCAAGTTAATCAATTAGCTTAATGAATTAATAGATACTAATCACCTCTTAAGTCTGGTTAACTAGTTGTGTAATGAATAACTAATCGAGCATGTTAGCAAATCAAGGCATCTAATTAATTAGAATGATAATTATTAGCATGTTAATTATAGGGAGCATATGAATGGTAATAGTTTGTTTAACTAACTACAATAGCATGAAATCAACCCTCGAGCGTAAAACCCACTTAGGATAACTAATCAGGATAACCATCTAGAATAATAAGTGTAGGGAGCATGTAAATTGTAGTTAGCTCGTTTAACTTAGTTAGCATGTTAAATTGACTAAGTCATGTCATGCTTAACTTACTAGTTCGATTGCACAATTAATTAACTAGTTAATCCTTTAACTAGATTAATTAACTAAATATGGTTAATTAGCAAACATACTAATTCATAGACCCAAGTATGTAAATTGAACTAGGAATGATAATCGTAGCATGTAATTAATACAACGAATCACTTAGCATGTTCATTTAAGTAAGCATGTAATTAATTGAAATAATTAGCTAGACATAGAACATATTAAATAACTAGAGTAATTAAATAACAAAAGCATGAACTAGAGCATGTAATTAATTAGGATAATTAATTATTATGATAAATGTAATTATTTCCCAAGCATGGTAGTTAAATCAATTACTTGCATGTTTATCATACGCGTTCGCCGTTCAATTCAATGTTGCACTTGTTTTCTATTGTGCAGTTGTCTTCTTCTATTATGTGTCTTACTTCTTTATATGTGTTCTCAATTTCAATTACTTTATTTCAATGTGCACTTCTGTTACGTAACCAATGCTTTACTTTTCTAAAGAGTAGAATGATAAAGAAGATGAAAAGAGAATGAAGTAAATGCGAGTGAATTAAGGGTTTCATTGACTAAGTGAATGAATGTCTTATGAATGCTTTTGTTATTCTTGTCTTATATTGCTTACGATAGCTAAGTAGAATAAAGCATGGAATCAACGTAGAAGCATGTTAATAACTGATTAGAATAATCGCTTAGAAATATAAACCTAGGAAGCATGTAAAATGACTAGGAAGCATATAAAATGAGTAGGAAAGAAATTAGGATATGATAGTATGTTTTCAATTCCTCTTCTATGCTTCGCTGTTTAGAAGATTATATTATAAAAGTTTTCTATTGTGTGCTTTTAATTAATGCTATGTATTATATGCGCTTTCCATTTCAATTGCTTTTAATTTCAGTTACTTTCGTCTATGCACACTTCAATTTCTATGAATGTTATGTTAGAAGCATCATGCATCATGATAGGTTGAGAATGTATGTTCACGCATCATGTAATAGAAACAATGTAGGAAGTACTTCCATGGGGTGATACTCACATGCATGGTAAGGAAAGTAAAATGATAAGAAAAGACAAAGGAAAGGAATGAAAAGAAAAGGGAGTTGGGAGGCGGATGGGTAGCGGTCCTAGCCTGGGAATTAGGAAATGCTCTTACCTTATCTGGAATGGGACCTAGTTGTCCATAGGAGGTTAGGTCCGACCCACTATACCATCCCATACGAATCTTCCAATCTCCAGCTCGAAGTACGAGTAAAGAAAGAAAGAAAGAAAGAAAGAAAGAAGAAACGTAAGAAAATAATTGGTTTGGGTGGCTCCCATTCCAAATGAACTAAAGAGAGTCATAAGCATATTACATTAACCCTTTTTCTCCTTACTAAGCCCTTTGGGCTTACAGTTGCTTGTGGTGTAGATGTAGGTACTGTAAGTAGAGGAATGCACGGACTAGGAGTAGCGAAAGATAAAGAACAAACAATGGCAAACAGGGATGATGGGTTTGCACATGCGTAGGAGATCGTGGCTGGCCAGACATATGAACATGGGTAAAAGAGAAACTATTTTAATTAAGTTAGGTTTTAAATGTCATGATTAAGTCAAGTAGTAAATTGTATAAAAGTGGTATTTCATTTGCTTAGTATTTCTTTCTTAAATGATTTTAATTTCTCTTCCGCTATGTTTTCAAATGGTTTTATTTTAACGCTTCCGCAAAGTTCTATTACATGGGATTTTTATGACGAGTTTTATGAACGGTTGGTAGCGATCCGGTTTAGACGTGCTCTAATTTACTTTCAAAAAGAAAATTCAAAATTTTAACGCATTTTAAAGGACTTACGAAAATCCAGGTTGTTACAAATAAGGCCTACGTAGTATTCCAAATAATATTCAGGTAAGGGCAAGTAAGGGAAATTTAACGTTCGTAAAAAGAAAACAATTCGACGTTAACCCTTACAACTTTCTTCTTCTTCATTACTTAGTGTTGTACTACTACTCCGCTTGTGTCTCTATCGGATCTGCCGCAGGCTCCACCGAAATGACCTCTTCTACAACTCCTGGCATAGTCACTTCATTACCTACACCACAAGTAAGGACGTGAGCTTTAGCCTAGTAAAGAAATGGGGGAAAACAAATGCATATGTCTCTCTTTAGTTTCCTTTGGAATGGGGGCCACCAAACCAACTATTTCATTACGTTTCATTCGTTATTTACTCATACTTTGAGTTGGAGATTGGAAGACCCGTATAGGATGGTATAGTGGGTTGGACCTAACCTCCTATGGGCAACTAGGTCCTGTTCCCAATAAGGTATGGGCATTTCCTAATTGTCAGGCTAGAACCGCTATCCATCCGCCTCCCAACTTCCTTAATCATTTTCTTCGTCTTTTCTTATTATTTTACTTTCCTTACCATGCATGTGAGTACCACCCTGAGGGGGTACTCCCTACTTGGTTTCTATTACATGAATGTATGGAAACACTCCTACCTAAACTAGAGCATACATGGATATTGAACAACGATACACTAAAAAAAATTTACAATAGCATAACATAGCACATAAGGCAACAAGGTATATAATGCTATGATATCATGCCAATGATTACTTCAAACAAGGTATGGAATGCTACGATATCATGCCAACAATTAAATTAAAATTTACTAGGCATAATCACCCAACACACAAAACTTAACTATGCTTAAGAAACGGTGGAACATCAAAACATGCTTCGTCATCGATCTCAAATAAAAAGCCTCAGTCTACAAGTTCCTATACGAAGTCATGCTATTAAATGAAATTATACTATTAAATGAAATTATGCTACTGAACAAAATCATGCTTTTAAGCAAAAATTATGTTATTTAAGCGAAATCATGCTACTAAATAAAATCATGTTAATTTAAGTAAGATCATGCTTTTAAATGAAATCATGCTATTAAGCGAGACCATGCTATTAAATGAATTCATGTTATTAAACACAAGTGAGCAGTGTACAATAACAACATAAATAAAACAATGAATCATGCTTCGTGGCGAGGAAATAAACAACAGAAAATTTCAAGGCAGAATGACGGCACGTGCAGCTTAAACGATGACATACAACAGAAATTACAATATCTACACATGCTATTTATGCCCAACTTCTAAATGCTAGCACATGCTTTTATACCAGGAATTTAGCAGTCAATATACAGTAGCGAATTAATGATAACACATGCTTTGTAAGAAAATGATAATAGTAACCTAGTTAGCATGTACTAGTAAATGATGACAACGATAACATGACAGTAATAGCAGGTAGGAATCATATTTCGATTTGTTATTCGATAGTTTAGAATGGTTTAGCATGAGGTAAAGTCACATAGCAGCAATGAAACTAAAATGGAGGGCCCGCATGCTGTCAAGTTAAATCTAGAGTATATACATGAGGCAAAAAGGTAGGAAATAAACCTATGCAGAATATAAACATTGAATCTATTTCATTTCCCCTTGATATTTACCATGACTTTCTTAACCCATCTTCCAACAAATACATCACATCAAATAGTAATGGAAACCTCAATGGGATGTAGCAACAACACAGGTAAGAGCATCACAATGCAATAAACTGAAATGTGTAGGATAGAGCAACAAGGAAATATTCACAACACCACAAAATATACCACTTTTAGTTCAGCTTATCTCTACTTAGCATTCACCCATTTCTTCCTCATAACTTCCCTTGATCATAGTCTAGTTCCATTGTTGAGTAAGTATGAAATCATAACTACAGAAAACTAAAAGGATAACACTAACCCGAGAAGAAACTACGGCAATGAGACAGAACAAAATATGGCAGAACAAACATAGAGTCAACAAATCAACACTCACGCAATATACTTGTGGGTAGGGCTTCCTCAAGCCAACGACTACCCCATGTTCCTTACCCCTTGAAGATGGTTCTTCACTCGGACAGCAGCTCCTCATGTGGTTTTCTCCACGCAACAGCCACCAGCTCCTCCCAGCAAACCAGAAAATGAAGGAGAAGGAGATGAAGGCTGGAGAAATAGGGCTCACCCTCCACATAGAAGCTGGAGCTTCACTCACATCCACATTTAGCACACCATACTAGCTCTCATCCGAGTCTCTCCTCTCACTCTCTAGAGCTCTCTCCTCACGCAGGAAACAAAGCTCACACATGAGAGGGAATGGCGAGAAGGAGAATGGCTGGAGGAGAAATGCTAGGGAATGAAATGGCTTATACCTGGAAGAGGGGGACAATCATACACTACCAAGGAGAGGGGAGGGCGTGGCAGGCATGGGCGACATGGTCTTCAGCGTGGGAGGACATGGATTCGTCGTCCCCTTTTCGAGCATTTATGGACTACACGATAAACTTGCATCATTTTAACCCTAATTTATTCGTAAATCTGGGCTATTTCAGACGAGTGTGGACACACTGGTCTCGTCCGCATTCATCCGTTAGGGTAAAATTCTAAGGCAGAATTTGTGCCATCGGATGAGAAATGGCGTCCTCACCCATTTCTTACCGTTCGAAACTGGCATTCGGACACGTTTTGGCATCCGCATAAGGCGTTCGCAAGCGTCTGAATCTGTCTATAAATTGGACAGATTCAAATCGGATGAGGCCTCTCCACGTTCACACACGTCTGGACTCGTCCGAAAGTGTCTAGGATTGGACAGAGTCAAATCGAACACATGCCATCAACGTCTACAGTCATCCAGACTCGTTCGAAACTCCATGGCATAGCGAAGTCACGACGCGAAATCTCGTCCTAAGTCGTCCCAAGACGTGAATGCACTTGCGAACGACATATCTCATCCACAAAGGCGTCTGAAAACGCCCAGAACAGCATTTCCTTATCTTTTTCCCACTTAACTCTTATCCCATACACTTTCCTCATAAATACCCGTCATGAAATAACATGTATAATTGTATAATATACACTTTCCGCAACGTAATGTTCTAGTTGCTCCATCCTTAATTTACATCACGTATACGGGGAAAATGTTATCGAGAAATCCCCCTTGAATTTTCGACTACATCCTTGGTAATACCTCGATAAAAAGTCAGGTTATTACAATTTTTTCTCATCCACATTGGTAACACTTATTTCATTTCCTACATCACGGACAATACAATGAGCCAGAGGCTCAGCAAGAAATAAGATTTATGCAATGCTTATGCTCATGTACATGTAATCTGTCGTAGAGAAGAACCAATCCCCTCTTTCATGCATATTTAGTTTCACTTATCAGTCCAGGTGTGTGAGATTTGTCAATCTTAGAATTCATTATACAGTCTTGTGGCTTAACCGTCAAGGTTTTCACCACCATTATTAGTCTATCTCATACACCTATTTACATTTATTAGTTCATTTTCATTTATCATATCATGCATATGTCAGCAGTTTCATAAGTCCTATCATGATGCATGAATGCCACAATTTATAACAGTATATTAAAATAGTTCATGAAATATAACCGAGAATATAAAAGTAATAACTATTGTCATTATAATTTCGTGCATTATAACAGATTAATTCTCTTTAAGTAAATTTATAAATATAACAATAATTTCGATCATAAAAATTCCTATAAAATTTCAATAATAATAATTAACAAAATTTAAAGTATAAAAGTAGTCTCGTGATGCAGGGCATCCACTCGCCACCGTATCTTATTTCTTACCTCTTGAAGACTTTTCTTTGCTAATTGCTCCTTCCAAAAATTTCCTGCCGAACCGCTCGTAAACCTGCACCTACTTTCCTTGCAAATTCTCTCACAATTTTTCTCAATACTCCACCATATCTTATTTCTTACCTCTTGAAGACTTTTCTTTGCTAATCGCTCATTCAAAAAATTTCCTGTCGAACCGCTCGTAAAAACTGCTCCTACTTTCCTCGCAAATTCTCTCTCTCTCTCTCTCTCTCTCTCTCTCTCTCTCTCTCTCTCTCTCTCTCTCCCCTCAACATTCTCTGCCTATTTATAGGCAGGGAATCCTTCATCAATCAGCAAAGGAACAGGGAAAAACACAGAAGAAACATGCAGCCGAATTCAGAACAGGAACCAATCTGTCGGCAACGCGTTGGTCTGAATTTATTTTATTTTATTTTTTTATACTTTTTATTTAATCCTTAAATCAATTCTTACCAATTTTTCCCACTTCAACAATTTTTAATAATTTTTATAAATCTCCAATAATTATCTAAAAAATCTTCTATACGAATTTACATTCAAATATTGTCCCGATTATTTTTACTTAATTCCATAGTGGGAAATAGGGGTATTAAATTCAATGGGAAAATCATCATAGAATTTCCAAGAGTCATAAAAAATGTGATTTCAAATTCTAATAATATCTGGGATATTACAATAAATGATATACAATTTATCCAATTTATAATCAAATTAATGATTCATCATCAAAAGAATTAAATCTAATGTCTATTAGGCTAACACAGTTATCTCATTACTCTAGTTAAAAACAAACAAACAAACACATTTTCCAACAGTCGAATGTGTGTAAATAAAATAGGAACCCTACATGGCTCGATCAAACTGGTAGGTTTGGTTTGATCTGGTTCGATTCAAGTCAAACTGGTCTAATCTTGGGCTGGTTCGAGTTGGAGCTTCAATTGGGTCAAATTTTGTCTCTCTCACCCAATTTTGTGCGCCTCAATTCTCCTTCTCACAACTCAACGTTTTCCCTCTACACCGACAATGATTTCCCTTTCTTGAGAACTTTCGTATCAGAAAAATGCTCAGAAGCAAAAACCCACTTCGATAATGATCATAGTCTCGTTGATGCTTGCTATTCTGCTTGGATTTCATCAATGTTGGCTATGCCTTTGCTTGATTTCATCGTTGTTGGCTGCTTGCGATTTCACAGGAGAAGATTGAAAAGAAAATTTAGGTCCAATCTTGCTGTTATTCAATCAAATGAGGTTATTTTGATGAGTTTCTCTCTGGTCAAAGTTGGCAGATGTAACATATTAGAGTTAGACTTTTCAAATTTAGGAATATTCCACCCAAATTAGAATCTAATCTCTAAAGTCTCTCAAACTTGGTGAAAAATATGAGCTGATCAGAGTTTTCAGCTCAACAATTTCAACATGTCTAGAAAAATCTATGAATGACTAAACTTTGAGGGTGATTTCAACCGGAATCCCCTATATAAATAAGAGATCACCGAGTGAATGAATACTCACCTCTAGGAACTCCGAACATCAATGTTTCAAACTTTTGGTCACCCTTACCAACAAAAATCATCTCTCAACTGAAACCCTATTTTAAGGCAACAAAGATTTCTCTTCGACAAACAAACAACATACGCTCAGTCGACCTTTTCTCACAGAATTCTAGTGTGAACCTCAGTCTCTCATTGGCGATTCACACATCATGTGTGATTTGGCCCCTTCTTATCATGATACAGAAAAGATCGAAGGAGGAGGAAGAAGAAGAAATCGGGTTTGAAGCTTTGACCCAAACCGAACCGTTCAAGTCAAACTGATAGGTCCAGCTGAACCAAACCTAACTGACCTAGCTGAACCTAACCAACCCAGCTGAACTGGACCGACCCAACTGAACTGAACAAGACCTTGTTGAACCAAAATTGGTCCAAATTTGACTTGAATTGTTCTCGAACCGTCAGGTTGATTCGAATTTGATTTTTGGTCCACCGAAGGTTTTATTAGTAAGAAATTTCAACCTAATTTCTTTCAAAAGATATATTTTTAAGACCTAAGAAGGATTTTAACTATAAAAATCATTTTGCCTAGGAAGTTTACTCTAAGGCTTGGACAATCCCTAAAATCCTATTATCTCAGAATCCAGGAAAATAAAGATAACGGTTTTCAATATTTTGGCTATTAGCCCTACATCACAAAACACATTATTTATATTGTTTTATTATTTCAATTCCGATATTTTATTTGAACACGCATGATTTGGCATTGACATATGAATCAAACAAGATAAAATTTGTTAGTTAAAATGTATGCAAGTATGAATGCATGAATCTGATAGAATTGATGAAAAACAAGATATATTTATGAGATGACTAATGAAACTGTAATACCTGGAATTAAACTGAGACTATGGATAATAATAATTGAGAATTGTTGGAGATTAAGTGATGATTTTATTATGGGATATAATACCCCGAAAATGTGTTTGGTAAACGTATTAAGTTTGGAATAATTATTGAATATTTTTTAAGTGATGTTAGAGTTTATTGGAAGAAGGATGTATAAAGAGAAGTGGAGATTTTGGATTAATTAAGATGAAATTAAGTTGGAAGAAGTGTGAATTAATTAAGAGGTAAAATGATTTAATTGAAAATGGTAGTGCAGCGGTTGAAGAATGAAACACTGGCGTTTTGGGCGAAGAAGGCAGAGGAGAGTCATATAGTACTGGTCAATAGTTGATCGATCGATAATGTCGACAGGTTCCACATAAAAAGGCAAAAATAGATTTTGATGTTGGAGCGGTCAACATTCATGTCGACTAGGAATTATCAACCGCTCCCACGCGGTTTTGCAGCCCAAAGAAGAGAAATTGAAAATCCCAAGGCGTGAATGTGCTTTGATATCTACACATTATTCTACTTTACATATGGCAATATATGGATGGGGTTAGGTGAGGATTATGGGGATTATATGAGGTGTATATGGGAAGCTCTCTAGAGGAAATAGAATACAGAGAAGGGAGAGCAGAGAGTGTTCTACGTGTGAGAGAGAAAAGAGCTCTCTGGGGGTTCTCTGGAAAAGGGCAAAAGAGTAAAAGAGGGAGATGAGGGAGAGCTTATGTGATGAGGAAGAGAAACAGAGAGAGAAATAATGGGAGACGAGGCTGAGAGAAAATGAGGAAATCGATGGGAGCTTGCTAGAGGAGCTGTCTCCAATTCTCGACTCTTCTCGGGCATTCTTTAGGTAACGGAGTGTTCTTTCATGCTTTATGGATTTTGTTGTGTTAAAATGGATCCTGTTATGTTAGAAGGAGGTAGAGGATAGTATGGTACAAAGAAGGTGAAAGCCGTGAGTGAAGAAGAAGAAGAAAGGAGAAAGAGAAGCTCCTGCTTCTGGCCTCGGGTGTTCCTTAGGTAACTTTTTCTCCCATGTTGTTGGACGATTTTGATGAAGTGATAATTTGTTGGATGATAGTTTGTTATGGATGTTGTGAGAAATGGTGTTATGCAATGTGGTTAATAATGGTTAAGACTCTGTGAACCCTGTTAGTATATTGTTAATTGAACGTTAAGGTTATGAATTACTCTATGTTGATGATTGTTGTTGAATAATTTCTGCTTGAAGTTAGAAAGTGGAATTGTGAAGTTGTGGTTGGTGGGATTATACTATGTTGTTTACTCCCTGTGGTTATTGCTTGGGATGTGCATGTATACGGTTGAGGATTCATTCCCTGTTTTCTTACCATTTGATGGATAGAAAGATATTATTAAGGATAGTTAATTGTTAAGGGATATTGTTATGCTAAAATGGAGCTCCGTAAATGATTATTAATGATTAAATGTTATTTATTGTGAAGGTATTGTGAAGGTTAATCTTTAAAGTGCTAAGCTGCCTACGGAGGCGAGGTAAGTGATATTGGTTGTGTTTTGCCGAAAGGCCCACATCACAAGAGTTAGGATTTGTATGCTGATTATATTTATTAGATTTAGATTCTTTACGTTAAGAAGTATGTTATTGAGCACGTTTCAAGGTTATAGTGATAGATATTGATCATGCTATTGTTCTAGGATTGTATTGCCGCTTGATGTATGTTTATTAGAATTAGGTTCTTTTAATGATATGTTTATTAGACTTTAAAGGAATTGATACGGATCATGCTTGAGGATTATAGGACTGATATGATCATACTTGAGGATTATAGGACTGATAAGATTATGCTTGAGGATTATAAGATTGATATGGTTTATGCTTTGAGGATATAAAATTGTATGCATTCACAAGCATTTATACATCATGGTTTTCAAAATGATACGAAAATGGTTTTCATACATGGTTTTTGAAAAGAGAATGGAAACAAATGTTAAATGATAAATGGTAAATTGAAGTAAAGAAACGATAAAGAAAATTAAGAAGTTAATGTATATGTTGAGGCTTGGGTGGATTGTTCCCCCATGGTTAGAGGCTTGGTGGACATTGTCTCCATGGTAACCAGTTGAGGCATTGGTACGTAACTCATAAATAGAGACTTGGTGGACGTGGCCCCCATGTATAGAGGCTTTGGGTGGATTAGTCCCTCAATGGTTGAGTTGCGTTTCAATGGTAACCTGTTGAGGCTTTGGCATGTAACTCATAAAGAGAGGTTTGGTGGACGTGATCCTCATGTATAAAGGCTTTGGGTGGATTAGTCTCCCAATGGTTAAGTTGCATTCCAATGTTAAACAATTAAGGCTTTGGTATTGAACTCAAACTCATGAACAGAGATTTGGTGAATGTGGTCCCTGGTTAGAGGCTTTGGGTGGATTGGTCCCCCAATGGTTGAGGTTGAGTTAAATATCAAAGGCAGAACAGTAAAGTAAAGTCAAGAAAATAGTAAAGGAAAACAGAAAAGAGACTGATACGGAAATAGAAACGAAAACGGAAACGAAAATGGAAACGAAAAAAGAAAATGAAAGGAAAAGAAAAAGAAAAAGAAAACAGAAAACAGAAACTGCATACGGATTTCAAAAGCTGCATGTGCATTGCATGTCTTATTTTATATCACTTACTAAACCTTAGGCTCATTAGTTAAGTTTTGTGATGTATGTATACGTATGAGAACATGAGAATAAGTTAAAGAGTAGTTGATGAAAGATTTACACGTGCGAATCTTGTGGCTGACTAGGCTAAAGAGTTTTAAAGGAAAATTATTTGTAAAAGATTTTGTAAAGTTCTTTAATTGTAAAAGAAAATGATTTTATTTATTTCCGTTGCTATTTGTAAAATGGTTTTATGAAAGAAAAGTTTTCTGCTGTTTTTATCAAAGAAAAGAAAAGTTTTAAATTTTACACGTTTTTGAATGTAAGAAAAACTAGGTCGTTACAGAAACCTTACGAGGGTAAGAAAGCACTAGTTTTTTTTTTTAAAGTTTGAACACATGGTAAGGTTGTAAAATGAGTTACAATTAGTTTGTAACTTTTAAGCATGAAATTTTGTAATGTGTGCAGATAATTTATTTACACACGTATTTTTACTTACTGAGTTTATCTCACAATAAGTTTTGTAATGTACAATTTTTATTTGAGGAGAAAATGACACTAATCGAGAATATTCTAGATACAAACGAACATACAAAAGAGAATGTAGTTAGGTCAGAAGAATAGATTTAGTTTTCATATCGTTTTTAATAAATAAATAAATTTCGTTGTAATTTTTAAGAATATTAAGTAGATGGATATTTTTTTAAGTAAACTTAATTTGATACTTTAATTAACAAAGTTTTTAGAGTTATTTTTTATTTAATTTCGTTAAGCAAATGGAATTTTAACACTATTTAGTTTTTTAATGTCTTGTTGTTTGACAAATGTGTTTTATTAATGAAATTTTTAATGATTTAACTAACAAATACTTCTTAATATTTATTATTCAATTTTTCTGCTTAATTAATGATTTATTAAAAATAATTTGTTAATCAATTTAGAAAATATTTTAGAGTTTGAAATTGAGAAAAAATTAAACTTCTATGACGAGTAAAGGATGAAGGTTGGAGAGAATATAGGGTTTACGCATGGGTAAATTTATAGGATTTGCCTAATTTGTTAAGATTAGTTTCCTAAGTTTTCCATTATCATTAATTTAGAAAGAAAAAATTAGTTAATGATGGGACTTCTAAAATTTGAAAATTCCATTTTGTACCATTTTCTCTCCTCTTCTAAGCAATCGGCTGCATTTCATCACTAAAATCCCAAAACAATTAAACGAAAATCAACTTTTGGAAATTAAAGAAAATAAAAAAAAAAATTTCAAGATATTGTCATAAGAAATGTAGTATTTAAGAAGCTAATTATTGAACATTTCAACAAGTAAACGTGGCAGAGTAAACTCCAAATGAATTAGAGTTGTTCCAAAGAGGTCATCATTTAAATTTACAACTTCCCACTCGCATCAAATCATATTTATTTGACGTAGTACGGAAGGTCAAGCACATAGAGAAGGAAATAAGCCCAAATCACACCCGAAATACCTCCGAAAAAGAACCCGCCCGAGAACTTGGCCCACCCATCCGCCGTCTGGAGCTGGTCTGGTTCCTTCGATCGTCCAGTCAAAGTCAACGCCGGAGCAATGGAAGGATCGCCGTCCTTGAACGAGGCGATGCCGTACATGGACAAGCAGATGCTGAGAATCGCGACAAGGCCTCCGGCAGCCAAAGATCCGGCGGCTCCGGCATAAACGGTGTTCCTCAAAGGCCCGGTTATGACGAATGGGCCCACGAGGAGATATCCGTGGGCCAGGCCCACTTCGATTCCTCTCAAAAGCGGACTCACGGCTGTTCTGTAGGCCGGGAGATTTGATAAGTACCACGCAATCAACGGACTGGATGTAATTGGAGTCTCGAGACTTCCGATGAACGGATCACCGTTGATTGGCTGGATCACTTGGTAAGTTGGCTGCAACCATAAACACACAACAAAAACCAAAAATCATGACAGTCTCACTTAGTGTAGAGAAATATTATCCATCATTCGGTGACATTACCTTCTCGGACTGGATGGCTCGAATGGTGGAGGAAGAAGTTCTTCGAGAAGAGAAGAGGCCGGGGGGAGAAGAAGCGGAGAAAAGAGATCTGGGGGAGGAGGGCCGAGCAGGGGAGGTGAAGGTGGACTTGAGCTGGCTGGACATTGGAGCCGCGGAAGCCATTGATGACCTTCCAAGTTTCTCGCAGAAGAGAGAGAGAGAGAGAGTGTGGAAATGAGAGTGGAAGAAGGAGAGAAGAGAAATAGATATGGTTTGTGTTGTGTCTCACGAACGAGTGGTCGTGTTTTGTTTGGCTCATCATCTCTCTCTCATTTCATTGGAGCATATCTCGACTCTACCTTATCCCTTATCCTCTGTCTCTCTCTCTCTCTCTCAATATCATAAAATTTCTAGTGGTTAAATAAGAGATAATCAAGAAAAACCGGGGTCTAAGGCAGCCGGAGTTGGCGAATGAGGCCCAATATGTGGACGTTTCAGGCCCATGAAAATAAACTTGGGAACGTTACAAAAAGGAAATTAAAACAAAGGTCAAGGGTCAAAATAGGCAAAAAGTATAAAATTATCCACTCCATAAAAGAAAGAGCAGAGCCCTTTCCCATTCTCCCCTTTTTGACCCTCAAATCCCACACTATTCATTTTGAACGTTGCTCTCTTTAATTTATCCACTTCCCCGTTTTTAAATCTATTTATGCAAACTGTTTGGTAATATTAAAATAATTTAAACAGGAATTACAAGGTTTTACAAAAGAGGTCTTTTGAATCTTCAATGGATGTCTGCGCGAAAAACGGCGTCGTTTCTGCTGCCGCCTTTATAATTTCATCCGACTCTCCCCTTTCCGCGCAAGGATTTCCCTCTCGTCTTTCTTGCGAAGAACGACACTAACCGCTGGATTTTTCTTCGTTTTTGTTCCGATCTTTTCGTTCCTTTCTGAATCGAAGGAGGCGTTTCTTGTGCGATCGTTGAAGTTTAATGGGGTGGATTATGGAAGTGGAAGATAGCGACGAAGGCGGCGATATCTTGATTCCTCCGCCGAATTTCTCCATGGTTGAGGATGGAATTTTTAGATCCAGTTTTCCTCATCCTTCCAACTTTTCTTTTATCCGGACGCTGAATCTTCGCTCAGTCTTGTACGTATTCAATGCTTTATGATTGTTTGTGTTTTGTTCGTGAGGGCGTGGTAATGTCGCATGTTTGGTCGCAGAAAAGAAAAAAAATATGAAAGAATTTTTACTTTAATTTACGATTTTCTTCTTGATTGTGACGTTTGATGACGAAAAAAAAAGATGCAGGTGTGATGATGTCGGCCATTATTGTTACGAGTGATTGTTTGATTGTGTTTGCCAGTGCTTGTTAATGTTTTTGCATTTGGTAGATGATAATTTGAAGGAAAATAAAAGGATACGTTAAAAATTTTTATTTGATTTACGATTTCGTCTTAATCATGGGGTTTGACGACAAAAAACATTAAAGATGCATGTGTGATGAGGTTTTGCACAAGTTGGCCGGTGAATTAATTACGTTTTCTTTACGGAATTTTTTTTGGATGTTTTTGAACGTTTGGTTGGCTTCTCTGTTGGCACTGCTGTTTGGTTAGAGAATGGATGGAAAGGGCAGGAAATTTGGTAAAAGCTTACTTGGAATTTGTAAAAATATCATTGATTGTTGTCTAGGTTTCTTATCAAAATTGACTAGATTTTCCATTTCAAATCTCTCTTTGATTGAATCTTCTTTGGCTTTCTCTGCAACCAAACAGAAATAGATGTGTTAGCCTCCTTGAAATTTGACTTTGAATGTGGTTTCCTTATGGCAGGTATTTGTGTACAGATCCATATCCAGAAGAAAATATGGAGTTTCTTGGAGCCCAAAATATTCAGCTTTTCCAATTTGGAATAGAAGGGAAAACGGTCTGTTCTTTCATCTTCTTTCTTCACTGTTATTGGTGTTGAGAAAATGCATAGGTTAATTTTTTGCACAAAATGTTTCTCATTCAAATAAATGAACCCATTAACTTTAATAAAAATAAATTATGTAGCTGTGTATTATGTTTCAAAGAAAAGTCATTGATGGTGGTTACTCTGTTTGTAAGTATTCATATGAACATAGAAAGTGACTAAATCATCAAAACTTTTGGTGAAGCATTAAAGAACAATGAAAATTCAGAATGGCTGATAGAAGAAATAGGTAGGCTGCTTCTGTTAACTCTTTTATCTTGTGGAAAAAGCCAAAGAACAATGAAATGTGTAGACTCTGATAGTTTTTCAAGAACTTCTTTGAGCATATATTTACAAGATAAAATTGTAACGATGTTTGTTTAAAATCACGTTTTAGTTTGGAAAATTTACTTCTGATTCTGAAAACATCATAGACCTTCACTTGTCAGTGTTATTTCACTGATTAAATATCCATTACAGGATCCTCCTGTGTCTATTCCGAAGGCTACGATCATGAACGCTTTGAAAGTTCTAATCGGTATTAAGTTATCTAAGTCTTGCAGAATCTTATCATCCTCCTTCGTATGAGATTTTTCAGCCTGTCTTATTTCTGTTTTCTGATGTTACAGATGTTAGGAATCACCCCATCTTGATCCATTGCAAGGCGGGGAAGGTATTTACACAAAATTTAGATATTCCTGTCTTGTGATTTCGATTGATTATCTCTGATAATGAAAGAAGAAAGGATTAGAATCATGTTTGCATTTGATCATTACTTGCAGCATCGAACGGGCTGTCTTGTTGGTTGCCTGCGGAAATTGCAGAACTGGTGTTTGTCCTCTGTGCTGGAGGAGTATGGGCGCTTTGCCGGTGTGAAATCAAGGAAGGCTGATTTGAGATTCATAGAGACATTTGATATTTTCTTACTGAGACAATGCCTTTACAGCATCATATATCAGTATCAAGGATACAGCTCGAAGAAAAGGCGGCTTCTCTACAAAGAAGAGACCGTACAAACATCGTCGAAAATCGCATCAATATAGGAATTTTTGTTTCCCTTTGGAAGTAAGCAGGGACTGACAATCTCATAACTTTTACACAATGTTTTGGTTGTTGAGTTACATTTTGAACCATATTTTTTCTTGCATGAGATAAGATAGAGCAGAGAGTTTTAGAATTTGGAATTCTAGTTTTCCCAGGTGTATATGATCATTTTAATATAATATATTCCCTTCTGTCGTTTCCAACTTGGAAGTTGGAATGTAATGTGAGTTAATGTCACAAACAATTTTGGAAGCAAATCTTATCTCAGACTCAATGTAGTAAATATTATAGTAAATCAGAATATGCTAACATCATTCTCAGGATTAAAAAATTAGTAATCAGCTGCTCATATGCTCACAGGAAAATCGACGCCGTTGGTCCAACTCGTAACCATATCTACTGTAACAACCAATCAGAACTATTTTGAGTTTCAAACTAATGAAAACCAGCCCCTACTGGAAACTAGATCGTCATCTTCTATATAATGGAGCCCATACTCCGCTTTTGAGCCCTCCTGCTTAGGGTTGGGGTTTTCCCTCTATCACTCTTTAGGGTGATCTGTGTGAACACTCTCCCATCTCAATCAACCTATTTCCGCCCGTCCGTTCTGCTTTCCGAGATCCTACTCCAGCATGACTGGCAAGGCAAAGCCGAAGAAGCACACAGCAAAGGAAATCGCGTCGAAAATCGACGCAGCGACAACCAATAGAGGCGGCGGAAAGGCCGGTTTGGCCGATCGGTCGGGAATGGAAAAGGGCGGCCACGCGAAGTACGAGTGTCCGCTCTGCAAGACGATGGCGCCGGACCTGAAATCTATGCAGATTCATCACGATGCGAGGCATCCCAAGGTTCCTTTTGAGGAAGAGAAGCTAGCGAATCTTCATGCTAGTAATAGTGTTGATTCATCCAAGGCTAAGCCTGGTGTGAGAGGCAGCTTCAAGAAGTGAAAGCTATTGGTATGGGCGGGATTGATTGACGTGGTTGGATGATATTGGCGCATGGCTTTTTTGTTCATATGGAATCTCTTATAATTAGCACGAAGTTTTCAGATTAATTCAGTGTACCCTATAAAACTTGAACGCTTTGCTTTGACTTGGCGCTGTGTATATTATTAAACTTAATGCTAGTATTTGTGTTTTATGTAGAATTCTCCTTGAAGAAATGTTTATGGGTTATTAAGGGTCTTGTGTTCAACGAAGAATGCTTATTCTCTGGGCTAACAATCACCATTCACTTTGATAGTACTCTCCCCATTTCTGATGAACATTAGTTATTGAATCATCTATATTATTAGATGAAGCTTGACTTCTGAGTTTCCGGTTGTACATTGGGAATTTCTTCCTTGTTGCTTCAATGGCTTTTCATGCCTGCTTTTGAACTAGTTCTTCCGTGTTGAAGACGATCTAGTGTGGGAAATATGCATTCCCACTCTATTTTCTTTGAGTGCTGAGTTTTAATTTGTACACAAGTTACAGCTTGCTCTTTATCATTCACATTCAAAATTGTGGTCTGAGTAGCCCTTTTTTTCCCGCGTATTCGTTTTCATTTTGCTTTATTATTCTTCTGACGATTCAAATTTTCTGGCCTGTCCAGTTCGAACAACCACTACTACCTCCAGGACTCTGCTTGGTTCATGATGGAAATCCAGTTAATTGGTGGAAAGTCTACTGTAAGAAAAACATGAGAAAGGAACTCATGTCAGATGGTAAAAAGCTGTAAGATAATACTTTTGACCATGGCTGGATGGAAATTTATGGCTCTTCATAAAAAGGCATAATAGAAGAACAAAGAGATAATGAGGGGGAAAAACCTTTAATCTGTTGGCTGGATGGAAATATCACTACACTTGTATACAAAAACTTTCAAGGAGAATTTAGCAAACCCTGCATTGACAAGGTGGTGAAGATGTTGACAATAGTGTTTAATATAACATTATCCTCCTTAAGCTGTGCCCCAGCTTGGAAAGTTTAGACCGAGTCTAAAGTTCTTCCACTACTTGCATTTCAACCAGAAGCAGACAGGCTCTCAGTCAAATCCGAAAGTCTGGAACAGTTGTTGCACAATCGGGATCTAACCAAAATCCCATACGACATGAGATTCAGCATTAAAATGAGTTGAATTTATGTTTCGGGCATGCAAACACGGCCGATAGGGATGTGGATGCCTGGGCATTGACTGAATGTGCAGTCTCACAATTTGAATTGATTTGATTGGTGCTGCTGGCTACAGGAAGTTGGGAATTGTGTCGTCCAGATTTGAAGAGGAAAGTATACGAGCTTAAAGATGGTATATCCAATCTGATTCTCAACATGCTCCCATCACACAAACTCAGTTCGATTTCAATAACAACTCTCAGTTCTCTCACGGCCTTCGATGACAAATTTGTTTGGCCAACTCCTGTACGCCCGCAAAATGTAGCGCAACTAGTAATAAAAGTTCACGCTAATTCAACCATAACAAATTAATATTAATAAAAAGAATCCTAGAGAGGAAAATCTTTCCATCTTAGTTCTCTTTAAGCCGATTTCAAAGAACAAGTAATTGCCGCCCTCGATGCATTCGAACTCTGATTCCTAGTTCTGAAGCGTGATTTATTTCAGCTCAACTCTCGATGCAACTGAATCTCCACGCAAATCCTAGCTCTTTCTGGTTCAGTTTATGGAAGAACGAGGTCGTACGAGAACTCTTCCTTCTCTTCCGAGGGATACAGTGGGTAATGAGGCCGTTTCAGATGGGGCTTTTAGTAGAATTTGGGGAAGCTTTTCCGAGAGTCGTGCTACAGATGTGGAGTTTGGTTCAATGCGCCGAGAATTGATACAACGAGATTTCGGGGACTGAGTCCTACGGCTTCTGCTGCTGTTCTGCCACCACGTCTCACTATACCGCCTGGTATTAACCCAACTAGGTTGCTTGATTCGCCCATTATGTTGCTCAACACGCTAGTTGTTTTTGGCAGATAAATGCTTTCAGTTTGTATGCAGTTGCTACTCAGTTTTGTAGAGCTTCTTTTATTTTCCTATATATATATATATATTGTTTTTTTTTTTTTTTTTAAGAAAATGACAAATCAACCATCATAGTTTACTTTGTTGACAAACTAACTATCATTTTTTTTTAACAAATAAACCACTGAACTATAAAAAATTGACACTGCAACCATTGCTGTCACGTTTGCCGTTAATGCTTTAATGACGAATCCCGGCGGTTCGTCGCAAACTACGGCGGTCTCGTGACAAACCGCAGTGGTTGGTCAAGAGATTGCGGCGGTCTCGTGACAAATCGCAGTGGTTTGTCAGGAGTTTGCGGCGATTTCGTAACGAACTGCGGCAGTTTGTCGTGAGACCGCGGCGGTCTCATGACTTGTGGTTTGTTAAAAAAATTTTATTGCAAATTTGAAGGGTTAAATGAGTGATTTTGGGCCTGAGAAAGGGGGGTCATGGGGTAAACTATATAATTAGTTATAGATCTCTGAGAGAGCTTCGATTTGATATCTTTTGGAGCCGATTCTGACACATGTAGCCAGTTATAGTATTTTGAAGTTGAAGAGGTCAAAAATCTAATAAAATGATTGGATTTGTAAAACATATATATAGGGACTTTGAAATAGCCATGAAATGCTAAATAGGGACTTTGAAGTAGCCATGAAACTCTCTGTTTTTCATGGCTACTTCAAAGTCCGCAGCGGTTCTCGGTTTTTAGTGTTTCATGGCTACTTCAAAGTCACTATATATATGTTTTACTAATCCAATCCTTTTATTAGATTCTTGACCTCTTCAACTTCAAAAGACCATAACGTTGGCTATAGGTGTTAGAATCACGCATTTAAACCCTCAAATTTGCGATAAAAAATTTTAAACAAATCACGAGTCATAAGACCGTGGCGGTCTCTTGACAAACCGCCACGGTTCGTCATTAAAGCATTAACGGAAAACGTGACAATGATGGTTGCGGCGTCAATTTCTCATAGTTTAGTGGTTTATTTGTTACAAAAAAAAGATGATGGTTGATTTGTCACCAATAGTAAGTGATGATGGTTGATTTGTCATTTTCCTTTTTTTTTGTTATAGTTTGGTAAGACAGAACTTCTATTATGGTTAGGTGGCGGCCTCACATGGTAAATTTTATTTTTTCTATAAATTTATAATTGTATTTCAATTTTTATTATAGATTTTTTCATATACTCGTGATTTTTTTTCCTTAAAAGGATTTTCTATGTAAATTTGATGTCTCCATTCTATTTTTTTTTTCCAGTTATCATTTGATTTTTATCAAGTGATATTAAGGCTTGGTTGGGAGAGACATTATGAAATCCAGATATCGAAATTCGTTGAAACATTGATTATCTCTTGTCATTTTGCATTGAACAAGATTTTCATAATTTTTTAGAAAATTACAGTTTTTGGGAAAAAGAAAAAAGAAAAAAAGAGAAAAAATTGATTCCCTTGCTATTTGTCTTGTTCATAAAATTTTTTTTTCTCTACCGTACAACCACCATAAAAAACTATTGTCTCACTCATCGTGAAAGCTCCGATTTTTCCATTTTTGAGTTTACTAGAGCCGTTGTACTTACAAGCTACATCTCATTGTCAGTGAGTTTTCATCGTCAGTCGCCACAAATTTGCAATGTTGTTCTTCGTTCTCACTATCAAGCTGTTTATTAGGGTTGATGCGAGAGTGTCTTTTGCAAAATTGGATTTTTGGCATAGATAAAAATGGTTGAAAATCTTAAGGATTTTTGAAAGATTTTTGACAAATTAAATTTGATGATTTATGGCAGATTTGGAATCGTAGAATATCTCAATCTTGGAGATTGTTTTCGATCAAAATTCATATAAAGTTTGAATTTTGTGATACATGCGATTATTCTAACCACTAGGTTTGATTTGAGTTTGGAGTTCATTTGTTATCGTAAAAATATTTGAATTTGTGAGATATCTTTTTTAATATTGTGGTATTCATGATTTTCCGCTTCAATATTTGGGATGAATATTTTATTGAAGCTAATCATTTTTTAGGTCAGATATTTTTTTGAAGAATATGTTTTTTAGGACGATAAGATCTTTCACTTTTAGATCAAAATTCGATATTTCGTTATGAGGGGATAATAATAATGGAATTGAGGACATATCTGATATGAATAGTCAAGAGGCGAGATATGTGTAACGCCTCTTTTTTTAAGGTTGAAATTGGCACACTTTTTCTTTTATATAATGCATAGCGATAGATTTTTCTTAATAAAATATTTGAGAATAAATAAAATGGAATACCATAAATAAAATTTTATTCTTTAATTTCTTATACATTTACAAAACATGCCATGAATTGGAAAACATATACATTTTCATTTTTCCTTTCCTGTTTAGCCCAGCCAGCACAAGATCCACAACACGTAAATCCTCTATTAGCTGCTCCTTTCTTTGTTACCAAATTTATCTACATCACAAGACATAATCTATAAGTCTAATGCTTAGTAAGAAATTAGATGCATTATGAACATAAAATGCATTAAATAAAACATTTTTATTTCTGTTTTCTTTTCCTTTTTCTTAACATTCTTTTACTTAAGGAAAAGTGATGAACTTCGATCAATGGTGAACTTTGGTCATAACCGTGAATTTTAGCTGTTACCCTTGCTTTTTACCATTTAGGGATTGAGTGGTGAACATTGGCCAACTCAAACCTTTCTTTACTTACATTCATTTTCATTTCTGTTTTCATTTACAAAACATGGTTGTATAAAATCTTTTTCATAACTTTTCTTAAAAATCATAATGCATGAACATGTATGCATTCATTAACCTATGTCTTAAGATGTCATTAATATGATCGATCACACTATCAATTCAACATATTCTTAAGTCCTAAACACATTTTGTACATGATTCTTATTACCAATATCATATTTAAGCACAACAATTAACATTCAATTCATAAAACAAATCCTCAAAACAACATGATCATGTACAGAATCTCACAGCTAACAATTATAGCACAACATCGAACATTAACATGATCAATGGAACTTATTATCTATGCAACACAACATCAACATCAAATTCTCAAAACAACAATAACCCAACTCTTGTGATGCAGTCAAAAGGGCAAATAACATACAATCATTTCTTACCTTAATTTCCTTAGAGAAATTGAGAGATTACAAACTTCGTAGGGTTTCTTCCTCTCCAAAATGCTTCTCCTTTCAAGCTTTCTTCTTTCTTCTCTTCTTCTCCCACAAGTTTTCTTCTCCTCTTTTTCTTCTCACCTCTTCTCTTCTTTTCTTCTCTTCTTTTCCCTCGCAAGTTCTTTCTACCTTTTCAAGAGAATAAACTTCATTCCCCTTTTCAACCATCCCAAGCAGGAAGTGACACCCCTTCAACAATGAAGTGATCAGTAATCAATGCTTTTCCTCACTCAAATCGTGACATGTATGCTGTTTTCAAGTAACTCTACACATTCCCAGTCTACCACCCCTCAATTTCTAGTCAACCACAAAACAACTCAAGGCTCAACTCTTACATTTTCTCACAAATCCAGTCGACCACAAATCCTTATTTTGTCAATCGAAAATCTACTCAAGAGCAACAGAATTCAATATGTTCATAGTCTGGTCGATCAACCAGCATAATTGGTCGACCACTCCCCTACCAAACTATCTATAACATCAAAAACTCCTTTCCTCCCAACAACCTTAAACCTAAGTCATAATTGTTAGTTTTTTTGTTAGGCTTAGTTTTATTTTGATGATGACTAAATGACTTATTTTGTTGAAAGTAATAAGTTGGTTCTTATACTTTTTATGGATATTATTGTTAATGTTTTTATCATAATATCTATACTCATATTTATTGAAAATACCCTCAAAATATGTATTATTATGTGATAACGTTTATCTAAGTCCATGTAGTGAATACATATCATTTTGGGACTTGGAATAATTAAAGAAAGTTGAATTGAGGTGTTGTGGACGAGCTGCAGACGAGAGAGGTGACCAAAACTGGGTTTTGGTCTTCCAATCGCACTGCAATCGAGAGGTCCGGTTGAGGGATGCAACTGAAACACAACACTGAAAGCTCTTGATTATTTCGATCGAGACGCAGTCGAAGAGCCGGTCGAGATAGGTGACCAAAATGCAATACTGAAGCATCATCGAGATTTTGGACAAATGTTTGGACGAGGCTTCAGCGATTGAATTCTTACTTGTGCAATCCAAAGGTTTTCGGACATGATGCGGTCGAGTCAGGCAACCAATTTTATATGGAGTTTTGCTTTTGGAGCTTCAATGTGGTTTTTCGAATGCATTGTGGACCAGGTGTCATATGAGGTTCGGGACCGAAAAACAACAAGTTTCAAATCTACCATTTTCACACATTTTGCAGATGCAAAGTGGTCGAGTCTGCAGTCGAGATTTACAACAAAAAAAGTTCAGTTCTGTGTAACGACTATCTTCTAATGATTGAATTTTCAACGGTAACATTTGCAACGGCTGGAAGCGGTCAACCAAAAAGATTGGGTCTACCAAAAATGGACAGTTCTATAAATACATAGAAGCACTCCATTGCTTCACACGAAATCAAGAATTGAGGCGAAACCTTGCCAAATTCAATACTCAATTCTATTAATAAATTGTGAGCATTGTAATCCAACTCTTCCTATCCCAAACTTCATATTTCAATTTGGGAGAGTTCGAAATAGTTTGTGAGCTTTACATTTCCAATCACAATTGTACTAAATTGTAAAGGGTGACTCCCTACGAATTCGCCATATTAGGGTGACGCCCCAAAATTAGTCAACGGCTTGATTGAAAGCCCATAAGTTCAATCAAAGGGTGACTCCCCGAAATAGTCAAGTTTAAGGTTGACGACCCAAAATAGTCAAAGGGTGACACCCCGTTAATAGCCATTGTCGTAACGGTTTAATTGGCACCTGTAAGCCAATTGGTTAGTGGATCTCCAAGTGAAATCTTGGAGCGCGGACGTAAGTGAGTTGCCGAACCGCGTAAACAAACATTGTGCATCTTTTTACCCTTAACTCTTTATTTATACATTGAATTATATGTTATATGTAATAAATCATATATGGTGTTAGAGAATTTAAATATCGCACAAAATTATTAGAATGCTATATTCACTCCCTTCCCCCTCTACAAGGGTGCATACGGTCCGTCAAGTGGTATCAGAGTGGGTATTAAATTTTTTTGTGTGATGTAGTATATATTGTGCATATTGTTTCAATTTTGGTTAAATTCTATTTAGAGAATTGTATTTTGATTTATTGGATTGCTTGGATATCATAGATTGCATATTTTTGAGTATATAGTTTATAATGGCTTTCAATATGCATAACGAGGGCCAATACACCCTTAGGTCTCTATTCTTTAATAACTACACTTATTGGAAAACTAGGATGAGGATTTACATTCAATCCATAGATTATGAACTTTGGAGAATTGCAATTAATGAGCCTTATATTCCACTTAAACTTGTAGATGGATTGAATTGCCAAAATTGGATGATGAATTTAATGATATTGATTTTCGTAAATTGAGCTTGAATGCTAAAGCGATAAATCTTTTATATTGTGCTTTAAATGTTGATGAATTTAATAGAATTCAAAATTGTTATAGTGCCTATGACATTTGAAAATTGCTTGAAATCACTATGAAGGCACTAATCAAGTAAAAGAAACCAAATAGAGTATGCTCATTCATGACTATGAATTATTTAGCATTGAGAAAGATGAAACCATTAGCTCTATGTTTACTAGATTTACTAACATGACTAATTGTTTGAAAGTGCTTGGTAGAGAATATCCCAACGAAGAGTTGGTGAGAAAGATCCCTAGGGGCCTACCAAGCAAGTGGCTTCCAAAGGTGATAGCAATACAAGAGGCTCGTGATTTCAAGGCCTTGAAGATGGAGGAACTCATTGGTTCCCTAATGACGCACGAGATCACCCTTTTGAGTCACATAGAGGAGGAGCAAAAGGAGAAGGGAATTCTTCCAATGCCACTAGCTTTCAAAGCCTCCACAAGCACCAAAGACGATTCTGGGGAAGAGAGCGAATAGGAAGATGAGGATGAAGAATTGAAGATCCTCACCCAAAAATTGAACAAATGCCTTCAAAGGAAGAAGGAAAAAGGGAAGAAGGGCATAGTTTGCTATGGATGTGGAGAACCCGGTCATTTATCCACCGAATGCCTCAAAGCAAGGAGGAAGCCTAAAGCCTCAAAGAAGAAAGCATTCAAGGCCACATGGGATGATAGCGAGGACTCTTCTTCCGAGATTGAAGAAGTCTCTCACATTTGCTTCATGGCCAATGAAGAAAAGGTATATAATTCTTCTAGTGATTCCGATGATGATTATGATGTTTTCATTGAATTGCTAGAGTGTTAATGAGCTAAAAGATAAATATAAAGTGTTGAAAAAGGAAAATAACAATTTGATCAAAAAGCATGCAAATTTGACTAAATCATTTGATAATCAAATTGTTGAGCTTAAGAGCATGAATGAAAATATGCTTGCTACCAACAAATCACTAGAGAATAATATTGTAAATTGAATGTTGAAAATGGTGATTTGAATACTATTGTGTTGAAATTTACTAATGGCAGTAAATATTTTAATATACTCTTAGGAAAGCAAAGGGTTACATTTGATAAAATCATAATTGACTATAAACTATTTGCTAAGAAAAAGAATTGCACTAATTTCTTTGTTAGTCCTTCTATTTGTAATTCTTGTAATTGTTTAAGGCATAAATCATTTGTTTGTTCTTTGATATTCTAAATCAAAATCTAGTAGTTTAAATTCTAAACTTGTGTGGGTTCCTAAAGGAACCAAACCTATAACAAATGGATCTAAAAAGATTTGGGTATCAAAGAAATCAACTTAATTGTGTTGTAGGTTAGAGGTTCTCCCAATGAGTTTGAAGAAAATGGATACTTGAATATCCAACACAAAAGGGAGATGCCTCAAGAAAATGCCTCCAATGTGGTAAAAATGGGAATGAACACTATGGATGTACACTTTTTTTTATTAGACTTGTTTTTGTTTTTGATTGGATTGGATTGACTTTAATTCTTCAATTGATAGTTTTGGATTCATTTTTAATATTCTTGCAAATACATCATTGATATTGATTTACTTGGTTGAAAATTCTATTTGGAATCATTAAGTTATTATCTTTTTCAAATGGTATCTTTAAGTTAGAATTTTGATTGTTAGTCTTCAATTGGTGTTTTGATACTTGGTTCCAACAATTGGTATAATGAATTGCATATATCTTGAAGTTTTGGATATGGAATATTGATGATTTGTTTATGCTCTCCCTTGTATTGAAATTAATTATTAATTTAGGGGGGAGAAAATAGAATTGTTGAGTATAAATTTTGATAATTTTGCTTCCGCTTTGGCTTAAACTTTGGATTTTCCCCATTGATTTCATATTGATAATAGATTTATGGGGAAAACATAAAATTGTTTTTGATTTAGATAATTTGTTATTGGTTTGAAAATTTTTGAAATTTCCCCAAATGATTTATTTTTTTTATTTAAAGGGGGAAGAACTTTTGTAGTTGATTTTTAAAATGGTGTCAATAATTTTCTATTGATTTGAAATCTCTCAATTGTTATCAATATTTATTTTGGTTTAAACTTCTACAATTGGTATCTATGAGAAGGGGTGTTCACCGGTTCAAGTTTTGGAAATCCAAAATCGGAACGATACCGAACCGAAAATTCGGTACCAGTTCCAGTTCGGTACCGGTTCCAGTTCGGTACCGAATATAAAATATATTTTTTTAAGTATTATAATAAAATTTTATAAAAATAAAAAATGCAAAAAAAAAATTCCCAATTATCCACACAACATTAACTAGTATAAATAAAACAACCCTAAATAAACTAACAAATAAACTCTTTTCACTTTACAACCTGAGACCCAACTTCAACGATTTTCTCATACATACCAAGAACAAAATGAAAAGAAAAAGAGAAAAAAAGAAAGAGAATGAGAGAATTTTTATTTTATGGCTCAAAACTAACAGCCCTTTTAGCTTTACAACCTTGAGCATAAGCATGAATTTATTATTTGCTAATATTCTAAACACATAAAAACTCTCTGAAAAAACACATAAAACTCTTTAAAATAGGAGTCAAACTCACTAAAAATATCCAAATATAATAAAACCAGAAACTATTATCAAATGACCACCCAACATCATGTTACCTTGAATAGAGCCAATCTTGACTTGTGAGTACACAACAGTAGAAAAGACAATGAACCACGGAGACTAAAGAAGCTCAGAGAAACAACTACAATGGTTGTCTCTATTTTAAAATACCTTAAGAACAACAAGATCATATGATGGATCAAAACCAATGATCCTCCCTTCCCTAGAGAAGCTATTTCCATTTGCATCAACTACAGATACCTACCTAAGTTCAAAAAAAGCAGACTGCTATTTGAATATTGTCTAAAATGTAATAAAGCAAAGGACAAATGCAAATATAGCTACATTTTTGTTTTGTTCTACAAGAAGGCAAATATTTAATTAAGATTACCAAACAAGGTTAAACTTTTCAAATGATTTATAGGATGTTTTCAAGCTTAATGAGGGTGATTGTAGACGATGGACAATGAGTGTGTATTGAAATAAAAAAAAATAAGCACAATGAGGGTGATTGTAGACGATGGACAAAACGTTACACGTTGTAATCCACTTTTGTCCATAGCCAATTTGGCAACGACGTGATAATTAGTGACCTATCATGATAAAAGAATGATTAGGACAAACTAAAGTAAATCACAAACATGTACTTTTATCATCTAAAGTGTGTATTGAAAAAAAATAAATAAATAAGCACAATGAGGGTGATTGTAGACGATGGACAAAACCTTACACGTTGTAATCCACTTTTGTCCATAGCCAATTTGGCAACGACGTGATAATTAGTGACCTATCATGAAAAAAGAATGATTAGGACAAACTAAAGTAAATCACAAACATGTACTTTTATCATCTAAAGTGTGTATTGAAATAAAAAAAAAAAAAAAGCACAATGAGGGTGATTGTAGACGACGGACAAAACCTTACACGATGTAATCCACTTTTGTTCATAGCCAATTTGGCAACGACGTGATAATTAGTGACCTATCATGAAAAAAGAATGATTAGGACAAACTAAAGTAAATCACAAACATGTACTTTTATCATCTAAATTGCTGACATTGACCAATACCATTGTCTTGTTTAGCATTAGTAGCTTCACAAAAAAACTGACTTTCTCACCATGAGAAAATATGAAGAAATTGTGTGCATTAGTTCAGAGTCTATAATGTAGAAAAAAATACTCACAATATGACCATATTTATCCCATATAAATCAATGATTTGTCATTTTCCCTTAAATAAAATTGAACGGATAAATTTATGGTAGCCTGGGGACGATAGTGCTTCCTGCCGGAGTTGGAGAGATCAGAACAGAACAGAAATCACTAACAAGTAACAAATCGATAGAGTTCAGAGTACACTACTAACAAATCCAAGAGAGAGCAGAACAAAAATCATTAAATCAGAACCAACAGAGAGCTAGAAAAATCAACAGAGTACACTACTAACAAGTAACAAATTGAAGAGGACAGAGTACACTATGAACAGAAAACTCAAATGTCTAGTATTAGGAATACTGACTGAGCTGGCATCTGGCGAGCTCTCTCAGTCGACAGAAGCCAAAAGGAAGTTAGAAGATGAACGTCGCTTGGTCGCCATTCGGAATCGGGAGACTCGGGAGTCGGGAGGGCCGGAGGGGAGACGAACGCCATTCGGGTTGGGAGGGCCAGAGGGGAGAGCTCTTAGTCGACGGAAGCAGGAAGGAAGTGCGAAGCTCAGGACTCGGGAGGGCCATAGGGGAGAGCAGAGTGCTGAGAGACTGAGCGTGAGCGAGACTGTGAGAGAGAAGCATAGTACTGAGACTGAAAGACTGCGGGACGTGGGTATTGGGTCAGGGTGCCCTGTCCCTAATTAATCCAGCTGAAGATCTCAGTTCTCTTGGTCGGTACGGGTTCTATGGTACCGAGAACTAAGAATCGGACCGATAATTTCGATTCTTCTCAATTGGAACCGAAATTTGGTTAGGCACCATGCAAAACAACACCAAACCGGTATTGAAACCGCCAGTTCCGATTTGATTCTTCGGTACCAATTTAGTTTGCACACCCTTATCTATGAGTCAATTTTCTTCAATAGGTGTCATCTTTGGAATTTTTTTTTTTTCGTATAAATGAAATTATTTTTCTCTACAATTGGTATAATCTTTTAAGGGTTTTATTTTGGTATCCCCAACTATTTAAGTTTGTGCATAAAGATAGGGGAGAAAATTGTTTTTCAAACTTGAATCATCCATGAAGATTTACAATTGGTATTCTATTGATTCTTGAAAGTGGATGAGTCTTTATTTTTTAATTCCCCAAATATTTTAAATTGGATGGTTCTTAGTTTTGTGGTTTTCCTCTTATATGCATATTGATAAGTTTATAGGGGGAGAAATGTATAAGTTGCTTTTTTTTTTTTTGCATTTATTGCTCTAAGAGGGGAGAGCAAAGTTTTAAATTGTGTTATGGTATATGTGTAACTAACATAGGGGGAGAGATAATGGGATTGCTATTTTGATTTTACACTTTGGTATCTCCCTTAGAAATTTGTTTTGAATTTCTTCATTGTATTAACAAGTGGTATTATTTTTTGAAAAATTGATTGGATTTTAATTTTGGATTTACAATTGGTATTACTCTTTGAAAAAAAAATTTTTGGTTCTAATTGTGAATATCATTAGCTAATTTCTTATCTCTTCAATTGGTATCACTTTTAAAAATTGACAATTGATCTACAATTGGTTACATTAATTAGTATTCTTCCTTGGAAAATTATTTTGACTTAATTTTAATGATAATTTTCCTCAAATGAGTTAATATGCTTAATGACAAATAGGAATAAATAATTTTGATTGAATGAACCTTGTTTGTGGTTGTATTAATTTGGTATCTTATTTTTTTTTACCAAAAATTGGATTGGACTGCTATTTCCCTCCATTGATTATGTTTGGTATAGATCTTTTTATAAAGGGGGAGAATTTTGTTAAAAGGAGGAATTACATTTATTTTGATAAGTTTGATTGGTTAAGACTCTCCTCCCTATGGATTTTCTTTTTGATTATGACAAAAAAAGGGAAGAGATCGTATAAGTTTGTAAAAGAGGAGAAGAATATATAAGTTGTATAGTATGTTTGTATGAATTTAAATGTTGCTATATTACATAACTTAAAGGAAAGAAATCTAATATGCAATAATTGATGCACATGCTTAGATTTAGGTATAATCAACTTATAGGATTTTGTCATCATAAAAAAGGGGGAGATTATTAGCCTTTTTGTTAGGCTTAGTTTTATTTTGATGATGACTAAATGACTTATTTTATTGAAAGTGATAAGTTGGTTATTTTACTTTTCATGGATATTATTGTTAATGTTTTTATCATAATATTTATACTCATATTTATTAGAAATACCCTCAAAATTGGTATTCTTATGTGCTAACATGTTTATCTAAGTCCATGTAGTGAATACATATCATTTTGTGTAACATCTCGATTTTTATTTCCTTTTAAAAATCGCATGAAATTTAAAACCTTTTCTTTTATAAAATCAAAGTAAGACTTTTATTTTAATCCAAGTGTTAAATCCATTACTTAAAATCTTTTTACAGTAATAGTCATTTAAAACATTTTTAGCAGCGGAATAACTTTCATTTATAAACTCTCTCTTAAAACATAGCGGTTCATGTATAAACTCTTTATTTTTCTTAAAATATAGCGAAAGCATAAATTAAACAAATATTTAAACTTGAACGATTTACTTTATTAATTACAAAATCAGTTACTCTTTAGCCCAGCCAGACATAATATTCATCCTTGTAAATTCCTCATCAACTGCTCCTTATATTGATCGTCTATTTCCAAGCACATAACTACATCAACAAGACTTAACTAATGAGTCTACTGCTCAATAAGTGATATAAAATAAAATAAACATAATATGCATTTTTGAAATCCTTTTTTGTTTTCTGTTTCCATTTCTTTTCTTTTTCTTTCCATTTTCGTTTCACATTTCATTTTCTTTCTTTTTCAGTCTTCTTGATCTTAACTTTACTTGATCTTTCCGTTTCCGTTTCCATTTCTCTTTTAATTTTATTTATGGAAGGGAACCTATTCATTCCATATACCGAGAGAATGGATACATCCTATGGTCATGTGGCTATCCGTCACTCTAGCGAGGAGATACATCCTATGGCCTCACCACCAATGACCGTCTCCATGCTCTTTTGGTTGAAGGTGTTGGGGATTTTCGTACAAGAGAAATGATAAACCCTAGAGTCTACGTGGTTAACCGTCACTCTGATAGGGAGATACATCCTATGGTGTCCCCACCGATGGACAGTCATCAAATCTCTTGAACCTCCACACGCCTATTTACGTTTATTGGCTTTTTTATTATTTAATTTCATTTTCTAGAAGGGAACCTATATGTTCCATATACTGAGAGAATGGATACATCCTCTGGTCATGTGGCTATTCGTCACTCCGGCGAGGAGATACATCCTATGGCCTTACCACTGATGACCGTCACCACTCCCTTTTTGTTGAAGACGTCGGGGATTTCCGTACAAAAGAAATGATGAACTCTAGAGTTCACATGGTTAACCGTCACTCTGATAGGGAGATATACATATGGTGTCTCCACCGATGGACAATTATCTATTCTCCCGAAGCTGCACACGCCTATTTACATTTATTCAATGATACAATGGATATTCCTATAGCTAAGTGATAGTTGTTCGCTCGGGTGATCAGCCCTTGAGAATGCCATTCACTTAGTAGGTATGAGCATCCATTCCACCACTTTTCATTTCCTTTTTAAAACCACACATGAAAATCATTTTCGTATCTTTTGAAAACTATGATGCATGATTCTCTTGAATAGATACAGTTCTATCATATCATTCCAATAATCTCTAATCATGCTCATTTATAAAACATATTATTAAAAGAACCTAACTCTAATAAACAGTCAGCAAACAATAGCACAATATACGGAACATGCTCAATTTGTGGTAAAGCAGTAAACAACCACCTAAATATTCTATGAAAGCGGTAACAATCAACAAACAAGGCCCTAATTCTTGTGATGTAGGGTCCGAAGACCAAAGCACAGTAAGTATCAACTTACCTGGCATTCTTAGCGCATTACACACTTAATGTTTCCTCCTTTTAATACCTTCAAAATAATTAAACATATACTCATCATAATCTAGTCTAAAAAATCCAAAATCACATACCTATATATATATATATATATATCCTGCACATTTAGGCCTTCAGTCATCCAACTAATCACTTAATAATTTTTCGAAGCCAAGACTCAAAATCAACAGTTGAACTTAGCAATTAACTGGCATTCAAACAGTCCAACCATCCAACAATTATGTTAATCACTCGACCATTTCCATTATTCATTAAGAAACAGCATATGCGTATACAACCTAAAAACATGCTACACTTAGTTATCATAATAGCTTAGCAGTATGTTTCCAAGTTACCACTGAATAAACACAATGTAAAATCCATGCATATGTGTAGTAACCAATTACTCTTCAACAATGCACAGATTAATCCAATTCCCTGAATATATTCATCCACTAGTGAACCAAATTCAAACCAATAGAGTACGACCATCAAAGTAATGATTCACATAAATAATTCCTTTCTCAACTTAGCCACAACTAGTCAGAATTAAACTAACTAAATTTTACATATTTCAGAGGCAGTAATAGACATACCAAAATCCCATAATCAGAGCAAAATTTAGCATCAAAATAAAGGCATAATTATCGGCTTCCTCTTCATCCAAAACAACAGACAAATATTTCAAACACAACAACAAAATTCTCAAAGTCAACAGCTGAATCAGAAACCAAACCACACATCAGTGAATGAAGGAATAGTTCTCACCAGAAGGACCCAAGAGGCCCGAGAGCTTCTTCACCATAGCCATTCCTTTACCTCTGTAATTTCCATGACAACTCCAGTTGCAGAACAACCAAATCGCAAAGTACAATCCCACGGTAATTTCCATCGACAGAAAATGCAACAGAATAAAAAGCAAGCACTGCTCAGCATTAGAGGCCGAGAACCAAAACACAGGGGACTTACCTCATGCCGGCGTCAGAGAAGACCACCCCTACTATCCGAGATCAAGCCCGCAACGTTGCCAATGTTCGTCCCGGTTAGGCGCTGCTAACACCGCAGCTCGCGGTACATGGTTTGTCCATTTCTGCGGTTCAGTCACTCTGAGCCCTAGCTCTTGCAACTCATTGCTCCCATACCGTGACCAGCAGCCCATACGCTTGCCGGACCACCACGCACGCCGGCGAAGCCCAGCACCATCGTCTCTTCCCTTCACCCTCTCAGGTTTTCCTCCCTCGGCCATCTCTCCCTCGCTCTCCTTCTCCCTCGCTCTCCTTCTCCCTCTCCCTTCTCTCTTGTCATTTTTTTTTCTCTTCAGAAATCTAGGGCTTCATTTGAGTTTCAACCAAACCAAGAACCAGACCTCTTAAACTAGTGTGAACTGGAAAACTGAACCGGCCAGGCCGAACCAAATTAGCATCTTCCCCCTTTTTAATTACATTTTCATTTATTTTAATTTGATTATTTCAATTCATATTTCTTTTAATTTAATTCCTTTAATTAAATTCTATATTTAATTATTTTCAACCCAATTCCAAATCTCTATTTATTCTGAATATTTCATGATGATAATTATCTGTCCAATTTAAACCCTTTGATACAGTTTCCCAATTAATTTTCCATCAAATAAATTCTCAGTAATTATCCAAATATTTCTCATTAAATTTCTCATCATATAAATATTTAATTGTCCAATTATGCCCAATTAATTTCTCAATTATTTTTACTTAATTTCGTTATAGGAAATCGGGACATTACAATCCTCCCTTCTTATATAAATTCGTCCTTGAAATTTGTTCAGCGTAAGTACTTCCTCGACCTAATAACCAAGGTTTCCATTAACACATAATATAAAGCATTCAAATCAACCCTTGTATCATACTTCTACACGATACCTCGAAGGATTACATTACTCCTGCTTTTACTGAACATAAGGAGTTTGCAAAATCACTAACTCATATCCAAGGTATCAGATTGCCAACTTCATTTATCGCAAAAGAAAAGTCTTCGTCCAAATTTCTTTCTTTTTCATTAGATAGTTTGTAGCAAATCATTGTAACATGAACAACTTTATTGCATTTTAAGATTCTTATACTCCAAATATCGTTCTTACTCACCTGACTCCACCTTCATTCGCATCAATCACAATGGAAAATACCCTTGGGGTAACCGTTTTCTGTTTACTTAAGTCACACCTAACAATCTCCGACAAAAAGGGCTATTTTAATTTCACTTAAAATATCGCTTCGAACTCGCAAAACATTTTTCAAATTGGGTTCCTTCATTACTTTCCCACTCTTCTCCTTGAATTCAATGACTTGAAACTCGACATACATAACTTTCTCTTGCTCTTCGACCTTAATGTACGTAAGCACACCTTCCACCATTCAGATTCTGCTTTTTACGCTTGCATGATTTGAAATCTTTCATCCAAAACATGGTGGTTAAGTAGTCTAGACCTTTAGCACTTTAAATCCTTAGGAACCGTCAGCTACTTGTCTCTCAGTTCTTCTAATTTCCCAATTTGTTCCATAATTTAAACCTGACGTTCCAATACTTTCGTTAGTCTACTAACCATGTCATCACTAGGGTTCTCACTCTATTCTGTTTCCTTTACCATTTCGCTCTTATTCAACCAATATAGTTTACTAAATTTCATCCATTGTCAGAACGAAACTTAAATCCAAGTCCTCAAAGCATAAACCCTCTCCACTACTAATCAAGACAGTATTCTAAATAAATGATAAGACCTCATTCAATCGATCACTAACTACCACAACGTTCAACAGCCGTAACTGTCATGAACGATGAAATCCTATACAACAATTTATTAACCTCAACAATTTCTCCAATTAAATCTATTAGTAACAGATTCAGAATATCAATCGAATTCATCTCAATTTTTTTTCCAGTAACCAACCAATAATATATTCGAAGAACCGACTTAGCGAATATTCAAACCTATGTTTTGCCATAGTACTAGTAACTTTTATATATAGATAACAGACTTTCAATTCCAATTTAAAACAAAAACTGAATCATTCCAAATCATATATTTCTAACTTCCGATCAGAGTTGATTATTAACATTATCTATGCATGAACATACAATGTGCTATCTAAATTCTTAGACAGATTCTTTATCCTACAATTTAACTCAGCACATAACATGTTCTCCCACCTTTTTAAGAGAATCCCTTAGATCAATAAATCAAAATCTTCGGATCTAATAGTTTCCAAAATCCATCAATTTACACGAATTAAATTGAAATCCAACTTAGAGAAAGTAATTAACTCATTACACATACAGATTTCCCAACCATTATTTTAAGTCACAACATTCCTCCACATCTTACACCTCTATAAATCTTTGCCTTAAGTCCTTGCACAACCTAGTACAACTTATGCTCATTCCTGCTCACACGATGTGAAGCAAACCATGACAGTGTTTCAACTTACGTACATACACTGTAACCATTCTCTCCAATCGAAGCTGAGAAAATTCCATTAACTTACTTGTCCTCATAGTGTGAGTAAAATACTTGTTGTAAAAGATCCTCTCGAACTCTATTCACATCATCGTATTCACATACTTTGTTATCTTAATTGGGTCTCATCCGAGAGAGAGAACTTAAACCAAATTTAACACAAACCCTATTATCCATTTTAAACTTCTCCTAACTTACACAAACACCAAGATATTGTTTTCAACATAACTTAAACTACAACCCAAAACGACAACAGGGAGTATCTTAACTATCTCACAATTCATTCTCAACTATTAATCCAAGCTAGTCATACAAACAGACTAGATTTTTCAATTTCTAGATCATGACAAAAATCTAACATATGCAGGAAATAACAACTAATCAATTCCTTATTCTAACCTAAACAAATTTCTTATCCTGATCAAAGGTAGATTCTTAGTTTAACCAAGTGGGCAGTGATCACGGTATCAAATACCCAACGTTCCATTGCTAAATATCCAAAACACTCTCTCTACAATTCTTTGATAATCCTAACCATGTGGATAAACATTTGGCTAATTAATTATCGTCCTCCTAATTTAGCTTAGTCACTAACCCTCAATGTTCTTCCTTTTCATAATCAATCCACCCTCTTATCTAATTCCTTGAAGTGTAGACGACCTAGCCAAATTGTCTAGTTCCCGCAGAATTTGCTTTCCACTTATCCCCTTTCCAATCTATAAAAATTTGGGCAGAGTCCTCCTTGTTTCTTTACTCCCCCAAAGCTAAATCCTGCACTCAAAACCAAAGCAGTTCTAGTATCGTCTGTCTTTTGTCATATCTATCATTCTACTTTATAAAAAGAACCATGATTGCTTACGTCAAATACGATCGTCTCAAATACCGTGCTAATTAATTTATATTACATTTTCCATAAGTTTCTCTAAGCGACGAGATTGTCGTCCCACCAACTTAGTCAACCGATTGTTAGTTTTCTCCTCTCTATTCGCAACCTTTCTAGTCCAATACTTTCATGTACTCTGGTCGTGATACCCTTTTCATCACAAGACAAAACAAACACTTAGATAATTAAAAAAAAAAAAGAAACTAATTACAGTACTTACAGTTGATGGGGTATTTCCACAGTGAAGTTTGTGCTGGTAGGCAGTATACAAAATCAGTTTTAAAACCCGGGCACTTGGATACCAACTGTAACATCCGATTTTTTATTTCCTTTTAAAAATTGCATGAAATTTTAAAATTTTTCTTTTATAAAATAAGAGTAAGACTTTTCTTTTAAACTTAGTGTTAAATCCATTACTTAAAATCTTTTTATAGTAATAGTTGTTTAAAACATTTTTAGCAGCGGAATAACGTTCATTTATAAACTCTTTCTATTAAAACATAGTGGTTCATGTATAAACTCTTTTTTTTCTTAAAACATAGCGGAAGCATAAATTAAACAAATATTTAAACTTGAACGGTTTACTTTATTAATTACAAAACTAGTTACTCTTTAGCCTAGCCAGCCACAAGATTCATCCTTGTAAATTCCTCATCAACTGCTACTTGTATTGATCGTCTATTTCCAAGCACATACCTGCATCAACAAGCCTTAACTAATGAGCCTAATGTTCAATAAGTGATATAAAATAAAATAAACATGCTATGCATTTTTGAAATCCTTTTTCGTTTTTCGTTTCTGTTTCTTTTCCTTTTCTTTCCGTTTTCGATTCACATTTCATTTTCTTTCTTTTTCAGTCTTCTTGATCTTAACTTTACTTGATCTTTCCCTTTCCTTTTCCGTTTTCATTTCTCTTTTAATTTCATTTTCTAGAAGGGAACCTATCTATTCCATATACCAAGAGAATTGATACATCCTATGGTCATGTGGTTATCCGTCACTCCAACGAGGAGATACATCATATGGCCTCACCACCAATGACCGTCACCATTCTCTTTTGGTTGAAAGCGTTAGGGATTTCTGTACAAGAGAAATGATAAACCCTAGAGTCCACGGGGTAAACCATCACTCCGATAGGGAGATACATCCTATGGTGTCCCCACCGATGGACAGTCATCAAATCTCCCGAACCTCCACATGCCTATTTACGTTTATTGGTTTTGTTATTATTTAATTTCATTTTCTAGAAGGGAACCTATCTCTTCTATGTACCGAGAGAATGGATACATCCTATGGTCATATAGCTATCCGTCACTCCGGCGAGGAGATACATCATATGGCCTCACCACCGATGACCGTCACCATTCCCATTTTGTTGAATGCGTTAGGGATTTTCGTACAAGAGAAATGATGAGCCCTAGAGTCCACGTGGTTAATTGTCATTCCGATAGGGAGATGCATCCTATGGTGTCCCCACCGATGGATAGTCATCAATTCTTCTGAACCCCCACACGCCAATTTACGTTTACTCAATGATATAATGGATATTCCTACAGCTAAGTAATGGTTGTTTGCTCGGGTGATCAGCCCTTGAGAACACTGTTCACTTAGTAGGTATGAGCATCCAATCCACCACTTTTCATTTCCTTTTTAAAACCACACATGAAAACCATTTTAGTATATTTTGAAAACTATGATGCATGATTCTCGTGAATACATATAGTTCTATCATATCGTTCCAATAATCTCTAATCATGCTCATTTATAAAATATATCATTAAAAGAACATAACTCTAATAAACAGTCAGCAAACAATAGCACAATATATGAAACATGCTCAATTTGTGGTAAAGCAGTATACAAACCTAAATATTTTATGAAAGTGGTAACAATCCGCAAACAATGTCCTAATTCTTATGATGTAGGGTCAGAAGACCAAAGCACAAGAAGTATTAACTTACGTGGCGTCCTTAGCGCATGACGCACTTAATGTTTCTTCCTTTTAATACCTTCAAAATAATTAAACATATACTCATCATAATCTAGTCCAACAAATCCAAAATGACATATATATATATATATATCCTGCACATTTAGGCCTTCAGTCATCCAACTAATCACTTAATAGTTTTCCAAAGCCAAGACTCAAAATCAGCAGTTGAACTTAGCAATTAACTGACATTCAAATAGTCCAACCATCTAACAATTATCTTAATCACTCGACCATTTCCATTATTCATTAAGAAAAAGCATATGCGTATAACAACCTAAAAACATGCTACACATACTTATCATAATAGCTTAGCAGTGTGTTTCCAAGTTACCACTAAATAAACACAATGTAAAATCTATGCATATATGTAGTAACCAATTACTCTTCAACAATGCGATGATTAATCCAATTCCCAGAATATATTCATCCACTAGTGAACCAAATTCAAACCAGTGGAGTACGACCATCAAAGTAATGATTCATATAAATAATTCATTTCTCAACTTAGCCACAACTAGTCAGAATTAAACCAGCTAAATTTTACATATTTCAGAGGCAGTAAAAGACATACAAAAATCCCATAATCAAAGAAAAATTCAGCATCAAAATAAGGGCATAAATATTGACTTCCTCTTCATCCAAAAAAGCAAACAAATATTCCAAAAACAGCAACAAAATTCTCAAAGTCAACAGCTGAATCAGAAACCTAACCACACAGCAGTGAATGAAGGAATAGTTCTCACCAGAAGGATCCGAGAGGCCCGTGAGCTTCTTCACCACAACCATTCCTTCACCTCTGTAATTTCCACGAAAACTGTAACTGCAGAACAACCAAATCTCAGAGTACAATTCCACGGTAATTTCCATCAACAGATAACGCGACAGGACAGGAAGCAAGCACTGCTCAGCATTGGAGGCCGAGAACCAAAACACAGGGGACTTACCTCATGCTAGCACCGGAGAAGACCACCCCTGTTATCCGAGATCAAACCCCGAACGTCGGCAATGTTCATCCCAGTTAGGTGCTGCGAACACCACAGCTCGCGATACACGGTTTGTCCATTTCAGCGGTTCAGTCACTCTAAGCCCTAGCTCTTGCAACTCGCTGTTCCTGCACCGTGACCAGTAGCCCGCACGCTTGCTGGACCACCACGCATGCCCGTGAAGCCCAGCACCGTCGCCTCTTCCCTCGCGATTCACCCTCTCGGGTTTTCCTCCCTCGGCCATCTCTTCCTCGCTCTCCCTCTCTTTCTCTCTCTCTCCCTTCTCTCTTGTCATTTTTTTTTCTCTTCAGAAATATAGGGCTTCATTTGAGTTTCAACCATACCAAGAACCGTACCTCTTAAACCAGTGCGAACGAGAAAACTGAACCTGCCAGGCCGAACCAAATCAGCATCTTCCCCCTTTTTAATTACATTTTCATTTATCTTAATTTGATTATTTCAATTCATATTTCTTTTAATTTAATTCCTTTAATTAAATTCTTTGTTTAATTATTCTCAACCTAATTCTGATTCTCGATTTATTCTGAATATTTCATGATGATAATTATCTATCTAATTTAAATTTTTTGTTTCGGTTTCCCAATTAATTTTCCATCAAATAATTCTCAGTGATTATCCAAATATTTCCCAATTAAATTTCTCATCAAATAAATATTCAATTGTCCAATTATGACCAATTAATTTTTCAATTATTTTTACTTAATTCCATTACAGAAGGTTTTCAAACGTGATCCGATCAATGTTGCGGTCGAGTTAGGCGACCAATTTTATATGGAGTTTTGTTTCTTGAGCTTCAATGTGGTTTTTTCGACGCACTGCGGTCGAGGTGTCGGATGAGGTTCACGACCAAAAAACATCAAGTTTCAAATCTGCCATTTTCATTTTGTGGACGCAAAGCAGTCAAGTATGCAGTCGAGATATGCGACTGAAAAAGTCCAATTCTGCGTAACAACTATCTTCCAATGATTGAATTTTCAACATTAACATTTGTAACAGCTTGAAGTGGTCGACCGAAAAGATTAGGTTGACCAAAAATTGGCAGTTCTATAAATACATAGAAGCACTTCATTGCTCCACACGAAATAGAGAATTGAGGGGAAGCCCTATAGAATTCAATACTCAATTCTATTTATAAATTGTGAATATTGTAATCCAACTCTCCCTATCCCAAACTTAAAATTTCAATTTGGGAGAGTTCAGAATAGTTTGTGAGCTTTACATTTCCAAACACAATTGTACTAAATTATAAAGGGTGACTCCCTACGAATTTTTCATACTCAAAATAGTCAACGGCTCGATTGATGACCCAAAATATTCAAAGGGTGACGCCCCACTAATAGTCATTGTTTTAACGGTAAAATTGGCACCCGTAAGCCAATTGGTTAGAGGATCTCCAAGTGGAATCTTAGAGCATGGACGTAGGCGAGTTGTCGAACTGTGTAAACAAACTTTGTGCATCTCTTTACCCTTAACTCTTTTTTTATGCATTGAATTATATGTTATATGCAATAAATCATATAGGGTGTTAGAGAATTTAAATATTGCACCAAATTTTTAGAACGCTATATTAACCCCCCACCCCCGGCTTCTATAGGTGTGCATATGGTCCGTCAATAATACCAATTCTAATAATCACCAACTATCATCATTATTTCACCTTATACTTAATATAATAAAAAATTAGGGTATTACAATATGTTTTCACAAATTCACATGACGCTTTATGGGATTTGAAGATGTCATCATCATGGTTTAAAGTATTTCTTAAACCTATCAGCATCAGTTGTTGAGAATTTATGCCTAAAGATTTTTACAATTTGATGATCTGCATATTTATTTGGGATGGGTAAGTGAGCTCTCATTGTAGATCTTCTTTAAGGGTGTGGAAGAGGAAGACTTGAATATTTGAAAACTGGTCCCTTGCAGCATAATTCATTTCGAGGTGGAGATGAAAATGCACTTAGATCTCCTTCATAGATTTCATTTCAAGGTGATGATTGTTAGAATTTAGCGTGACTCGTATTCAATCGGGTCAGGCCAGTGGACCCACATTGTAGATCTCATTTAGGGTTTTGTTTTCTTTATAAATTCATATAAGATATAGTCACAAAACTTATGGTTGTATTTTGATATTCTTAGTAGATTTATGCATTTGCCCCAAGTTTTTTCCCAAAAGAGTTTTTCTATGTAAATCTGGTATCCCACATTCTATTTTTTTTTCCCAATTATGGTTTGATTTCTAACCTTCTTTGATCTTTAATCTTCACTTCTTTGTTTCTCTGAATTTTCTTCAATGTGCTTTAATACCATTGTTCGGTCTTAGTTTTCTCTTACCTTCATTACAGAGTTAGCAACCATTAACTTTATTAAGAATAATAAATTTGTATGGAAATATAATAGACTTACTGTTGCCAGTGTAGCAAAACTTATTACCAAACAATGTACAAACTTTAGATTTTGTTAAGGAAATTTTGATGTAGCTGTAATACCCTGAATTCTTAGCATATTAAGCATAAGGTTAAATAATGATGATATTTGATGATTATTGGAATTGTATTGGATGATTTTAGTGTCGATGTGGTTTAGATGTGGCCTTTGGAGAATAAGAATTTTCAATGTTTGGGACAAATAGGCAGGGACGCTGTTGACTAGTTTTGGTGGTTTGATCGACCAGACTGTAAATAGTGAATAATGGGTGCTCTCAGGTTGTTATGTGGCTGCCCCGATAGGAATTTACATTAGATCGGATTTGTGATAGGCTATCAATTGTTCTCATCACTGGCTCCTCAATAATTTCATCATTACCTACATCAAAAAGTTCACTTATGAGTCTAACTGTAACGTCCCAGATTCTTACTTGTCTTCAAAACATGTTAAAGTTTTAAGTTTTACTAAATGATTTGAAACGCGATTTGTATAAAAACCTCCAACATTTAAAAAAAATAATCAGAGTCCCAAAAATCCGATCGTTACCAACTTACTAAAAGCAGTCACTTAAATCGGGAAAAGTGTGATTAATAAATTTAGCAGAAATGTAACTTAAGCATCATATAAAAATACTAACTTGAAATCCAAGTTTTGATTTTTCAAAGTGAAACTTACATAATATTCTGAATAAGTACTCAAATAGGGGTTAAAAAGGGTAATTTAACGTTCGTAAAACAACTTGACGTTAGCCCTTACAAAATTACTCCTTCCTTTGTCACTTGATGTCGTACTACTACTCGGGTTGCGTCTCCTCCGGATATGCCATAGGCTCCACGGGAATGGCCTCTTTCTCTGCTCCAACTATCTCATTGCCTACACCACAAGTAAGGACGTGAGCTTACGCTCAGTAAGGAAATGGGGAAAAACAATTATACATGCCTCTCTTTAATTCTTTTGGAATGGAGAGCCATCCAAACCAATCTTTCTTTACATTCGTTCGTTTTGTTCTTTACTCATACTTTGAGCTAGAGATTAGAGGACCTATATGGAATGGTATAGTTTTCCGAACCTAATCCTCACTTGCAACCTAGAACTCCCATACCCGGTAAGGGAGGGGCTTCGGCTAGATTATAGACTAAACCCGACTACCCATCCGCCCCCAACTCCCTTTTCTTCCCTTTTCTTTTGTATCCTTATCGTTTTTCCCTCACTCATGCATGTGAGTACCACCCCGAGGGGGTACTCCCTACTTCGTTTCTATTAACATGAATGTATATAAGGACACTAAAATTAAATGGAGTATCCATAGAAAGTAAATGACAGAAATCCCAATTCAATAATAAGTGGCGGAAGTTTAACGGAACAATAAGGGAAACATGTAAAAACGACATCCAAAGCCTGCTATTAGGTAACGATATTAAGTAATATAGGCATTGAGAAACTGGATATCATGCTCAAGGAGTAACAATAGTCAATTCAATATGGGAAGGCACAAGAGACATTAAATTGGTCACGAGCATGCTTGAAGACTAATAATAGTTATCATGTAGAAATTATAAACCGGAAATTGACATGCTTCACAACAAGTAATCAGAAATTTTGAAGATTTATACAAGTGATAGATTAACATACTTGAAATTTAGAAAAGTGGTTAATTTACATGTTAGTTAATGGAGAAAATACTAATCAATATGCTATATAATATATTTGATAATAAGGGCCAGAATAGATAACGTGATGAGAGATTTAAGAGAAACTAGTCAAGCAATTCAGTTTAGCTATATAGATCTGCAGAACTAAACAGTGGTGAGTTATGTGCTTTATAAGATAATGACAGCAGAGAATATAAACACCTAAGCATGCTTATAAATGACTACAACAGCAGGAAGTATAAACCTCTAAGCATGCCTCCAATCGTCTGTAATAGCAACAAATTAAAACATCTAAACATGCATCTAAATGAACACAGCAAGGATATATGACCACATAAAGCTATAGGTCACGCTTTTGAATGACTAAACAGTAAATTAATCACCAAGTAAGACAGCTAACATGCTCTTTAACTAACTACATGCAGCAACAAACTAATACGGAAACGAAACAACAAACTATAACAGCAACTAAGAAACACAATGGCAGTGGTGTATAACCGATTTAGCATTTAATGCTAAATATCACAGTAGTAACAAGCGGCAGAACCGATTCATAAGCAATGAATATAACAATTGTATCAATAATGAGCATGTTTTTTAATGACTAAAAGAGAAACAGCAACAATATTCAACGGAGCAGTGAAGTATGCTTGTTAACGGCTAATAAAACTATTCATGGGGTGCGATTTTATGCTATACGTTTGACATCAGCACGTAACAATGAACTGATGGTGATTCATGCTCTCAATATCAAATGAAACGACTAATAAAGTATGCTTTTGCACTATGAAAGATAATAGCGACATACAGCAGCAACATCACAAGATATATTAGGAAATATTCATACTCTAAGTTATCATCCGATACTTTCCAGCAGTCACCAAGCTAACAGCGAATTTATCATGCGTTGAAGTATATAACAGTAACCAATTTCAAAGCAAAGAATTTACATGCTCCTTAAGTTATCAACGACTTTTCACGCTATCAAGTTTAATTAAGCTAACTAGTACGACAAGTTTCACAAGGCACAAAAGTATATATAAAAGAAAGGCAGAGGATAAACTTCTGCAGAATATAAACGTTGTTCATCCTTGACATTCACCATGACTTCACTAACTCATCTTTTACTTATGTAAACGTTGACATCACGCGAGGAGTTGCATGCTGAACATCCAGAGAACACCAGCAACAATAACATGTTATAAGAACAATTTAGCCACAACAAGTAACGATGAAGACATCAATGGAATGGAAACAACAGCACAAGTAGGAACATCACAACAAGATAAAACAGGAACAAAGGAAGAAAATACAGTCTATAAAGGAATCAAGACTAACTGGAAGAAGTTCACTACATACACACACACACATGTTTCTACTTGGGTGTAGGGTCTCCACCTGGCCAATGACTACCCCAAGTTCCTTACCTTATTGATGAAGCAGCTTCTCCCCTTAGCTCTACACCTCCAGCAGCAACACTCCAGGAAGAACAACGAACGCTCCAAGGAAGAAGAGAAAGAAGTAGGAGATAAGTAAAGGTTCCCTCTCTCACCTGGGGGCAAATCGTACGGGAGGAAGGAGGAGCAGGGGACAAATCCCTATTGGTCGGCCATAACCATGCGATTTCGTGTTGAGAAGCCCTGTTTTTATTGGTTGGGCGTTGTTCTCCTTTTGATTTAAATTAGTTTTGTCGCTGTACAATGAGGATTCGGATGAGAGGATGCATCTGAATTCTGCCTATACCATCCAAATTCAGAATTCGGACGCAAAAATGACGTCTAAGATGTCGTCTGCGTAGTCCGAATTCGTCCAGAATTCGGACAGATTCAAACGCATAACGTCCGCATCGTCCAAAATCGTTTGGAGTCGTCTGAATTCATCTAGACTCCAAATAGATTTAAACACACAATGCCCGCCTGCGTCCATTGTCGTCCAAAATCGTTCAAAGTCATCCGAAAAGACCAAAATTTCATTTCCTTCACATTTTCAACTTGACTTTCATCCGAATAAATTCCCACGAACTTACAAGCCACCACTTAATGCGTAAAGAAACAAGTTGTATCATAAAATTTTATCTCCAAAGTTTAATTACATTGCTTAACGGGAAAAGTTAGTATCGGGTTGTTACACTAACGCTTAGTAAAAGATATATAACAGAAAACATAATTATGAGATGCAACATGTAAGATTCTTGTCTTTTTCAATCAACATTCTTTTTTTTTTCACTTAACAGTCTAGTCGTTATGGGTAATTTAGTCTGGGAGAGAGAGTGACATCATTAGGTCTACCTCATGCGGGACATCCAACTCGAACCCCGCCCATAACAACTATTTACGTTTATTCAATTCCCCTTTCAGTCTTTCATTCATTCTTATCTTTCTTAAAGAAAATGTTTTTCATGAATGGATGAAACATGCACGTAATATAAAGATAACATCTAGCATGCATGATCCTATCAGTAGCATATCCTCAACATGACTTATCACAATAGTAATAGAAACAGTAACACAAATCCTCAACAATATAGTTCAATGTAAACAATAAATAACCAGCATACATCATATCCTCGAAACATATCTCATCATAATAGTAACAAAAAATAGTAAACTGTTGGCCTAATAGACATTAAGTTATTTATTTTGATGATAACAGTTTTATTTGTATAATTAAGTTGTTTATTACGCATTTATTTGAATTAAGTAAATATATTTATTCGTTAATGGAAATACTGTAAATACTGGTATTATTGCTTATTAACGTGTTTACCTAAGTCCATGTAGCTTAGATATGATCATTGAGACTTAGAAGATTCAAGAAATACGAAACGTGAAGAAGAGGTCAACTAAAGCATTGAGGAGGTCGACCATTTTGCTGAAAGATGGTGAAGGAAGTTGACCAGTTTGAAGGTGGTCGACCAGCCATAAAGACAGATTGCTTGTATTCTGAAATTACTAAAGAAGCGGTCGACCTGTGAAGAAGTGGTTGACTGAAAAATAAGGCAGATTTGAGCCAGTTTTCTGCTATGCCTAAAAATGGCCGACCGGGGACAATTTGGTCGACCTCCAGACTGTATTTCACAACGGCTATATTCCTATGGTCGAAAGGAGGTCGACCGAAATGGGGGAGGTCAACCGGTCTAGCTGTGTCTATAAATAAAAGACACTTTGAAGCTCAAATTAATGAAGAGAGAATCATAGCGAAGCTTTGCCAAAATTCATACTCGAGTTCTCTTAACAAATCAATTTTCAAACCTAACTCTCCAAGTGTAGCAACCCAGTTTTTGTACACTTTAAACATAGACATTTTGAAACACTTTTTCATTAAAAATTGCGTAGCGGAAGACTTTGCATTAATAAAACATGCGAGAATAGAAATTCCAATCATAAAATAGTTTTCAATAAATCTTTAAGCTTTACAAAACATGACTTAAATTTAAAATTCTTTACATTTTTCCTTTTAATCATTTAACCTAGTCAGCCACAAGGTCTGCAACGTGCAAATCCTTCATCAATTGCTCATTTCCTCGTTACCATGCATACCTACATCACAAAACTTAAACTATAAGTCTAACGCTCAGTAAGAGATAGAAAATATGTAATGCACATGTTATGCAACTTTATAAAACGTATGGAGTTATCGTTTTCATTCCTTTACCTTTACTTTTAACTTTAACTTTAGTTTCACTTATCCATCCAGGCATTAGAGATGTCACTATAAGGTAGAGTGGCACCGTATGGCCCACATGGGGTAGCCAACTCAAGAACCCACACCTCACAACGTCTATTTACGTTTATTTCCATTTATTCCATTTTCATTTAGTTCCAATTACCCATCTAGGCGTTAGAGTTGTCACCGTATAAGGTCGAGTGACACCATATGGCCCACATGGGGCAGCCAACTCAAGAACCCGCACCTCACAACGTCTATTTACGTTTATTTCCATTTATTCCATTTTCATTTAGTTCCAGTTACCCATCCAGCCATTAGAGATGTCACCGTATAAGGTAGAGTGGCACCATATGGCCCACATGGGGCAGCTGACTCAAGAACCCACATCTCATCACACCTATTTATGTTTATTCAGTCTGTTCCATTTACATGTAATGATACAATGGGTAACCATTCAGCCCAAACAAATGTTGTCTGCTTTGGGTGAATTAAGCCCCACATACTTGTTCTTAGGCTAGCATCTCATACCACTAACCCAAAACACGTCCACTTGGTATGGATGATCACCCATTTATCATTTTCAAAACAATGCATAAATCATTTTCGTACATTTTCAAAACCATGATGTATGAAATGAATATGAATGTATACAATTCTATCATTCTATAACAATATAATAACAATACAACATTTTTCCATTTATTCCTTTAGTGTTTCTTATCAATCATCAAACAACCACTTTTAATCTTTTCTTAATACTATCTTTATATCAATAATAATGTGAAAGCATACAAATATTCAAGCTATGTCATAGTAATAACCTTATATATACACAAAAATTTAAACAATTCATAATCTCTTGGGATGTAAGCCAAATGGCCAAAAACATACAATATCACTTAGCTCACTTCCTTAGCTTTAAGTCTTGCAAGTGTCATCAACCAACCCTTGAATCTTAAACACCTTGAACATACCAATAGTATGAGTAGATACTAAACATAACTTATCTATAACTATAACCCTAAAACCTGAATAAACTTAACCTACCTCGAAGAATAACCTTAATCCTCTTCCATATTCTCCTTCCTTTTCTTCTTCTTCTTCTCCCTGGACTTCTCTTCTCACAGCTTTCTCTCTGTCTCTCCTAGGCTTCCTTTTTTTGTCACTATGTCTCATGGTTCTTTTTCCTCCTTCACAAGCTTTTTCCCTTTAATATAACTTAACTCATTCCTCAGCCAACTTCAAGCCGGAAGTGGCGCTTCTTCAAATATCTAAGTGATGACTAATCACTCATTAATCCAATTAAACATGACATTGAAACATATTTCTAGCGACTCCTCATGTAACATCCAGATTTTTCTTACAATTTAAAACTTATCCTTTTGAAAGACTTTTTCTTTTATAAACATAGCGGAAGACTTTTCTTGCTAAAGCATTCAAAATTCCATGAATAAGATGTTTGTAATAGCGGGAGACCTTGTATTTTAAATCCAAAGAGAATAGAATAAACATAACATAAATAAGATTTCTTTTCTTTAAAAAAATATTACAAAACCTTTTACATTTTCTCGTTAATATTTAGGCTAGCCAGCCACCAAGTCCACAGTGTACAAATGTTTCATCAACTGCTCCTATCCTTGATACTATGTATACCTATATCACAAGACTTAAACTATGAGCCTAACACTTAGTAAGAAGTAAAATGAAATATAAAACATACAATGCATTTACTTAAATCATTTTCTCATTTTAGTTTCCTTTCTTTTTTTTTTCCATGCACTTTGTCCCGACATCAAGCGAAGACTTATTAATCATTATACACTTGTCTCAACATCAATTGAAGACTTATTAATCGTTATACACTTGTCTCGACATCAATCGAAGACTTATTAATCGTTACACACTTGTCCTGACATCAATCGAAGACACATTAACCGCTATGCACATCCATGCATAATGTCTCTTGATAAAGGCTCGACATCAATTGAACCGCCTGTTAGTTGCTGTGCACTTCAATGCACAACAACCCATCACCTCCGGTAAGCAGCTTCGGCATCAACCAAAAGCTTTGCTAGCAGTTGTATACATCAATGCACAACAATCGGTTCTGCCATCAATTGAGAACACACTAGCAGCCATGCGCATCAACGCTAATGGCCTCACTAACCGTTAGCTTGTCTGTCTCGACATAAATTGAGAACAAAATAACAAACTCAAGCTTTACAGTCATTCAGTTTACATTTCAGTTATCAGTTATTCAATTTACATTTTCAGTTATCAGTTATTCAGTTTACATTTTAGTTATCGATTTAAACATTGGGAAATCTGTTTACATTTTAGAAATTAGTGATGCATGAATGCACACAATCACTACATCCTCGATCAACAACAAAATCACAACTTAGATCTAATAAACAATCATCAAGCAAGCAAACAAGAATCAATACATCTCTAAGTAAGACATGATCACAACCTAACATCTAACAAAACTTCACATCAACAATATAACCTATCCAGTATATCTACCACCTCACACAGATCCTAAAATTTCCCAAAATCATGTTATAATGTTCAACCATCAAGGCAACCAAAGGGAATTATAACACTAAGTGTTCAGCAGTTTATCTAAGCAATTCCTACTTTCACAACACATCTTACCTCACGGTTATCAAACAATACCCAGTAGAGGAACTAATTCTTAACAACAACTTATGAGACCTACATTCTTAGTCCATCAACAATCCAACATAGTAGAATAATATTAACCCTGACATTCTACTCTCAATTCATATGCATCCAGTGCTTCTACTAATATCAAGGAGTCATCTACAATAGATTTATGAAGTATATCATCATCAGCAAAACCTTTCTTAGGCAACCACTTAATTTCCAAAGTTTAATATATATATCTACCATTTAAGAACAACAACCTATTTAAAACAAACGTCAAAGAATCAACAGGCTCTTAAATAAATCTAGAACCTATCCATCAACATGCGTATCAATGAGCGGAATAATATAATCTTAATAACATGATCTTAAACTAATAGCATCAAGAAAACAAGCATCTCCTGAGATACTGATAGGCTCCAAAAAACAAATGGAGAGCCTTAGAGAAATCTGTTTCGGAAAATTAACAATACTCGAACCAGCAGCAATGAGATGAATCAAGCTCCAAATATACACGTGAACTAGAGCTGTATTTTGGAGGACATAAACTTAATATATTCAGGAAAGTTGTATAAAAAATCCAACCCAAAAAGCACTCTGGATTACTAGATATATCAATTTCAATAACAACCCGAAATCTGTTTCCAGGAGGACAGATTTACCAATGCAGATTCAAAACGGAATAACTTGAGCTACATAGACCAAATGAAGCTCATTTTTGGAGGGGAGCTCACTGACTTAATCTTGAACAAATCACTAGAACACATCAAACCGAGATGAGCGTCTTAAGGGCCTCAAACAGATACTAGAATCAGCGATAACAAAAATCCAACAAAATTACAGATTCAACACCTCAACAATAATCCGAAATTATCCTTCTACAATCAATAATCTCCAAAAGGCTTCTTCAACACATAACAAGCATTTTATCACCAGAACATAGGTTATCCAAGCAGCAAGAAAAGAGCATAAAAGAACAACAAGAATCAAGAGGAAATACAATGGAGTCCGCGGACCTCCTAGTGAGAGGGGCGACTATGGGGTTGGCCGAAAACCAACACTCTCCAAGGTTGGAAACTTCTCTTGTCTCCACACCACAATCTTACCTCGAAGATAAGGATTGGAAGAGACAATATCCCAATGATGCAAGGTTGAGAAGCTTCAAGAGAGGCCTTGCTTGGGTGATGGATGAAATCGGCGCTAAGGGAGGGGGAGGCCGTGGGTGTCTTCTCTCAAAAGAGAACCAAATTTTCTTAATTCATCAAAGTCCCCTTCCAATTAAAACCAGGTAGGGTTTTAACCCAAAATGTTTACAAAAATATGACATAAGACGAAATTGACCTTAATTAACAAAAGACTAAACAACCCTTAATTAAAACAACAACAATAAATCCAAGTTTGAGTTTTTCTCTCTGAAACAAAGACATTTGACATACCAAATGGAGCCCAAATGCAACGTTCAATAGTTCGTTCAAAACCTCTGGCTGTTGGCTACATTTGTTATGAAGGACTGAAGTTGAAACAACGTCATCCCAATTGTCAAAACTCCACTTGAACTGTCGGAGGTCAGAATCTAGGCGGAAAAACAGCTCACAATTTTTCCCCAAAGATTGTAAAATCTCCATAAGCCCAAATGCCAACTCCAATGATGTTTATTTGATTCAAAAACCTGCCAAATAAATAAAAAGTTAGAGAATAAAAAGAGCCCCTGGCTCGGGCTCAAGTTCCGGGACTTGGGGCACATCAGATACCCTTAACTCTTGTGATGTAGGCCCTTTCGAGCCACGCACGTACAAAACTTCTTACCTTATTTCTTTGTAAAACCCCTCACTGTGCAGCTTTCTCTAACTCCAAAATCCTTCTTTTCTCCCTCTTCTTCACAGCAGTAGCACAACACTATCAGAATACCATATACTTCTTCTCTTGCACTCTAGAAATAACAACTCAGACTTTTACTCCCGATTTCCTCCCTCTCTGGACATTTCCCGAAGAAGCTCTCCACTTTCTCCTGTCTCCAGAAAACCAAAACGTACAGATCCTCTAGAAAGTGTAAAGGCAATCGAGAGAAAAACCAGAAGAAGTGTCCTCCCTCTTTTTTGCCTAAAACTCCTTTTATATATATATATATATATATATATATATATATATATATATATATATATATATATATATATATATATATTCTATAACCTTTTGAGAATATTGATCAGTTGCCACATTCCATACACTAGGCATCCCTTCAATTTCTCAAACGTTGGTTAACAATTTCTGGGTGACGATCTGTGTTTCGGTCGATCAAGCCCTTTGCATGATAGACCACAAGACCATCAGAGTCGACTTTTCTCGAGTATCGGTCGATAAGGTGGTTGACCGTCCAAAGTCCAGAAAGCGTTTCTGTGTAAAATTTGTGAATATTGGTCGATCAAACCTCTTTAGGTGATCGACCACCAAATCTGACTTTTCCAATTTACTTTGGAGCTAGTTGATCAACCCTCTTCAAGTGATCGACCGCCCAACATTCCTCTCGCCACTGCCATTTTTTACGGTCGACCACTTTGTCGACCGATTTTAACTATTGCTGGACTCTGGATTAAAATCACATTGGAGCCAATCGATCAATCACCTGTTGACAATCGACTGCTTCAATATTTGTTCGCCATTGTAACGTTTCACTCCAACAAAGATCGACTGCTTTATTGTGATGATCAACCTTCCTACTATTTCTTCACAAAATTTACTTCAAGCTTGGTTCATTACTAACTCCTAAATATAATCATCCAATCAATACCCCATGATCAACCACAATCATCACTAAGACTCCAATTTATTCAATATAACCACTTAGTGATTAGTCAATTTCTTTTCTTCTACAACCCTGAAAATCATTCATTTCATAAAATCAACCCAATAAACTAATGTCATCAACCTCCTTATCCATAATGACATCAAAACTCAGGGTATTAGTCTCCTATATTAAAATCATTCCAAAATTCTTCAAATATTAGCACTTAGATCCTAGAAAATCTACGGTATTACACCTCAACTTACTAGTTGATCAAACCCTTCCCAGGATCGACTGCAAAACTGCCAGATAAAAGACTTTGTCTATTTTCTCAAAAAACCGGTTAATCACCTACACACACACATGATCAACCACTTAAATCTTTATTTCGACTCGATAAGAATCTGATTAGGAGGAGAACGACCGCACCTTAACTTTATTGACCTCCAACCATCAGAAAGTCTTCATTCCTTCACACTGCTCCTTCAGTGGTCAACGATAAAACGAAAAAGGAAATGTAAAGAGAGGAAACTAAAATGAAAATATTTTACGTAAATTGCATTTCATGATTCATTATGTATCTCATTTCTTACTAAGCATTAGACTTATAGATTATGTCTTGTTATGTATGTAAGCATTGTAACAAGGATAGGAACAACTAATAGAGGATTTATGTGTTGCGAACCTTGTGTTGGTTGGGCTAAAAGGAAAACGGGAATGGAAATGTACATGCTTAAAAGTTTCGAAATGTATTGAAACAAAATATGTTTAAAGAAGGAATTTTTATTTATGATATTTCAATTCAGTTGTTTCAAATGTTCTACTTATTTTCAAACGATTTATTTACGAAAAGTCTTCCGTTATGCTATGTTTTCAAAGTATGAGAAAACAAGTCACTACATATTTGTATTAATTCTTGTAATTTTTGGCACTTTTATTTTGAACATATATTATCACTTTATTTTAATGTCACTATTGGAACTTCGGTATAGTCCAACTGGTCAGACGCTGACATGTTGTAACTTAATAAAGACATAAGCTGCACAAATAAGTAATTTAAAAGTAACAGATTTGGGCGACACTGTTCCCGTTCGGGTCGGGTCGTTCTCCGTTCTGTCTCGGGTCTCCTTCTAGAGTGTGACAGCGTTCCTTCCTTAAATCCAATCCAATGGTCCAACGACCTCCCGCGTTCAAATGACATCAAAAACTTCCACATAAACATCTTTTTCTATTCTGATTTGATCTCAATCGTTCTTAGATCACATTTAACGGTGTATCTTGCATTCGATCCTTCCTCACACAATATTTCCTTAATCCAAAATATAAAATATAATATAACTAAACCTACAATCAAAATTTTCACATTCCGTGGATACCAAATCAGTACTGTGAATATTATCTTTCCCTAGTGATAATACAAACTTCACTCTCAATTTCCTTAATTTCAAAACATAAAGTATTATAATTAAATCAATAATTAAACATATTTTTCTAAGAAGTATCTTTTTCTTCTTCACCCCTGCATAGCCTTGTTGATTCTATAATTTACCTCATTAATATTATATTTTCATTAAAATAAAATATCTCTCCCACCTTCCTTATTCCGTTACCTAATTAACAAATCCCAATATTATTCAATAAAATGTTAATTTTCTCTAATAAATTGTATACATTTTGTTACGTCATTATTATTCACTACGCACTATATATATTTTTTCTATTGTTACGATATTTACTCTATTAATATTCTAAAGTATCACACAAGAAATTACTCTTGAAAATTCGGGGTGTTACATTTAATGTGCTGCATCCACATTTTATTGTTCTATTGAGGAAACATTCTCCTCTCCATTTATCAACATGTTTGAAAAAAGCAAACATTTGATTTTGAGTTTTCGTATGTTTGTCTCCACTTATGGGCTGTGATTTACCAATTTAGTGATTGAGTAAGGGTTTTTAATTCAGCAGAATCTTTTATGTTCTGGAATCATCTTTTCCCATATAAGTCAACTTCTTTAAAGACCAAAACAGTGTAGTATATGTTGGGAAAAATACTAATAATATGGAGAATTGAAAATAAACGTCGATAGTACTGATCATGATAACTTCCAAGAAAAAATACTCTTGGCAATCTCCTTAGATAGAATTTTCCTTTCCAAGTAAGTTCCCAAGAAAGGCTGGAGGGATCACAAATGGTCCCACTTAAAATTCAGTCTCCTACACAGAGCTTACTTACACAGTATAATTACACCACTAACAGGTATGAAAAAATGATAACAGATGTGATCCCATAAATATCAAGAATATTTTTCCATGCTATTATAATTTAACAGTCAAGAAGTAAGAGAAATATCAGCAAAAATAGAAGCCGAGAATTTTACGTGGAAACCCAAATCACGAAAAAAAAACCACGAGGACTGAACCCAGAAAGATCTCACTATGAAAAATAGGATTGACAATATTTTTCTAGAAACCGAATATTCTAGAAAATATTCACTTAGAGAAAAACACAACTCTTAGATTCCTCATTGTGCACAAATGCACCTCACCTATTTTTCCTTCGCTCTTTCTTTTCTCTCTCTCAAAATAAATCTCACTATTTTTCACCTCCTTTTCTCCTTCTCTTCTCCTTCTCTCGGAGTGCTTTGGGATGCATCTTCATAGGAAATCCTTTCTATTTATAGAGAGGATTTCCTATAAAATGACAAATGGAGGATGGCTGAAAGAGGAAAAGATGAAGATTTCCTCATTCACGTGTTTATAAAAAAATATTTTATATTAATGATGTGGGTCCCTCATCATAATGGAGGGACACTCACCTCAATAATGTCTATCCCAATTTATGATGAAGTAAGTATAGTCCAGCTGAACTTTTACAGAACTTGTGCTTGCCCTTTTGCAAGATCTTTGTCATCATGTCTGAGCTGTTTTCATCCATGTGAATCTTCTCCAAATATACTTGTTTGGTGTCCAACACATCTCATATCCAATGATAACACATCTCATATCCAATGATACTTGATATCTATGTGTTTTGACTTTGAATGAAAGCTCGGATTCTTGCTCAAATGAATAGCACTTTGACTGTCACAATACAATATGTACTTGTCTTGTTTATGACCAATCTCTGTTAAAAATTTTGCATCCACAAAATTTCTTTACAAGCCTCTGTAGCTGTAACAACCCGTTTTTTTTTCTTCCTTCTAAAAATCACTTAAATTTAAAACTTTTCTTTTCTTTTGTAAAAACAGTGGAAAACCTTTTTAAATTGTGATCAGAGTTCTTTTCTTAAAACCAAATTGTTAAAATTCCTTTTAGTTTGTCTCATTACTAAAATTGTTATAAACACAGAAAGACTGTAATTATAAAATCTTTTTTCTTAAAACGTAGCAGATGCATAAATGATTCATTTAAAAAATAATGAATAAACTATTTACGTTAAATTTACAAAAATCTTTTCTCTTTAATTCGTTAGCCAGCCAGCCACAAATCTTGCCCGTGCAAATCCTTCATCGCTTGAACCTTAATCTGTTAGTCATTTTCTCTCATGTTTGTACCTACATCACAAGTCATAAACTATGAGTCTGATGCTCAGTAAGTGATAACATCTAATATGCTAGATGCACATGCTGTGCCACTTTAAAAACATATGCAGTTCTCATTTCTTTTTTTTTCTTTTATCTTTTATCTTTTCTTGCTTACTTATTTTAATTCTTTTTCCATTTTTGTTTCTGTTTCCATATCCCTTTTGGTATCTGTGATCATACCATTTTGTATCTGTTTTCGTATCTTTTTTTGTATCCATATCCATATCTATATCTGTTTCCATTTATAGAAATTCATTTCCATTTCCGTTTCTATTTTCGTATCCGTTTTGGTATCCGTGATCATACCATTTTTGTTTCCGTGCTCGTATCTGTATATGTTTCCCTTTTCATATTCTTTTATTTACTTGTCTTTTCTTTTCTTTTGTTCCTGTGTCAAGCTTGACCTACCGGACCACAGAAACCTTTATATTTTCTTTATCTTTTGTTCATGTGTCGGACTTGACCTATCTGACCACAAGAACTTTTATCTTTTCATACTTGGGTTGTCGGGCATTGCTTCTCCGGACCAACCCCTTTTCTTTATCTTTCTTAATCGTTCATCTGTACTTTCTTTTCATTTTCCATTTCCTTTTCAAAACCGTGCATGAAAACCATTTTCATAATCTTTGAAAATCGTGATGCATGATGCCCGTGAATGCATACAATTTCTAACATATAATTAAAAGAATCTAATAGCGCAACCAACATACAATTCATAGATCATGCTTCATAAAACGATAGACATGCTATTAATACTATAGACATGCTTTCAATAAAATAGACATGCTTTCAATAAAATAGACATGCTTGTAAAGCTGTAGACGTGCTATTAAAATAGTAGACATTCTATTAAAACTGTAGACATGATCATAAAGAAGTAAACAACAAAACGTGCATATCCTATTCTTGCAATGTAGGGCCCGAAGACCAAAGCACACACATATCACTTACCTCGTTTCCTTTAAGCGCTTAACACTTAAACATTGTCCTTTTCTTCTCTTTTGGTACACTTAACAGGATTTCACAATCCAAATACCACTTAATTCACTTAACCAAATAACAGAACAAAGCCCAAGTCCCCATTATAACAGTGAACCAATAAAAGAGCAGTCCCCATGCATATTATTCGAAGTAGTACACAACAGAAGCATAAAGTTCCTAATCAACTGATGATCCCAATATATTTTATTATTCTTAACCCTTACCAACAAGCAACAGTTAAACCACTGAAGCTTAATATTCCCACTGTGACCGTCAAAACCGCAACCTCATTCAACAACACAATAATCCTTACGATCAATAACCAAACAACACCATCAGCATATTTATCCATCTATCATGAAGCAGGGAGCATGTATTTGAAGCATTCATCACAAACCAATGACAATATCCATATTCTTCATTCATCATATCCTTCACTATATTATTCCACTAAAATTCATAGAAGGAGAAACGGGGGCTCACATACCAAGAAAACACCTGAGGAGAACACCCGAGAGCAATCCAAGAGCTTCACCTCCTCCTCCTGCTTCGTCTTCTTCATTCACTCGGCCAAGCACTCTAGAACACTTGACATTCCCATTTTCTTCCCGAGTCTCTCCCTTGCACTCTATCTTTCTCAGCTTCCCTTCTCCTTTCTCTCGGTTCCTCTCTTCTTATTTTCTTGTAGGGTTCCAGTTTCTCACTTTCTAGAGAGCACTTTGCTCACTGCCGCAATTCCTTGTCTCTCACTCTGTAAATCAATTCTACTCTTCACTTCTCCTTTTTCTCTAGAGAGGCGCTCCATTCCCTGCCACAGACCCTCACGCACGTCCCAAGCTATACCCTGTCTTTTCTTCATTCCTTCTAGTAAGGACATCCACTTACCAGTTTCGCTAAGGGGGGTATGTCAGTTGTCTTCTAGTTTAGGTGTTCGTCAACCATTAAGAGACGTCTGTCAATCTCTTTGTCGTGAGGGACGTTCGTTCCTTGTGAGGGACATTCGTTGCCTTAGTATTCCAGACGTCTATCATTCCACTTTTAACGACCATCAGCTACCTTGTCATGAGGGACGTTCGTTCCTCATGAGGGACATCCGTCGCGTACAAGTTTTAGTTATCCATCAGTTTCTTCGCTAGTCCATCCTCCGAACGACGCCGTTCCAGTTATCATAATTAACACTCACCTTCAACAAGGAACATTTGTTTTCCTATAAGGGACGTTCATCTTCATCCAAACGATGTCGTTCACCCAATATAAAATGTTTGCCACTGACCAGGGACGTCCACCTTCCATCAAACGACGTCGCACCCAATATATAAGATGTCTCCCTTTGATAAGGACATCCACTTTCCTATAAGGAACGTCCACCCTAGCTTCAAATGACATCATCCCCTTCTTTATTCCAACATCTGCCGCCCACAATAAAAGTTTGCCCCACCTTGAAGGGTGTTCATTCCCCTACAACGGACGTCCGTCCCTCTATAAAGGACGTCTGTCCACCACCAAGTGATGCCTACTCTTCCACAAAAACGTCCACCTCTTTTCCACCATGAAGGATGTCCATCCCACTACAAAGGACGTCCACCATCCACACAAAATCACCACGGTTAGCTTAGTCACATTCTGCTCTTCTCTCTCTTCACTTCTAATTAATCCAACAACTTAATCCCCATAAATACCCCACTTAACCATTTCTAATAATCTCATCTAATAAATCTTTAATGATTATCCACATAATCCTATTACACCCAATTAATTTCTCAATTATCTTTTACTTAATTCCATGATGGGAAATCAAAGTATTACAGTAGCTGCTATAAACTCAATTTTCGTTGTCGACAATGCAACTGATTTTTGCCGCTTAGATTGCCATGAAACTGCTCTCTCCCTAAATGTAACCAAATACCCTGATGTTGATCTTCTGGAGTCAATGTCTCCAGCCATGTCTACATCAGTATAGCCTACTAATGAGGGCTCTTTACTCCCAAAACACAAATGTAATTTAGAAGTACCTCTAAGATACTTAAGAATCCATTTCACTACATTCTAATGCTCTCTGCCTAGATTTGATAGAAATTGACTGACTACTCCAACAGAATATGAAATATCGGGTCTCATACAAACCATAGCATACATCAAGCTACTGACTACATAAGCATATAGAATTTTCTACATTTTTGTTTTTTCTTTTTCAATAGAAGAATTTTGTTTGGAAGTAAGCTTGAAATGGTTAGCAAGAGGAGTACTTACCGGCTTCGCCTTATCCATATAGAATCTGCTGAGAATTTTCTTGATATATTTCTCCTGCATTAGCCATAACTTTTCATTTTTCCTATCATGAGTGATATTCATCCCAAGTAATTGTTTTGCTAGTCCTAAGTCTTTCATGGCAAAAGACTTGCTAAGTTCTTTATTTAACTTGGCAATCTTTTCTTTATCTGGGCCCACAATCAGCATGGCATTGACATAAAATAGGAGGATTATACATGTACCATCTGTGAATCTTTTCACAAACACACAATGGTTTCAGGAAGTTTTCATGTATCCTTAATTGATCATGAATGAATCAAACTTCTTGTACCATTATCGCGGGGCTTGCTTTAATCCATTCAAGCTATTCTTCAATCTACATACCAGATGTTCCTTTCCTTCAAGGACGAATCCTTTTGGTTGCTCCATGTAGATCTCTTCTTCTAGTTCACCATGCAAGAAGGCAGTCTTTACATTGAGTTGTTCGATCTCTAAGTTTAAACTTGAGGCTAATCCAAATACCACTCGTATGGATGACATTTTCACGACAGGTGAAAAACTTTCATCAAAGTCAATGTCTTTCTTTTGACCAAAGCCTTTCACGACCAGTCGTGCCTTATACCTTGGTTGTGAACTCTTGTCTTCAACTTTGAGTCTGTATACCCATTTGTTCTGGAGTACCTTTCGCCCTTTTAGAAGCTGAACCAATATATATGTGTGGTTCTCATGCAATGATCTTATGTCATCTTGCATTGCATCCAACCAATTCTTCTTTTGTGGATGCTCCATAGCTTCCTCATAGCACTCGGGTTCATCACCGTCAGTGATCATAACATACTTGTTTACAAAGTATCTTTTCAATGGTTGGTGATCTCTTGTTGACCTTCTTGGTTCATGCTCTGCAACTAATTCAAGGGAAGTCTCTACTTCTCCTTGGTCAACTCTATCAGTTGCTTGATCACTAGATTCTCCAGCATCTCCCCCATCAAAAGTTGATTTCACATGATCAACTCTTACTAGATGCTCATTAGTGATCTCGACATCTTTCTTTAAGTCTTCAATAGTCTGATTTTCAAATAAGACAACATCTCAGCTTCTGACAATCTCCTTGTCAACGGGATCCTAAAGCCTATATCTGAATGCATCACTTCTGTATCTGAGGAATATGCATTCTTTAGCTTTGCTATCTAACTTGGACCTCTCATCTTTGGGAATATGGATGAATGCTCTATGAATGCTCTGCATCCAAACACTTTTAGATGCTTATAAGAGACGTCTTTTCCAGTCCATGATCTATTTGGCGCTTTTCTACTCAATGGTGATGATGGAGACAAGTTGATGATATTTACTACAGTCTTCATTGCTTCTCCCTATAATGTTTTGGGAAGTTTTGAATGTGATAACATGCACCTTATCTTCTCCACGATTGTTCTGTTCATTCTTTTTGCAACACCATTTTGTTGCAGAGTCTTTGGAACTGATCTTTCGTGTCTGATACCATGCATCTTGCAGTATTCATCAAGGATCCCATGTATTTGCCACCATTATTTGTACAAATGCATTTTAATTTTTTTTAGTTTCTCGCTCTGTGAGAGTATGAAATTGTTTGAAAACACTAAACACCTCATCTTTTGACTTGAATGCATAAGCCCAAACTTTCCTTGAATGATCATCAATGAATGTAACAATTTATTGGGCACCACCTAACGTTTTCGTTGACATGGAACCACAGACATCTGAATAGATAACTTCTAACACATCTGGTTTCCTTAATGCATGATTCTTCTGAAAGGAAACTCTGTGTTGTTTTCCCGCCAAACAATGAATACAACTTGGCAAAGCTTCATGTCTAAGATGTAATAGACTTTCTCTCTTGCCAAGCAATTGAAGTCTTTTTCGCTCATGTAACCGAGTCCGTTGTGCCATAACTCAATGGATGAGTTATCTTGAGCAGTATTCACTGATACTTCTTTCACAGTCACTTGAGTCACATACAAGCTAGCTTCTTTATTTTCTCCCGCTACAACTAGCAAGCCTTTGTTGAGCTTCCATTTACCGCCAAATTTGCTCTTGCATCCGGCATTATCAAGAGCGCAAATTGATATTAGATTTAGTCTAATATCTAGAACATGTCTGACATCTCTGAGCACCAACTCAAGGCCCGTGTTGGTCTGGATACAGATGTCACATTTTCCAATTATTTTGGAAACATAATTGTTTCTCATTTTAACGATGCCAAAATCACCACTGGTGTAAGATGTAAAATACTCAGTCTTTGAAATAATATGATAAGATGCACCGGAGTCACGCACCCAACATGATTCATGAGTCATGAAGTTGACAGCATCTTCACATATAATTACATCTTTACCATCAAAGATAGTTGCAGTTGTACTCTTCATCTCAACTTTGGCACTCTCTGTGTCTTGTTCTTTTTTTAGCTTCTAGCAATCCTTTTTCATGTGGCCCATTTTGCCACAGTGATAGCACTTGAAGCTCATTTTACTTCTTGATTTTGATCGTCCCGACGTGCTAGCTCCAGAAGCCCCACGTTCACTTAATCTCCATCTCATTACAGATAATGCCTCCATGGAAGAGTGATCTTTGTTCTTCCGTTTACTTTCTTCTTTAAAAATTGCAGCAGCAATATCATTGAACACCAATGTTGACTTTGCAACACCATTGGCCAAATTTATAATGAGGTGATTATACGAATCACGCAAACTTTGAAGTAAAAGTTCTGCACGTTCATTTTCATCAAGTTTTTGCTTCATTTCCATAAGTTGAGAAAATAGCATGTTGAGATTATTGATGTAATGTGTCACCGATGTCGACTTTGACATCTGAAGAGTATATAATTTTCTTTTCAAGAAACTTTTAGTATGCAACGATTTTGCCTTATACAATTTTGTTAATGTATCCTAGATTTGCTTGGTAGTTGTCCTCTTTGAGACATTTGACAAAATTTCATCTCCTAGAGCAAGATGCAAATTGGCAATATCATCATCATCTGCTTTGATCCATTTATCGTCTTCAACGGTCGCCACTCTTTCGCCGATGGCCATAACACAACTATCTTTTTGCAATAATGCCTTCATTTTTAATTTCCACAATGAGAAATTATTACCATTGAATTTCTGGATTTCAATTCTTCCCGCCATAATAACCAGACTCTTATACCACTTGTTGGAAAAAAATACGAATAATATGGAGAATTGAAAATAAACGTCGATAGTACTAATCAGGATAATTCCCAGGAAAAAATACTCTTGGTAAGCTCCTTAGACAGAATTTTTCTTTCTAAGTAAGTTCCCAGGAAAGGCTGGAGGGGTCACAAACGGTCCCACTTAAAATCCAGTGTCCTAGACAGAGCTTACTTATACAGTACAATTACACCACTAACCGGTACAAAAAAACGATAGCAAATGTAATCCCAAAAATATCAAAAATATGTTCTCACACTGTTATAATTTAATAGTCAAGAAGTATGAGAAATAACAGTGAAAATAGACATCGAGAATTTTACGTGGAAACCCAAATCGCAAAAAAAATCACGGGGTCTAGTCCAAAAAATCTCACCATGAAAAATAGGATTGACAATATTTTTCTAGAAACCGAATATTCTAAAAAACATTCACTAAGAGAAAAATACAACTCTTAGATTCCTCACTGTGCTTAAATGCACCTCACTTATTTTTCTTTCGCTCTTTCATTTCTCTCCCTCAAAATAATCCTTACTATTTTTCATCTCCTTTTCTCCTTTTTTCGGATGGTTTTGGGATGCATCTTCAATGGAAATCCTCTCTATTTATAGAGAGCATTTCCTATAAAATGGCAAATGGAGGCCTGCTGAATTTTCCTCATTCACGTTTTTATAAAAAACCTTTTATATTAACGAGATGGGTCCTCGTCACAATAGAGGGACACTCACATCAATGGTATATAATATAGCATGGCTTGATAAATGGTTTCTGATTCATGTTCTTTCAGGCTCTGCAATCTCCCACCACAGGAACTTTTCGTGTGGATGATAAAAATTCAATGCTTATCCCCGCGACTTCTGAAGAAGCATACGAGGACACCAATATATGTTCCTCCTCCAGGTTCAAATCTAATGGCGTTCGTGATGTTCTTCCGGGTTCCATGTGCATAGAAACTCAGGTAATGTATCTTACATTTGCATCAAAGTTAATTTAATTCAAGCTCTATCACATTGCTCCATTTCTTTACCTATTCCGTCTACCTTAAAATTACATTCCGTAGAAAGACATAATTTCGCAGAGATAATTCCAGTGATTTCTGATTCTGAGTGTTTGATGGTGCTTTATCCCTAGTTGATCACAAACTTGAGTCCATGATTGACTTTTTTTAAGTTGTCTTTATATTTCTCTTGATGAAAATCAACTGTTCTAATAATCACAATGCTGTTTAGCTGTCCTGTAATATTCAGTCGCCAGGCTTGATTTCATTATAAATTTTACCAGGATGCCGACGTTGATTATCAAACCATCAAATTTGAACAACTTCCAACTGATGAATTTCCGAATGACGTTCCCGCAATGAACTGTCCTGTTGCCGATTCATCAAAAGATCAAAACTTTTATATGAATAAAATGTGTAGTAATTGCCAAACCTGTCATTCTGATAAAGGGGGTGATTTCACATCTTTGATGAAGGAATCTACGCACAGAGAAGATTCTGTGACGGACCATCCTGTTGACGGAGAGCTTAAAGGATCATACGCTTCAGTAGGAATACAAAGGAATTCAGAGTGGAGAAAATATGGACAGAAGCAGGTAAAGGGTAGTGAATATCCAAGGAGCTACTATAAATGTACACATCAGAATTGTCCGGTGAGGAAAAAAGTAGAACGCTCACATGATGGTCAATAACAGAGATAATCTACAAGGGAGCCCATAATCACGAAAAACCCCCCTGCAAATTATCGAACCTTGACTGGATTCACATTTTCGTTTGAACGTACCTCAGAGATGGGCGATGGCAGTAAAAGAAGCAGCAAAGTTGAAAGCTGGACAGTTTGGAGAATTACTCAGTCGGGGCGGGAAGAAATTAAAAGCAGTATCAGATTGGACGGCTGATGGTTGGGAAAGAACATCCCCAAATGACAACTGCAGGTGGATTTGAATCAGCAGGAGCCGCAGAGCTTTCATTTAAATTTATTATAACTTTAAAAAATCTCATTTGCTCGAGGTTCGAAAAACATGGTAAGCTAAACTTGTGCTCGCAATGAACACAGCCAGGAGGTGTAGTAATGGCACGAATGGTGAGACTGAAACGAAAATCCTAATGAACCTGAGGTTAAAGGCTCCGCGGAGATTAGGGGTGAGCATAATTTATTCAATTCCTCAACTATGACTTGCGCATCAGTTTTCATACTACGTATACACACACAATGATATACTGTTTTAACGACAAGGCATCATTATTCCTCTGCTTCTTCTATCCGCTTGTTCATTTACTGTAGAAGCTGAGGAGGATGTCAAGTTGTTTTATTAAATATTAGACTCCAAACATAGTTTTCTTCAGAATATGCTAAATGCAAAGTTTTGCCTCATAAACTTTTTAATTTTGTACAAATATACACTTTTTCGTTGCATTATAGAGTTAGTTTCAATTTTAATCTTGGCTATTTTAATTTTTCCCTTGCAATCATTATAATTTCCATCAATTTTTGCCAATAAAAAATGCCGCTTGAGCCCAACTGAATTCCAACCTACAGTCCACTGCCACTAACAAACAGGGAAATTTCTGGTGGGAAAGACGTGCATCCAAGTCAGCTCAAAGAGTTTGAGCATAACTGGAAATGGGCATGTCATATATGGTCCCACATCTTGTTCTTGGTTATCATAATTCCATGGCTGAAATTTTTGAAAAACTCCTGCCCAACAGAAGAAATGACGATGGCGTATGCAAGAGTCGTTGAGCAAAGGGCAACAAATTGGAAGCAAGAGGAGGGCCATAACACTTTTGAAATCAGACAACCCGGGGAAAACTCAGTATGAAGATGGTTTTTGAGTTGTTTCTATTTGCAATTGTTGAGCTTTACGGCATTATGTAGAGATTGGAATAATAAAATCATTCAGACATTACAGCATGTACCTGGGTTATGATGTCTATAAATTATTACGTTTTCAATCATATTACAAGTTAATCCAAAGCTGTCAACAGACACCACGGACCACCAATACACAAAACAACACTAGACATAACTTCCGACAAAATCACTATCAGCCGACAGAGGAATACCTGTTTAGACGGACAATTCAGTTTGAGATATCAGAATCCCGTCTGTGTCTGCATAAAGCCACTCTGCATCAGATATCCTCGTTCCAGCAATGGTTACCGGGCAGTGCTTTTCTCCCATTCCCTTCTTATTGGCTTTCACTGGGTGGGAAGCTAACGCTCTGACACCAATATCACAGCCATTAATTTCATCAACATCTCTTATACACCCATTCACCACTATTCCTGCCCATCCATTATTCTGAGCTTGTACAACAGGATTCCCACCAAGAATTGCACATCTTCTACTTCCTCCCCCATCTATTACCAGCACTCTTCCATTGCCTTTCTCCTCGAGAAATTCACGGATCAAGACATTGTCTTCGAAAACCTTGAGTGTAACAATTGGCCCACAGAAGACCTGGCGCCGGCCATAGATCTGGAAAATTGGCTCGAGTGCACGAAGCTCACCACTCACTAGGAGCTGTGAGTTAGCATCACAAACTTCTGCAGTGGTGACCAATGCCATTTACTCCAAGTCCCTTTGAATGAGCACCAACTGTCGTTTAAAGAAATCATATTTATCCATTTTCATAAGCACAAATGAATTTACGAAAATTTCCAACCATAAATATAAATGGAAGTAGACTCGAAGTTAATCCATCGTTTATGCTCTCTAACGGACTTTCAGTTTCACCTACTTAAGTTGTATCTAAATAGTTTTTTCAAACTGACTATACAAACTACCCCAATACATGTGACATAGTAAAGCTCAAAAAATTCCAAGAGAAAACAAATGTGAAGTGAAAATTTCTAATGGACTTGATATGGATCAAATGCTTTCATTCCCCAGTAAATAAATAAGAGTATCATCTGAAGTATAAAATAGACAGATTTACGGTAATAAATTGAGGTTTACATTTTATAAAGTAAATAGAACAAGTTGAATGTTGTAATTATAAACAGAGCAATTATGCGATAGATTAGAAAAAAAAAATTATGTAGATTGGAAGTTGCTACAAAAATTTACCATATGACTTCACCTTTCTAGCATATTTAATTTGATTAGAAAGTCCTAACTATATAAAAACTTTTCCACATCAAAACTGCAAAGACTTGCTCCTTAATCAGTTAATTAATAAGTTATCATGCATTATCGGATCAAGTAATGATTTAATACATATATATATATAAATGTTGATAAAATACTTCAGGTTCATGAAGTTTCTCTATAAATAAATAAATAAAGCAACCATTATTCTATAAAACAAACAGAATTAATGTAAAGATCTCATATGCTATTTAGGAGATGCTTAATTTCCTATGAAAGAGGGTTGTCTCAAAATAGATGTAAAAAAATCAGTCAAAAGTGAATATTAATTTTACTCGACAAGAGCTGCCCTTTTCCCCTTTTGATTTCATAAACAACATTCTACATTATGATTTAAAGACTCAACTCCTAATTAAGCAACCTGATAAGTCATCATACATCACTAATATGATCATATTTTGAACAAAAACTATTTGAACCTTAAATTCCATTTCATAGTAATTCTAATTCTTAAGATAACCAGGCGGCCAACTTCCACTAAATAATTTAGGAAGCCAAATTTCTCATCCCTACTTGCCAAATTATACAACAATATATCTCTTATTTATCCAAGGTTACATCATAGACAATGTAATAAATCATTCATACGGTACTTCAATGGAACTGTACTCATAGTTATACAACCAAATATTGTTGATGAGGCACTAACATGAGAACAAGTACACAATCAACAAAACTTTCAAGTTCCCGTCTACCTTACATTTGACAGATGCAAGTCATACAGTAAATCTACCGCACTTATATATTCAAACAATCTTTTTATTTCTGACAAATAGATATTCAAACCAAGTTCATCAATAATCTTTTTGCTGCGTTCCTTTCATTGAGAATAATTCAATTTAGCAAGATGAGGATAATGTTAGAATCTACAAGAAGTGAGTAAGAATTTAAAAGACCACGCAAATTATGGTGATCTCTTACGTTAAGGACAAGATAACTCTCTTATCAGGTATCATATATACTTAAACAGATAAATCTAGGGTTCCGATAAAAACAGAATAAGATTCATTATTTTAATTAAAACATCAATCATACATGAAAAGCTGGTTGATGAGAAACCATAAATATGTTTACCCCCTTAAATATCAAAACCTCTCAGTGAGATCTGAATAGCCCTGAAACTGATGATCAACAAAGGAAATGACATAAAAGATCAACCACAAAAAATCTCTCATCAATATTTTCAAATAAAACATCTCACAAAACCGAGGAAAAGTTCTCGATTTACAACGAAAGCGTAAAAAAAAACCTAGCGAATTCCAGAGCTGACATCTACATCGGATTTCATTTAACAAATCGAGAAAGGAAAGATAGGGCAAAAAGGAGTAGGATTCATCGTTGGAAAAAAAAAAAAGAAGAAAGGATCGAAAGCCAAATGATATACCTCAGGTTGAGAGCTGAATGGCCCCAATCAGAAAAGGGTGCGATTCAAGAATAGGCAGTATGTATTGGCCATTGAGAGGAACAGCTTATGAACGCAAAATGGAAGAAGGGATGGATAATGGAGGGGAATCTAGACTTTTGGTCCTTTCAAGTAATAAATATATAATCTAATGTTTTTAGAAGTAAGATTAACACAATAACCCTCAAATATTTGTTTGTTCACATATCAAAACTTAAAATAATTTTATAAACAATTAAAATTTTCAACTATAGAAAAAAAAGAAATCAAATTTTGCAATCACGTTTTCTATTAAAAAAATATCAAGGTAAATGTTATAGTCACGTTTTTCGCTTAAAAACATCCAAGGGTGTCACGTAGACATTCTTCAACGATAAGGAACATCCAAGATTGATCCACAATAAGAGGTGTCCAATGATCAGCCTTGGAGCCATCATAAGGTTGACGGACGTCCAACGGATGTCCATGGTGACCGCTGGATGAAGAGACAAACATCCTGCAATGAGGATGGACATCTAGGATGGGAGGGGCGTGTAGGATCGATATATGCCTATAGAGGGGAGGAGGATGAATATAGCGTTTTAATTATTTTCATACGATATTTAATCTCTAATAACCTTAAGTGATTTAATGCATATAATTAAATAAAACAATCACACATACACGCAATAATATAAAGAGTAAGGGTAAGAGAGCGCACACGATTTATTTACGCGGTTCAGAAAACCCGCTTACGTATTCTCTCCAAGTTCCACTTAAAGATCCACTAATTAATTGACTTACGGATATCAATTAAACCGTTTACAAAGACTAATTCTAATGGCGTCACCCTTGACTATTGCGGGTCGTCAACCTTGACTATTACGGGACGTCACCCTTAATTTGACTATTAAGGAGTCACCCTATATTTAACTATTGCGGGTCGTCAACCATTGATTGAACTTACGAGCGTTTAATCGAGCCTATGACTGTTGCGAGGTGTCACCCTTGTTTGATGAATTCTTAGGGAATTACCCTTTACGATTTAGCACAAATAATAGAATCGGAAATATAAAGTTCAAATCTAACTAATCTGAATTCTCTCAATATTAATTCGCAAATTTATGGTTGGGGAGAATTGGATTTACAATAAGCTCACAATGATTAGAATAGCGTAGTAAATTCGGCAGGGCTTTTCCACGATTCTTCGTTCGTTATTTTGAGCTTGGAGTTATTCTTTATTTATAGGCCACAGACTTTCGGTCGTCCCAAAATGGTTTTTGTCGACCGCATCCAACAATTGGAGAAAATAGCCGTTGAAATACGTCCGTTGGAAATGTAGCCATTGACAAAATCTAGACTTTTCGGTCACATACCCTCGTCCTGCCCTCATCCGCGGGTTGTCCGAAAAGTCGCCCAAATATTACAGATTTAAACGCTTGTCTACCCTATCGTCCAGGCCTCCACCGCTATTGTCCGAAATGTCGCCATAATATTACATATTCAAAAAGCTTGTCGACCGCTATCGTCTAGCTTCTGCATCTCGACCTCGTGTGTCCGAAAACTACGGGTTGCACTGTGTGCAAGATTGGGACGCATTCACCTTGTCCTCACTCGTCCCAAAACTCAATTGACAGTTCACTTGAGTTTTTCGGTCGATATTCTTCGACCTCTACTCATCCGCAAGCGTTCAAAAACGTCCAGTAATGAGTTCTTTAATTTCGAGTCGCACATCTTGAATTATCTAAGTCCCACAATACATTCTACTCACTTCATGGACTTAGCAAAACTCATTACACAATAATAATACCCTCATGAAGGGTATTTCCAATTTAAGCGAAATATATGAGTATTATAAATTCAACCAATAAACAACTTATAAACTCAAATAATATTGTTCATTATCAAAATATAAATATGTCTAACATACCTAGGCTAACAAGGCAGTGGCGGATAAAGGTTTGTGTCCGTTGAATGGAGCGACAAACGCCCTGCAGTGAGAATGGGCAGTCATGATGGAGGACGAATATCCTTCAAAGGCGCTAGCAAATGAACGTTTTGTGCCCTTTGGATGAATAGACAAATGTCTTTCAATGTGGATGAACAACCAGGGTTAAGTGATAGATTTTAATTGTTGTTATTCAAAATAAAAAATTATAAGAAAATGAAGATTTACGAAAAGGGGCGTTACATATATAGATGGAGTTAAAATGATGTCCGCTCTATAAGTGTGGATGTCCGCACTCATACAAAACTATATGAAATTATATATTTGAAAGCATATACGTCCTTCCTATTAACGTTCACAGATTAATGGACACCGTTCTTTGGAAACGGACGTATGCTATTTTAACATGGATGTCTACTTTGGTGTAAATGGGTACACGTAGACGTCCATCATATAAGTATAGTCATTTGCCTTCATGTAAAGAGGTATAATTGGACGTCCAAGGCTGGCTTGGATGTTTGGAATACGTCTTTTAACGGAAAACAAGACTATGAGATTTGCCTCGTTTATTTTTCATAGTTTAGAGTTTTAGTTGTTAACGAAATTAGTTTAAGATTTGGTTTGTCTCTAATCCCAATTTTTTTTGGTTAATTATCTTTTAAAATAAATAAATATCATAAATAAACATGATATTAACCTATAAAATTAAAGTGTAAATTATATGTAAACCTAGCATTAAATATTCATTAAACAAAAAACAGCAAAAGATGCGACATTTTCGGAGTAAAAAAAAAAAAAAGAATTTGGCAACAAATATTTGTTTTAATATTTTTTGTAAATATTATGGTTCTACCATCTTGGCCTGAGTTAGAAACAAAAGTTGATAGCAAAATCATTTTAAGTCAATTATCATTTTAAGTACATACATGTAATGGTTTGAGAATAGCGAAACAAAATTTTAGGAGTAAGATACGATGTTGCTCCTTGTAATTTAGAGTCCAAGTAGGGAAGGTATGAACATGGTTACAGACCCATTGCGTGGAATGATGTACATCATAGAAGAGACATGGAATGAGGCTGATAGGGCATTTTGCTCTTGAGCGAACTAATGCTCCCCTTCGCTGAGACGTTCCACCAACAAAGGGGGACGAGATTCCAGGCAAATGGGCTACATCAGAACCACAGTCGACCCTTCTTAGGTCGGTCCATTGCTCATCTACCAAATAATTAAGTTACCACGTTCAACACAAATCATCTGAGCACGTTTTCAGAAACAACAAATGAAAATATAACAAAAATATGAACAATAATAATCGATCGAGCCGTGACACTTACAGTTTCTCAAATGCACCATACAATCATTTATTATTATGATACATAATAGATCTCTTTTTTTCTGGCAAACGATTCACAGAAGTGAGGAATTTAATATTATTGAAAGAGCCATTTCTGCATTACAAGCCTCTCTGCAGCAGAGACAGAATAAAAAGACACGTCTTACTTGTTTTTGGACCCATTTGTTTATGTCACATAATCAGACCAGATTTCAGGTTTCCTCAAATCAATTTGTGAATGGTTTTCATATCTGCAGCTTCCTTGAGAGTTCCTTTCTCCACGTGGTCCCACCACTTGAACAAGAAGTTGTCCACCACCAGCCGGAACCACGGGGACAGCTTCAGCCCTCCCTCTCCGGCATCGGCTTTTCTCAGCAGGTCTCTCAGCTCCCCCCGGTTCACGTACTTCACGTCAGCTACTTCATCTGGGTTTGGATTCACCTTCACATCTCGAACAATAAAGAGGAGGTAATCAACTGCAAATTAAGAGAATAAAACAGAAAATTGCATATCAAAGAAGCTTTTAGGACCAAGTGACTCGAGAATAACTTTGAATGGTCCTATATTTACTCTTTTTCATAAAACTATTTCAAAAAATGTTCTTTGAAAAGGGTTCCGGAAGATAGTTTTAAAAACTAATTCTCTATAAGAACCTCATTTCTGTTCAACCAGGCAACTCCTGTCCCCCGCCCAACTTTCTTTCTACATAGTAATCTGAGGACACTGGTGGGAGAAAATGAGTTAAGTTGTAGTGTAGATGAGTGTTTCAAAAGGATAATAAGAAAATACAGAATTGTGTCGCAAGAAAATTTTTGCTTCATTAACCAGTTTTCTGTTTTTCAGAACAACAAATAGATCTTTAAAATTCCATTTTCAAGCAGAAACATGGACCCATATATTTTTAGATGTGAGTTTTGATGCTTCCCTACGAAAAACTAGAAGAAAAAGAATTTACGCTCATGTTCGCCCCATTTGCCATCAGAAGGCGCCTTGTACAGCATGCGCCCGAGGGGAGTAAACTGATCAACAGGCACATCTTCGGCTGGAATACCCAGTTCGTCCAGCAGCTTCCTTTGTGCAGCATTTCTCGTGCCTTGTATTAGGCAAAACAAAGTGTAGTACTCAATCTATAGTAACAACTTGGGTAATTTTTCTCAAAATGAAAAACAATACATACCAAGCGCATTCTCTTCAATAAGCTCTGATTCTCTATATAATGGATGGCTACAACAAGTATTCGTCCACACAAGAGGAAATGTCACCTTTGTTGCTGATCGTTGCTATATTGCCAACACAAAAGGAAACAACTTCACTCATTTATAATGATATTATGAGCCAAGAGAATAAGATTACTGGGAAGAAGAAAAATGAGGAAGAAGGAGAAACAAATAAAAATGAAGCCAAAAATTGCATCTCCGTGGCATATAATATCACCCTCCAATATCTACGGAATAGTAGAGAGTGTAAATAGCCAGAAATATCCATTTCCTAATATACTATTATACGTGATTTCTTCTTTAAAGAAACACGCCAGCACCAATTCATCTTATGAAACTGTGTTTTAATTATAACTTTTGACTGACTATTATGAATCAGAGCAAAAATTTGGCATGGTTTTGTTGGTATGTTTGGGAAAATAAATTTCCTGATAATTTTTCCAACCTTGGAGAAGTTCTCCATCTCCGAGTAAATGTTTTCGGTCATTAACTTATTATGCAAACCCAGGAACTATCAATATCAGATATATAATCTAAAACTTGTACCTGAAGCAGCAATTCGTACTTGGAGTTAAACAAAAAGACACTGAAAGCTCTATGGAGCAAGTTTTTGGACTCAATGTTTTCCATCAGGTGACCTGAGAAATATGGAAAGTAAATTAATGAAATATTCCACAAATGAAAAAGATCATAGGCCCTAATGTCACAGACAGAGATTGGTCTTCATTTGGGCGACAATGAAAATTGTATGATATGGTAGTTCTCAAAATGATGAGAACTTATCCACTTTCAGCTATTTTCAGAAAAGAATTATGGTGATACCCAAAACGATGAAAATTTATCCAATTCCAGCCATTTTCAGAAAAAGATTACAATCTTGATCAAACATATTTAGATGGGTCATCACGATTTCTATACAATCAATTTATGACTTCCCAGCATCAGCTCTCAACAAGAGAAGACAATATATTTATTCAAGGTTTTCAAATCAATTTCAAAATATATAAATTAGAGAAGATTACTACAATAAATCGAGACCTTATAGCAGAACAAGTAATAAAAAATAAAGAGTAACCCTGATTTCCAAGTGTGTGAGGGTGTGTGCACTAAATAACCAATATTTATAAAACTTCTCCAGTAAAATGCTTGCAGAAAGAAAATTTTACTTACAATTATACTTGGATTCATGACCAACAACACGATCATGTTCATCCACTAATATGCATCTGCATGGAGATTAAATAAAAGGAAAAACTAGCTTTACGAAGGATAAGACATTATCAACAAGGAAGCCTGACCCATCAGAAGTCAAGAAAGCAAAAGAAGCTGATCAAAATAGTTTTGGCCATCACCAACTGAACAGAATTAACTTAGAGAGAACAATATGCACCCAATTACTCAAACAAAGACATGGAACCATTGCATAAACTGCATAACATGTGAATCACAAGAACATATATTGATTAATATTCCCATAAATAAACAATGATTGAAAAATTTATGTCAGGTCAAATTCTTTTTGTTAACAACTATTCTACCAGAAATTGCCGCGATGAATACGGAACTCTATAAAGGAATAGAAAGAGAAAGAAGGAAAGAGATCAAGATTTTGTGGTTTACACATTCTACGCCATTGCAATTTAAAAAAACTACCAAGCTATTAAAAGATGAATATACGAAATAACGTTCCGAATTTTCTGTATTTTGAAGCTTTATATCTCAACCCCAAAAGTGAACCAATGAATACGAACAAATCCAGAACAAATCTATCAACATAAAACCATTCAGCTGCTATTGCAGAGAGAGACGCGAAAGAGGGCGAGAAACAGCATTTCATTTCTTTCTTACTCCAAAATTTCAGCTATCAATAAGGGAAGAGAGAGAGGAAGAGAGAGATCAACAGTCAAAAAGACATACATAGACAAAAAATTAAAATGCTCAACAAAAACAAGAGAGTTGAGCTCAACATTAGGAAACGGAAATCACAAGGGCGGAGAAGGAATAAGAAACCCACTCGTCCTCGAACATAAGGCGCTTCTGAACGGCATCCATACCAGCATCTGGGGCGTCTTCCATGGCGGTCCTAGTCGAGTAAAAAGACTGAGATACCCTGGGGCAAAACTTAGAAACCCGAGGATCTGGGAGGACGACCTTCGGCTGGAAGCCGGAAAAGAATAATCGGGATTTTGGAGGGGGAAAGAAGAGACGATGAGGAGCGTGGGGGAGGGAAAGCCTAGCAGAGACACCGAAAGAAGAAATGAAAGACATTTAGAATATTAAACAATCCGCCATTGTTGAATCTCAGAGACTGACTTCTTACATATAATAAGATCAGTAACCAAGAGGGCAAAAATTAGTCTACCTCGTCAATCACCCTTAAATTATTAATTTTCTATTTTTAAGTATATTTTAGAAAAATTGACAAGATTAGTGACCATATAAACACTAAAATTTTTTTATTAATAAATAAAATATTAAATTATGTAAATTTTATTGTCACGTTTTGTGTTAATTTGTTAAAAAAATATTAAAAATGATAAGACTTTTCATTTTTTCTAACTCTCTGGATATCTCTTTGTTAAATTTGTTGAACTCTAATTTTAATATCTTCAGTTTATTCAACTTCAAATCGATTTTGGTATCAAATAGGTAAACTTATTATGGCTAGATAGAAATGTTGATGCTTACAGCAAGTAGAGTGAAGAAAAATTTTGAATCCTATTAAACTTGATTATCGACAGGTTTGTGCGATTCATTGGTGACGCTATAATAAATTCAGAGAATTTATTATTCTATAAAATTAAATAGTTCAATAATATGAAGTTACCAATGAAAATGGAAGATTTCTAGTTTAATTGTTTATTGAAAAATTAATGTACTACAAGTTAAATATGTTTTCAATCTACTGAGAAAACTAGCCAAAAAATTCATTGTCTACTATACTGAAAAATGACAAATAATTCAGTAATTGAAGCGAAAAGAATATTTTTTACAGCAGAAATGATTCTTTCCACAGTAGAAACGAGTCTTCAGCAGCAGAAAGTGAGTTATTGATATATCTGATACATAAACAAATTAAAATTTTTAATGAAAAACGTGTAAGAAATAATTGTTTTCTTTATTTCTCATAATTTAGTGCTTTATTTCTTAGCAAAAATTATTTAATAATTATTTTATCATTGACCTTATAATTTAATATTAATATTTTATTGGGTAAATGACAAATCAACCATCATGGTTTCTGGTCAATGACAAGTCAACCACTATGGTATTTTTTTAACAAGTTAACCACTGACGTATGAGAAAATGACAAACCCAACATCACAGTCATGTTCTCCGTTAACAGGTTAACGTATGACACGCGGTGTGTCAAGACAACGCGAGACATGCAGTGTGTTGAGACTGCAAAGACACCGCGACTCAGTGTCTTCGTCTGCAAACAATTCAATTATCATTTGCAGTGTATTAAGCCAAGACAGAAAACGCAGGCACGTAAGAGAGAATATTGTCGCGGCGTTCATCGGCGTCTGAGAAGAAAGACACTGCGGCGTCTAGGAAGAAAAATGCCCAAAATCTCAAGACACCGTAGTTTTTGCGGTGTCTTGATTCAGACACCGCAATTTTGCGGTGTCTTAGTACAAGACACCTCAAAAGACACTTCATCTTGAGCAAAAATTGCGGTGTCTTGAGATTTTGAGCATTTTTCTTCCCAGACGCCGCAGTGTCTTTCTTCTCAGACGCCGATGAACGCCGCAACAATATTCTTTCTTACGCGCCTGCATTTTCTGTCTTGGCTTAATACACTGCTAATGATAATTGAATTGTTTGCAGACGAAGACACCGAGTCGCGGTGTCTTGAGATAGTGTTTTGAGACACCGCGTGTCTCACGTCAACTTGTTAACGGAGAACGTGACTGTGATGTTGGATTTGTCATTTTTCCATATGTCAGTGGTTAACTTGTTAAAAAAAATACGATAGTGGTTGACTTGTCATTGATCAAAAACCACGATAGTTGATTTGTCATTTACCCTATTTTATTTATAAACCTAAATTATTTATTATTTTAATTATTCATACTATATTTCATCCAAGTTGCAAAATTACTTGCCTTTACCATTCAAATAAAGCATAACTCATACAAGGATGATAAAGTCAATTTATTTTTCATATCGAAAAGTTCTTTAGTCTTAATTTTATGTATACTTCATAATTAATGTTTCTATTTTACGACTTATATTTCTATGGTTTGGCTTACCCTCTTCCATCTTCATGATCATCAACCTTGCTAGGTGTTATAAAAGTATGGGGAGTAAAATAAAAATTATATTGTGATTGACCACGTGTAAGAATATTTGGTAATTGACTAATTGAGTGAAATGTTCTTAAGAAAATAAAATAATTATTAATAATTTTAATTTAAAAAATTCAACTAAATATTATATAGAATTTAGTTTTAAAATAGCAATTACAAATATTTTGATATTTTATAATTATTTAATACATTTCATCTAAATTAGGTACTAACTTCCTCCCATGGCAAAGTCACCAATTCAATTAATTAAAAAATGAGCAGATTAATTAGTCACATCATATGTCAAATCAATTCGACTACTATAAAGTGTACGACAGCAAAAAGACTAAAATGTGTTTTCTTGTCAACTTTAAATAAATAAATAGAAGTTTATACAAAACTTGATGTAGGACAAACCTAGGGACGTTGGCGTTAACATGTCATATATGTGTGGGCTGCGACAATTCAGTTCTGTTTTAAATTGGAATAGAATGGGATAAGTTCAATATCTAACTTTATGACCAAGTCCGATGGTGATTTTTTAATTTAGTTTTGGTGATTTTCTATTTAGGCTTAGGTTTTTTTTGTCAATTTTGTTTGGTTTCCCATTGATTATAGCCAATTTTAACTTGTAATTGCTCTAAAGAAAATGTTAGAGATCGAACTATAATCGAAAAAAGAAAATACAATTTGGAACACTAGATTTACATGAAAAAACACTTTCGAGAAAAAAAATTATGGACAGAAGAATAAATCTACAAAATTTTATGAATTTATAGAGAAAACAATTTACAATGAAATTTACAATGCGGGCTCAATGACCCAGTCCAATAGAATTTGGGTCATAATAAAATCTAATAATATCTACCTTAACATGAATTCTATGAAGTTGATCCATAACGCTTGCTCATCAGCCCGACCCAACAAAACGAATTCAAAACGTTTAATTATAACAATCTCCATCTAGAAACGAAATTTATTGTAAGGAACCAATTTTTAAATCTCTAAAGTTTCCTCTTCCACACCCTCAAAGAAAATCTGCAACGAGGGCCCACTTGCCTATCTCAAAGAACTATACAAATCATCAATATAAAAATTTTCAAGGACAAATTCATCAACTGATGCTGACTTGGTTTAAGAAACACTTCAACCACAATGATGACGTCTTTAAATCTCACTAAATGTCATCCAAATCTGTACGAATATATCTCGCCTCTTGACCTACCATATTAAATCTGTCCTTTAAAGCACTTCATAATTCCACTATCGTTATCATTTCATAACAAAGTATTTAATTTCGATCCAAAAGTAAAAGATCTACTTCAAAGATCTCATCGCTTTAACAAAATATCTGACCCAAAAAATCACCAGCTTCAATAAAATATTCACCCTAAAAAATTGAAGCGAAAAACCAATTGTCAGATCGATATAGACCTAGCAAAGGAAAGAATTAGACCATCTAACTTTTTGTGTGATTATGCAAATTTTATTATTCAAATATCTATAGATGCAAACACAATAAGGACATTAAATGCAAGACATAGGGAAGAGAGTTTGCCAACAAATTTGATAACGCAATTTAGCCAACCTTGCCTACGTTCGTGCTTCAAGACTCCCTCTTGAAGTTTCCTTTCCACTAACATCCCCGGTTATATCCGATTGAACTTCTTGGCGTCAATCAAGTCTTTCAATGACTGTTACGAGGTGTCACCCTTCAAATATCTCACAGTAGAATGTTTAGAAAGTTTTAGCCAGTGAGGGACAAACTCAGGTACCTAATCTCTCACAATGATGTAATTTCAAGTTAATGGATGAGAGATATTGGTTAGGTACTAAGGAGTTGAAGAGAAATTTCGAAAATAAAGTTAATAGCACTTTGGTGTGGATTCTCTTCTTGTTGTCTTCAAATTTAAAACAGCATATATGTAATACTTGGAGAAATTCGCCTATATGGAAAACCTTTGATTTTTAGTGTAATGTAAGGATTGATTATTATGAAACTAGAAAGTCATTTATATTATTGAGAATGATGAAATTATTAATGTTTAGGGATAAATTGGGTGATAATGGTATTAGTATAATTAATTATATGTTAAAGGAATTATCAATAAATGGAGAAATAAGGGTCTTGCTGGGTGGTCAATTACATGGACTGAAGATGGAAGCCCCTTGTGTCTGCGGATGTTCCAAATAAAGGGAGATTTGGCTTTGGAATTGGTGGAATGACACCGTTTGGGTTATGACGGACGTCCCTCAAGGGAAAATGGACATCCGTTATTGAATATGGAAAGCAAGCTACATCGTTTGTTAAGAGTAAGTAGAAAGCGACATCGTTTTGATGCGAGGAACGTTCTTAATGAACAAAGGACGTCCAAAATAGAAGTAACGAGAACGGTGTTAGTATTAAGTGAGACGACATTGTTTGGAACTAAGAAGAAATGGGAAGGAAGGAACATCATTTATGGACAAAGGACGCCTGAAATAGAAATAAATGGATTGATGTTAAGATTTAAGTGGGACGGTGTCGTTTGGAACAAAGAGAGGAAAGGTTTATTGAAGAATGGAAGTCCCTTATTGAGGAATGGACATCCCTCACGGCGAGGAAATTAACAGATGTCTCAAAGGAGAAATATCGGACGAACTGTGGACCGTTAGATGAGACCTAAGAAATATCGGACAAACTATGGACTGTTAGATTAGCAAGAGAGACGTCCGTCGTTAAATCAAGGATGGGGCCATGTGCAAGGCATGTGGGAATCAAAAAGAAAAATGGACACGTTTTATGACCGTTGGATGAGGGAGCGAATGAAGTAAGACCGTGGGATTCGTGACGAGGGACGTCCCTTATTGAAAACGGACGTCCTTCACGTTTAATTTCTTGGAGCAGCAAATTGTGGCGACTTTGCAATCCTTCAAAAAGGAATCTATTTCCTTTCAGCTGGTGTTTCGATGTTCCTTCTATGAGCGTTACGGCAATGCAATTTCACAATCTTCCTTAAACAATAAGCTGGTATATATGGCATTTGGATGCGGTGCCACCTGGAAGTTGTTGGCAAATCTCAAGGATGTCGAAATGTCTCAAAGGGATTTCTCTCCTTATGAAAATGAAGACAGAAGTACAAGTGGAGCATATTCTAGAATTCCTTACGGAGAAAAGAAAGAGTGAAGGAGAGAGGGAGAAAGGCACCATGAACGTGAGGAAGGAAAAAGGTCGCAGCTTTGGCTTGTTTGGAGATCGCTGCTTTTGGCATGAAAGAAAACGTGCGGTTGTAAGGAATCATCAAGTGAGGTAAGAAATAGGGTGTAGGTGTCTACTGGAAGCCCTACATCATGGGATTTTGTTTGTTGTTGATTACTACTTTGTTTGATGATTGATTCGTACCTTGGTACTCCCTACAAATTGTTATTATGTTGTGAATGAAAGAAATTAAATACTGTCATGATAATCGTATGAAAGAAATTGGGAGATTGCTGTTTGTGAGGTTGTGAAATGAATTGTTCTGTCGAGTTTTGGATGATTTGGGACTACCAACATGTTTGTTGGATGAGAAATTGGTTTAAAGTATTATTCTCTATTAAATTGTATATGGACTACTCTTGGTTTATCTCTATTTGCGATAAATGTTCTCTGGTTCTAAATCATTCCTCGTTAGCTTTCTTATGAATTGCTCTTGGTTAATTAGCATGTTAATTGCTTTCTGTCAATAAATGCATGGCTTGAATTGATAGTCATCATATTAAATTGCTATCTGCTTTATTTTCTATCATTCAATGACAAGGTGATACAAGGTAAGGGTAAGTTACTTTGGATTAATCGTGAAGTGTTATCATTGTTGTGATACTATGTTAAGTTTCCTTTTTGTACTCTGTATATTATGTAAATTGTATATAACATGACATACATGCATCATGAATAGGGCTTATGAAAATGTTGACATATGCATGACATGTTAATAAAATGAATGAATAAACGTAAATAGGCATGTGGAGGTTCGGGAAAAAAGGTGACGGTCCATTGGTGGTGACACCCCTAATGGATGTATCTCCTCGAGAGTGACGGTTAAGCCACATGGACCATAAGATGTATTCTTTCTCTTGTACTAGAAATCTCCCATGCTTGCACAACACAGGAGATTGGTGATGGTCATGGTGGTGACACCCCTAATGGATGTGTCTCCTCAAGAGTGACAGTTAAGCCACATGACCATAAGATATATTTTTCTCTATAACGAAATGGAAGTGAGGAGATAAGTTCTTCTCTAAGGCACATTGTATAAGTACACATTGAACATAAGCATTGCATTTCATTCTATTTCTTGCTGAACGTTAAACTCATTGTTTTATCCCGTGATGTAGATGACTTTGATGATACTATTGACATACCTGTGGAGGAGGAGGCATCACCGGATGAGCACTTGAGTTATCAGCCGGGTTTGACCTGAGGGTTAGGCTCATTTTGGATAATTGTAAGGTTTTGCATTATTGTAACTATTTGTTGAACAATGGATTTCTATTGGAGGTGTTTAAAACTATATTTTGAAATTATTTTTAACTTTTGCTTAAATTACTCTGATTTGTTTTCTTTACGCACTTTTTAAATTAAAGAGAAAAAAATTATATGGCAAAGAAAATGGTTTTAGTAACGTGGGGCGTTACTGTTGATATCAGAGCATAACCAGGTCAAATGCGATTTTGTAGACTGCTAATAATGCAAGACTCATCGCAGAATACTCCTTCGACTATAAGTTTAGTTTCTTTTCTATTTTCTTTCTTAAACTTTAACTATTCGTAATGTAAAAATGTAGAGGACAATAAAATGGCAAGGAGACCAAGAGTTAATATACAAATTGATGAAGTGAGGAATGAGATAGCCAGCAATTAGGAAAATGTTGTTGGCCAAGTGAATGTAGGGATGGCCGGGGGTCAGGAAAATGCTACTGGTCAAGAGCATGCGAGAAATCGGGATGACACCATTGATCGACTGATAGCTATAGTCGAGTGGCTTATAGAAAGAGACAACGGAAACAAGAATCATTGTGTTGTAGTAGTTCCGGAAGAAGTTGGTTGGGAAAAGTTCTGACAACTCAAGCCTCCTAGTTTTGATGGAAATCCTTCCGATTTCATAGGTGCCGAGGAATGGATACAGACTCTTGAAGACATGTTTGAGTATTATATGATATGGGCGGATGAGAAAGTGACATGTGCTGCTTACCTATTAGTTCAAGATGCGCGATTTTGGTGGGATTTAGTTAAGGTGACACAGAATGTCTGAACTCTCACCTGCAGTAATTTCAAGGAGCTATTCTACGACAAATATTTCAATTATACAATCCAAAATTAGAAATTAGTGGAGTTTATGCGAGTACGCTAGATGGGGACAGTATCTAAATACATTCGGCAGTTTGAAGTATTGTCTAGATTCGCTCCACATCTAGTAACAGATAACGAGCACAAAGTCCATCACTTCGTCCAAGGGATTAAGATGGAGATTATGAGGGGAGTTAAAATATCTGGCATTCGAGGTATTCCCTATGCTAAAATTGTGGTGAAGGCGCTCAATGTGAAGGATGTGGAGTAACGGGAAATAAACCAGAGGGTCTGGAAGAACAGTTAGAACCAACAACAACAGGGTGTCTCATCTGCAAATCGAGGAATGAAAAGACAGTTGGGGAATGAACCACAACAGGGAAGAGACAAGCGCCCTATGGTTTAAACAATTACTTCATTCAGACAATGCCCAAAGTGTCAAAAGAATCATCCTGGGGAGTGTAGAGTAGGCATGGGGGTTTGCTATAAGTTTGGAAAGCCTAGGCACATGGCGAGATATTGTCCAACTTTGGCATGAGGACTGAAAGGGGTGGCTCTATGAGTTTTTGCATTATATGGGAATGACGGAGAGGAGAATCTACCGGCGGTTGTATCAGGTACACATGATATTAATTAATTGCACATGTGTTTTATATGATCATGGGTTATTCTTTTACAACATTAAAAATTTTTGCATTTGCGTAAATAAGATTTTCTGATCATCCCTGGTACTATTTACGTTAAAAATATTGCTGCATACATCTTATTTGATATTGAGGCTACTCACTCATTTATTTTGACTGAATTTTGTGAAAAAGTAAATTGTCTCCCTGGTCTTATGAAAAGTGAGTATAAGGTGCTTCTAACTTCTGGAGATTTTCTGACTACTAGTAGCATTCTAGAAGCATATACAGTTCAAAGAAATGACTGCATATTCCACGCCAGGCGGTCTAGCTATCACAGAACCAGGCGGTCATCGATTGTAAGAGAAGAGACGTCTTCTTTTGCCATCTTGATGGTGAATGCCAATGACGGCGGTCCACAAATCCACCACATTGTCTGAGTTGTCAGCGAACAAGCTCCTAGCTGACACAACTCGCATAATTGTAGTAATGGATGAGGTTGCCCCACGATAGACCCCTACTCACTAGGACCTTGGTATCCTAAATTGACGAGGGTTGCCGATGAGCAATCTCAAGTCATCCAGGCAACTCGCCAAATGGAGTGGTACTGTGGTAGGCAATTTTCGTGATTGACAACACTGCCAACTCCGTATGACAATACTCTTGCCAGGTTTAGGGGCTTTCGACTCAAGGAGGCGTCATCACCCTCCCATCATATTTTACAATTTGCAGGAGTTTCAACCTAAGGACACATCATCAGTGCCCCACCTATATTTTCCACTTTCAGGACTTTCAACCTGAGGACATGTCATGAATGCGCCATCATATTTCACATGTAACGACCAATCTTCACGCAACAGAAGATTGCACAGGGATATCCTCGTGATTCTTTAGCGCTAGAGTGCCTAAAGCATCAAAGAGGATTCATCCTCCCGATGTACATATTAAACCTTCATGCAGTAGAAGGTTTCATGGATAGCCTTGTGATGCTTTAACGCTAAAGGGTCGATTCATCCTCCCAATGTACGTAACAAATGTCAAACCTTCTCGCAGTCGAAGGTTGACGGAATAGCCTCGTGATTCTTTAGCACTAGAGTGCCTAAAGCATCAAGATGATTCATTCCCCAAACAAGTGCACAAAATCACATCATCAATACAGATACATGCAAATATCAGCAATACTATGTACGAAATGTAAACGTGAGAAACATACTAATAATAAAAATTGACGTGCTGTCGAACAGTCCCCGTCAAGTTTTCAAGTGTGGTATCCCACAAAATAGTAGTTTTGAAAACCATGATGCAATGCAGTGCAGAAAGTATAAAGATCCCCACCTCGATGGCGACCACGACACGCTTACAGACAAACTCACTCCACGCGCTGTCGTAAGCAAAGAGTCGAACATCTGACACCTCCAGAACTTAAACAAAGGTCAGTGTCAACGTCTCACAACCATAACAGGGATAACAGACAAGTCTTAAACAAGACTAGAATTTGGAACAGTTTTAGGGTCGGCTCCGAATCCCAACCCGAAAACCAAAATTGGGAAAATCCCAACAGAAACCTAGAACTAAACACAATTCCCCAGGTTATCAACCATAACCCAATTCAGGCATAACATTAATTGAACTAGAGGACAAGAATCTGCCTAACAGAATATTATGGAGCAATCAAACTCATACAATCTAGATCCCATTATCGAAGACAAAAAGACAATAGCTCTCCATAATGCCTAGCAGCAGAAAATTAAAAACAACGTAGCAAAATCAAGACCGTAACAGCTCCTGTAAATCCACATCCAAAATAAGAAATATGAGCTCAATTAGTAGGAATGTCTAACGGCTGAAACCATGACAGAGAATCGATTTCAAATAAACAACAACATCAGATGTAAAACGAAATGGAGACAGAAATCAGATAACCAACCTAGTAGAGATCAAACAGAAATGGATTTGGATATGTATCAATGATGTTAGCAATCAATCCATCTAAAACAGTAGCTAACGCCAAAAATACATGAACCCAAACAGAAATCCAAACTAGCAACAAAATCGAAACTGAAATCTATTGTGTAAAGAAAACTGCAGCAAGAATAGGAATCCAATCTGGACAGTCAACAGACCCCAAACTCCATATTCAAACCTTTAAAGCCAATAAACAGCACAAAACAAGTTCTTTTCCTAGTTCTAACTTAAGATAAATTCCAACCTCCCAATGCAGACAACAAAATAGGAGTAACAATTCATATCACTTTCATCCGAAACCCAGAATGAAATCAAAACAGAACCAACACCCAATCAATGGAAAAATAGCATCGAAATAGAATCAGCTTGCGAAATGCATCAGTGATGGAAATAGACAGAACATAGACAATCCGTCAAGAGGTTAAGAGTACCTACGACAACCCTGCCTCAACTGGAAAACTGATTAGCTGTGGAGGAGCGAGACCTACAACAATTCGTCTTCCCTCCTGGAAGCTCAGCCTCGTCGCCGGAGCTCATCCCCAAAACCACGATGGGACCGACACAGAAAAGAGGAACAAAAAAGGGAAATTAACACTGCAGACCCTATAGTTCGCGATCAATGACAAATCAAACCTTGGAGAATTTTTTTTAACAACTAAAACCTTGAACTATGAGAAATTCTTGCCCGCGACCTCGCAGTCACGATTCTAGTCTAGGACCATCGACTTTAATGCCTTGTTTCGTCTCTGTCAAGCACTGTCAAACGCAGACAAAGAACGTCAAGTGTCATCCCTCCTGGCAGTTCGAAGAAGATGGAAGATGGATTGCAGGCGAGGGCAGACAATGGCACTTTGGACTCTGTCAAGCTCGTGGGCCATTGGATCGCGGAATGGACGACCATGATTGAATCTAGCGATTCCCAAGGCGACGGACAGACGACAATCCTGGCCATTGGATCGAGCGAGGGACGTCCCTCCTCTGGATCGACAGCCAAGATTGAATCTGGCATCGTCTAGAGGCAACGGACAGATGTCCTTCCTTGGCCGTCAATCCAGAGGTGGGATGTCTGTCTCTAGATCTAATGGCCAGGATTGAATCTGGCGTCTTCTAGATTCGATGGGCGGATGTCCATCCTTGGCCGTTGGATCGAGAGACAGACGTCCCTCCTCTGGATCGACGGCCAGGATTGAATCCGAATTAACTATCATGTGCAAGGCACACACAATTTTAAAATGCGTGAATTTCCTCAACTAAGACGGGCGTTCCTCGCCATATAACGGACGTCTGTCGGCCAATACTATGTCGTTCTACCCACAATGGATTACTCTCGCCATTAGACCGCGTCGTCTAGGCCATCATAGACATCCATCTTAATAAGACAGACGTCCTTTCCTCTTGGATTTCATTCAAATTTTTCCCTAGGCGGCAGCGTTTAGGCCATGACAAACATTTGTCTTAATACGATGGATGTCCGTTCCTCTCGGATTTCATTCAAATCTGCCTTTAGACGGCGTCGTTTACTCTCAGATTTAACGCTCTGAAGGCTAAATGACAACGTTTTCCTCTCGACGAACGATGAAAATCTGCCTTATAATCGCGTTGGACGTCCCTTGCCCTAGATATTGCAGAGAGAATCCCCGACGAACTCGACGAACCCCCAAAGAATTTCCAAACTCCCTATTTTTGAAGCGGAAAAAGGCGTCGAAGTCAAGTCTAGTGTCAAAGAAGCGTAAGGTGGCTCCATCCGAGCCTGCGGGTCCAGTGCACATGTCAATGTTTGCAGAGCCCTCCGAACCCAGTTTGTTCAGCTCGACCTGCTCCAAAGAACGATATGATAATGATATTGTACCCCGTGCCATAATCATATCTAGGAAGGTAGATTTCAATTCGTTCATTGATTTTAGATTAAAGGAAATGTTTGAGCGAATTGGGTTGGATAAATTGTGCACGAAGGGGGGTTATTACTGTGAGAGGGCTGTAAAATTGTTTTATGCAAATTTGGAGTTAGACATCTCCAATAACAGAAAGTTGAGGACTTTTCTATATGGAAAACAGATTAGGACAACTCTAGGATAGTTGAATGAGCTTATTGGATGCTCCACGGAGGAGCCGTTGGAGAAGTATTTCCATGTGTCGAAGAACCCCAATTTTGTAAAACAAGGAGACGGTCTTGCATTGATAAAACGATTGGTTTGAAATGCTACAAGCATTGAAGCTTTCTTCTGGCCCAAATCAAAGGACCTCGATGCTAAAGCAAGAGTCATCCACCTCATGATCACCGACACAGTTGTGCCGTGTGATGGACATAGTGACCTTGTCACCTCTATGGATCTCTACATGATGGAGAAGCTCTACAATGGGAAGAGATTCAACATTGCATACGTCATTATGCAACAAATGAAGGCAAGCCTGAATAGTACAAGGAAGAATCTCCCATACAATTGGCTCATTCAGCGCATTGTTGACAGCAGCAGGTTGGTTGTCCTTCCCATGGAGCGACAAACCAATGAAAAACCACTTTATGTGTAATCAAGTGACATTAGCTCGGATGGGGTTGCAAAAAGTATGAGGGGAGTAGGTATTCAGAGGAAAGGTGGCAGCTGCACCTCCTACAGCTCATCCATCCATGTCAGCTCCACTGTCCACGTCAGTTGCACCTCCACCTGCCACGTCAGCTACACCTCCTCCTGCCACATCTGTTGGACCTCCTCCTTTCACGTCCACAGTACTAATTCCATGAACAGTAGATGCACAACCGTCATATCAAATGGAGGTGGATGATGATTCTGTGTGTCCTATGATAGGCGATGCACCTCCCCTTCCTCAGGCCTCGCCCTCCGTACTGATCAGTGAGGAGAGGTGGCAATGGCTTGTCGCCAAGTTGGATAGACAGGAGAGCCAACTTGGCGAGCTTCAAGCCACTGTACTACAAATGAAAGAAGTATAGACGCATATGGCAACCACTCCACCAACAGCCCAGCCAGCTCCTCCATCAGCTTCTCTTGCATCTTTCGATGCCGGTCCAGACGAATGCCAGTATGTCTTTGAGTTTACATGCACTTTCCTTATATGCATTAGTACTGTTGATTAACAATGTGTTACAAATGTGCAGGTCTCCTATCATCAGGCAACTGTCCCCTCCTCCAACTCTTACCAAAGTTCAGAAGATTTTGGGAACGGGTCTTCCAGCTATGGGTCCTACAGCGGGTCGAAGGATAACAGTGCAAGTGGTATGTCTTTAATTTGGTTTTGTACATTGTGTTGAATTTACACGTACACTGATTTTCCATTGCAGCCGGTGAAATTAATGGACAATTTTATGGCACTTGCATGGGTAAATACGAAGAACAACAAGGAGGCGTGTGCTCTACTTTGCAGCTCCAAGGTAAGAAGTAATGTGATTTAAAAATTATTCTCAGTTGTGATTTGAAAATGTATGTTGTGCGATCTGTTGTCCATTTGCAGGGTGAAAAAATATGCTCAATAAAAACCCTTCTCGTGCCAAAGCAAAATAAAGCTCCAGATTGGATGAGAATGTTTAACCAGTGTATAATATATTGTTATTGAAAACAACTATCTATATAAATAAATCGCGTTCTTAACATACAGTGCACAATGACAAGTGAGGAGGACACCGTATAGGTTCAAATAAGGGAGGGGCTGTTGACACTTGGTTGAATCCATGTAAGACACTTTTTGTATTCATTCATGCAATCATACACGTAGTAATATTTCTTTCTCATGCAGCGCCACCTAGAGCTGGATTGTTTCATATCATCGATTGATGTGCACACCCAGTATGCGTACCAATTGCTGATGCCGGAGGCAATTGCAATTGTCATGGCACTGACAAACAAAAAATGGTATGTCGCTCAACCCTGTGCTTAGAATGAAGTGAAAAATTAATTTGGTCTCCCAATTGCAGCTAACATCGCATATTTCAAGTCTTTCGGCCTTTAGGGTGGTCGGTGATTGCCAAGCGTACACAACAGGGCTTCCATCGCCATGACCCGCACGAGCAAGAGGACATGTACGCGGAGACCACTCATGTCGAGATGAGTTCCGACTAATTCAAGGTCATCGATATCTGGGACAAGGAGCCTTCTATTTTAGAAGATGCACCAGCTATAGAATAGGCACCAGCTAAGAAGTGGCACCACCTGTAACATATACAAGAACTGCAAGAGGTGCAAGAGGTGCAAGAAGTGCAAGACTTGCACGAACATTAAATAAGTGGCTCAATTGAGTTTTTTTTGTAAAGTTTGTTGTTGTATATTGATTTTTTTTTAAAATTTATTGTTGTGATTTCTGCTGTTGGGTTTTGTTTGTAGTGATTTCTGCTGTTGGGTTTTGATGATGCAAATTAGTTGTTGGTTTTGGCCGATGGACGGCCCAAACAGGTCAAAGGTTGTGTATTGGTTGGTGAGGGATGTCTGTTCTGCTACGAGGGACGTCCGTCACTACATTACGGACGTCCAAGAGGTGTCGAAGGATGTCCGTCATGCAATGACAGATGTTCGTTAGATTATGACGGACGTCCGTCCTGTTGGATAGTAACTCAATAAAAATTCCAACGCATTACATATGTACAAATAAGATAGTAACTCAATAATATTCGTTAAAAATTCCACCGCATTACATATGTACACATAAGATAGTAACTCAATAATATTCAGGGTATTACATATGTACAAGTAGAATACTAACAAATACATAATAACATGGTTAAGGATGCGGGTGTGGGGCGACAGACTATTGCAAAACACAAAAGCAATATAATGTCAGACAAAACACACATAGTGAGAACCACGAATGAAAGCATAACCATCTAAGCACCTGCGTATCGGCGACAATGGTAAAACCCATGAAGGTGTCGTGTGAGCATTCTGCTCTGCCATTACGACTTGCTATGCCAGCTGCTAAGCCTCCACCTTGACAAGAGCGGACATTGTGGCCCACACTGTGACAACAGCTGCATGTCATGGGGACATGTCTCTTGCTGAGTACTGTGCGGCTATAGGGCTCATCCGCATCCCACACTCTTTATTTTTTAGGCCGACCTGGGAGTCTCTTAATCGGTGGGGGCAGAATTGGTGGCTCATTCGTTTCGGGCCCCATGTGATGGCCACTGACAGATCGGGCAAAGTGGGAGTACATCCTCATAAATGTGTCCCGATGGTACCATACATGCACATAATCCTCCGTTGAAGTCCTCATAAAATTGATGCACGGGATGACATGCACGCATGGGATTCCAGTCAGCTCTCACCGGTAACAGTTATAGCTGCACGTGTCTAGATCGACTATGTACCGTTCATTACTATCACTAACCTGAAACTGATTAGCTTCTCCAGGTGTTGGACACCAATTCCGAGCTCCATGTTGCAAATTGACAAGCTTCTTTGTGGTCTTAGGACACAATAGATCCATTGTTGTAGCCGTCTGGTTATGCTTCTTAACAATCCTAGTCATTATGCCCATTCTAATCATCTCAAACATAGTGAGGATCGGTTTGTCTAGGCTGGAAAGAGGCAGACATTGTAGCACTCGCTCAAATTATTGAGGCCTATGTCACACTTTGGGACAAAACTAAAAGCATGTTTCGACTAACATCTCGGGTTAAGTTTCTATAGATATGCGTGTGCTGACTGATCGAGTGCAAGTAGTTTATTCATCTCCTTCTGATATTGTGATGATGTTATGGCCCTAGTTGCCTTCCACATGATATCTTTGTACTGCATGCCTGAAAATTGTTTTTTGAAATTAGCATACAAGTGTCTAAGGCAGAAACGATGTTCAGCTGCTAGTGCATATTGTTCAATAGCAGACACTAACCCCTTCTGTCGGTTGGAAATAAATGTCCATCTCCTGCCTATGTCACTATCTATGTCCAAAAGCAAGCAGCACAAAAACCAGGTCCAGGAGTCTCTACATTCTGATTCAACAAGTGCCACATCAACTGGATAAATTCCATCATTGGCGTCAATGCTGACGGTTGTGAGCAATTGACCTTGGCATGACCCATTCAGGTGACAGCCATCTAGGCAAATGATGGGTCTACCAAACTCCGTCAGCCCTCTTTTACATGCATCCAAACACATGTACATCCTTTTAAATATTGGACTTGGATGGGGCGTAAGCTCAAGAATATCTACCACCAACAACAATGTGCTGCTAGGATTGGATCTTCAAATCTCTTCTGCGTAGGACCACAGTTGCTTGTACTATTCGTCACCATCCCCTTCGTTGAGGTTCAGTGCTAAATGTCTGGCCCTTCTGGCAAGACTCGGGGTAATATTGACATTAAAGTCCTTTCTAACAGTCTCAATAATGGAAGGTAGGTCCCACGTAGGTTGACTTTTGAATCTATCCAAATATTTGGTTGCCACCTATTTGTAGGAAGCGTGTCGGCTTTCCATTTGTCGTGTACACATGTGCGCCTCATTATAGCTCTTAATTTGAAAGGTTAGCTCACCTTTCATCTTTGAAGCGTGAAGCCGCCAACTGCATCCATCGTTGCATATAGCAGTCAACCGATGACGTTTGCTTCTAAAAAACTTGATCCCGTGTCCATTTTTCAAAGCATAATCAACCACTTCATCTCTAATATCCTTCAATGAACTATACTTCTTACCTAGATAGAACTCCGAGGACGAACATTCTACTTGAGGATGCATACTTCTGCCCAATCATCATCATTTGAGTCACATATTGAACGCAACTCCGAGTCCTGAGATGCTGAGATTGAATGCACTTCTATACCAATTTCGTGATAGAACCACCATTTCTCATTGGTCTCTACTGCCGAAATAGGAATATGATACACCTCCATTCCGCAGTCAATGGATTTTTCAACAATAGATGAAGCAACACCCCTTGACTCCATGTGAAATGCAACACTCTGTTCGTTTGATTGTGTTGAGGGAGTTGGTTAGAGGAAGACAAAATTTCTCTCTCAAATATCTTGGGCACGGGAAGGACTTATGGTGTTCGATTCTGATATAAGCAGATGAAACACACTTATTATCTAGAGCAAGGGTATGAAATGCAAGAGGGACAGACTTCCGTCATATTAAGACAGACGTCCGTGATGGCCTAAACGACGATGTCTAAAGGCAAATTTGATTGAAATTCGAGAGTGACGGACGTCCGTCATTTTAAGTCGGATGTCTATAATGGCCTAGATGATGCCGTCTAATGGCGAGGGGCATCCATTGAGGGCAGAATGACGTAGTATTGGTAGATGGACATCTGTTACATGGATATGGGCGTCCACCTTAATTGAGGGAATTCACGCATTTTGAAATTGCGTGTGCCTTGCACGTGACAGTTCATTTGGAGTCAATCCTAGCCGTCGATCCAGAGGAGGGACGTTCGTCTCTCAATCCAACAGCCAGGGAGAGACGTCCATCCTTCAAATCTGGAAGACACCAGATTCAATCCTGGCTGTCGATCCAAGGGAGGGACGTCCGTCACTCGATCCAACGGCCAGAGAGGGACGTCTGTCTGTTTGATCTAGAAGACGACATCTTCAATCCTAGCTGTCGATCCAGATGAGGGACGTCCCTCGCTCGATCCAACGGCCAGGGATTCTCGTCAGTCCATCGCCTTAGAGAAACGCCAGATTCAATCCTGGCCGTGGATTCTGTGATCCAACAGCCAACGAGCTTGACAGAGCTGAAACTGCCTTTGTCCGCCCTAGCTCACCATCCATCGTCCATCTTCTTTGAACTTCCAAGAGGGACGACACTTGACGTCCTTCGACGGTGCTTGACAGAGACGAAACCAAGGCATTAAAGTCGACGGTCCTGGACGGGAATTGTCACTGCAAGGTCGTCGGCAAGAATTTCCTATAGTTCAGGGTTTTAGTTGTTAAAAAAAATTCTCAAAGGTTTGACTTGTCATTGATCGTGAACTAAAGGGTCCACGGTGTTAATTTCCCAAAAAATAATTAAACACCCTACACTCCTTAGTAAATGAAAACAACAATGGAATTGTAACAACCTTAGCTCGTATTACTCACCGAATCAGAAAAAAAAAAATTTAGGAGAAAGGTCCGAACCAGGAAGCCCTAACCTTCTCGAGTTCTCTGCTTCCAGTCAGACGATGAATCAACCTTGCAGTCGAAAATGCCAACCACCGACAACCTCACTGGCCTTCACTCAGATTTTCTCTGACCCAACCTCTGGTGAAGACGCCTCACGTTCCTCTCTCGCCCACAACTTGCAGAAGAAGGGGAGGGGAGAATGACTTGAAGAAGACGATTTCTGTCTTCTTCAAATCAGATTTTCTAAAAAAATAATAAAAAATATAATATAATATATGTATATATATATATTCTATATTAGGTTATTTCAATTTTAAAAAAAACGATTCTTCTAAAAAGCCAACCGAAAAAATAATTTCTTTAGTCAAAATAACTTATCAAAACCTTTTCGAAAATAAGTTTCAATTTGAATATTTAACTGAAAACGTACACGTCGCCACTACGCGACAAAATAGATCAACTCTTCCACATTTGACCAAAAATTCGCAAAAACATTTACACGTGGTATTTTAAAATCATTTAAAAATCTCAGATTTTACATGTAGTGCCCCAAAAGAGTGAGTGCTACAATCCCACATTGACTTAGGGAAAGTGAAATGCATTATAAGTGGGTGCTCATTTATACCAAGTAAACGCATTTTGAGCTAGTGGTATGGGACGTTGGCCCAAGAACAAATCTATGCAGACCGAAGATCACCTAAAGCGGACAATATCTGCTTTGGCTGAATGGTTACCCACTTAATATCAATAATATATTTTTTTGGTTATTCGTTAGAATTGATTGAGGAAGAGAAGTTTATGTATAGACTATATATGTAAATAAGTAAGTTATGTTTGTTTTGTTATGTTAGGAGAAGCTTAAAGTGAATGATAGGAGTTATTTTTGGTTTAGGAAATGAGATTGAACAGTGTGTACGTTGAGCAAATTTTGAAGACAAAATTTATGTAACAGGGGAGGAATGTATTACCCTGAATTTTGTAGTCTAAGTTTTGTTGGAATATGTTTGAGGGTAATGTGTTTGGAGTTGTGGTATATGATGTTAATATAGGAGTGTTGTGTTATGGTTTAAGGACAAATGATGGTTTAGGTGTTTATGTGGCAATTGTTGAAAGAGTGGTTGATCTAGGGAAGGATCGATCGACCACTGTTGGGCAGTATGAAGAAAAGGAGCTCTCTGTATGTTTGTGGTCGATCAAGGATGGTTGCGGTTGATTGGCAACATTACAGAATCAAAATGAGGATGATTTGCAGTTGTTCATTAAACGACCGATGTCTATGCAGAACTGAGTTTAGCAATCGGTCATAAGGGTTTAACAGTCGTTCATGGTCATTACAAATTGTAAAACGTAAAATTTGCGGTCGATCGACTGTGAGTTGGTGATTGACCGGTATTTTGAGAAATAGACAGAGTTGATTTTGAAGCTGTGTGGCAGTCGATCATTCAAAGAGGTTGATCGACTTGTAATGTGAAAGGTCGCCAGAATTAGCTACGATGTCGTGTTTTTATTGGATGAAGGAATTGATTACTCAGCAATTGATGGCTAAGTACGCGCCACTTCATGCTTGAGAAGGCTAAAGTTGGAGGCTAAGCTTATATAGGAAGGAAACTTGAGGTTTTAGAAAGAAACTTGTATGGGAAAAGAAGAGAAGAGGGAAAGGAGGTGAGGTCCATGAAAGAATCTTGAAGAAAGAAAGGGTTGAGAGAAAGTGCGGAAGATGTGAGGGAGAAGAAGAAGAGAAATCAAAGAAAAGTTTGTAGGAGAGGCAAGTTGGTGAAGAAGTGGAAACTTAAAGGGAGTTGTGTCTTCTCCTATCTTCTTTAAAGGAATTGAGGTAAGAAATGAATTATTGTACTTTTCCCTTTTGGGCAACATCACAAGAGGTAGGATTTTATGTTTGTTCATTGTTTGATGCTTGGATTCGTTAGATATAAGTTTTGATCACGTTATTGCTCGAGGATGTATTGTTTAATGATTGTTTGATGCTTGATGTTCATGTTTAATAGATTTTAAGTTAAATGATTATGTTCATGCTTTAAGGATGTGTTGATATTATGCTAGATTTTATTAAGTTGTGTAATCACACTCATACATAATTGTTTTTAAGAAACGTTACGAAAATGGATTTTTCATGCATACGTTTTTATATAAGAAACATGGAAACTGAATATGCTAAATGTTCAAGAAAATGATAAGGGTTTGAGTTGAGTTAAAGTTCACCATTCACTCCTAAAATGCTAAGAGGGAAGAGAACGATACAAGTTCATCATTATGGTATAAGTTCACCGTTATAGTATAAGTTTACCATTGATCGAAGTTCATCACTCTTCCTAAAGTATTAAGAAGAAATGGAACAGTCGAAGTTTATCGTTATGGTCAGAGTTCACTATTGATTGAAGTTCATCACCCTTCCTTAAGTGAACAAATGTTAAGAGGAAGGTGTAGTGGCTAATGCTCACCATTAGACTCAATGTTAAAATGTTAAGAAAGAAAAGGAAAAATTGAAATGGAACATGTTTTATGTAATGAATTTGATGTTCATTATGCATATCATTTCTTACTAAGCATTAGGTTTATAGTTTAAGTCTTGTGATTTAGGTAAGCACAAAGATAATTAAGAAAAGCAACAGTTGATGGAGGATTTGCACGTTGCGGATTTGGTGGTTGGCTAAACTAATTAGAATGTAAATGTTTAAAGTTTATGAAATGTATTTGAACAAAATATGTCTAAAGAAAAGAATTTTATGTATGGTATTTTATTGTGGTTACTTTCAAATGTTTTGTTTTCAATTAAGAAATGTCTTTTGCTACACCACGTTTTAAAGTGTATGAAAACCGAGTCGTCACACCGTCATGGTAATCTCATGAGTCACTAGTAATCCGATTAGCTCTTCCATCTTTAAGGACTTAAGATCCCAAGCTTCTTGAATGACGGTCACTTTAGGTTGCCACAATCTAGGAAGGCACCTAAGAATTTTTCTCATGAACTCTTCATTTGGATAAATTCTACCAAGCACTTTTAAACCATTAGTAATATTAGAAAAACGAGTAAACATTTGACTAGTGATTTCATCTTTATCCATACAAAATAATTCATATTCATGGATAAATATGCTTAATTTATTTTCTTTAACTTGATGTGTGTCTTCATGTATAACTTCAAGTAATCTCCAAATTTCATACACGTTATCACATGCTTGCACCCTATTGAATTCATCTCTATTTAAGGCAATTTGGGAATCTTTACTCCATTTTCTAATTTAGCTTGTAAATGTGGTCCATTTTCAACAATATCCCACAAATCATAATCCAAAGATTGGTTATAAATTCTCACCCTAGACTTTCAATAAATATAATCATTATTGTCAAAGAATAGGGGCCAAGTGATAGATTGTCCTTCAACATGCACATTGAAAGCCATAATCATTTATAAAAAATTTACTAATTACACACAAAAAATTTTAAACTTTGCTTTGATACCAATTGTCAGATCGATATTAAATGCAAGACATAGGGAAGAGAGTTTGCAAACAAATTTGGTAACGCAGTTTGGCCAACCTTGCCTACGTCTGCGCTTCAAGACTCTCCCTTGAAGTTTCCTTTCCATTATAACCTCCCTGGTTGCATCCAATTGAACTTCTGGGCGTCAATCAAGCCTTTCAATGACTGTTACAGGGCGTCACCCTTTAAATATCTTACAGTAGAATGTGTAGAAAGTTTTGGCCAATGAAGTACAAGCTCGGTTACCTAATCTCTCACAAGGATGTAATCTCAAGTTAAGGGATGAGAGAGATAGGCTAGGTACTAAGGAGTTGAAGAGAAATGTCGAAAATAAAGTTGGTAGCACTTTGATGTGGATTTTCTTCTTGCTGTCTTCAAATTTGAAACAGCCTCTATTTATACATTTCTTTAAAACCATGAGTAGCAGTCGTCCGCGGGAAGGTGTCGAGCATCCACAATATATATGTTGGCCACCCGTTAGATGTGGCAAATGGGATGTGGATGTCCTCCTCTTTTAGGTGTGGGCTGCAGCAGCAGTCGACCTCACTTTTGGTCCGGTCGACCGCACCAATACATTTTTCATTCTTAAATACGATCTGGCTATTTGCATTTGAAAACATGAGTTTGGTCTGGACGTCTACACTCGTTCACCATTTTTTGAAATACACATCCGAGCATCTGCATTTGAAAACACAAATCTAGTTCGGACGTCCACGATGTTTACTTTCTTTCAAAAATACACGTTTGGGTGTCCACATTTGAAAACACGAAACTGGTCTGGATTTCCGCGTGAATAAACTTCTCACTTCTCATCTTTCTTAACTTTGAGTCCTATAATGTTATCCTTTACTGCAAAGACTCAATAAACATGTTAGTACAATTAAATGAATTTCCATTTAATAACTTATAATCGTTCAATAGTATAACGACCCAATTTTTATTTATGTTAAAATCACGTGAAATTTAAAATTTTTCTCTTTATATAAACATCAGAGTATTCTTCCTTTATAAAACCTGGTCGTTAAAACTCTTTACTTAAAACATTTATCAATTACAGAAGAAGTAATAAAATCTTTTTTATAAAACGCAGCGAAATTAAAACAAAGTATTAAAGAATATTAAATAATCTACAAAATCCCTTTTTACAAATAGTTTCCATTTAACACCTTAGCCCAACCAGCCACAAGATCCACCGTGCAAATCCTTTATCAACTGTCTTTGACCTGATCACCAGTTTCTCGTACGAACCTACATCACAAGACTTAAACTAATGAGCCTAATGCTCAATAAGTGATAAAAGAAATGTAATGCACATGATATGCATGATCATACAATGCATTACAGAAGAGAACCGTATCTCTTCTGGAAGTCAGGGTGGAATACTCCATAGGGACATGTGGCTGAACCATTTCAATCCGATGGGGAGATATATCCATCAGGGCTGTTCCACATACCAGTATCCTCACTTTTGTTAAAGACGTTGGGGGTTTCAGAACCGGGTAAAGGTGAACCCTAGATTCCACGTAGTTAACTCTCACCTCACTGCTCCCTATGTGGGATTATACTACCGTATGGAAACGTCACCGATCACCCGAACCCCCACATGCCTATTTACATATATTAATTATGTCATGCAATATGTTGTGAATACATATAGTCCTATATGATGCTACAAATGTCTAGTAAACATATTATTAAAAGAACCTAAATCTAGTAAACACACAGCATACAATCATAATTCTTGTGATGTAGGGTCCGAAGACCAAAACACAGTAAGTATCAACTTACCTGGCGTCCGTAGCTTGCAGCACTTTATTCTCTTTCTTTTAATACCTTCAAAACCATTAAATAAACACTCATTAATTACAGACTATTAATTTCACTTCCACAGTTCATTACTCGCAAAGAGTTCGGCACGACCAATCCTCACAATAGAATTTCAATTAAAGGTTTCCATCCATTCATGCTCAACAATACTATAAATCATCACGTATCATTACTCATTTTACAAGCTCCATTGACTAATCCCATCTTATCAACGAACCCCCAACAATAGGATAACATGTCCAACAGTTTACTGTATTTACCATAGCAAATGAAAAGAGTATAAATAGTGAAAACTACACGTTCCATCCAAATTAAACAGAGAACATCCAATACAACATATATCCACAATACTCTCCAACAAACCAACCTTCAACAAAGTTCCATTTCTATCTTCTGATTATAAGACAACAACAATAGTTAGCAACTTCAAGTTATCCATTCATATTACATTCACCAATTACTCTCAAAACATGGATTATTAGTCCATAGAACCTAACATCTTCACAATAACAAACCTCTCAAAATATATCCCTAGGCCGGAACCAACTAACAACCAAACATGTCAATTAATAACCATCCAAAATAGAGACAACGCAAACCAACAGAGCATAACTATTCCTCAACCTATTAATCGGCAGAAAACACAACAAAAAGGGCAGAATCAATATTCAACAGATTATTTTCCATAACATCAATCGAGCATGCACTAATTCACCAACCAATTCCACAACAGAGAACATACCCACAATTCCAGACATAAAATCAACAATAAAACTCAGTAGAACCAACAGAAGACAATTCTAACTAGGATGCTCATCCAACAGGTCAACCAAAACTTAACATCAATAGAGCAATTATACCACAAAATCCATAACAGAGATGGGGAAACTCCTTACCAACAGACACCTGGAGTTAACTCTTTCCTCTTCTCCTTCTATTTCTTCTTTTCTCCTCTGTTCTCTCGGCCTTAGCTTGCTCCAGAGAGCATTCTCACTCTCTATCTCTTTTCCTCTGTCTTACCTACTCACTGTAATTGAATGAAACGTCCAGCAGACCACCACAGAGGAGCACTCTCACCACGTCGTCGTTCGACGCTTGCTACCCACCGGACTCCAGCTCCTCGTCACCCATGGTCTCGCCTTCTTCCCTCTCTGTCTCTCTCGTTCTTTCTCTCCCACACAAATGGCCAGCAGCCATTTTGTTTTTTTTTTTTTTAAATGCAAACCGAACCGAACTGCGGTTCGCTTCTCCTCCCTCCAACCAACTAATTCATTTCTCTTTCTCCAAATTTATTTATTCTTTTCCCTTAAATTATCTCCTTTCCATTTATTTAAATCTTCCATTTTTTAAATACTCAAATTAATATCAGTGGGGGTGCACAATCCCACATCACTTGAGAAAGTGGAAAATGCATAATTTATAAATAGAATTCTCCTCTCTGCCTAGTATAACGCGTTTTGGGCTAACCCAAATAACAAAACCGAGTGGACTTCCACCCAAAGTGGACAATATTGTACTAGGAGCACTGGGGGACGTTATAGCAGAGGACACTCTCGCGGCAGTCCCAATCGAAATGATTTGACAGCGAGAATGGAGAACAACGATGCATTTATGGTGACTGACAATGAATATATACCATTCGATGACGAACTTGTTGTTCGGAGGTACAATGCCTCAGACAAACTCAAAAGCATGGAAAGATCAGAGCTTTCATGATGGACAAGGCAACCGTTTCTGATGGCGGTTAGACGGAAGAGAAGAATAAATCTTTATAAAGAAAATGAATGACAGGGAGAACAATTTTTTCTTTTCTTTTTCCAAAAAAATGGAATTTCCTGAAACATTACACAAACTTTGTTCGATGCGGAAGAACCAAAGAGAATATGTTTCAGCTCACTTGGAAACACGAACTCTTGAAACCAAAGCTATGATACCACTTGTTAGAGATCGAATGATAACTAGAAAAAGAAAATACGATGTGGGACACCAGATTTACGTGGAAATCCCCCTTTGGGAAAAAAAACTATGAGCAAAGAAATAAATCTATTATGAAGATCAAAATATAACCATGAGTTTTGCGACTCTAGCTTACATGAATTTATAGAGAAAACAATACCCTAAATAAAATTTAAAATGCAGATTCACGGACCCAGCCTAATAGAATTCGAGTCATATTGAAATCTAACAGAACAATTATAAATAACCCTTAATACGAGTTAACTTTAGTTCTTATCAGTTTTTCAAAATTAGAATCAATAACTTTTAATTCTATTAGGTTAGATTTTAAGTTTGGTTTTTCTAGATTGGAACCAAATCTAGAACTTTGGTTTGGTTCAGTATGTTGTTTTTATAAAATCTCAAGTTACTAATTTGTATAATTTAATAAATATATTCAAGATCTATTACCATTTAGTATATCGATAGTTAGAGAACGCGTACATGAATCTATTTCTAATGTGAGCAAGGATTCAAAGTAGAGTACTTAAACTCTTTCGTCTCTTTATGTTATTTTTGTCTAATCTCTCTCTCTTAGTGACGAATAACTCAAAGACAATAAAAAGTTAACATAGGAAATGAGAACCATAACTGTAACATCCCGTACTTTTTCTCATTTATTTATTTAACTTTTTAAAACAGTCATAAAATTTTTCGTTTTCTATTTTACAAACAACGTAAACAATCAGAGTAAAATGAGCGATTTATCATAAAACGGTTTCCAAAATACTAGTTTCCCAAAACAGTCCATTTACATTTTCAAAAATTTATAGATAACCTATTGATATTTTAGCAAAATACCCATTTTCCAACTTTCATTATCTCATACATTCCAAACCAAAATTTCAAAATCTATCTGTGAAAGTTCTATCATATTATAAGTCCGAAAACAAGTTACCAACATCCATTTGTGTTGAACCACAACCAACAGGTCAAAATGGCTGATAATCCAAAATATCGTCCTAGAATACCTCCTCCACAATATGACTGTCATCCAACGCATTACCTACATCACGGGGGAAAACAATGAACCTAACGCTCAGCAAGAATTAGAATGTAATGCAATGTGATGCAATGCATAATCATACAATGCAATTAAGTCAATAGTGCATACATGACAAACACCGTGGGACAATTGCAGGATTCAACAGCAGGATGTCAATGACAGTTCACCATAAACAATTGCAGTATATCTCAAGATTTATAACATACACAAAACAAGTATAACCCCGTGATGTAGGCCTCCACTGACCACACATCATTCCAATTCTTACCTTCTTGTGTGTAGGCAAGTCCAATTTCTCAGCTGTACTCAACGTATCCCTTATCCCAATTTCTCCTAGAGTAACAACAAAAGACTTAGCATTCAGTATAGAGTTACCCATTGTAGTATACACAGAACTTACCTTTCTCTATCAATTACTTCACCCACCCGAACACTAGTCCAACAAAAGAGAAACTCTGACAGGGAAGGAAGATAGAAATAGAAAGACCCAGCTCACCTATATGTACACTAGACAAAGGAGCCGATTCCCCTTCCCCAAACGAGGGGTCCAACATGCTGAAGCCAGCAGCACACTCCTCACACCGCCAGGGACATGTCTTCGTCCAGAAAATCGGGAGAAATAACGAAAAAGGGTGAAAAACAACAGTGTTGTAAAATAGGTTTCTCGGACAATTTTGACCTTTCGGACTCGGTGTGTCGTCCGCAGTATCGTCCGCAATCACTTTGGGACTAGAAAACGCATCCCCAGTTCTTCATCCGTACCGTCTACAAGGCATATTCGGACGCCAGAAGGCGTCCGCATGACACATCCGTCGTCATCTGAATGTGTCCAGTTTTAGGATAGATTCATTCGGACGCCATCTTCTCTCGTTCGCAGTCATCCGCATCGTCCGAATGTTCCCAGAAAATGGACAGATTTAAAACGGACGACCCTGCTACCGTCTGCACCGTCCGTTTGCATCCGTATCAGGACAGCTTGGAGATTGGGATGCAAAATGGCATCCCAATTCGTCCAAAACTCCAATTTATCTATTTTTCTATAACTTTTTACACTATAGATCATTTGTCCCATACAAGAGATTATATTAGTACATCATCAAATTTTATTACAACGTAATATATGAATTTACGGTATCTTTATATTTTCGGGACGTTACAATAACCCTTCATACGAAGTGTATAATTATCATTACGAGCGTTACAAAATAAAGTAATTATAAACTCGCCTATGCATATGTTTTTGTCCAATAGACCAACCTATATTATCATATATAATTTAAAGTCTAATTACATTAAACATAATTAATCACTTTATATTGGAATCATGCAGTAACAACTTTACAGTATATGTTGCATATTGTACAGGGGCTCACTTAATATATTGAAAATCTAACACAATCATCCTATTCTAATCAACCTTGACTAGTTAACGCCCATGCATCCATTACAGTTATTTCATATCCTCCTTTTTCTTTTAGTACGATGAGAAATTAGAAACTAATTTCAAATAATTTAATTGTAAATTAAATTAATTTAAAAATAGATGAAATGACTCAAAGCTGAGTGAAACATAACCTGTAATTGTATATCTTTATTTCATAGTAATTTATTAAATAATATAAAATTTTCAATATATAAATAATAATATTATTTTGGTAAATTAACACCGTATGCATGCCATCCCGAGCATCAATTTTATGAGGACTTCAACTGAAGATTATGTGCATGTATGGTACCATCGTGACACATTTATGAGGATGTACTCCCACTTTGTCCTGTCTATGGCCACCACATGTGGCCTGAAATGAACCACCCTCCAATTCTGCCACCACTAGTTAAAAGACTCCTAGGTCGGCCTAAAAAATGAGGAGTGCGGGATGCGAACAAGCCCTGTAGCCGCATGGTACTCAGCAGGAGACATGTCCCCATGACATGCAGCCGTTGTCACGGTGTGGGCCACAATGTCCGCTCTTGTCAAGGTGGAGTCTCAGCAGCTGGCATGGCAAGTGGTAGTGGCAGAGCAGAACGCTCACATGACACCTTTATGGGTTTTGCCATTGTCGCCGATATACAGGTGCTTAGATTGTTATGCTTTCATACGTTGTTCTCACTATGTACATTTTGTCTGACATTATATTGTTTTTCTATTTTGCAGGATTCCATCGCCCTACACCCTCATCCTTAACCATAGGGTTTCATATATGTATTTGTTAGTTTCTTATTTGTACATATGTAATACACTGAATATCAATGCGTTGGAATTATTATGTGCATTGCCAATCTTATTTGTATATGTGTTTAAATAATTAATTAAAGAACTATTTGGATTTGAATATGTGATCTCGACCAAAATTTGAATATGCCATATTTCAATCACCATGGCAGACGTCTCTTATGGTATGATGGACGTCCCACTTATAATGACGAACGTCAATCATGGCATGACGGGCGTCCCTCATTCGATTCAATTCTGCCTTATCGGTTTAACGGACGTCCCTCACCGACCAACGGATGACACTCGACCTGTTTGGGGCGTCCCTCCCCAAAACCAACAGCAGAAATCACAATCAACAAAACTCAATAGCAGAAATCACAACAACAAACTTTAAAAAAACTTGCTAAAGTTGCAAAACCAATATACAACAACAAACTTTACAAAAAATATTCAATTGAGCCACTTACTTATTGTTCTTGCAATTCTTGCACTTCGTGCACCTCTTACACTTTCTGCACCTCTTGCAGTTCTTAAATATGTTACAGGTGGTGGTGCCTCTTTTGTAGCTGGTGCCTATACTGTATCTGGTGCATCTTCTAAAATTGAAGGTTCCTTGTCCTGGATATCGATCACCTTGAATTGCAAGTCGGAACTCATCTCGACGTGAGAGGACTCCTCGTAAAGGTCAGCAGGTGTGTGCGACTCGTGGAGATGGAAGCCTTGCTGTGATCACTTGGTAATCACCGACCACCCTAAAGGCCAAGAGACTTGAAATATTCCGTGTTGGCTGCAATTGGGAGACCAAATTATTTTATCACTTCATTCAAAGCGCAAGGTGGAAAAACATACCGCTTTTTGTCTGTCGATGCCATGACAATTACAATTGCCTCCGGCATCAGCAATTGGTATGCATACTAGGTGTGCACGTCAATCGATGACATGAAACAATCAAGCTTTGGGTGGCACTACATGAGGAAGAAATATTACTCCGTGTGTGATTACATGAATGAATACAAGTGTCTTACATGGATCCAACCAAGTGTCAACAACCCCTCCCTTATTTGAACCTCTGCGGTGTCCTCCTCATTTTTCATCGTGCACTGCATGTTAAGAACATGATTTATTTATATATTTAGTAGTTTTCAATAACAATATATTATAAATTAGTTAAACATTCTCACTCAGTCTGGAGCTCCCAATTGCTTTGGCACAAGGAGGGTTGTTATTGAACAGATCTTATTACTCTGCAAATCGACATACATTTTCAAATCATAACTGAGAACAATTTTCAAATCACATTGCTTCTTACCTTGGAGCCACAAAGTAGAGCACACGTCTCCTTGTTGTTCTTTGTATTTACCTGAGCAAGTGTCATTAACTCGTCCATCAATTTCACAGGCTGCAATGGAAAATCAGTGTAAGTGTAAATTCAACACATTGTATAAAACCAAATTGAAGACATACCATTTGCACTGTTTTCCTTCGACCCGCTGTAGGACCGATCACTAGAGGGCCCATTCCAAAAAATCTTTTGGACTTTGGCAAGGGTTGGAGGAGGGGACGGTTGCCTGATGATAGGAGACCTGCACAATTGTAACACATTGTTAATCAACAATACTAATGCATATAAGGAAAATGCATGTAAGCTAAAAACATATAGGCATCCATCCGGACCGACATCAAAAGATGCAGGAGAAGCTGATGGAGGAGCTAGCTGGGCTGTTGGAGGAGCGGTTGCAATATGCGCCTGTACTTCTTTCATTTGTAGTACAGTGGCTTGCAACTCACCAAGTTGGCTCTCCTGTCTATCCAACTTGGCTTGAATCTCGCCAAGTTGGGTGACAAGCTACTGCCACCTCTCCTTACTAATGAGTACGGAGGCCAAGAACTGGGGAGGGGGAGGTGCATCGTCTGCTGTAGGACGCACAAAATCGTTCTCCACCTCCACTTGATATGTCGGTTGTGCATCTGATGTCCATGGAATTAGTACAGTGGACATGGAAGGAGGAGGTGCAGTTGACGTAGTAGGAGGAGGTGCAGCTGATGTGGCAGGAGGACATGCAGCTGAGAAGGCGGAGGTGCAGCTGACGTGGACGGCGGAGGTGTAGTTGCCACCTCAGGCGTAGGTGTAGCTACCACCTCTCCTCTGAATACTCACTCCCCTCGTACTTTGTTTAGCCCCATCCTAACCAATGTTACTTGATCGTACACTTCAAGTGGTTTTTCATTGGTTCGTCGCTCTATGGGAGGGACAGCCAACCTGCTACTGTCAATAATGCGCTGAATTAGACAATTATACGGGAGATTCTTCCTTCCACTATTCAGACTTGCCTTCATTTGATGCATAATGATGTATGCAAGGTTGAACCTCTTCCCATTGTACAACTTCTCCATCACGTAGAGATCCATGCAGGTGACAAGGTCTCTATGTCCATCTCGAGGCACCACTGTGTGGGTGATCATGTGATGGATGACTATTGCTTTGGCATTGAGGTCCTTTGATTTGGGTCGGAAGAAATATTGAACGACTGTCAAATTGCGAACCAATTGCTTTAGCAATGCCACCCTTTCTGCTTGTTTTACAAATTCGGAGTCATTCGATGCATGGAAATACTCCTCCAATGGCTCTTTCGTGGAGCATCTAATAAGCTCATTCAACTATTCTAGAGTTATCCTAATCTATTTTCCATATAGATAAGTCCTCAACTCCCTGTCGCTGAAGATGTCCAACTTCAAGTTTGCATAAAACAGTTTCATAGCCCTCTGATAGTAATAACCCCCATCATGCACAATTTATACAAACCAATTCGCTCAAACATGTCCTTCAATCCAAAATCAAAGAAAAAATTGAATTTACCTTCCTCGATATAATAATGGCACGGGGTACAATGTCATTCTCATACCGTTCTTTGGAGGAGGCCGAGCAGAACAACCCAAGTTCGGAGGGCTCTGCAGACACGCGCACTAGACTTGCAGCCTAGGAGGGAGCCACCTTACACTTCTTATATACTTGACTTGCCTTTGGCGTCATTTTCCGCTTCAACAATTGGGAGGATGGAAGTTCGTCAAGATCGTCGGGGGAAGTTCGTCGAGTTCGTCGGTTAATCTCTTTGCAATATCTAGGGCAAGGACGCCCTTCACGATTATAAGGGAGATTTTGTCGTCCGTCAGGAGGAAAACATTGTCGTTTAGCCTTTAGAGTATGAAATCTAAGAGGGATGGATGTCCGTCGTATTAAGACGGACGTCCGTCATGGCCTAAACGATGCCATCTAAAGGCATATTTGAATGAAATCCGAGAGGAACGGAAGTCCCTTATATTAAGACAGACGTCCGTCATGGCCTAAACGACATCGTCTAAAGGCGAGAGGTGTCCATTGAGGGCAGAACGACGTAGTATTGGCCGACAGACGTCCGTTTCATGGTGAGGGACGTCCGTCTTATTTGAGGGAATTCGCGCGTTTTAAAATCGCGTGTGCATTGCATGTGATAGTTAATTCGGAGTCACTCCTGGTCGTCGATCCAAATGAGGGATGTCCCTCGCTTGATCCAATGGCCAGGGATGGATGTCCGTTCGTCGCCTCTAAACGACGCCAGATGCAATCCTGGTCGTTGATCCAGAGGAGGGACGTCCCATGCTCGATCCAACGGCTAGGGAAGGACATCTGTCCGTCCCCTCTGGAAGACGCCATATTCAATCCTGGCCATTGATCCAGACGAGGGACGTCCCTCGCTCAATCCAACGGCCAGGAATATGCGTCCGTCCATTCGTCCATCTTCTTCGAACTGCTGGGACAGACGGAACTTGACGTCCTTCGTCTCCGTTCGACGGTCATTGACAGAGACGAAACCGAGGAGTTAAACTCGACGGTTCTAGACGGGAATCGTGACAGCGAGGTCGACGGCGAGAATTTCTCATAGTTCAAGGTTTTATTTGTTAAAAAATATTCTCCAAAATTTGACTTATCATTGATCACGATTAATTTTCTTATTATTTTATTATTTTTATTTACACATAAAAATGTGAATATGGAATCGGATTAAAATAACGTAATAAATGATAAATGTGGTATACATGTATTTGATTTAATTGATAAATTTACGACAATAACAAAATTACTTAGAGTTAAAAGTGCATTTTAACATTTAATACAAAAATTGCATCAAGATTTAAAGTCTAAATTTCAATATGATCTAAAAGAAAATACAAAATTAAGGGAAAGCCAAGAAGAGAGAAGGGGTTGGATTGGGCCTCATGGCTGTGGAGCTCCTCATCTCAGTATAGCCGAAGCAAAGGAAGGAAACGTCGACAATGGCGAGGGAGAAGAGTCCTGGTTTGAAGATCCTCTGGGTCTGGGCCCTCGGCACCGCCGCCATACTGGTAACCAGCGTGGTGAGGATGAGGCTGAGAGACATGGACCGCGACAACCTCATGCTGTCCGATCAAACGCCAACGCCGCAACACCGAACTAGTCCTTCCGATTCACTCCTCATCGACGAAGAAATTGTTCGAGAGGAGGTATCCTAGGTGTGGATCGATATAATTCCTCCGATTTTGTTGCACTTCTCTTTTTCCCGTTCTAGAATTTGTGGTTTGGGAGCTTTGCGAATCTCTGTGAAAGTGGCGTCTGTTAGGTGTTTGTTGAATGTTCTGAATGAGGGTTAGCTATCATAGACGTGTATCAAAATCTGCTTGGCGAAGAATCAATCCTTTAATCACAACGCAATTTCGGTTAATTTTCTTGTCTGTTGATATAATTAAATGGTCAAGACCTGTTGTATCTTCTTCTAATCTCGGGTCTTTCCATTGTTATTCAGCCTCGTCATAGATTGTTATTATTTTAGTAATATGTTTTAGAGTGCGATCTTATCTTGAACCATACTTAGACTTACTTCAGCAAATTTTATTCAACAGGATTTTTTTTTTTTAGCAAAATATAATTGAAGCCGGGGTGCTAGAGGTTATAGTTAAGGCTGCCTATGCCAAACTTTTTAAAAAAGAAATTAACAAAACAAATTCTATAATTTCGAGTAAAAAACAAGGTCAATTTTGAAGAATTTTTCCGAATAATTAAAACTTTGAATTATGATAAGTGAATTACGCAAATCTTCCTGTCATGTTTTCCGTCAAAAAGCACAAAGGCAAACACCGTAGTCACGCTTTCCGCTAAGAAAATACCATGGACGTCACCTGGACCTCCAACGAATATCAAAGGATCAACCTTGGACGTCCTTCAAAGACGAGGGACACTCAAAGTTGATCCATGATAGATGCACAACGTTTTCCGTCGATTATTGATTATCCGTGACGAGATTATCTGTTGATTAAAATTTAATTTAATTTTATTATTCGTCCAATATGCTACTACCAAAAATGAAACTATGGTGGAACTTGAAACTCGGTTTCAATCGCGAAATAAGATTCATGGAAAAGCTCGAATGATATTTCTTTTGGCAATTTCTCTTACAATTTAAGCATAAGGACGTCCGTCATAAGATGAGAGACATCTGTTTTAAGCTGAGGGACGTTCGTTGTAGGCTTAGGTACGTCCATTGTTAGCTGAGGGACATCTATCTTAAGCGAGGGACATCCGTAATTAGCTGAAAGACGTCTATTTTAAGCTGAGGACGACGTCGTCTTTTAATAATTCATCATCAATGTCTATCGTAAGTTGAGGGAAGTCCATTTTAAGCTGAGGGACATCCGTTGTGGCTTAGAAACACTCGTTGTGAGCTTAGGAACGTTCGTTTTAAGCGAGGGACATCCGTTTTTAGTTTAGGGACGTTTGTTTTAAGCTAGAGACGACGACATCTTTCAATAATCCATCCTAAATGTCCATTTCCAGCGACAGACGTCCCCCCAGCTCTAAAAGATGTCTGATTCGTTCATCCAACGACTAACAACTTTCATTTGCGACTCTGCTCCTATTAAAATAGTGTGTGCCTTGCACGTGATCCCCTTCAATATAATGTCCGCCAACACCTTTGGTTCATTCAGGTCATCTATCCTCATTGAGGAACGTCCGTTCATTCATCTAACAGCCATGAAGCTTCATCCGCCAATGCCTTTGGTCCATCTTGGTTGTCCATCATCATTGAGGGACGTCGGTCCCTTCATCTAACGGTCAGGAAGCTTCGTCAACTAGCGCCTTCCCATCACAACGTCCCTTCATAATACTTTTGGCAAAGCAATCTCATCAACTCATGCTTTAACAACCCGATTTTTGTACTCTTTAAAATGTTGAAATCAAACACATTTTCCTTTATAGCGTAGCGAAAGACTTTTTGTAATAAAACAAAACGTTTGAAAGTACGATAAATAAAATTCTTTTCATCAAACTATTTACAACTTAAAAACTTGTCATAATTTAAAACAATAAACATTTTACAAATTGAAACTGTTTATAATTTATTTTCCTTTATATCCTTTAGCCTAGCCAACCACAAGATCTACAACGCGTAAATCCTTCATCAACTACTCTTTCTCTCATTACTGTGCATACCTACATCACAATACTTAAACTATGAGCCTAAGTCTCAGTAAGAGCTATAAAATATTATGTTCATGTTATGCACTTTATAAAAGCAAATGCAGTGTTCATTTTCATTTTTACCTTTAACTTTACCTTTACCTTTAATTTTAACTTTAGTTTCAATTACCCATTCAGGCATTGGAGATGTTACCGTACAAGGTAGAGTGGCACCGTATGGCTTATATGGGCAGTCGGCTTAAGAACTCACACCTCACAACGTCTATTTACGTTTATTTTCATTTTATTTCCATTTTCATTTAGTTCCACTTACCCATCCAGGTACTAGAAATATCACATACCCCATTACATCTATTTATGTTTATTTCCATGTCCATATTATTCCATTTTTCTTTAATTTCTCTTATCTATCCAGACGTTAGAGATGTCACCATACAAGGTAGAGGCACCGTATGGCCCATATGGGCAGCCGACACAAGAACCCACACCTCATCACACTTATTTACTTTTATTTTCATAATGTCCAAATACACTTTGGTGCATAATATCCAAAGCCCCTTTCGTGTGAGTTATATCACGAAAGAAACTTGCAGCCGCTTCCTTATGCAAGGAGGTGAGAAGCGTTGCGTTCATCCATCACGTGCGGTGCGTTCCGTGTGCACATCATCTGGTATCAAAGCTAAAGCATCCTAACCAAAAAAAAATTTCATCTTTTTACACATGATGACTTGAGGAGCATTCAAAACTGCACACAAAGACGAGACTACAAAATCCACAATGATCAAGTCGTCAACATCCCGCTCAGAGGCAAGCTTGATGGAACTCATCATCGAACTACAACGAGAAGTTGCTCAATTAAAGAAGACCAAAAGCAACAAAAAACTCAAGATCTCTACCAATAATTTCAAAACCTAGAGCAAGGTTCCTCCACCATTGAAGAGTATGCTGCCAAGTTCAAAACTTTAAAAACAAGATATGATTTGGAAGAACGGGAAGGAAAAACAAAAACAAGGTTCATCGACGGACTTCGTAGTGACATTCTAGAAAGCATGGCAACAAGACCTTATGATACCCTTGAAGATGTGATCAAAATGGCTCAAAGAATTGAGAGATGAAATCAACAAGCCAAACTTAATAAAATTAGTGTCTCGTTAGAACAAGTTAAAGCAAGATTATGGAGCACCCCAATTTTACAAGAACAAGATCACGATGAGGAATTAGAAGATTCTCTTGAGCAAATAGAGGAAGAATGTCAAGAAGAACAAGTATCCGAACCTGTAGAAAGCCAAGATGAGTCATTGACAACAACAACACAAAAGGAGCAATCTTTTCATGTTCCATGCCCCAAAAAGAACGAGGTTTGTTCTTTCGATATTGAGGGTGAAATTTGTGCTAACAAAGTTCCTTTGATCATATTTAAAAGAAATAGCTTGGAAATATCAATGCTTGGCATCCCGTACAAACATGGTAACACAAGATATGATTCGAGGTTGAATCCTTTTCAACCCCGGGAGGATGATGTGAAATGGGACTATTTTATTATTTATCAAGTCTCAAAGAATATCATGAAGAACAAGCATAAGTGGAGGTCAAGAGAATAATTGAATATCTTTCCAAAACTATCTTCATTCTGACCTTTGCCAATAGTTCAACTATTTTGGAAATCTAGACTACGTTTTTTCGAGAAGTTTTCTTCATGAAGTTGTAACCAACTTCCTAAGCTTTCTAACGCATGTTAGATCATTCAATTTAGAATCCGTTTGTAACGGTAAAAGCCCAAAGAACAGAGAGCCAAAGTTTAAGGGAAGCCCGAGTTTTCAAACTTGGAGATCAAGAAACTCAAGATGTGAAAGCCATCTAAGTGGACAGTTTGAACATGAAAAGAAGCCCAAGAGCAAGCCCATGAAAACATGCTTGAAGGACAAGAAATTCAATCAAAAGCTATCAAGCCGAAGATCAAGGAAACTTTTTAAATCGGCCAAGAATCGCAACAAAAAAAAATCACTTATTTAGGAGATCTAGATCCACTTATCTAGGAGATCTAGATTCATTTATCTAGGTTATCTTTTATTTAGTTTTTTAATTTATGTTCTTAAAAGGCTATATAAAGCCACCAAATTTTATGTTTTAGTTAGTTGTTGAATTTTGATAAAAGAAAGCTTTTGCTTTTCGGGAATTGGAGAGATCATTTTCTTCCTTTGGTGAGTGATATCCAAAGAATTCTTTGGTGCGTAATATCCAAAGTCCCTTTCGTGAGAGTTATATCACAAAAGAAACTCGCAGCCGTGTCCTTATCCAAGGAGGTGAGAAGCGTTGCGTTCATCCATCACGTGCGGTGCGTTTCGTGCCCACATCACATTTCCTTTTTAAAACATATGCTTAAAACATTTATGCACATTTTCAAAACCATGATGGTCTATGAGATGAATGCATACAATTCTACTATTCTATTCCATATCAATGCAACATTTTCCTTTTCTTTCTTTAGTGTTTCTTATTAATCATCAAACAACCACTTTTAATATTTTCTTAACAATCAATACTATCCTTACATCAATAATAATGTGAAAGCATGCAAGCAATTCAAACCATAGCACAATAATAACCTTATATACACAATCAAACAATTTCTATTCTCTTGTGATGTAGGCCAAAATGCCATAAATATATAATATCACTTATCTTAAGTCCTTAGGTAGTTTAGCACTTAAGATTCTTCTTCTCAATACCTTCAAAAATCCATAAACATTCATCACAATTCAAGATTAGAACATGATCTTTTACACATACATCTTAAGGGTTTTCTCCAATTCTCATCTATCTCTGAACAACATACTTCTACAATATGAATCCAAATCCAAAAATTCTAGGACCTATGTCTTCCTTAAAATTTCCCTAATAACATACTCAAATGGCTTAACCCAAAAATTCCAAGAAGACAGTCAACGGAGAACAATCATTTATCCTAACCAAATTTCAACTTTTCAACCTTATTTACATCATCTTCCTATCATACTCCTATATCTTCATAGAAATCTTAACAAAAGAGTAGAGGGTCTCAACATACCTTAATCCTTCTCTTCATCCTTCTTCTTCTTTCTCCCTTGTATTCTCTCTTTTTCTCCCAAGCTTTCCTTTCCTTTCTCACAGTTACTCTTCTCTTTCTCAAGCTTTCCTTTTTATAAACTTAACTTCCCTCCTTCAGCCTTTACAAGCAGGAAGTGGCGTATATTCAGGCATCCACTGCTGAGTAATCAATATCATCAACCAATAAAAACATAACATCGCAGCTCATTCCAGGCGACCGTTCACATTACAGGTCAATCAAACCCTTCGGGTGATTAACTGCAATACAGCTTAAAAACAGACTCTGTGCATTTTCTTGGAAAACCAGTAGATCACCAACACTCAGTTGATCGACCGTAAATCCAACATTTACAATATTTCACGACCAAGATCAACCGTAAATCCCTTATGATCGACCACAAATCCATAAATTTCACAATTCTTGAAGAAGCCATGGATCACCAACACACACAGCCGATCATCCGCTAAATTCCCTGTTTTGAATCTGTTAAATCTATACTTAAGTTGAACGACCACTTGACCTACTTGATGGACCACAAACATACAGAGAGCCCTTCAATACTTATTCTACACAATCAGTGGTCGATCAAGCATTCACACTGATCGACCACTCCCCTGCAAATCCTTCTAAAAACATATAAAATCCACCCTTCCAACAACCAACAATCACAATCACAATCACATTTCCATACTAATATCATCCAACATAACTTTAATTATCCTCAAATATCAACATTATCATCCTAGGCTTAATATAACCAAAAAAATTTGGGGTATTACACATGAAGAGACTGAGAAGCAAAAGAGTAGACTAAAACAATGCAAAACAAGCTGCAGACAATGCAAAAAGACATCGGTTGTTGACCCTTGGACATCCCTCGTGGTCGAAGAATGTTCGTTGTTGATCATTGGGCGTCGCCATTGGATAGGCCTTGACTTTGACGTGGTTGCGATTGCGGCGTGTGCTTCTGTTTTATTTGGGGGAAAACGTGATAGGAAGGTCAACGTTGCTCATTTCTCATAGTTTGATATTTTAGTTATTAACAAAAATTTTTTTAAGGTTTGCCTTTTTGGTGATTTAAAACTATAAGGTTTGTTTTATTAATTTTCCTTTTTAAAATGGCAGAACCATTGGCATCACTACCTTACAACTATTGTAGTGCGACTCCAGAAGTTATGCATTTCAAAACACTTTTTTGGGGTCGCAGCAACACCTTCTACAACTTTGTAAATTCCAAACAAAAAATCATTTTTTGTTTGACCCAGTCTAGACATGAGCATGATTTTTATAGTTCGATTTGGTCCACCACAGAGACTGAGACTAAATTATTATTTAGCTCATAGAGAGAGATCTTAAAACAAGATTATTGGAAGACTTGATTAAAACAAGATAATTCAATTCGAGGAAGTCTTATTGATTTAAATTCGAGGTTTTATTTCTATAATCATGATAATAAGATAGTAAATAAATAAATTGTGTGAAAAACTATATGTAACGTGGATAAATTATTATAATATAGAAATTTATAATAAAAGAATGTAAACTCTCTTGTTTTAAGAAAACAATGATAGCTCCAATACAAGGTTTTGGGTGATTAACTTCTCTCATTCAGGCTCACTCCACCAGAACTACCACCTAAAAAATAGGTAGTCGATTAAGATGAGTTTACTAAATTTAGTATGAGATTTCTAATATCATATTCAATGTTTCGAAAACTTACATTTTTATTAACTTTGTGTAGATTTTATTATTATTCTTCAGAAAAAAATTTGAAAACAGATTTGTCCAACTTCTAGTGAGACAAGTATAAAAAATGTAGCATACATAGTAAAATATCATCACCACTACTTTCTAGTGAAAAAACATCATTTTATTTAGAGTAATGATAGGTTTAACTTCTAATTTTACATTCTAATCTTTTCTCTTGATGTGTTATTTTTTAATTAGTGTAATTAATGTCTTATTTTAACTAATTATTTATTTTAATTTTTATACTAATTAATGACTGACACATAAGAGTCACATCAAGATATATGATTAAAGTATATAAATAAAGGGTAAACTTAACATTACCATTTTATTAAAAATTGTGATCACACATACTATTCAATTCCCAAAATTAGTTTTACAGTCTCAATTCTCCTAATCACCAAACATAACTAAGCATAACAAACCCTAACCTAGAGACATGTCGGACGAAGCAATTCCTGATCAGGTTTGAGGAGTCTCACTTCCATGCCTTTATATTGCCTAAAGAGCAGACTCATCAACTCAGATCCACCGACCAAAAATTCAAGATATAGATGTTTATAACTACCATGCATATTTGAATAAACCATGATGAAAAAGTTTTGTATATGCATATAGTAAACACTGAAATATTATCAAACAAATTAATTTACTTTTTATGCTCAAAATATGATTTTGAAAACATGAATGCAATAATTGAGGATAATAAAAAAAAACTCTTACTTGGTGCGACCTCTTACCACATTGATACCATTGTGATAAGGAATTTATTTATTTACTAGGCAACTTTTAAAATTTTATTCAAATCATGAACTTGTCTATAACATTTGAAACATTTCTACGAATAATTTCATGTGTAATATGACATTTTAGAATTTAAATAGAATGACTAGTGTTACAATTAGAAATTTATATATTCGCGTAGTGAAAGATTATATTTTAATCAAAACATAAAATTTATTTTATTAAGTACATTACATAATTAAGAAAGTTCGGTGTGGAAAATTAGAAGATTCAAGTAACGAAATAATGTGTAAGTGTCCGCGGATACTTAATTTCATATGGACTTATAGTGTAATACCCCGACTTCTTATATCGGAATTTAATAAGGATAATTGGAAAGTAATTAGGGCATCTAAAATTATTGGATAATTATCGGTGTATTACCAAGAACGTAATCGATGTATTATAATCTAGGATAATTATTTAAGTTGGACTCGCGATATTCGTTAATCGGTATTCCAAATAAGTCAGAAATTAGGAATGAGTCAATTAAAATACAGTATGGGCAGTTGACATATAGTTACATATTAAGTGAATGAATAAAATTATGTGAGGAATTAACATAATGGGGATTAAAAATAAATAAAATGAATATTAATTGAATGAAGTTAGAAATTATTGGGATAAAATAAAAAGAAAATATTAAGTGGGGATAGGGGGGCTGAACCGGTTCGACTGAACCGGTTCACGCTAGTTTTAGTGCCAGGTTTAGAAATTGAAAAAGGGGTATCTGCAGACGGGTGCGGATGGCGACCTGTGACCCGATTGTGTCCAAACCTAGTCCGCCCAGTTCGGGTTGAGCCCTTTGCTGTCAAGGATGAACTTTCCACGTTGGCCCTTCTTTTCTAGCCTGGATTCGCACCCCTCGTGGTGGACAACCTCTGAAAAGGTGGATAGATTTGTGGGATTACTATCGGGCGTGTGAGAGAGAGAGAGAGCTTGTACTCTCTGCCTTTTTATTTGGCAAAGAGCGTCTTGCAATGTGCTGCGAACTAGAGGTTTGGGTGAGAGCTGGAGTGATGCTTTGAGCAAGTGTTAAGCCGTGTGTGAGCTGGAATTGGTGTTGAAATTGTTGACCGAGTAGTTGGAGCTGTTACTCTTGGGTCCTTCATGGGTCTATTGCAAGTAAAGCCTTCTCTTGGTTTTGGGAATTTATTGAAATTATAGAACTAAAGGTAGATGATAACAATGATGATTTATGCTCTGTTAAATCTGGGATCTGTTTGATTGTTAATGTGGATTTGTAGCTGTCAAATGGTTGAGTTCTACTGTTGTTTGAATTTAGCTTTGTAGTAAATGCAGTATATTGTTGGAAATGTGTTGTTTGTTCTATTGATTTATGAGGAGGATAAGTGATGAGTTACTCTCTGTTTATTGGACTGCATCTTGGTATATATGAGATGAAGAAATGAAATGAATGGAAGAGTTATATTATGATGGTAACGCATGATTAAAGGACGAATCTGTGATTGGTGTGAAGTGTGAACATGCTCTGTTGATTTAAATGGATATTGAGTTTGATTATGAAATGCCATAACGATAGATGTTTTTAATTATGAAGGTATTGGAAGAGGAAGAAGAAGAATAGCAATTAAGTGCAGTACGCGCTAAAGTTTTGAGTAAGGAATTTGGGTGTCTTAGCCATTTAGAGGCCCTACACCGCAAATAGAGTGCGTGAGTGTATCTAATTGTTGATTGATAGTGTAGATTTCTTTATTGTTAATTGTTTCCTTTAACTGGCATGGATTTCCTTTGATGATAGTATAGTTTTCCTTGATTGTTAGTTTATTTCCTTTACTATGAATGTGTTAGTTGATAGAGATCAATGTTGTGATAAATGCTTTGAATGTGATGGTTGAATGTAATGAGTGTGAAATGATGCATATGTGGAGGATGAGGAGTATGAACGGATTAAGAGTTTCCTTAAGCGTTATGATACCTCTTGTTTACTTGCTATTTAGTTCAAATTCTCTACATTGATCAAACTGCCATTCTTTTCTTAATGCACATGTTATCCTGCCGTAGTTCTGTTTAGTTAAATATCTTTGTGTCAAGCATGATAGTTAAATAAACTGTCAATTTCTTTCCTTCAAATGCATGTATTGTGCTATCATAAATTGTCTTGCCATCTCCTTGTTTGATACCCATGTTAAATTGACAAGCATGTTAATTAACTAGATGTAATTAACTAAAGTGATTAGTTAGACTTGAACGTGCTAATAACTAGTTGCAAATAATAACAAATTCTTGTTGTCTAGTTATTAACTATAAGCTGATATTTCCTTTGTTATATGTTTCGCTGCCATTTATTCTGTCATCACTATTAATTAATGCCTTTGTGTAAATTACAAGTTTTACCACCTATCCTAAACATGTCAATCAATTTAGTTTAACTAATCAACTAGCTAATCAAAGCATGTGAACTAATTAGTTAAGCAAAGCCTATAAACTAATTAATTGGTGTTTATAACCTTTCGAGCATGTTAATGAATTAGGATAACTAAACAGAGAATCATAATTGAAAATTTTCTTTGAGCATGTTTAATTAACTTAAGTATGTGTGTAATTAACTAACATAATTGTAAGCCTTTCCTTAAGCATGAAATTAATTAGGATCACTGATTGTGATCACTAATTAACTAAGTGATACCGGTTTAACTAATTAACTAACTAATCTAAAGTCCTTGAGTATGTTAATATATTAGAGTAATTCATTAGAAGTGAGCATGATAATTAACTAGATCGATTAACTTAATTAGAAGTTGTGCATGCTAACGAACTAGAGTAACCAAGTAGAACTATAATCGTAATCTTTTCTCGAGCATGTAATCAACTAGAATAATTAACTAAAGTAATAACTAAATTTCTTTTTTCAGCATGTAATGAACTAGGTTAATAATAATATTTCATTTTTCCTTGTAAATATTCTGTGCATTTCTCATTTCCGCAATTTCCTTTAATATGGTTATATTGTCTCTCACTGCAATTTCCCTTACTATGATTTACCTTATTTAAAAATAATAGAGATGCTTTATGTTGCTAGAAAAGAATGGAAAGGATGAAAGAAGAATGAATGAAACGTAAACAAATTAAGCGTCTCATCGACTATGTGAACAATTGTTTTACATTACCTTTGTTATTGTCTTCTTGGTGCTGCCCATATTCTTGTTTATAAATTACTTTTGTACTGAACCCGAGCATTATTAGTTGACTAGGATGAAAGCAGGCAATCATCTTGAGCATGTAATTAATTAGGATAATCAACTAGACTATTAATTATAGTCGGTTTAATCAATTAGAATAAAAGCATGCATAATTGACTAGAATAAGAATTACCAATTTACAAGCATGTTCCCGTTATTTGTTGTCTATGCATGTCTCTATTTCTAATTGCCTAAGCATGTTAGTTTAAATAAATTACTTGCATGTTTACTGTACCATCCCTTTATTTGTATGCATTCGCTGTTCCAATTTGGTGTTGTACTTGTTTTCTGTTTTGCGCAGTTATTTCCTTCTATTATATGCTTTACTTTCTTTATATGCGCTTTCATTTACAGTTACCTTTACTTCAATGAGCATATCAATTTCTATTAATGTATGTTATAATGCATCATGAATCATGCTAGGATGAAAATGTATAATCATGCATAATGTTAATAGAAACTAATAGGGAGTGCCGCCGGGGGTGGTACTCACGCATGCATTAGGTGAGGTAAAACGAAGAAGATGATGGAAAAGAAGAAAAAGGGAGTTGGGGGATGGTAGGGTAAGTACGGATCAGCTAAGTAGACAGGATTTAAAAGAGAACGTTACCTTTCCCTTGTTGGGACTGCGAGACTGTTTACTCTAGGTGGTTGAAGCTGACAAAGATCTACCTACCGCCACAGATTTCTCCAATCTCCAGCTCGATGTACGAGAAACGAATGAATGAACTAAGGTGAAGTAATGAACGAGCAAATGACGTAATGAAATGATTGGTTTAGGTGGCCCCCATTCCAGAAAGGACTAAAGAGAGGCATATCATATTGCATAAACTCTTTTCCTTACTGGGCCATTAGGCTCACGTATTACTCGTGGTGTAGGTACAAACGATGAACAGATAATAAGCAGACAATAAACAGATCATAAAGCAGAGATGAGGGATTTGCAGAAGCGAGATTGAGGCTGACCAGGCTAGAGCGAGAAGAGAAAATGATTGTAATTAAGATGTAATTAAATGTTTAGTTATTTCATTAAATTATTTATGCTTTCGCAATGTTTTAAACAAATGATTTTATAACGCTTCCGCATTTTATTTATTGGTTTTTATAACAAGTTTAAAGAAAGGTTAGTAGCAGGCTGGTTTAGCGTCGCACTCTGATTTGTTTTAAAAGCGATTTCAATGGTTTTATAAAAAGCTCAAATTTTCACATATTTTAAAGGATTTACGAAAAATTAGGTCGTTACATATAGTTGCACACGTGATGGGTCCATGGATACTTGGGTTAGGAAGGACACATGGTTGCGCATGATGATGCGGAAATGGGAAAAGTGTAGAAGAGTCTCGGATCTAAGCGGTCGACTAGTGTCTGAAGGGTGGTTGACCAGAAAACTCACAGTTTCAAAATTTGACACCTTTGGATGATTTGTGGTCGTCAGGATGGACTGTATGTAATACTCAGAACTTCTAAGTCACGATAAACTTAGAATAAGGATATATTATCTTATGATTTTGGAAAACTAATTTAGGAAATGGAAGTTGAAGAATTTAAAGTGGACCAGTAAGTATTGTCAAGTGATATTCAGAATAAGTCGAGAGTTGGAAGTGGGTCGATTAATATACGAAACGTAAATTTGACATATATATACATTTTTAATATTAATTAAGTGAAAGAAAGGATTAATTAAATAAAGGAAGAAAAGAAGAATTGAAATAGAAAATGGGAATTAAAATAGAAAGGGGTGGACTGAACCGGTTCATCTTTAAACCGATCCAGTTTGAGAAAGGAGAAAGAAACAGCCGTGGACCATTTTGAGAACAGAGAGAGGGAGAGCGATTCAGGAGAGAGGGCTCGAGCGACAGAGGAGACTCGAGCAATGGACTTCGAGATGGAGAAATGCGGCACTGGAGGTGCTGTACGGCGAGTTGACAATGGCGACATGAGGTACAACGAGTCGCGATGCTGTGGGAGCTAGGGCTTGGAGCAACCGAACCCGTGAGGCGATTGGAACAAGCTCCTGTGAGTTGGAGTTTTTGCAGTGCCAAACCGATGTATGTATTACGGTAGAATTTGTGCTCTGTTAATTTGGTTCTGCAATTGGTGATGGGTGTGGAAATCACAGAGACGAAGTGGCAGGGACGAATGCAATGGGTGATTGACATGTGAGCTCTACATTAACCGGTTCCAGCTGGGTTGCCTGACCTGAGAAGAAGTGTTGATCCCTAAGTGGCTGGGTTCTTGTAATTCCTCCACGTTGGCTTCTTTTACAAATGGCAATTGCTAAGGGGTATTAACTGAGGTGCTTTGGGATTTATGAGGCATGTGATGGAAGCCCCTATGAAGAAGAAATAAGAGAGACAGAGGGAGACAGAAGGGAGCAGCTGTGAGCTGTGAAGGAGAGACAAAGAAGAAAAAGGGTGAAGGAAATGAGCCAAGAGAATAGAAGAAGACAGAAGAAGAAGAAGAAGAAGAAGGGAAATGAGGTGCTCTCGGGTCTGCTTGTCTTCAAGTAACTATTTGCTTCCTTCATGAATTTATGAATTTATGCAAATAGTTGTTGAAGATAAATGAGTGCTTTGTTGTTGGGTAATACTCCTGTGAGTTACTGCTTCTTGGTTTGTGAATGAATTGTTGTTTGCCATTTGGTTATGAATGGTTATGCTCTGTCACTTTGGATTATGTTCTGTGTCCTGATTGCCAAATGATAAATGTATTGGGGTTATGTAATTGTGTTGGGATTGAGGGTGGATCGATTCAATTCAGTTTTTGACCGAATTAGAACAGAACTGACTCGGTTCGGTAATTGTTTTGAAAAACTCGAACCGACTCAGTTCGGTTTTGTTTTGAAAAACTAAAACTAAACTAAGGACAACACCAAATCGAACCAAAAACTAAACCTCAGTTTCGATTCTCATCGGTTCAGTTTTGGTTCGGTTTAAATTTTTTTCGTGTCTTCGATTTTTGGTTTTCGATTTTGTAGTCTATTTTCTTGGTTCAATCTTTTCGATTTTTTGATTGATGCTTGTGCTATAGGACCAAAACCGACTACATATTTTGATTGATGCTTGTGCTATAGGACCAAAAGACATGGATAGCTTTGGTCTCTCTCTAATTCAACCTGATTTTCTTGTTTACTCATTCTAAAAAATCTATGGTGAAAACCCATCTAGATTTGTATGCCTGTTTGTTAAAAAATCAACAATTCAAATATTGGAATCCTCTTCATTAGCAAGAATTGTGAATCTTGTTCAGCCAGAAAAATTGATTCAATTTGCAAGGGAATCTTCTAATAGTGACATAGAACCTGAAAAACCAACAGTAGTTTAGATAGACAATTGTCAGCTAGCCACATCAAGCTCATTCTCAGGTCCCATGTCATTTCAAGCATCAAAAGATGGAAATTCAACAGATGAAAACCCAAAAAATCTTGGCACTTTCAAGTTCAAGGAAGAAGAAAATTCTTAGACTCAAACTCATAATGAAACTGAATGCAAGTGATTGGATCAAGTGGACTCACTAGAGTGTATATCACTAGCTCTCAGAGTTCCAATATCTTAGTCAAAACCATTCATAAACACTAAACATAACTTCAATAATAGTCTAACATCTTAGTTAGAAATCTGAAATTCAATCATAACAGCAAAGTAACACAATCTTATGTCATGAACTAGAACAAATTAATAAACTTGTTCCCGCGGATAGCAAAATTAGCAAAATCAACAAAATGAACAATTAGTAAACGTGTTCCAGCATGTAGCAAAATTAGCAAAATCATCAATTATGTCATGAACCAAAGAACACAATACGAACCTAGTAAAATTAGCAAAATTAACAAACTCTTGTTAATGCATTTGAAACAAAACTAACCTACGAGTTACGAGTTGCGAGTTCAAACAATGTGTGTGAAGTTGCGAGTGAAACTTCGAGTTGCGACTTCTTACTTCAAGCTGCGCTGGAGACCAGAGTGGATTACTTTGGACTTGCAGAGTGAGAACAGTGAGCTGGCCCTATCGACGATTCACTCTATCGCAGGTGACACCATGACGGGAAAATCTGATTTCATGAATCGCGATTTCCACTTAGATTTCAATTTCACGGTATCACTATGATTTTGATTTCATGGTATCACTGTGATTTCGATTTCCGCTAGGCGCCGAGGGACTATGATTTCTGATTTTCCCCGAACTCACTGTGATTTTGAATTTCAATCAAAAGAACTATTGAAGTACAAACTGAGTTAGGGCACACTGCACAATTTTGGTTTTTTTTTTTAATATGGTCGGTTCAGTCGGTTTAGATTTGGTTTACTCAATTCATTCCCCTCAAAACCAAGAACCAAACCAAATCTTTCAGTTTGGTTTGGTTCGGTTCTAACATAGGAAATTGCTCTTATCAAAACCTAATCGAACTGAATAAAAATATTCGGTTTGATACGGTTACCCGGTTCGAACCGAACCGATTTCCACCCCTAGTTGGGATGATCGTTCTGTATATCTGGGTTCTGTTATTATCCATGATTGAAGGGTTTGATTTATGGATTTAATTATGTTAAAGGTAAAAGTAGAAGATAAAATGAGGGTATTAATGTTTAATGGATGTTGTGAAGTCTGTTTGGTTATTTCAGGATGTTTATGCTGTTAGTGAAGCTGTTGTGTTTCATTGGTCGCTGCTTCATGGAATCGGTAAGAAAAATGGGTTAGGTTAAGGGAATTAGCCTATGTTGTTTATTGAGCTAAATGTTGGAACTATTAGCCATCATGGTTTATGGAATTCGGTGGATGGTTATTAATAATTAAATGTTATGGATTTGTGAAGGTATTAAAGGAAGAGGAGGAACCTAAGTGCTGAAACACATTACGGACCCCCCAGATAAGTGATACGCATGGGCTTTGGTCTTTAGGGCCCTATATCGCAAGAGTTAGGATATGTATGCTGACTGTTTACTGCTTTAATAGAATATTAAGGTTGTTTACTACTTTATTAGAATAGTGTGATATTGAACATGTCTACTGCTTTACTAGAATAGTAAAATATTGAGCATGTCTACTTCTTTATTAGAATAGTAAGATATTAAAGATGCTTTATTAAATAGTAAGATATTGAGCATGTCTACTGCTTGATTGGAATAATTAGGAATAGTGCATGTGTTTGGCTAGTGGAGGCCTACATCATGAGACTAGAGTCTGTGTGTTTAAGTGGTGATGTTTCTTGAATTTCCTGCTTAGTTTAGCTCTTTGTTACTTAATGCATAACCTGTGAGTTGAAAACATATTACCCTATAACTAGTTAGCTCTCGGTTATTAATTGTTAGTTTAACTACAAGTAGTTAGTTGCCTATTTTATCTCTATTGTGTTTTGATACATGCTTCTGCCGAGTTTAATTTCCTATATTATTGAGATAGTTGTTCTGTTTGTATATTCCTGCTTCTTTACTTGGTTGTTGACTAAATGGCCCTGTGCATTTAATTCGTTACAATGAATAAGAATATGCATGTTCTATAGAGAGGAAAGGTTAAAAAAGAAAGACTTAAAATGATAAGGAATATAGTTGAAAAAGAAATAATGTATGTGATGTGATATTCTGCATGTTTTTCCTGTACTTATTCCTTGCTATTGACTTGCGTTATTCCATGTTTTGACTTGCTTGCCTTAACATACATTATCTTGTTGTGATCCCTATTGTTATCGCACGTATTGTTATTTACTATATTGTGATTCCTGTTGATATTGCATGTATTGTTATCCACTATATTGTGATCCATGTTGTTATAGCATTTATAAACATTGTATGAACATGAATCATAATAATATAAACAATTAGGGATACCATGAGGTTGGTATTTGCATGAACATGTCTACTTCTTTATTAGAATAGCCAGATATTGAACATGTTTCATGAATTGTATTACTGTTTGCTGGGTGTTTATTAGAATTAGATTCTTTTAATGATATGTTTAATAGATGAGCATGTTTAGAGATTATAGTAATGATATGATAGACACTGTATGCATTCACGAGCATGACACACATCATGGTTTTTAAAACAATACAAAAATGGTGGTAAACATGAATTTGAGAAGGAAACGAAAATAAAACCAAATGTAAATAGACGAGCTCCAAGATAAGACCAAGGTTCTTTCCAGGTATCCTGAGATAGAGATTGTGAGATTGGCTTCAGGATAAGACCGAGGTTCTTTCTGGGTATCCTGGGAGCGAGATTGTGAGATTGGCTCTAGGATAAGACCGAGGTTCTTTCCGGGTATCCTGGGAGCGAGATTGTGAGATGGGCTACAGGATAAGACCGAGGTTTTTTTCGGGTATCCTGGGTGTGAGATTGTGAAATGGGCTCCAAGATAAGACCGAGGTTCTTTTCGGGTATCCTGGCAGCGAGATTGTGAGATGGGCTCCAGGATAAGATCGAGGTTCTTTCTTGGTATCCTGGGAGCGAGATTGTGAGATTGGCTCTAAGATAAAACCGAGGTTCTTTCCGGGTATCCTGGGAGCAAGATTGTGAGATTTGCTCCAGGATAAGACCGAGGTTCTATTCGGATATCATGGGAGCGTAAACAGCAAAGAAATGAAAAATGAAAAGAATGGTTAAATGGATGCTCACACATACTAAGTGTACAGTGTCCTTGATGGCTGATCACCCGAAGCGGACAACCATCATTTGGGCTGTAGGAATATCCATTTTTCCATTGAAGTAAAATAGATAAGAAATAAACACATAAAGAAAAAAAAAAAGATAAAAGTAAAGGGGAAGGTGATATGAGATATAAGTGGGTGGTAATCATGACCTAATGGACGCATCTTGGTCATCCGTGAGGTCAAAAGCCTTGAAGTGGGGCAGGAACCCCAACCACAAACAGAAAATATCCATTGGCCTGATGATTACTCACTTATCATCAAAAGTGATGCCTGCCAGATTAAGAAACGCAAACAGAAAAGATACGGAAATAGAAAAGATACAAAAACAGAAAAGAAATATAAGCAAAAAAGAAACATAAAATATAAAGATAAAGGAAAATGAAAATAGAAACAGAAAACAAAAGCAGAAGATGAGAATGTATTTTATAAGATGCATGGCATGTGCATTTAGATTCTATTTTATATCACTTACTGAGCATTAGGCTCATTAGTTTATGTCTTGCGATGTAGGTACACGCACGGGAATAAGAGAATAGGTTAAGGAGCAGTTGATGAAAGAGTTAAACGTGCGAATCTCGTGGTTGGCTAGGATAAAAGAATGTAAAGAGAGAAAGATGGTTTTGTAAAGTATTTGAATTGTAAAATGTTCTATTATAAATTCTTCCGATGTGTTTTATAAAATGCTTTTAAGAAAAAGATTTCATTTATTGTCTTTAAATGATTTTGAGAATGAAATAGTCTTCCGCTATGCAACTGAAAAGAAAAAAGATTTAAGTAAAAAGAAAGTTTTCAATTTTACATGTTTTCAAATGTAAGAAAGACCGAGTTGTTATAGTATACCTGAGCGACCAGTCGGCTTAGGGAAAAGTTGCTAAAATTACAACTTTTTTATTCCACCAAAGAACTCCTTAATTACTCAAAAAGGAAGAAAAGAGAGTTTTGATTACAATCTTTGATCACGTTCACCAATTGAAATTGGTTAAAAGATTGCAAGAGATAACAAGCCTAAGTAATTTTCACAACACTCGAACTCTAGGGTTTCAATCAAAAGCATTATCAATAATCCAAGAGAAAGAGGTTAGTCACAACTAAAGAGAAAGAGTTTTATTTATTAAAAAAAAAACTAAATTTTTATTGAGTCTTGGTGGGGTATAAATAGCCCAACATGAAAGCAATTCTACTAGAAATAGAATTGACTTATAGTTATCCTAAATCAACCTTTATCTACTTTATTCAAAATTTAAAAATTACTAGAATTTAAACTATAAGATTGATGCACACCTATAGAGAGAAAGGGGAGGGGGGTGGGAGTGAATTAGGTGAGCTAATTTTTTCGTGCGATATTGTTATCTCTAAACCCTAAGTGATTTAACATAAAATAATCATTCGACACATATATAAACGTAAAAAGTTAAGGGAAATAGATGCATACGGTTTGTTCACACCATTCAGCAACTCTGCCTACGTCTGCTCTCCAAGTTTCCAACTTGGAGATCCTTAATCCACTAACCTCCTCGGTTAGCCATGATTGGCTTCCTGGGTGCCAATCAAACATTTACAATGACTCTTCTTAGGGTGTCACCCTTTCCTTTTAACTATTATAGGGAGTCACCCTTTTTTATTACAGTTTGAGTACAAAAGTGCGGAATTGAAAATTATAATATTGAGACCTAACTCTAACAAATGAAACCTCTCAAGTTTAGGAAGGAGAGTTAGGCTTTGCACTCTAATGTAGAAAAGAAAATGAGTATTGATTTTAGTAGAGCTTTGCTATGGTTTCTCTTCGTTAATATTCAATTCAGAGTGCCTTCTATTTATGAAATCTACTCGACTAGTCGACCTCCTTCATTTCGGTCGACCACCTTCTGACCGTTTGAATGTTACCATTGCGTTGTACAATCAGATTGGTCGACCACTTTGTTATTGATCGACTGCTTCTGCACATCTCAGGAAATGGCTCGAATCTGTTCAATTTTCTGGTCGACCACTTTAGCTCCGGTCGACCACTTTCCAGCAGTTCTAAAATCTTGAGCTCTCTGTCTTATTTCTAGTCGACCACCTCTTTAAAACCAACCGACCGCTTTTCTATTATGCCTCTTTTGCAGTCTGTCTAGTCAACCACCTCTTCTCTGAAGTCGATCTATACTCTGTGTTTTGCTTTTCTTGAATCCTCTAAGTCCCAAATATCAATATATATACTACATAGACTTAGACAAACATGTTAGTAAACATTAATATCAGTATTAAGGGTATTTCTAATGAATATTAATAACATATTTACTTGATTTAACAAATATACAATAGACACCTTATTCAACATTTAATTAGTCATCGTCAAAACAAATAGCCTAATGTCAATTAGGCTAACATAAACTACCTAGGAGAACTTTAAAATAACTTGAATTTAAAATATCTAGGGAAACTTTAAAATAACTTAAAATTAAACTAACCAAAGACTTAAATTTGAATGAAATCTACCCCTGGCATTTTTGTGCCAAATTCACAGTAACCTCCTCATTGGTGAATTCTTTTTCATCTTGCCGTGTAAGTAAATGTTTTAACATCTCTTGATCCACTTCACTTAGCCTATTCTCTAACTCTTTTTGTAGCTTGGAATATGAAAAATATCACATTATATAATAAGTTGAAAGTTTCTTAAATTGAGCTCTATTGAAGACTCCTTGTGGCAAATCATCCTCCGTGGGTGAGAAAAGATTTGCCCTCAAATCTTGTATGTTGACTTTGCCTTTGGCTTCTTCACTTCCAAGATAAGGGAATAGATCTTGTACATTGAATACATTGGAAATTCTATATTCTTTTGGTAAGTCAAGCTTGTATGCATTGTCATTGATTTTTTATAAAATTTTGTATGGACCCTCGGCTTTAGCACTGAGTTGGACTTTCTTTGCTTAGGGTGTAACACCCCGACTTTTTTTAAGTTGGATAATTATCAGGGTATTACCAAGGACGTATTCATTAGATTATAATTTATGGAAATTAATGTAATTAAAATAAATAATAAATTAATGAATAAAAATTATAATGTTTGGGATAAATAATTTAGAAGAAGAAATTAAGAAATAATGGAGATTTAAGTGAGAGATTAAATTAGGAGGAGGTTAATTAATTTTAAGTGGACAAGAGAAGTGAACCGGCTCAATTGAAGAACCGGTTCATGCAGTCAAGTTGGTCCGGTTCAGAATTTAACTAATGAAAAAGGGAGAAAGATTAGGTTATTTTAAGAGAAGAAAATGTGAAGAGAGGGAGAGAGAGAGAAAGAGAGAGGGACGAGAGGCGAGAAGAGAAAGAGAGAGAAGGGTGAGAGACAGGGAGAGAGACGGCAATCGGTCAGGCGAGCGGCGACCAAGCAGAGGGACGAATGTTCGAGCGTCTCGGGTTCGTTCCGATGGGGGTGTGCTGCTGCAACGACGAATGGCACTGGATGGCTGCGAGCTGTGGTCAACGACGGGGTCTGCGAACTTGGGTTCCGGTCAGGCGAACGGTGGCTAGCGATGATTGGAGCGTCGGGCTTCGCGGTTTTGGTCCAGCGTGAGGCTCGGGTCGCCAGATATGGATTGTCGAACGTGGGAGAGCATTTACTCTCTGCTTTTTCCTTCTGGAAAAGAGTAATTCTCTCCGGTGCTGCAATCTGGAGAATTGAGAAAGAGTGGAATGAAGCAGCAGGAGGCAAGAACTCTCGGGTCTGCCCTGTTTTCTGGTCAGCTTCCTTCTCGGCTGTTGTGGTTATTTGGTTTCTGTTTTCTGGTTATTCATTTAAGGATTTCTAAATGAGCTACTTGATGGAATAATCTGTTGTTGTTAAGTTACAGTTTTGATTCTGAATGTTGGTTTGGGGTATATAACTGTTGGAATTGTTTGAGTGATGATACGTTGGAGTACTACAAATTATGCTATGTAGTTTTGATGCTCTGTAGTTTTGATTAACTGTCATGGGCTAGGTAAGGTCTCTGTGATGTTATTGATCTGTCATTTGTTTCCAAAAGTATGAATCTGTTGGATTTCGTCCTACTGCATAGTTGTGTTGGTTGTTGAAAAGCTGCTGTGTGATAATATGGAAAGTTTGCTGCCTTGATAAGATTAGAAAATATTGATATTGGTATTAAATTGTAGAAGATAAAATAGTGAAGTATAATTTGGATGATTATATTCTGCCTTTGATTGATGCCCCTGTTGATGTTGGGTTAAGTTCCTAATAATTATTGCAAGTGGATTAAGCTATTAAGTTGAGATAGATGTAGGTAGTACGAGTGAGTTAGGAATTCGAGGAATATACTTTGGTTAGATTAAAACGATTGTTAAAGGGTTGTTATTAATAAGTAAATGTCTTTAATTGTGAAGGTATCGAAAAGACGAATAAAGACAACATTTAAGTGCGAATGCGCAACAAGAATTGAGGTAAGGAATTGGACGTGTCATGTCCATGTGGAGGCCCTACACCACAAGTAGAGTGCGTGAGTGTGGTATTCCTTGGATTTTAGTTTTGTTCTTGCATTGATAGCTCTATGATTAATACTCTGCAGTTATTTCCTTTTTCCTAGATGATTTTCTGTAATGTTCCCTGCAATATTGTGTGGCTTCCCTTACTGCTATTGTTAGTTGTTAATAATGGTAGCTGAGAAATAGAACTATAAAATGATGAACTGGAAAGAGGAATGAGTGAGGATGAGATAAGCTTGAACGAGCCATGATTTCCTTTTCTTACGTCAATTCTATTTTCGTTGCTTATTCCCTTACTGCTGTTAGTGCGTTACTGTCATTTCCTGCTTTATCTAGTCAAATGTTAGTTTAGTTGAAGCATGTTAATTTCTTTTCAAGCATGTTAAATTAACCCGTTAGCATGTTCAATTAACTAACATGGTTAGATTGATTAACTAATATGTTTAATTGCTAATCAATGTAGTTAATTATTAATCAATTTAGCATGTTAAGCCATTGAATAACTAAATTGAGCATGTTAACTAGTTGTTTAATTAGTAACAAATACTTGAGCAAGTAAACTAATTAGTGAGCATGTAAACTAATTAACCGAGCATGTAAAGGAACTAATAACTAGCATGGTAAATCAATTTACTAGTATGTAGATTGATTAACGAGCATGTTTAAATTAATTACTAAATGTTAGATTAACTAACTAGTGTATCCAAATTGGCTAACTAGTATATTCAATTAGCATGTTTAAATCAATTAGCAGCAAGTTAATTAACAGGGTAAGTAACTAGACAATGAGCATGTCAAATTGAATTAACTAGACTTGGATATGATGAGACAAGCATACTAATTAACTAACTAATCGAACTCTTGAAGCATGTTAATTGACTAGTGGGTTAAATAACTAAACCTTGAGCATGTTAACTAACTAGTAAGTATGTAAATGAACTAGGATAACAACTAAAATAGTTATATTATCTTCTATGATAATTCCACTTGGGTATGTAATGAACTAGGTTAGTATTAATAGGTTATTCCCCCTTGGTAATATTTTGGGTATTTTTCTTTACTGTAATTTCCTTTAATATAATTATATTGTCTTTTGCTACAATTTCTTTTATTGCTTTACTTTACTATAAAATGATGAGAAAGATGAAAGAAAGATGAACTAAGTATGAATGAATTAAGGGTTTCATATCTAAGTGAATGAAGGTTTTTATTATTGTTTTCACAGTGTTGTTTATAATATTGCTTATAATTGTTACCATGTTATTTTTCCATCGAACCCAAGTATGATCAGTTACCTAGGATAAAAGCATGTAATCAATACTTGAGCACGTTTAATTAGCATACTTAACTCCATTAGTAGTACGTAAATGTCGAGCATGTTAATCATAATTAGTAAGCATGTTAACTAACTATGATTAATTAGTGAGCATGTTAAATTACTACCAATTAGAATGAATTCGAGCATATAAATGAACTAAGATAATAAACTAGAATAATCACCGAGAACAATAAATGTAGGACGTATGTAAAATGACTAGGAAGCATGTAAAATGACTATGAAATAAATTAGGATATGATAGTATGTTTTGCATTCTCCTTCTATGCTTCACCGTTTACAAGTCAATATTATGATTGTTCTCTGTTGTGTGCTTTTAACTACCGCTATTTATTATATGCGCTTTCCATTTCAGTTTGCTTTCAATTACAGTTACTTTCGTTTATGCGCACTTCAATTATTGTTAATGTACGTTATAACGCATCTGCAGCATAATAGGTTGAGAATGTATGGTTATGTATTATGTAATAGAAAGTAATAGGGAGTGCCACTTTGGGGTGGTACTCACACATGCATGAGTGAGGAAAATGTAATGAACGATGCTATGAATGAATGATGCAATGGGGGGTTGAAGGGTGGATGGTAGTTCGGATCTAATCCACATAATGTTATAAGCCGATCAAACTATTCCATCTAGTACGTGTTCCTTCAACTTCCAACTTGATGTACGAATAATAAACGAATGAATGAAACGTAATGAAAAGATTGGTTTGGGGCGGACCAATTCCAAGTGAACTAAAGAGAGGCATGATCATATTGCATATTCTCTTTCCTTACTAAGTCTTTGGGCTTACAGTTTACTTGTGGTGTAGGTACATGTGTATGCACGAGAAGAACGATGATGTAACAACCCGATCCTAACTTCTCCGTTAAACGATGTAATCAAACTTTGGAGGAATGAATTGGCGTAATATATGTATTTACATCGTCTCTTTATGTGTTAAATTATGACTTGCAATTTCGTGAAGAAATCAATTTGGATAAAAACTTGGTCGATAAACGCAAAGAAATTGGATTGTTGAACCATTAGGACGCATACGGACACCTTTACAGACTAGAGGTGTCGTCCGTAACACACCTGGAACGTAGCCCAGACTTGGGGACGACTCGGGATGCCATCCGACGTCTAACCTCATGCTGATGAGGAGTTTCAGACGCAAGACGTGGACGATGTGGATGAGACAGGACGCGTCTGCATCGAATCTGTTTAAGTCTGGAGACTTTAGGACAATTGCGGACGACTGCAGACGATATGGAGAGGTGTCCGATTTGAATCTGTCCAATTTTTGTACACTTTCGGACGAAGCATGTGGACGATGCGGACGAATACAGGATGCGTCCGCATCGAATCTGTCCATTCTGTGGACACTTTCGGACCACCCGGACGATACATGCAGAAGCCAAATGGCATCCGAACCCTAACTGCGGACAGTACGGAAAAAGGTGAGGACACCGATTTTCGTCCAAAAGTCAGATTTTTTCCTGCGAAAGTTGGTCTTGCGTACGATGCGGACGCGAAGATTGCGTCCATGACCGTCCGAATCATCGCAGAACGACGGAGTCAGGGATTTAAAATCAGCATAAAAAGGATGCCCAACCAATAAAATCACGGTCTCTCGACATAAAATCACACGTCAATGACCGACCTGCATGATTTTCCACTTTTCCCCCTTGCCACTAGTACAAGTTGCCCCTTAGAGGACTCTATTTCTTCAGCCCTCCTCTCTTCCTCCTCGTTGTTCTTGCTGGAGGTCTGGTGAGTTTCTGCTATGAGGGAGCTGCTTGGGTGGAGAGTTACTGCGGTTGTGAAGGAAACTCCAATGAAGGTAAGAAAGTGGGTAGTCGTTGGCTTGAGGAAGCCCTACCCACAAGTATAATGTGTGTGTTGCATTGGCTCTGTTACATGTTTTGTCCTGGTGTATTCTTTTGTTGTTGTAGTTTTGCTTACTGTAGTTCATTACCCTTCACTAGTTGGTATTACTTAGTTGTGTGCTCTGGACGCTAAGCCTTGAGTTTCTCTGTCGTTATATTTTCATACTTGTTCAATGATAAAACTAGATTATGATATCAAGTTTAGCAAAGGAAAGTTGTGAGACATGTATGATTACTAAGTGGATGAGCTGAACTAAAAGTTAGTATTTCCCTGTACTGTGAATGTTTATCCTGCAAAAATTTCATATTGTAATATTTCTCTGTTGCGCTTTGTGGTCACACTATATACTGCCCTCCACTGTTATTTCATTACCAAGCATGATCGCTTTAATACTTTTCATCTCTGCTATTATATTGGTGCTGCTATAGACACCTTACTGTTATATTGTGGTTGCTGCTATAAGAACACAACATATTCAATCTTAACCCATGATAACTCTAATGAATGATTACTCAAAGCATGTAAATTCTCTACTATTAAGTTTATTGCTGCTATTTATAGTCCCCGAACAAGCATGTTTCGTTATTCCATTTGTCAGTAAAAAGCATACATTTGCCATTCGTTCGATTTGTTTTTCGTTGTAGTATTTGTCTAATAAATGCATGTTTAGCCTCCGTTACCGTTGTTCTATTCAGTCAATAAAAGCATATCTTCACCACTTCGATTGATATAATTCGATGATGCTCGCGGTTATTTGTTAATTTAGAAGAGTGTTTTCGTTGCTTGATTTGTTATCCCTCACTACTATTTATAGTCAAATTGGAAGCATGCTCTACTGTTCCATTTCGTCGTTTAATCGCCATTGCTAATATCATTTCGAAGCATGTCTCGCTGTTTATTTAGACTTGTTAATTTACTGCTACTTTAGTCACTCAAAGAGCATGTTTCCGTTGTCCCTACCCGATGTTATCTCGCTGCTGCATATGATCGATTAAACGCATGTTCGTTGTTCTGTTTTCAACATTTCACTGCTTTAATAGTCGATTTAAAAGCATGAATAACATTTATTTTCTGGTATTTATCATCATCTAAGAAGCATGTCTCGCTGTTTATTATTCGTTGCTGTATTTAATTGATAAAACGCAAGTTAGTCGTTTTGTTTTAGATTTATATTCGTAATTGCACGCTTCATTCTCGCAAGAGTTTACTGTTTCTATTATCTCCTTAAGAAGCATGTTTCGTTATTTCATATCATTGTTTCATCTCATTATTTATTTCGATAATTGTACGCTGTTTTATGTCGTTAAAATCCGTCCCGTTGTTAGATTACTAACTTCATTGGATTTAATAGTTATAGACTGTTAGCCACTCTATTCAAGATTGATGATAAAGCATGCTTAGACTCCATTTCTTAATCATGGTTAAGCTTTGTGTGTCTTGGTAACTATGCTTAGTTAATGTTAATTTATCTGTTGGCATGATATCACAACATTCTACACTTTGCCTTCCTTATGTATGAAGTTGTGCTAATTTACTGTGAATTCTTTAAGTATCATTGTTCGATTTTCATGTATGTGCTAGTTTCGATAGAAGTGTCCTCATACATACATATAACATAAACAAAGTAGGGAGTACCCCATCGGGGTGGTACTCACATGCATGTTAAGGAAAGTAAAACGATAAGAAAAGACTAAGGAAAGGAATAAGGAAGTTGGGAGGCGGATGGGTAGTGGTCCTAACCTGACAATTAGGAAATGCCCCTACCTCATCGGGAACGGGACCTAGTTGTCCATAGGAGGTTAGGTCCGATCCACTATACCATCCCATACGGGTCTTCCAATCTCCAGCTCGAATTAGGAGTAACGAACGAACGAAACGTAATGAAATAATCGGTTTGGGTGGCCCCCATTCCGAAGGAAACTAAAGAGAGACATATGTATTTGTTTTCCCCCATTTCCTTACTGGGCGAAAGCTCATGTCCTTTATTGCCTTACTTGAATATTATTCGGAATATTATGTAGGCCTTATTTGGAAACTCAAAACCTTGGATTTTAAGTTAATGCTTTTTTTTTTTTAAATGTCGTTTTCCGTAAATTGTTAATAGTTCCTTGTTTTCGTAAATGGAAATTTCTTTTCTTTTTTTTTAGTTACGCTTTCGAAACTTTATGAATGAATTTTTATATCGCTTTCGCAAATCGTAAATAATAGTTCCTTACTATTTAATGAATGATAAAATGAGCTTTTGGCAACGATCGGATTTTCGCACTCTGATAATCTTTTTATGAAAAGATTTGTTTTAACTCCAAAACTCGTCGTTTTTAGTAAATGTAACACACTTTTAAAATGGTTAAGAAATCCGGGTCGTTACAGATGAGCATAATACAAAGCAGTTGATGAAAGATTTACATGGGCAGAACTTGCGGCTGGTCAAAGTAAAGACGAGTAAAGTAATTTGTATAATATAATGATTTGCTTAGCATATCTTAATTTGAATATTTTCACTTCCGCTATGTTTTAAATAAATTATTATTGCTTCTGCCATGTTTTAATAAATGACTTTCATAACGAATGAAATGTATGGATTTTGACGCTCAGTTTTAGCACTCTGATTATAAAGAATTTTAATTGTTTTACAAAAGTTTTAAATTTCGTGTATTTTAAAAGCTTATGAAAAATCGGGTCGTCACATGGGGAATTTTTCCTTCCTTAAGTTTAACCATAATAAGTCTCCTTCTTTGAATATCATTGGTTTTCTCCCCTTGTTTGCTTGTTTGGCATACATTTCATTCTTTTTCTCTATAACCTTTTTCCCCTTCATATGCATTGCTTTAACTGGATTAGCTTTATTTTGTCCATCCTTATTGATCAATCCATTATTTGGCAAAACAATGAGATCCATTGGAGTGAGGGGATTAAACCATAGACCACCTCGAAAGGAGTTTGCTGATTAGTACTATGAACACTTCGATTATAAGCAAATTCCACATAGGGAAGTTGTAAATCTCAATCCGTTAATCTCTTACTTACAAAGGTGTTTAATAAAGCTCCCATAGTTCGATTGACAACATTAGCTTGTCAATCTGTTTGAGGGTGAAAAGAAGTGATAAACATAAGTTTAGTTCTCTATCTTCTCCATAAAGTATTCCAAAAAGAACTTAAAATTTTCGTATCTCTATCCGACACAATTGATTGAGGAATTCCATGCATACTTACTGCTTCTTTGAAAAATAACTCGGCAATTTGGTATGCATCATCAACTTTGGTACATGGAATGAAATGTGTCATCTTTGAAAATCTATCCACCACAACCATAATAGAATCTCCTTTCCTTGCCGTGTGTGGTAATCCCAAGACAAAGTCCATACTTAATTCACTCATGGATGATTCGAAATATGTAATGACATATATAGACCATGGGGGGCTGTAGACGACTTTTAACCTTTTTGCATAGAATACATCTTTCTAATGCTTTGTGCACATCTTTTATCATGTGAGACTAGAAAAATAATTTCTTTAAAGCTTCATAAAATTTATTTTCACCATAATGGCAAGCGAGACCTCCTCCATGAGCTTCCCTTACAAGAGATTCTCTAAGGCTACATTGAGGTATACATAATTTTCCTTATTTGAAAAGATAACCATCAATTTTGTGATACGCTCCCTCAGACTTTAAACCACATTTTTAATACCAAGAGCTAAAATTTTTGTCTTCCTCATAGATTTGCTTTATACAATCAAATCCAAAAATTCTAGTTTTTAATTCAGAAAGAAGAGAATACCTTCGGGACAATGCATCAGCCACAATATTTGAATCTCCCTTCTTTTATTTGATCATATAGGGGTATCATTCAAGAAATTCCACCCATTTGGCATGCCTTTTGTTAAGTGTGTTTTGACCTTTGATATGTTGGAGAGATTGATGATTCATATGGATAACAAATTCCCAAGGGAGTAAGTAATGTTGTCAAACTACCAAAGCTCTTATAAGTGCAAGAAACTCCTTGTCATAAGTTGAATATTTCAAAGCGGCCCCTTTTATTTTTTTTTTTACTGAAATAAGCAATTGGCTTGCCTTTTTGCATGAGGATAGCTCTAATTCCCAATTTGGAAGCATCACATTCAATTTCAAAAGTCTTGCAAAAATCGGGTAGAGCTAAAATAGGGGCATTGCATAATGTTTCTTTAATAGTGTCGAAACGTACTTGGCATGCATTGGTCCAATTAAAGTCTTGACCTTTCTTAGTGCAATCGGTAATAGGAATCATAATAGTACTACAATTATTGATAAACCTCCGATATAATGATGTTAGCCCATGAAAACACTTATTTTGGAAATAATTCTAACAATTGGCCACTATTTTATTTCTTGGATTTTTGTTTCATCTACTTTGATGTCTTGCTTTGTCACTAGAAAACCAAGAAAATATACTTCTTTTGCACAAAAGAACACTTCTTTAGATTGCCATAAAGTTTTGCTTCTTGTAACTTCTCAAATAATTGTTGAAGATGATTTAAGTGAGCTTGCAAGTCAATACTATATACTAATATGTCATCGAAATAGACCACAATAAATTTTCCCAAGAAATCCTTCAAGGCATGGTGCATAAGCCTCATGAAAATGCTTAGAGCATTACATAATCTGAATGACATGACCATGCACTCATAAAGCCCATATTTGGTTTTGAAAGCCATCTTCCACTCATCTTCTTCTTTCATGCAGATTTGATGATAGCCACTCTTAAGATCGATTTTAGAAAATATAGTCGTTCTACTTGATTCATCTAGCATATCTTCAAGCCGTGGTATAGGAAATTGATATTTTATAGTAATTTAGTTTATAGCTCGGCTATCCACACACATTCTCTTGGTCTCATCTTTCTTTGGAACTAATAATATAGGCACTCCACAAGGACTAAGAGATTCATGAATAAGGCCCTTGTCAAGAAGATTTGTAACTTGCTTGTGTAATTCCTTAGTCTCCTCGGGATTTATTCTATAAGCCAAACAATTTGGTAATACAACTCCAAGAACAAGATCAATTTTATGCTTAAACCCTCTTATAGGTGGTAGACCATGAGGAAGTTCCTCTAGAAATACATCTTTAAACTTTGTAATAAGCTCTTTGATAGCTGTGGGTATGTCCCGCAATTCCTCTAGTCAATCTTGGAACATTATCAAAATAAGAGGACCACAACAAAGTAACAACTTTCTCAATTCTCTTTGTGATATAAATAAAGATTATTTACCTTTACCTTCCTTCTTCAACTCTTGATCTTTGCCTATTTGATCTAGACGGAGTGGCATCAATTTAATTAGTTTCCCGTTATGCCAAAATGAGTAGAAGTTGGTATAACCATCATGCATGGTTCTTTTGTTAGATTGCCAAGGGCGTTCAAGTAATATATGGCTTGCATTCATTGGTACTACTTCGCAAAGCACTTCATCTTCATAATCGCCCATTGATAATAGAATATTTGATGGTTTTGTTACCTTGATGTCTTCACGGTCATTAAGCCACTTCAAACAATATGGTGTGGGATGTTTGGTAGTCTCCAATTTTAATTTTTTCACAAGATTCGTGGAAGTCACATTAGTACAACATCCACCACCAATGATTAAAGAACATACATTTTCCTTGATTACTCATCGGCTATGAAAAATATTCTCCCTTTGGCCAACATCTTCATTATTGTGATGTGTGGAGAGGTTTCTACGAATTACCATTAATAAATGACCTTCTTGCGCGTAGACCATGGCTTCTTCCTCCTCTTTTGGTGTTATTAATTCTTCTTCTTCACTCTCTACCTCATTACCTTCTTCTTGGAGGATCATAACTCGTTGGTTTGAGCATTGAGAAGCAAAATGCCCCATGCCGAGACACTAGAAACATTTAATGTCTCTTGATCTAGTTTGAGGAACATTCTCTTTGAGGATTTTTCTTTCATGCTTTTGTTGGTCAAAATTTTTGGGAGGGGCAACCTTAGGGTTAGACTTTGGTTTCGGATTTGTGGCTTGACCTTGCTTGATAAAAAGGCGAGAGAATAAATTTTTGTCTTTTGCATTGTCTTTTCACTTTGAATGCTAGTTGTATGACCTCTTCCATATTATGAAAAACTTGTAGCTCCACCATGTTACCAATATCAACATACAAACCCTTGATAAATCGAGCGATTGTTTGTTCTTCTGGTTCTTCGAGGCAGCTCCTTATCTTTAAGGTTTCAAATTCAGTGATGTATTCTTCAACTGATAAAGTCCCTTGTTTTAGGCTTTGAATTTGCAAAAAGAGCTCTTTCTTATAGTGGTTGGGTATAAATTGATGTCTCATCAAGATTTTCATGGCACTCCATGTTTGAATATCTTGTTCTCCCACTCGCCTCCTCTTGGCTTTAAGATTTTTCCACCATAAACTAGCATACCTCATTAGCTCTAAGGTAACTAGATGAACTTGGCTTTCTTCGAGTAGTTGTGGCAAGCAAATACTTTTTCAACCTTTTCTTCCCAATCTAAGAAATCGTCCCCATTGCATGTACCTTTTAAGGGTGGAATGGAAAGTTTCACAAGTTTTAGCTCCTAAAAATTGTCATTGTGATTTTGTGGGCTTTGTGGCTCCTTGAAGTCGGATGAATTATCATGCACTTCCACAAAGTTTCCTTTCTCTAATCGTCCTCTTCTAAAAGCTCCATGTCCCCTTGCTCTAAGGTTTTGTGATGCTCGGTTGTCATGAGGTACCGTAAATCGCATTTGTTGAATCAAATTTTGCACCGCGTCTTTGAGTTGATCGAGTTGTTCTTGAAAGGAAACTTCGGTCTCCCTTATTGGGGGTTGTATGGGTGGTGCAGATTGGGGGTTTTTACCCTCTTGATGTTGTGCAGAATTTGCAGCACTCCTTGTAATCATGGTTGAAAGACTCGAATTCTTGGCTTTAATACCAAATGATGCAGAAACAGGCAAAGTGTAGAAGAGTCTCAGATCTGGGCATTTGACCAGTGTCTGAAAGGCGGTCGATCGGAAAACTCGCAGTTTTAAAATTCGTCGCCTCTGGATGATTTGCGGTCGTCAGGATGGACTTTAGCTGGGTGACCAATTAGCTTAGGGAAAAGTTTCTAAAATTATAACTTTTCTATTTCACCAAAGAACTCCTCATTGATTACTCAAAAAGGGAATTCTCACCAACAAGAAAAGAGAGTTTGATTACAATCTTCGATCACGTTTACCAATTGAAATTGGCTAGAAGATTGCAAGAGATAACAAGCCCAAGTAATTCTCATAGCACTTGAACTCTAGAGTTTCAATCAAAAGGATTATCAATAATCCAAGAGAAAGAGGATAGCCACAACTAAAAAGAAAAGGTTTTATTTATCAAAAAAATTGAATTGCCATTGAGTCTTGGTGGGTTATAAATAGTCCACCATGAAAACTTTAAAATAACTTGACTTTAAACTACTTAGGAAAACTTCAAAATAACTTAAAATTAAACTAACTAAATACTTAAATTTGAATGAAATCTATCCTTGGCATTTTTGTGCCAAATCCGTGGCAACCTCCTCATTGGTGGACTCTTTTTCATCTTGCCAAGCAAATATTTTGGCATCTCTTGATCCACTTCACTTGGGGTGCTCTCTAACTCTTTTTGTAGTTTGGAATCTAAAAAATAACACGCCATATAATAAGTTGAAAGTTTCTTAGATTGAGCTCTAGTGAGGACTCCTTGTGGCACATCACATGAGTTGTGTTTGCAGAATAAGGTGTATCCATAGAAGTGTTTGTTTTCGCAGAAGCGTTGGTGTCTCCGGTTGTGAGGTGGGATCCCCTGAATGAGGTTTGTCCGCAGAAAGATATGTGAACGTGACAAATTTGATTGACAGACAATGTGAGCGGATATTTGTATCTAGAGCATTGGTGTCCTCGGATGTGAGGTGAAATCCAAGGAGTGAGGTTTTTCTGCAAAAAGATATGTGAGCGTGGCAGATTGTGATTGACAGACAATGTGAACAGATATCTACAATGGGAGCGTTGGTGTTCATGGAAACGTTGGTGTCCGCAGATATGAGATGGAATCTGTAGAATGAGATTTGTCTGCAAAAAGATATATAAACATGGTGGATTATGATTGGCAAAAAATGTGAGTAGGGCAGATATTTACAGCAGAAGCGTATATGTCCGAGATGAAAACACACATGCCCGCGAAAACTATAGAGGACACGTTCAGGATGCATTTGTCCACGAAATTTTTGGACTGTGATTATAAAAATAATATTTTGGAAGAACCCTAATCATTCTTACCTTGAGAGCCACAAAGTTTTGTCTTTTCTGACAAAATCTCAAGAGGAAAACAAAACGCTCATAAACAAAATAAAGTGAAATAAAAGTTGACAAATTAAGGGTGATTATCCTAGGTGAACAAACTTCACTAAGACCCCAATGTAAGTGATATTTGCATGCATTTGACCTTCTGGCCTATATCACAAAGTGTTAGGGTATTTTTCTTTATGTTAAGTTGTTTTGCTAGTAAAGATGTTGATTGAGGATGTGTTTCTGTTTTATTCATAAAAACGTTGATCAATGATGTGTTATGCTTCTAATTGTTATCTTGATTACTTTTATCAGTTGCACGATAGGGATATGATGACATAATGACTTGGGTGACATACTATTCTTTTGTTTTGCATGAGAAAATTGATTGGACTAATATTAGGGTATTATGTTTTGTATGGTATGATCACCTGTGCATCTCATGTATCATGAAAAACGTTTTCATTAAGAAAGACAAAAAAACAAACTAAAAGACTGAATGAACATAAATAGTCACTTGTGGGGCGAGGTCAAGTTGGCTGTCTCGTATGAGATGGATCAACTAGTGTCATTCTCCCCTATACATGTTTTTACAAAATTAAATCTCATGCTCATGACATCTATGTATCTCTTACTGAGTTTTAAGCTCATAGGTGAACTTTGTGATGTAGATGAGGATGACTTTATTGATGTACTCGATGTTGGAAATGAATAATAGTTGTGGTTGAAGGAGTACTCTCATGGGTAAGGTTGATGCGTTGTTGGAGCGATATTGACTCGTGGATAAAGGCTTAAGGAAGATGATTTATTTTGAGGAATTTTCAATTAGTTAATTATAAAAGATTTATTTATGTGATAAAAAGGTTGACTTTACGTTAAAATACTTTAAATTTTCATAACAATTTGATATGACTTTACGTTAATCATAACAATTTGATGTTTTACTGGGATATATTTTCACTGAGTACACAAACTTGGAAGAATGCATTTCTTTCTTATGTGAATCACTAGAAATGGTCCTTTCGATGGATTTCTTGGCTTCTCTCATGTATTTCTTTTTATGAATCATCTAATTACGACTTTCTATTGTCTCTAAAAGGCTGCGCTGTTGATTTCTCAAAGGGTGTAACTCTCTCTGCTTTGTTGCTGGGCTACCAAGCACAGGTATTGCAAAATCTCTTTACTTTTCAATTCCTGGTGTGATCGATTTAGCTGTTCGAATAATCTAGACCTGAAAAATTGTGCATGTTTTGATGTTGGGAAACGAACAGGGGAAGGTGTTGATGGATCATCCGCCATTCAAGTTATTCGTATCGGTATCGGAATCCAAGTTTAGAGATCCAAGGATATGTGATATTGCTTACAAAGACAAAATAAAGGCAAAATCTGTTCATTTCATTAGAGAAAAGGACTGGCTTTAACTTCCTTCTAAGGACCTTGCTTTTGCCTTTGACAACCCTCTCATCATCAAGCACCCTCAAAGCCATACTGTACCAAGACTAGGTCAGCTCATTCATTCATTCACTCTACATACATATGATTGATTAGATATTGTCCGTTGGATCGAAAACATGATTGGCGAGTCTCTTTATAAGATTAGTTAACTAAAATGGCTCTTTTCATCGGCAGACGAGGCAGCAACGAAGCAGCTAATTGGGTGGGTTGAGGATTTGATCAGAGGCTGTGTTGTAGGAGGAGAAGATGAGAATCAGGTGAGAGAGGAAATAAATGAATAAGGGGATTGCAAAAGGGAGAACCTGAAGGAGAGGAGTAAAAGTGAGGTAATTAAGCTTATGGAAGCAGCCAAAGCTTAGAAAATATGCATCAATTATCACAAAAAAGGGGAAAGAGACTTTTCTAAACAAGTCTTCTTCCCACTGCGTGCACTTGTTCTAGTCTTTCTGCATGTTTTTCCTTGTGTGTTTTCTCAGTGAACTATCTTTGAAGAACCGAACCAATGGCCTCATTTTGCCGGTTGTTTCTTTCTGTTATGTTTGGTTGAAGTTATAAACAAAAAGTGTACCATTTGATGTCTACTCTTGAAAGTAAGCCACATTTCATCGTGTTTGTGTTACTCTAAGGGTGGCACCACTTTGCTTGGCTGACCAGTTACAAGTTCTAATAAATTTAATTATGGTTGGAATTATCTACTTGCTTTGCCTAAATCCCTCTTTCAGATGGTGGTTCAAGTGATGACAAACTGGTTCTCAGTTCTAATTCTGGTTCTAGATCTATTGGAACTGACCATTCGGTTCTCAGTTCAAAGAGTGAGGAACCAAAACTGAAACCGCAAGGAGATTTGGCAACCAAGAACCAGAACCGAACCGGAACCGAATCTTGGTTCCGAGTCGGTTCTTGGTTCTTTTTGGTTCTTGCCCAACCCTAGAAGGAGTACTCTCATGGGTAAGGTTGATGCGTTATTAGAGCGATATTGACTCATGAATAAAGGCTCAAAGAAGATGATTTATTTTGAGAAATTTTCAATTAGTTAAGTATGAAATATTTATTTATGTGATAAAAATGTTGAGTTTACGTAAAAATACTTTTATAAAGTAATTTATTTTATTGACAGTTGAGTATTGAAAAAAATTTACACTTATTTAAGTAGAATTTTGATTAAGAGTAATTACTTTGGATTTCTAAATTGTTTTATTGAAGATGGTATTCCACTATTTTTTTTACCTTTGGATTTTCACTTAGGTTCTTACAAAAGGTACTCCGTAGTTATATTCAAATATTCGAATTAATTTTATAAAAAAAATAGTATGAACAAAAAAGAATTTACGCTACGGGGCAAAAATATTGTCACTATATTATTCATTAATATAATATTTCAAAATATTAAATATGAGTGATGGAACAACCAGAATAGAATTCATCTCAAATTTATTCAAGAAAACCCATAAGAATTTACAAATTTTAATGTGTCGTTAATCTTAGACTAAATGACACATTTTTGTACATTCTAGAAATTGACATGGCGCTAGGGCTTAAGTTCATTGACCCAGGGATGCTAAAAGTGCATACCATCATCGCCATGCCACATAGATGGCAATGAGGTGAATCCAAAAACATGTTCCAGCTCCAGCGGTTAGAAATTTAAACTGTGGTCCATGTACTATGATAACATTTCACTGCCGGTTATAAATTATTGGCTAAAGTCTATTCATGAATAGACACAATCATTAGAGACTTTTTGATGAGAAGAGTTGTTTCAAGTTTATTGTATTACATGGTTGGATGCATGAGCTTATACTCTCAATTTTAGAATTTTAGTGTTCATAAATTTTAGAATTCAAACTCGAATTAAACTATAATTCACTAATTTGAGGAGATTTGGGTTCTTAGCTCCAGAGATTCACTCTGAGAATTCGATTGATCGAGTTTTCTAGATGATACAACACTCAACTCCAAAAACCTTCTCAAATCTCTCCAACTCATCCCCTCGTGCCCAACCCTCTCACTCTCATGCCTATGTGAAGTCAAGCAAAAAAACAAGGCAAGGAGGAGGAGGTCTTCCACCAAGAGGGCATGGGTGTGGCATTTTGCATCATATAAACACATATTTATCATTATTTATATACATATTTCTTTCCAAAAGTTCTCTTGTACACATCCAAGTAAATGTTTAAGAGAATTAATTGAGCTTAAGACCTTATTAAGTCCAAGATGATGACGTAAGGTTCCCAAATTGTTTTCTAGTTGATCAAAAAAATTATAAACATTTTGTATTTTAATCTCATTTTGTATTTTAATCATAATCTCGTACTTTATGAACTTATTTAATATTTTCATAATTTTTATTTTCTCATTAAAATTTATATAATTTTAATTTTGTTTATAAATAATTTTAAATCAATTTTTGTGAACATATTTAATGAAAAATAACACATGGTAATTTTTTATACACATCAACAATTAATTATAATAAAATTATTTAATTTAATTTAATTATTTTTAAACCAAACCGGCTATGATAAAATATCTTCTTCCTATTGCATTTTTTTTCCTACTTTGGGTTATTTAATTCAACAGAACAAACCCTATAGTTTATAATTTTTTAAACTAGAGAAAGAGTTGACTAAAACAAAGCCAAATAAGCTGCAGGCAATGAAAAGAACACAATGTACAAACTGAGTTCAATTAATTGTGGCTCTAATGTGGTAAAAACAAATGTTAATTTGTCTTCTTCTTATAATGGTCACTCCTTGAGCATTGATGTTGATATCCATTTTCTCTCTTTTAAGCAGATACTCTCCCGACAACAATAGACAAGAACGACCATTCGAAACAGGCATTCATACTACTTTCAAGAAAATCTGGATCAACCTTGAACGTCCTTCGTGATCGAAGGACATCCATTGTTGATCCTTGGATATTGTCGTTGGACGGACTTTGACATTAGAGTGGTTGTTATGTTTGACTCTGTGTTTTTTGACAGAAAACGTGACGGAAAGGTTTGCGTCGTTCATTTCACATAGTTTGAGGTTTTAGTTGTTTACAAAAATTCTTCAAAGTTTGCTATGTTTCTCATCCCAAGCTATAGGGTTTGTTTTGATAATTTTCCTTTAATTCAAGAAAATTAAATAAAATAATTTTAATATAAGATGGACAAAAACCCAAAATATATATTTTACTTTTAAAAAAAATTATATTTTCAGTAAATTTCGAATCTCGACTCTAAACGACCGGCTAACATAACATGTTCTCGACTTTAGCTACTTCTCCAGACGGAGTGTAGTTCTTGCTCTGAGAAAGAGAGTTCGATGGCGATTCTTCCGGTGATGGGAGCGTATAAGGTTCCTATTATGTGCAAATCAGCGAATACATCTCCCTCAAACAGCAGGTCAAACCTCCACGCAGTTGAAGCCGGGTTCATTCGACGCGCCGTCGAGATTTCGGATAAGTACGTTGGATTCACCTCTCCTCATCCCAACTTCGGCTGTGTCATCGCTGCTCCAACTGGAGATGTCGCAGGCGAGGGATTCCTCTACGCTCCGGGGACCAAATCCGCTGAGCTCCTGGCTGTCGAAGCTGCAGGTGAGCGGTGCCGTGGGGCGACTGCGTTTGTCAATTTGGAGCCTGGAGACTGCCATGGAGACCAAACCGCTGTGTCCTCTCTGGTGCAGGTTAGCCTCAACGAAGTGCCCTTTTGTTTTCGCTCTTTGTTTGTGAAGCATTAAGCGAGAGGAATGCAATGGTTTTTCGATTGCTTTTGGTCAATTCGCGTAGTTGAATTTCTCTACATTTTCGACTTTGTAAGAAGAAATTGAAATTCTTGGTTGAAACTGCTCTTGCAATAGTACTATTATTTTTCTACAAGTTATCCTTAAGAAAAAACAAACGCTGGTCAACCAAACTTTTGAATTTGATAATTCTTTAATGAAGAAAGTCGAATCTAATTCGTTAATGTTTTCCTCAGCCCATTTAACTTTTTCAAACTTTCCCAAGCGATTATGGTTTGAATTCTTCCCTGTTCCAAAAGCTTGGCTTTCTTAATACACAAGGGAAAAACTGTGGAGTACTAAGTTATTTGGACGTTTTCCATCCAGTGTTGTTCATTATTGTATTCCTTTCAGATTCCACGTTTGTATTTTTGTTGTGATTGGAGCACTTAATTAGGCAGGAATTACAAGAGTAGTGGTTGGTATGAGGCATCCTTTGCAACATTTAAGAGGAAAAGCTATCGGGGCTTTGAGAGGTCAAGGAGTGCAAGTTGACGTTCTTGGAGAGGACCTCAAGAGTAAAACCATAGAGGTAACATCATTCTTATATTTCCAACATTATTTACTGATAATAAAACCTATCTCTTTTGTGCCAATCTCATTGCTAGATGTCTGTAAAATGGTATGCACACATGTGTTTTAAATATAACGGAATAAATATTTACAGTTGAGGCACAAAACAACCATATTTGTTAAGTAGTTTTCTTTCTACAAAAGTAAATACATATTAAATCAACTCAAAGATGACTTATGTATGCATCCATATCGTTCTTAAATTTATAATCTTCTAGATAAACATGTTGCAATATATGTATCAGATCAGATATGATCATTATACATGGGTAAAAATTTTAGTCATCTTCATAGTTTAACATGTAGCCCTCAATATATTCACCTTTTGAATTTTGTCATGGCAACATCTCATCCAAAAGTTTAATTTCTGGTGTGAAAGAGCATGAAGGCTTTTATACACTTTTGTGGTTGATATTAATCCCGAACAGCAGCTAGTTTCTTTTACTCTTGTTGTTTCATCTATTCTTCTTGTCAACCTTTCTGTTCTTTTGTCAATATCCTTGAGGAGATGAGGTCAAGGATTACTCTGGTAATAGATGTACAACGTTAACATAATTGAGTTCATTTTGGATATGAAACGTGCTATATGTCAGTGAAAAAAATGCTTCAAAAATAATTTTCAAAAGTTTGACTTCAAGATGAATATGTATTTTTATTAAAAATTTTATATTATAGTGAGACGCTTTTGAGAAATTGAAACACTGAAGTCAACTCATGTTCATGTTTTCAGTGCATGGTAAGAATTTTATTCAAGCACTTTCTACTTTCAAATAACTGTTATCTTTAATTTCATATTGTACGATCCCAGGGAAGCTTAGTTTCTTTATCATTCTCTGAATCGTGGGTTATGTTTTGTAGGAAACTCGAAAATTATGTCTCCTTGTTAATGCTCCTTTGATTTGCAGAGCGGCCTCCCGAATTCCTTTCTCTGTTCTGAAATATGCAATGACTCTCGATGGTGAATCTTGTATTCAAATACTACTACTACTTCTTTGGATGTCCATAATTCCTGTATAAATGAAATTCATTTGATTTGATAGGAAAAATTGCTTGTAGCAGTGGACATGCAGCATGGATTAGCAGCAAAATATCCAGAAACCGGGTTCTTGAATTAAGAGGCAGAAGTGACGCTATTATTGTTGGAGGAAATACTGTACGCCAAGATAGTGAGTTTCATCATTGTTGAAGTTGTGTATTGTTTCAGTAGTATGGGTATTTAGTGGTTTCAGAATTTATTAAATCTTCTTAACAGATCCAAGGCTAACTGCAAGACTTGAAGGTGGACATACCCCTGTTCGCATTGTGATGTCTGCGAGTCTTGATCTCCCTGAGGAAGCAAATTTATGGAACATCAGCGATGTATCCACGATAGTTGCAACCCAAAGAGGTGCAAGAAAAAGTTTTCAGAAACATCTTGCATCCAAAGGAGTTGAAGTTATAGAGTTTGACATTTTAAACCCTAGAGATGTTATGGAGTATTTTCATGATCGTGGTTATATTTCTATATTTTGGGAGTGCGGAGGGTCACTGGCTGCTTCAGCTATTTCATCTGGAGTAATACATAAGGTTTTTGATATTGATTTCTTGCTCAATATTGCTTGCTATGTGAATATTTTCGTAACTTGTTTTCTGCATCGTCCTGGATTAATTTTGAGCTATTGATTCCTATCTTAAATCAAAGAATTTCAAACAGATTTATAGCTATTTCCTCCTCCAAATTACAGCCTAACCTCCAGATATTAGAAAGTCTGACTGTCTCTCCGCCAACTTCTATGCAACTAACTAACCGCCTTCACTCTCCGTTCTAGTCCTTTATATATGGGACTTTATTCTTTCTAGTAACTTCTTCGACTAATTATACCGTTATTGTGCAAAAATAGAAAAATTACAACCTACTATTCCTTATTCAACAGTATCTAAGGAGCTGAGCTCCTTTACTAGTTCCTCCTCTTTGGCTTCGGTTTTCTTGCGCCTGCTGTATGTTAGTGGAATTTAGTGGCTTATCAAGAAGGCCATGCAAATTTGTTTTTTTGTTTGAATTTTTTACAAGTGCTCAATCCACGATCATTTTCTTATAGATGTCTTTACTATATTATGCTATGCAAGTATGTAGCAGTCAGGAATTCCAACACTAAGCTAGTAATTTGTGAAGAGAATGAAATTCGTGCTACTTTCTTCACCTTTATTGAACTGGAAGCTCTATGTTTTAAAAAGATTATCTATTTTAATAAGTCCAAGGCTTTATTGAATTGGCGTTAGATTGGTATCAGAGTGGAAAGAAGGCTTGAGTAAAGTTATGTTCTATATAACTTTTTTCTTTCCAGGTTTTTGCTTTTGTTGCTCCAAAAATTATTGGTGGAAAGTATGCGCCGACTCCGGTGGGCGAACTAGGGATGGTTGAGATGTCTCAAGCTTTAGATTTAATTGACATTAATTATGAGCAGGTTGGTTTCGAGATTTACATTTTTTTCTCAGGATACCTAATTATCGATAATGCACTGAAGTTTGTCAGAATTAACGTCATTTTGTTTTATGTGTTATATTTTACACACCTGAGGTGCTCATTGTTGCTTTATGTATGTCATATTGGAAATAGACCATAGATCTTTAATTTTTTTTAAGCAATTAGAAAACCCTTTCATATCAAGTACTACCAGTTTTTAGAATTTATCCTCGATGCTGGAAAAACGATAATACACCGATATATTTTTCAAATGGCTAGGAATAAAGAACATATGCATTTTATTTTTCAATCTTGAAGTTGGAGATGAAGCTGGGTTAATTAACTCTACACCTCTCCTTAGTTGAATTCGTGTTTCCTAAATTTGATTAATATAGCTTGATAGTTTGCTTTCATATTTTAAATAACATTTCAAGTGTCCATGTATATGTGCATCTGTGGCTGTGGCGTCAACTTTGCTGTTTTTTTCTCTTGAAATAGTGCATACTTAATCTGTTTGATGAACAGGTGAAATCCAACCCAAAAGACCACGGTCTTGTCCAATTTCATTTTATATTATTTGAAGCTACTGTACCACTGTTTTGTTTTCCAATTTTGAAACACAGACCTTAACAATTTATTTGTATGAAGCTTAAATTCTTCTAGATTCTGCATTTCTATTACAAAAGATTGTTGAAAGATGTAAGTAGAACTTTTCAAAGATATCAAACCCATCTCCCAGGTTTTTCCTGAACTTTTTTTTTTTTGGCTTTCGAAACAAGAATGTGTGTGATTTTACAATCATCTTTTTTTTTATGAATGCTTTTTGATTGGTCAGATAGTGTCGTGCAGATTGGACCTGATATGCTTATTAGTGGATTTCTTCAACCCTTACCAGACGTTACACCTGTTATTCCATCAGTTGATGAAACTTTTGCCATTGATCCAACTGTCACTCCTTATGAATCCAGCATTATATTCTTTTATAAAACTTGGGACCCTTATGGTGCATTCTCGAACTTTTCCCCTCATCCCATTCAAATGCCTGACGATAATGGTGACTTTGACATTTGGTTAACTGTCGAGCATTATTACCAAGTAAAGCCATTCTAATTATCTCTTCCAAATTGGAAATCTGTATAGTTGAAATGTATCAATTTATTTTCCTGTTTCTTGCCAGATTAGAAGAAAGAAATGTTCTCAAATTTTATTTTCCATGTAGGCTCAAAAATTTGTTAGCCATACCGATCCTGTGGCAAAAGAGTGTGTGGAAAAAATAAAATTCTCAAGAAGTCCGGAGGAAGCAGCACGAACAGGAAGGTTAATGCAGAGGCAGCACCGGCTCCTGGTATGGTTGATTGTGCAATAGGTTGGATACAGTTTGGTATTATAAATTTATTATGGCACTAGTTGCTTTGGAAGATAATCTTTTGTTTTATAGCTAAAACATATGCTAGGCTCTGACTTTGTTCATCACTAATTTCGTTAGTTGTACTTATTTGAGTCGAAAAGTTAATTGTGTTGGAATTAGACGAATAATACCATGTTTAGTAGACGGCAAGAGGTCATCGATAGGTTGCAAGTTTTAAGTAAACAGCTCAAAATCCTTACCCATCAATGCCTAATGCTATTTCACTTTATTTTCTGTGAAATCTAACGCAGTTTTATGATAATTTGTGTCATGGGTACAGGTTAGATCTGATTGGGATCATATAAAAATTGATGTTATGTACAGAGCATTGAAATGCAAATTTTCAATCTACCCTCATTTAAACTCTATGCTTCTCTCTACTGCCGGAAGTGTTCTTGTGGAAGCATCGCCCCACGACCTATTTTGGGGTGGAGGTCGAGACGGAGAAGGTCTAAATTATCTCGGAAGACTTTTGATGCAATTGAGGTCGGAATTTCTCGGTGAGTCCTCGACAGTTGAGAAATCATTTTTATCTGTATGAATAATTTAAAACTATGTTATTGATTTTCATCTGTATAAAACACAAATAATTAAGAAATAAATTACGCAAAACAATGAGTTGCATCCCCTTTGGCCTTATATGACTTGGAAGTCAAATTTTAGAGAGAGAGATTTGTAAAATTTAACTGAAAAATTAGAGGTAGTAGTCTTGTATTATCTCATTATCATGTTTTTGTCACGTTTATTACATTTTATTCATCTTTGTGAAGTAAGAAAAATGACTTTTTTAATATAAATAATTTTGGAGCCCAACATCATCCTTTCTTTGTTCTCTCCCTTCGCATTTGTCTTAGGGCTAAATGTAGGCTATGGATTCTAAATGTTGTATTGTGAAATTAGTTTTTTTGTTTCAATTATTAGTTGGATTGATATAAATCATTAGATTTGATATCAAAGATTTAAATTCCACCAATGATAGAGGAGAAGATAGATCTACATAATTAATGTAAGCTCGAAGCATAGCAATTCTCATTTTTGTGAAGGGTCGGAACTTTAAACTTGACACTCAAAAAAAATCATTGGAAATATGATTGGAACGATAATCACATGAGTTTGCAAAAGATTAAATATATATGAATTAGATTATTTAATTTTTTCATATGATTAAATATCATTTTAGTTTGTTATTGCAAGGTATATATTATCTCTCTTAATTAAATGTACTAAATTCAATATGCAAGTAGGGCTGGACAAACCGGATTTTGGGTTCGGTTCTGGACCGATTAGAACTGAGCAGTCGGTTCTCGGTTCCTAGAATTCGGTACCGAACCCGGAACAGAGGAGAACCAGAACCGGACCCAGAACCGAGGTCGGTTCTAGTTGCAGAACCATCGGTTCTCGGTTCCCCCTACCAGTTTTTCGCTGTAACTCTGTCTTCCCATAATTGGTTCGGTGTTGTTCCAATCAATCTCTGTAATGCAACAATTGATAACAATACGAGAGTTCAGGTAATGGAAGACGAGAGTTCAATGAGAAGACAAACAGAACAATACTCGGAAGTCCGAATTAGAGGAGCAGAGCACGGCTTCACGGTGTTCGTCGCACTCACAGGCTCGCAGCTTCGCACGGCTTCAAGAAGTCGGAATTAGAGGAGCAGAGCACGACTTCACGGTGTTCGTCACACTCGCAGGCTCGCAGCTTCGCACGGCTTCAGGAAGTCGGAATTAGAGGAGCAGAGCACGGCTTCACGGTGTTCGTTGCACTCGTAGGCTCCCAGCTTCACACGGCTTCACCTTCCCAGACCTTGTCACAGTCGTCGACTCGTCGTCTCTCGGTTGCACTTCAGAATCGGAGACTCGGGGAGGGTAGGGCTAGGGCATCAATCAGAACTTCTGATTGGAAGTGATGAGGGACCGGGTATCTAGGTATGGACCCAGGGAGGGTGGGTAGGGCTAGGGTTCAGGTTTTTTTAAAACACCGTCGGTTCTCGGTTCTTAGCCTTAGGAACCCAGAACCCATTTCTAAAACCAAGTACCAGAACCAAACCCGGACCCGACCTCAGTTCCGGGTCCGGTTCTTGATTTTGGTCGGTTCCTTTCCCAACCCTATATGCAAGTAACAACAATAAAATAAAGAGAAAAGGGAAGAGATAGCCAACACGTTTCTTAACATAGTTCAACCAAACTACCTGTCACGACCTGGAGGCGGGCCAGACAGAACTGCCGGGTCAGGTGACCTGATTCTCGAAGAGAATCCGATTACCCAGTCCAACGCATGAGTTTTTATGCGAAAAGACTTAATGGGAATAATACCAAGTTCAAACCCAAATCACATGGGTTGAGGTCCACAGAGTGATCAACTAGAGACATGATAGCATAATGAAGGAAAATATTGTGCAGGAATTAAATCAAATAACACCAAAACTAAAATCCCAACATACCAGGAACGGAGGGATTTGACCGACGAACCTCCACCTATCCACGAGGAGATTGAGATACCCTAAGGAAACACCAGCATCACCCAGCTGCCACACGCACAAGACCAGTGCACCGAACCTACACCATAACCTGAGAAAAAAATATAGTTTAAGGGGTAAGTGACTAACTCAGTAGGAAAATCTATACTAAATGAAATGCATACTAAAACAGTTTTCCTCATCTTTTGAAAATCATTTCATGTTTCTCATTTACCCTACATGGATTTTCATCATTTAAAACTTCTTTATCATTTTAACAAATTGGCTCATGGCCCTCGATGTGGGTTTGTTCAAAACATGTTGTATACATAGACAGCTATAATCACAAAAATATGTCAACATCATTTTCCGTATGAAAACGTCATCAGTGAAAAAAGATAGTCACTCAATGACACATCCATCACTCATCATAGATAGGTGGTATAATCTCTCGGATATGCTGACGGGCCGTAGCCAGTGCCGATACAATCCGAAGATCCACCGCATTACCCGTGTTGCTGGTGAGTAAGCTCCACGACGACACAACTCGTGTAACCGCCCGAATGTGCCGACGGGCCATAGCTAGCGGTGATACCCGAGTTGCCGACGATTAGCTCAGTAGCAACACAACTCGAGTAACCGCCTAGCATGTGTCACAAAAAGATGGCTATCCGCCAATAGCAACACCTCATGAGGCAGGAAAGAATACCATGACGCCGATCTGATGATCTAGCAACTCACCTGGGTTGCCGGCGATCAACTTAGCAGCAACACAACCCATATAGAGAATACCAATGACGGCGATCCGAAAATTCAGCACTTCACCCAGGTTGCCGGCGATTAACTCAGCAGCGACACAACCCATATAATCGCAGTAACAGATGAGATTGCCCACGATAAACCGCTTATCACTAGGATACCTCGGTGTTCCAAATTGACAAGGGTTGCCGACGAGCAAGCACAAGCCGTCTAGCCACCCGCCAAATGGACCAGTATTAGGATAGGCTAATCTTCGCGACTAACAACATGCCACTCCATGTGACAAATACCCTAGCTAGGTTTAGGGGCTTTCGACCCAAGGAGGTGTCATCATCCTCCCATCCTATTTCTGACTTTCAAGGCTCTCGACTTGAGAACACGTCACCAATGCTCCATCCTCTTTTCCCACTTCCAGGCTTCATGACCTAAGGACATGTCATGAATGCCCCATCGCCATTTTGCACGTAAACGACCAATTTTCATGCAGCAGAAGATTGCACAGTGATAGCCTCATGATGCTTTAGTACTAGAGTGCCTAAAACATTAAGAGGATGCATCCTCCTGATGTACATATCAAATTTTCTTGCAATAGAAGATTTTGGGGATAGCCTCGTGATGCTTTGGCGCTAGAGTGCCTAATGCATCAAGAGGATTCATCCCCCAAACACATGCATAGAAGTCACATATCAATATATATACAAATATCAACAATAAACCATGTACGGAATGTAAACGTGAGAAAATATACGTATATGTAAAAACTGACATGTAGACCTTCACATGCAGCTCTCCCCTCTCGCGAAGCCCTCTCTTCTCTCAAATCTCCCTCTCCCGCTCGGTCTCTCGCTCACTGTCGAAGAAGAGGGAAGAAGAAGAATCTCGATTTCTTCTTCTTCTTTCTTCTTTTAAAAAAATACATAATTCTTTATAAAATAAATAATATAAATTATATATAATATATTGAAAACATATATTATATTTCACATTACTCGATTTTAAATCCGATTCGTTTAAACGCCAACCCAAAAATATTTTCTTATTCAAAATAATTTATCAAAAACGTTTCCGAAAACAAATTTTCACTTGGAAAATCCTAATTTGACCGTTTGACGAAAAACACACACACCGTCGTTACGTGACAAAATAGATCAACTTTCCACATTTGACCGAAAATTTGCAAAAAATTTATACGTGGCATTTAAAGATTCTCAAATTTTACACTACCTACATCCGCATTTCAAGTTTTTTTTTTATATTTATTTCTACTAATATTTTTTATTATAAGTGATTGAGCTTCTATGTGTCAATCAAATTTTACAACTATTATAGGACATCATCATTTTCTTTGATTGAATTTGTGGGTGTCAATCAAATCTATCTTACTCTTTAAGAGTGTCACCTTTTTTTTTTCCACAAAGAAAAAGTAATGGAGGTAAGAGAGGTTAAGTTATGAGCCAATATTGAATGATCAAATAATTGCAAATGAACGAGCAACACTTCAACATAAAAATCTTAGTTCAGTGAGTTGCACAATAAAAAGTACTTCTATTTATAGACACTTTCAAATCCTTGGAACTCTAGTCAACCACATGTATTAATCAGTTGACCTCTTTATGACTGTTGCAATGAAACTTGAATTGGGTCGGTCGACCACATATATCTTCTCGGCGACCTCGATGTATATGTCACGGTTAGATTTTTGAACTATAGTTTACCACCGTCTCAATCTTGTCTACTGCCACGATCTACCACATGTATATTCTAGTCTATTGTCCTAGTCAACGTTTTGATGGTTGGGTTGACCTCTTCATCATATTTCTCAAAAACTTGATGTTCTTGGAAGCTTTCTAGGACGACCTCAATCCTTAATGGTCTATCACCCTGGTCAACTTCTTCATGGTCTAGTCGACCTCTTTTATCAATTCCTTCGAAAATTAATACTCTTTGGAGCTTTTCTAGATGAGCCCACATCTAGTACAGGTCGACCATTCATCCATCTTTTCTTTGGATTGATTTCCTACAAGTCTTGTGAACTTCAACATGGACTAAAGGGACTTAACAAACACATTAAAATTTTCACATATCCACTTTCAGGGGTATTTACAATGTGAGCAAAGATATAATATAACTCATAATTAATTATGTTGAAAATAACGTTGAAACAAACGAACGAAATTTGGAAAAGAGAAAGAGAAAACAGTGGACACCGAATTTACGTGGAAAACCCAAGACGGGAAAAAAAACCATGGGCAGAGGAGAAATCATTATAGAAATCGGTACAACGAGCTTTGCGGCTCAAGCATATATTTATAGGAAATAAAGGAAACCCTAGTCATACTGAAATTGGTAACCCTAATCCTGCAGGAATTAGGAAACCTCCAATGTGGGCCAAACCGGCCTGGCCCAATTAGAATTCGGGTCACACTGAACCCTAACAATCTCCACCTTGACACGAATTCCACCCTATAAATATAACAATAGAAAACTTTAGAAAAACCTCCTCTTCCACAAATGCCCCTGAGGGCGAAATCAGCAGCTAATACCAACTAAGCTCAAACAATGCTTGAACTTGGGTGTGGGCAAAGTCTTTGTCATCATATCAGCAGAATTATCATGAGTACTGATTTATTAACTGCAAAATCACCACGAGCAACCACTTCACGAACAAAATGATAACGAATATCGATGTGCTTCGTCCTCTCATGAAACATCCGATCTTTAGTGAGAAATATTGCACTCTGACTGTCGCAAAACACTGTGGCAATCTGCAAATCTCCACTGAGCTCACCAAACAAACCCTTTAACCATATAGCTTCCTTACAAGCCTCTGTAATAGCTATATATTCTGCCTCTGTAGTAGACAATGCAACGGTATCCTGTAAGGTAGCTTTCCAACTGATAGCGCAACCCCCAACTGTAAAGACATATCCGGTAAGAGATCTCCTCTTATCAATATCCCCCGCATAATCAGAATCAACATATCCAATAACAGGATCTCGAGTTCTTCCAAATTGAAGACAAGTGTCGGTAGTTCCCCGCAGATACCTAAGAATCCACTGAACAGCTCTCCAGTGTTCCTTTCCTGGATTTGCCATGTACCTACTAACTGCACTGACTGCGTAAGATAAATCTGGACGCGTGCATACCATAGCATACATGAGAGATCCCACTGCACTAGAATACGGAACTCGTGACATATAATTAATTTCATCATCTGAATGCGGACATAAGTCTGATGAAACCCTGAAATGAGCTACTAATGGAGTACCAACAGGTTTAGACTTATTCATGTTAAACCTGCAGAGAACTTTCTGAATGTACCCCCTTTGACTTAGGTACAATTTCCCAGATTTCCTATCTCTCTGTATCTCCATACCAAGTATCTTTTTTGCTGCTCCCAAATCTTTCATCTCAAACTCTTTACTCAGTTGTGCTTTGACCCTTTTGATTTCTTCAATATCTTTAGCTGCGATTAACATATCATCGACGTATAAGAGCAGATAAATCACTGACCCATTCTGACTGTTCTTTATATAGACACAACTGTCATAATTGCTCCTTCTGAAATCTTGAGCAAGCATGAATGAGTCGAACCTCTTATACCACTGTCTAGGCGACTGCCTCAGACCATAAAGGGATTTCTTCAAAGAACAAACATAGTCTTCTTTTCCCGAGACTATGAAACCTTCAGGTTGCTGCATATAGATGTCCTCCTCAAGCTCTCTGTGTAAAAAGGCAGTTTTCACATCCAACTGCTCAAGCTCAAAGTTGTGCATAGCCACAACACCCAGCAAAGCTCGAATCGAACTGTGCTTAACCACTGGAGAAAACACATCAGTGAAATCTACACCTGGAATCTGACTGTACCCCTTGGCAACCAAACGTGCTTTGTACCTGTCTTCTTCAACACCTGGTGTACCTTCCTTTTTCTTGAACACCCATTTGCAGTGAACCACTTTCTTTTCTTTCGGCAATTTAACTAAGTCCCATGTGCCGTTTTTCTGAAGAGACTCCATCTCCTCCTGCATGGCGATCATCCATTTCCCTGAATTTTCTGAACTCACGGCCTCTGAACAAGAAGACGGTTCTTCACTGGAATCAATGCTTTCAGCTACACTCAAAGCATAAGCAACTAAATCTGCTTCACCATATTTCTGTGGAGGTCTAATCTCTCTTCTTGGCCTGTTTTTAGCGATGGAATACTCTGCCGAAGTTGATCCTGGTGATTGTGCGGAAACTGTATCACCCTGATTATCTGAACTGGTCTGACCTGAGGACTCTGATGCCGACCCTGATTCAACTTCAACCACAACCTCGCTACCAGATAAATGATTAGTTTTATTTGTCAACTCTTTAGGAGATGAATTTCCAAGCATAGCAGCTTCATCAAATACCACATTTCTGCTTATTATCACTTTCTTGGATTCAGGGCACCATAACCTATATCCCTTGACACCAGACGGGTATCCCAAAAATATACATTTTAATGATCTTAGCTCTAACTTGCCATTATCAACGTGAGCATACGCGAAACAACCAAATACTCTCAAACCTGAATAATCAACAGGATTACCAGACCAAACTTCTTCAGCAGCTTTCTTATCAAGAGCATTTGACGGAGACCGATTCACAATGTAACAAGCAGTAGCAGCAGCTTCAGCCCAAAATGACTTAGGTAAACCAGAATCTGAAATCATACATCGCACCTTTTCCATTAAAGTTCTATTCATACGCTCTGCCACTTCATTTTGCTGTGGAGTTCCCGGGACTGTCAGATGCCTCATAATGCCTTCTGACCTGCAGAAAGAGTTGAACTCTCCCGAACAAAACTCTAACCCATTATCGGTGCGTAAACATTTTACCTGCTTCTCTATCTGCTTTTCAATTAAAGTCTTCCACTCCTTGAATGTAACGAACACATCACTTTTCTTCTTGAGAAAGAACACCCAAAGCTTTCTTGAATAATCATTAATCATGGTCAACATATAATGTGCCCCTCCCTTGGAAGGCGTCGGTGCTAGACCCCAAAAATCTGAGTGAATGTAACCAAGTATTTCTTTCGTATTGTGAGTGGTTGTAGTGAATGTAACTCTCTTCTGTTTCCCAAAAACACAATGCTCGCAAAACTGTAATTTGCTTGTGCTCTGACCATTCAAAAGTCCTCTTCTGCTAAACTCATTCATCCCATTTTCACTCATATGCCCCAAACGCATATGCCATAATCTGGTAAGATCTTCATCTGACAATGAAGTACCAACTGCAGCATCCCCTACAACTGTAGATCCCTGCAAAACATATAAATTACCAGATTTTCTCTGCCCCTTCATCATAGTAAGAGAACCACGACTGATCTTCAAAACTCCACCTTCACCGGTGTACCTGTACCCTTTCAGATCAAGAGTACTTAACGAGATCAAATTTCTCTTCAAATCGGGAACATGTCGCACGTCACAAAGTGTTCTGACAACACCATCATACATCTTGATTCTGATCGAACCAATCCCTGCTATCTTGCACAATGAATCATTACCCATCAATACTGCACCCTTTAGCACTGGCTCATATGTCGAAAACCAATCTTTATTGAGACACATATGAAACGTACAGGCCGAATCCAGAATCCACTCATCGGATGGCTTTGAATTTCCGTCAGACACTACCAAAAGATCTCCTTCTGATTCACAATCTTTTTCTTCAGCGACAACTGCTTCACCAGAATTCACTGGTTGTTTTCCCTTCTGATCAGCTTGCTCTTTTCTCTTATTCTGCAATTTGTAACACTCAGATTTAATATGCCCCTTTTTCTGACAGAAAAAACAAACTTTGTTTCTGTTCCTGGACTTTGATCTGTTTTTCGAACCATTTCTGTTACTGTTCCCTTTATCGGACCTCTCTGATGTTCTACCCCAGGTGATCAATCCCTCTCCCTGAGTTCCAGATCCAACTTCAAGGTGCTTCATCATTTCTTTTGAAAGCAAAGCATCGTAGACATCTTTCAGAGTCAACGTGTCCCGACTGTACAGAATGGTATCCCGGAAAATATTGTACGATTCAGGCAATGAACATAGCAAAATCAAACCCAAATCCTCCTCATCATATTTGCATTCCATTGCTTCCAAATCCGAAACAATTCCTTTAAATGCAGTCAAGTGTTCTTCAATCGAAGTTCCTTCTTCCATATGATGAAAATATAACCGCTGTTTCAAATGCAGCTTACTCGTCAGGGTTTTATGCATGCACAATTCTTCCAACTTTGTCCATATTTCAGCAGCAAATTTCGCCTTCATGACATCCTCCAAAATTTCATTTGATAAATGAAGACGAATCACAGATAACGCTTTTCTGTCCCTCAATAATTTTTCCTCCTCGGTCAAAGATGCTGACATATTATCGACCCCCAATAATGTATTGTCCAATTCCATCTGAGCAAGAATATCACGCATTTTTATCTACCATATCAGAAACCTCGTATTCCGATCTAACATCGGAATTTCATACTTCATCGAAGTCATCCCCAAATTCAAAATTTTCCTTGAAAATACAGAATATCTGCACCGAAATTGAGACCCTAGATAATCCAATAAATCCAATCAGAACTAGAATTACTCTGTAAATCCAGATAAATCAAAAACAAAAATTTTTCAATTGGCAATTCCCTGGTATGATTGGAGAAGACAGTGGCGTTGTCCACTGAAAAAAAAAACGCCTATGAATCGAGCACAGAAACGCCGGGCGAAAATCCGGCAATAGATCGGCGTTCTCCTCTCTGTTCTGAATCGACGACCGTGGGAGAGTGGGTCAACGACGAGCGGCGTGGGCTTCGGAACTCGCCTCAGTTCTTCGCGGCGGCTCTGTCTTCGCTACTTCGGGACAAACGACGAGGCGGCGCAAGACGGCTCAACGACGGCGGGTGCAGCACGGGTTTCTTCGCTGGACAGATCGATCGGCGGCTTCTCCTTCGCGGGTTTCTTCAGATCTGATATTCGCTTCTTGGATTTGCAAATCGCGGGCGCTAGAGAAGAGGACACAGCTCCGGGCAGGGAGAGCTTCCTCGGGCAGCAAGTCTGGGCAGGGCAGCTATCTTTGATTTTTTCCTTTTTCAATTCCTTTTTCCAAAATCAAAATCACAAACTCGTTCAACCTCCGATAAAATCGAAAACCTCGATTCTCAGAAACCTTCAACTTCCCTCTAATACCAGTTGTTGAAAATTGATATAGAGAACCTAAACCTTAGCTCTGATACGAATTGTTGAAAACAACGTTGAAATAAACGAACGAGATTTGGAAAAGAGAAAGAGAAAACAGTGGACACCAAATTTACGTGGAAAACCCAAGACGGAAAAAAAAAAACCACGGGCAAAGGAGAAATCACTATAGAAATCAGTACAACGAGCTTTGCCGCTCAAGCATATATTTATAGGAAGTAAAGGAAACCCTAGTCATACTGAAATTGGTAACCCTAATCCTGTAGGAATTAGGAAACCTCCAATGTGGGCCAAACCGGCCTGGCCCAATTAGAATCCGGGTCACATTGAACCCTAATAAATTATCCAAATAAAAGCAATCATTACAGATAGCTTTTCATAATTCTATATAAATATTGTTAGAAAGAGTGATTAAGTAAAGAAAAAAAAATATTTTTATTATGTAATGTTATAACTTTACATTTTTGTAGTAAAAATCGATTTTATTAATTTTTAAGATAAAATATTATATGAAATGTACATATTTTTTCTATTTTATCTTATAGGAATCAACGGTAGATATATTTAAAGCTGAATAATCAAGTTAAAATGTGAAAATTGTGTCAAGAAAAGATTTTAAGAGAAATTTGTTGAGATTTTTATGGAAGAAAATATTCACAGCAAAAAAGGGGATTGATTTATTCTCTATTTTTGAAAAAAAAATATATAGAATGAGATAAAATGAGAATTGATTTTAAATTTTTGTTGAATGAGAGAGAAGATGTTTTGATTTTAAAAAATAGATAAGTAGAGATTATGGATTGTTAAAATGGTGGAGAGGTTAGCAACTGTAAAAGGAGAAAACTTTAGAAGGAAAACTTGAGAAATAATCCAAATATAAGGAGGAATTACATAGAGCTGAAATGGGGAAATGAAATAAAAAAATGTGATGATTTAAGGCAAAGGCAAAGGCAAGCGAGTTCTTCTTGTTGTGAACAAGTGGAAGAAATCTTGCGACAGAGCCACACAATCCTCCTGACTATTTTGGACGCAGATGTTGTTGTAGCATCGAACAACATTGCAATAATAGAGAAGATTAATTATATTTTTTCGATTTTCAATATATTGAATTTCATGACGTATATGATGATCTTTATTTCTGATATGGGTTAATTTTCTATTGGCTAAGAGAAAATAGTACTTAACTATATGAATCTTCTATTTTTGCTAAAGTTTGTTGCATGAATAAAGTTGGATAATTTAATATATTTTTTAAGTTTATTTTATTAATTGTCGGTGGGTATGAATAAATATTTGTGTGTCTATTGTATTTGTCGCTAAATAAGAATTAAGAACAGATATTAAATTGTGTGAAGATAAATAGTTAGACATCACTTTGTTTGAATTATATGACATATTTATAGTAGCATTTAATGGAATTTTTTGAAATATTTGTCTTTCATAAGCATAGAAGAAATTATTAAGGGAAGTTATCAAACAACTTGACGGAATCTTGAATTAAAAAGTAACTTTTAAGTTATTTAACTGTTTCACTACAACATCCTACAACATTTGTAGTGAAATTTACATAAGAAATAAAATCGAATCTAAGCTAATTTTTGTTATCTAAATTTCTCATTTTTTAATTTGTATTTTAATTTAATTATTTGACATTCAAATCACCATTCTAAATCATTTTCTATTTTTATTTAATTGTTTTGCTTAGATTTAAATTAGATTAAATGTGCTTTCATAAGATCAACTTTTGTTTATAACCACTCATAGTTTTTAGATTCCCTCACAAAGCGAAATTACCGATATTATAACAACGATAATATGCGTTACCGTTGTATCATGAAAAATAATTTAACATGAACATAAAACAAATCGTTTTTATAATATATATAATAATCATATGTATTAAAAATATCTTATTTTAAATATAATCTAAACTATTAAGAAAATTTACCTTTATAGCTAACTTCACACGGGTACAAAATTGGGTAGCTTTGATAATAATTTCCTCAACCTTTGAAACCTTCAATCTTCTCTATCAATCATTCTCACCTCAAATAAACACGCGTGGACATAATGAACGTAGCAAGATCACACTCAATTTATAATATATCGTATTCTCAACACATGAGACTATCTATTTGAATTTAGAGAACGATTTTCTAAGAGTAATACAAAAGACTTACGGATTTACTCTCAAAATGAATTATATAATCTCAAAGATTTTCACCCTCGTGCTAATGAGGTTGAATCTCTATTTATAGTGGAATAACTTCATAATAGTAATTATAACATTTAGAAAAAACTAATATAAATATTAATCTCTCATTTATGTTGGAATTAATTTTATAATGGTATATTCATAACAAAAATATTATAGAAATCAAAACATGTTGTCACCGTAGCTTAATACTTGGCACCACGATATTAACTCAAATTTGACATAATTCATTTTAAAAACTGTTTTCAAAGGTTACTTTAAGTTTTTTAATTAATTGAATAATTAATAATTTAATTATTTCATTTAATGAAATATAACAAACATATTAACTATGACAACTTTTGTCATTGTAATTCAATTATTCAATCTAATGAAAAATAATAAACTTATTGTTGAGTGTATTAAATAATTAATTATTTAGTCTTATTTGTTCATTTTTCTATTATTCGAATAATAATAAAAGGTCACGAAGGGACCGATGGATTTATAGTTTTAAATTCCAATAATTTTTCATTAATTAATATAAAATTTTTATATTAATTAACATAATTATTAATTTTGAAGTAATTCTACTAAATACTTAGAGTTGCACTCTAAAAAACTATAGAGTATGTTTACTCAAAGTAATGTCCATTGATAAAGTCATTATATATGTATTAACCCTCCATTTAAATTTGTAATAGAGTTAGGTTCATAATCTGTTAACCTCTCATATTACGTCTTTATCATTGACTACCATTAGTTCTTGATTGAATAATTAATTTATAACAATTATGAATTGCACGCTAATTATTTGATCTCTGAACTAACAAATAAGAGAATCCATATAAATGAATTTTATTGTATCGGTGTTAACATTCTTAGCTATTCATTTTAATTCACTCCCAATATACAAGGTATTCAAATCATAACTCGTACAAAACTTTACCAAGTAAATCATAGAATAAATGAAAATAAAATATGAGTTTGTTAAATACAATATATTAAGATTATGTATATATGACCATCATTTTGATAAAATTAATTGTTCTATATTTAATGAAAATGATCAGAACAATATATATTTATCTGATCCAGTTTTATATAATAATATTGTATAAAACTTATTTATCTTACGTCACTACATATATAGTCTAAATGAGATAAACTATGTTTATGACTATGAACTATTTAAAAATTTCATATTTCAAATATAAGTTACAGACTTATTTTGAATATTACTCTTTATATTTTATCCCACATATATGTAATATATATGTTAATATAAAGTTAGCATAAATAACTAAGAAATTTTCTATGAATTTTATAAAATATAATATAAAATGTTAACATAATATTAATCCATATATTGCATTCATATATTACAAAATTATTTTATTACATTTGTTTGTTGGACACAGTACTCCGAACAATTACTTACTTTGTGACAAATGTGCTTGCGTAAAGTGTAATTTTATATTAATAATTATCAACTTAGAATTAATATTTTCAATTAATTATATTTATTATGGTGCAATGAAAACTGCCAAAGATCCAAATAAATTTAATAAAAAAAGTCAAGAACACCAGATTTGATTCTCAACCATTTTGTATTAACTTCAAATAATGAATTTCTTGAAAAATTAATATTTTTCCACAAAAGAAAGAAAGAAAGATTGTTGTGTTTATTTTCAACCCATTTTTAAAATGTTGCTTTACTTTCTAGCTTGACCAGCACACAGTTCTTCAAAAACCAGTAAATTGGGTTATACACAATTACAAAAAAACCATTATAAAATTAATTTTATAATGTCAAAAATTGATTTCCTGAAAAGCAATGTGATTTTATATAATTATTTGAAAATCATTAGGGTTTTTCTTTTTATAAAAAATAATTTGGACAATAATATTTTGAATTATTTATATGTTACACTTAATTTTTTTTTATAAATTGAATTTCTCTCTTTTAGCTACATCAATATGAATATTGTTGTTACTTTACCCTTTAAAATTCAAAAAATATATATCATATTTTTTGTTTAATTATGTAATTTAGCTATATTTCTAATTCGAAATAACCAAAAATAAGATTAATAAAATTTGAAATCAAGTTAAAAATCTTCAAAGAACATAAAAATTGAGTTAAAACATTTGTTTAAATAGAAAAGATGATAATTTAATAAATAAGATTCAAATTATTGATAAGTAAATGTCAAAATATATATAGATATTTTAAAATTAATTAATTAATTAATTTATTTAACACATGATGGCGTCAAGGAAAGGAAAGAAAAGAAGCAAAGCCGTCTCCATGTAATGAAAAAGCTTAATATTATTATTCCTTCTTTGAAACCCAAGAGCCGCCTCTACCTCCCCCTAGTTTGAAGTTTTGAACCTTCCCTTGCATTACAATGCATGCCTTAAATCGTACATTTATATCTCAATTTCAACTCTCAATCACATGTTTTTTTTTTTTTTTTTTATGATTCTTATTTTCATTAATTAATTATTCTTATTTTCATTATTTATACATCTCAACTAATCTTTTTAAATTCCCCATTAATACAAATTGAAATATAAATTCAGCAACCCGACCAAGAATTTGCTAACTTTGTGTTTGGATGAAAATGCTTAATTTTGGATTAACCAGCTTTGACCCAACAATTAATTTAATTAACCAACTTTATTAAGTTTGACGGACATACATTTCAATCATAAAACTCTTTGCCTGCCATTCATTCATTGGGTTTTTTCTTCTCTTTCATACCATTCTTCCTCATTTGTGCTCCCAAGTTCAATTATATATGTTTCTTAACTAACCTAAAATTTACTTTATTCTTGGTAAAGTATGTTTTCAGTTCTTGCAATTTATGTTGGTATCAATTGATTGCATATAGTTTTTATTTTCTTCTTTAAATTTAATAAAAAAAAATCATGTATAATTAATTTGTTAGACACGTCTTATCTTACGTCAGCTAGAAGACTTGAATTGAAGTAAAATGATTGATTTTCAAACTAGATAAAAGAAACTCTTATTCAATAAGATTATAACGTTGTTTGTTATGAGATTATTAACTTAGTATTATTAATTTTAAGAAATTGCAAATTGGTGGAAGGTCTTGCCCGACACCTTTTTGATCCTACCCATAAAATCATTCGTTTTAGGAAATATAATAATTTGGGTGGTCGCTTTTTTTTCTTCGTTGTGTTGTGTTCCTAGATTGATCATTCCACCACCCTTTCTCCTCCGTTTACATTTCGTGTAGGACATTTGATAGTGACTGTCAAACTCCACGGCTTTCCATCTTTTCATTCGCAGCCTTGGAAATGTATCTTCTATTTGTTTTCTCTTCAAATCTCGCTCAATTGGCGGATTTGCGACGCTTTTCTCATCTGGGTTTTTCTCTTTTGTGTTCTCCTCCATTTCTCTTTTAGATTTCTTCTATCTGAAGCTTGCTACTGGTTGGCGAGGTTGGGGGGGTGTTTCTGTAGTTTCGATTGGGTCTGTGCTGAATTTTGATCCTGTTTTCCTCATTTTTGACAGTTATTGGTTGTTTGGTCCGAGTGAGGATTGCTGCTTTCGATTGCGAATTTTAAGCTTGTAAGGTATTAATTCGGCTGTTGGATATCGTTGCTATATTAGGGATATGGATGATCAGATTTCATTGCATGCTGAATATGGAAAATTGATTTTTCTTTCATTGTGTTTGATTATAGATCTTGTTACTTGGATCTGAGCTTTATGCTGTCTGTTTTTGCGGGTGAACTCCAAAGATTGGCCGAAGTAGTTTTTATCAGTTCTCGTGGTTAACCAAAATTTCAGTCTGAAATTGGAATTAACCATCTAATTCTTTTTAGGTGCGATCTTACTCAATCGTGGAATATAATACGAGAGCTCCAGAAGCAGTTGGCTTATTCAGAAGGGTGTGCAGTAAATTGTTCTAGATTGAGGAGAAACCAATCGAGAGTCTAAATCCAATTTCAGAGATTTAACTTAACGATTTGCAGGAGAACTCTAATTCTTTTGATTAGTGAGTACATTATTGAAACTACAAGTGATTTATCCGAGGAAACAAGAGGTTTAAAGACTGCCAAACGATTGTTTACCACGGATCTATCAACCAAAACATCTGGTTCTGATTATTTGGCTGGTCTGGAGTGCCTCTTAAGCATTATCAGGACCCTCCAAATGGGGTCCTGCTTCTCAGCAGAAAGCAAGAGCCCTCGACCTGGTTCGCCCAGGAGTCCTTCCCCAACAGTCAGGAAGAGGAAAAACTCGAAGAATCGAAACTCTTCGTTCGATTATCAGAGGGAAGAATCATTGCATCGTATTCCAGATAGAATGTTCTTAAACGGATCGAGTGAGGTGGCATCCCTATTTACTCAACAGGGTAAGAAGGGGCCCAATCAGGATGCCATGATTTTGTGGGAGGTGAGCTCTTTCTCCTGCTCCATTATTGCAGTTTCTTATTTTCTTTTACTTTTCTCTGTTGTGTGGAGGAGAATGAGTATAATCAATGGTTAAATTGGTGTTTTTTTTTGTGTTTCTTGAGTAGCATTGCAAACATACTTTCCAGAAAACTGTGCTTTGTTTCTCAATGGAAAAATATGCAATACTAATTTGACTGCTGCGCATAAACTCTCTAAGATTATCCATATTTAGCGAGCCGAATAAAAGTTTTTTTGCAAATTATTTGTATTGACAATATTGCAACTTATGTGAAATCTAATAGTTATATGAGAGATTTAGCAATTATGTCTTGCACAACTATTTATTTCCGCACTGAACATTCATGCTGGCCCAAAAATAGAAAATCATGAAACAATTAGAGATGGTGTCTCTAATTGTGTTTTGTAAGTATGTATTTCGTCCATAAATTATAAGCTTGAAAGATAACTGTTGCTCCAATCGTATGTTTCAGAATTTTGCTTCCATGTCGGACACATTGTTTTGTGGAGTTTTCGACGGGCATGGCCCATATGGTCATTTTGTTGCAAAAAAAGTGAGAGATTCTCTTCCCCTGAAACTCAGTGAACTTTTGGAAGATAATCCAACCCATGAGGATGTGCTCAGAGGCATCACTTTAAATACCGAAAACATCAATTCTGAAGACACATCTTCTGTATTGGATGATGGAGAAGCCAGAGTCTCCATTGGCAGCGATGAAGTGAAGAAGCAGACTGAGATTTTTGATTCTCTGAAGGAATCAATCCTCAAGGCTTTTAAAAGTATGGACAGGGAACTGAGAATGCATCCGAGGATTGATTGCTTCTTTAGTGGGACAACGGCTGTAACTCTGCTCAAACAGGTTTTTAACATTGTTTTTCTATTTTGAAATTGAACACTTGACAATCGTCGAGTTTAAACACGTTTTAAGAATGTCTTCGACAAATCATATCGATTAAATGTCATGTTTATAAAGTTTTTGTTTTTTCAGTGAAAGATTTTGAAACATCTAGGAATATTTTTCTTTTTTCTTTTTGTATTTAAAAAAATCTTTTTTTTTTATAATAAATTTATGGGTATTAATTTAGGATCAAGATCTGATTATTGGAAACGTTGGGGACTCTAGAGCTGTTCTTGGTACAAGAGATATAGATGATTCACTTGTTGCAGTTCAACTGACAGTGGATCTCAAGCCTAACCTTCCAGGTTTCTCTCTTATTCTATGCATGCCCTCTTTTTTTTTTTATTCGAGACATCAACCTTTGCCTTGATATTATCGATGAGGACAAAAACATAAGTTAGAGATTAATTTCTTTGTTTAAATCATTTCTAACTCTCTGTTGATTGAAGTTCAAATTGAATGACTTGAACATTTTATTGTTGAATGGGATAAAATGATGATTCAAAGATTAGAATTTGAAATCTTCTTATCTAATCCCATGGTAAACAAATGTTAATCTCAAAAGTTGGATGAAACTGCAATGATGGGAAATGTTTCTCTACGATGAATTCACATGGAGTGATCTTGTCTCTGCCTTTTGTTTTTGGCTGAAATCCTTCTCTTTTGGCCTACACAGGGGAAGCAGAGAGAATCAGAAGGTGCAGAGGTCGGATTTTTGCGCTTCGAGAAGAACCTGAGGTTGCTCGAGTATGGCTTCCCAACAACGACTCCCCTGGCCTTGCCATGGCCCGGGCTTTCGGAGATTTCTGCCTCAAGGATTTTGGTCTCATTGCCGTTCCTGACATTTCTTATCGACGCCTCACCGAGAAAGACGAGTTTGTTGTCTTGGCCACTGATGGAGTAAGTGCTTTGACTTCTTCCACCATTTTTTTCGTTTGAAAGTTTGCTAAACTACCTCTAATCTCAAAATTTGAAGTTGGTTTTACTCTTACTCCTAATATATTGGTAATTGTTAAATTGACGCAAAAATCTAAACTTTTGAGTTGAGGTTAACTTAAAGCATTTAAATATTTCTGAACGAGATTCAAACTTGGCTTTTTGCAGATTTGGGACGTTCTTTCGAACGAAGAGGTGGTAGAAATTGTAGCTTCATCTCCTGCTCGTTCAACTGCAGCTCGAGATCTCATTGAATCTGCGATCAAAGCATGGAGAAGTAAATTCCCGACATCCAAGATCGATGATTGTGCCGCTGTCTGTCTCTTTTTGGATTCAAATTCCAAATTTGAAGAAGAGCGAACTTCAATAGACCTTCTCCACCCTGCAATGGAGGATTCGGATCAGACGGAAGAAGAGACTCTAGATTCTTCTGCTCTCGAGGGAGTGGTTCGAGCAGACACAGTGATTAACCTTCCAAGGTTTCCTCCAGGAGAGAAGTAAAAGAAAATGGCAGATGAAGGGAGGATGAGATTAAGAAGGTAAATTTTTCCAACCCTTTTTTCTCTTCCTTTATTTCTCTGTCTTGGCCCTTTGTCTGTTGCTGTTTCTGCGTTATGAACAGAAGATATAGATTTAGCCCAAATTCCCCAATTTTGTTTGATTTTTTTTTTTTTTGCAAGAGATATGCTCATATTGGTTGTATTTTTGTGTTGGTCGCGCTACATGTCTTAATCTTTGATATACTTATTATTCGTAATCAAAGGTGTCATATTTTGTAATTATAACCGTGAAAATAAAAACGTTATTGACACAGATAAAATGTGTCAATTCATATTGTGATGCCACCAATTCACTCTCTTGTGTATTATGTTTATGCTTTAATTTTAATTTTAATGTTTATAATTATCTTAGTTATTGCACCAATAATGAGGGAACGGCACGTTATGAAGTAAGATTAGAGCGTAGAATTTGAGAATAAACTCTTCCATTTCCCCCTGTTGGATTGGATTGGATTGGATTGGATTGATTAAAAATGTGTCAATTAGACTCTCAATTTTGTCAGTATTTTAAATTAATTAGTAGAATTAAAAAAAGAAAATTACCCTTTTATCAATTGAAATTTTGTGTTTCACATCGACAAAGTGCGACATTTTTTAAAAAATTAAAAAAAGAGAAATTATTTGTAAAAGAAAGCTGTTTCCCCTTTGGTTTATGAAATCTTATATCCGCTTCCCTTCCAACCAACGGCTATAAAAGTCCAATGCCTCTCTGGGTTTGTATTCGGGTACAGTGTGACCTGCTCCCTGCATTTTATTTTTATATAAAAATAATAATAATCTCAAATATGAAGTGTAAAATTGTTAAATCTGCTGAAATAATTGAAAACCCAAAAATGAAGACTTGTAAAACAAACCTTAACGGTGAGGAAAGTGAGGTTTTTACTGTATCCTTGTGTGTATCTACAAATAAAACAAGCGGGGTTCGTTAGATCGAAAGTTTATACCGTTCAAATTGAAATTTAACGAGCGACTTTCCGAACAGAAGGATACCCACCCAGCAACTTGGTCGTTGGAGATCCAAGATCTCCATTCGTCTGTGATGTTATATCCGAGGGAGCTTGTCCATGCTTCGGTCCCCGTGAATGGAACACACATGTCGTGGTCTCCACTGTTACAAGATATGAACGATAATTTCCTTTAAAGTTTTGATCTATATCACTACTGTAATATTATCTGTTTTTGGTCGTATAGTTTTATTCTTAAATTATAAAACTGATGTGATATGTATGCATGCATATAAATGTACCTGTAAATTAGAGCTCTGTAGCCCAAAGCAGTGAGCTTGAGATGGAAAGGTATAACAGAATCCCCTGCATCACCTGTGTATGTTATTCTATCTGTGCATAGCACCCATTCTCCAGCCACATTTATCTATTTTCACGTCCAAAAAATATTAAAATAATGGGATAAATACACGTAAATAAACAAATAAAATGAGGAATTTTAGAAGAATTACAGGCTCTGCATGAATTGCTGCCCTCACTCCTTCATCATTTAGCCATGCAGTCGCAATTTCATCGTTCTGCAATTTTAAATTTTTTTAGTGGGGGAGCACAGGCAAAAACCCCCGCGGCCAAGAAATGGACCGTACCAAAACTAATATTTCTTGTTGGTTCTCAAGAGTAATACTAGATTTACCTTCTAATTTCGTGCTCTAATTTTACATCATGACATGTTGTTCATTAATTGGTGTAATTGATGTCTTATTTTAACTATTTATAATTTATCTTAATTATTACACCAGTCAAAGAGTGACACGTAAGCATGTCCAGAAATAAGATTAGAATGTAAAATTAGAAGGTAAATCGAGCATTACTTGTTGTTAGTTAACAAGATAATCGAAAAAAACTTGATATAAATAGGAGTAGAAGAGACTTACTATGCATGGGACGGAGACACCATCAGACTGAGCTGCCAGCTGAGGCCAGGTCGGAATGTTGCCTTGTTTAACAGGTGCTCGGAAAGGCCAAGCTCTTCCGAACATCCTCTGCCTAACGCGTAACCCTCTCTCACTCTCACCTAATTGTTGGAAGCTCAATGGAAGATTATTGGTTTTGTTTCCTTTCTGTTCTGCAGGGCTATGGTAGCATGGCTCCAATATATCATATATATTTAATCCCACTAACGCCTAGGCATTTATATATATTCACAAATAAAAAACATTACCTTATAAAATTATAATATGATATTCTAATATTAATAATTACCTCATAGATTTTATTGAGACTTTCAATGCACCTTGAATTTTCAGGGTCATAATAATTTCCTTTACATAAAGTTTCAGCTTCCTGCAACATTTATTGTAATTATCCAAAAACAAAAATGATTATTATCCGAGAAAATCAATTATAAATTTTTAATTTAATTTTGAAAAATGCGATTCTAAGTTGGAACAAAAGACAGCCGGTTTTGCCGGCATCTTGTGTTCTATGCAAGTATCGATGTTACTGCATTACAATATCGATATATCAATTAAAGTCGATAAATTAGATAAGAGGGGTGGGTACCTTGAACATAGCCTCAGAGACAAGACCCATTCCATGTGCAAAGGGTACGAGGGCATTGCCATCAATTTTGTCATCCGTGACACCATTTCCCACCATGTAACCCTAACAAAAGTATTATTTATTATTATTATTTTAATTAAAAGAAACACTTAAATGAATGTACCTTAAAGTTGATTGTGGGCTTTGCTCCATATTGTAGTCCTGTGACAATTGATTAAAACACAAGAACTTAAATGAAGTAAAATCTATTTGACACTCTTAATTACCCGAGTTTTTGGTTGATCATAGAATAAGAAATTATTATTCATTCGAGCTGAATCAAACTTGAAAAAGTCAGGCTCAACAAGCTTAACGAGTCAAGTACTCCTGCACCCAATCATATTGACTCGGTAGTCTGTTTTTACGCATCTACGCGTATTTGGTTTGATCCCTAAGTTTTAGGTGGAATGAAAAAATACCCAGTACAACTTGATAAGCAAGAGTAGGCACGTAAACTCCAGCGTAGGACTCCCCTGCGATGTAAAATTGGTTGGGTAGAAACTCTGGAAATTGCCCAAACCACTGTCCATTTAATAATAATAATAGTAATTAAATAAATCCCAAATGGAAATTATAATAATATTTAAATAATTAAAAAGAAAAACCTTGAGAAGGAAAATGTGGGTGTCATCAGCTGTTTGAATATCTCCAGTCACGTAATTACTTTGGTTTAGTGAGTATGAGAGTCCCACCCCAGCCGGAGAATCCAAATAAATCATGCTCGACACCTGCCAAAAACCACAACAAATTATTATTTAAATATTTATTTATGTATTTTTGGCTTTTGAAAGTCAAACCTTTGACCAGCTGTATGGGTTGATACGTAAGGTGGGCAAGCTTCCCTTGGGATGACCCTCTTTAAAATTGAACGGTCCTGATTATTTCCAAGGATTAAATAATAATTTGTTGCATTCAATTTTATCATCAATCCAACAACCCAAAGAATATTAGTAATTAAGACTCCACTACAATAATTTTTATGTTAATACGTTTTCTCAACAACAACGTGTCACTCATTAATTATTATAAATAATATGTTATTTTAATTATTAGTGGTCCATTGTATTGTAGTCCCTCAAAATGAACAAGTGACACGTCATAATTGAAAATTGGTAGGTAGACATTAAAAATGTAAAGATGAAGTGTAATTTACTTTCTCATATTTGATTTTTAAGATAATTTACAACTTAAAAATTAAACTATATTTTTTTAAAAAATAAATCAAATCATTTTGTTTATCAGTAAATATATATTATATTTTCTATTTTTAATATGATTTTCAACTCTTCCGACGATTTTTAACTCAATTTTGAATTTTATTACGTGATTGACAGAGTTTGAAATGATCAAATAGAAAATTGATAAAATTTGAAATTGGGTTAGAAATTATGATCGTCGGATGAATTAGAAATTAGATTAAAACGCATAATTAAATACAATACGTAGTATATACATATTATATATGATAAATAAATTGACGACACAGTCTAAATAACAAATAACTAAAATGAGAAGATTTAATTTATATAAAAATATAATTTAAGGTGAAATATGTAAATTACATCGGATATTAAAATTTAAATAGTACTTTATATTAAAAAAAATTTTAATTGATAAAAATTACGGGACAAGAGCCGGGTTTGGGCCCATTGCCCGACTTGTTTTACATTCTTAAATACGGGTCGGAAAGTGTGGAGCCGTGAAAAAGTGGGGTCAACGAAGAAGCATTACCATGTTCGTAGACAAAGCCATCGAAGCTGGAGCAACCCGGTCCGCCATTGAGCCACAATACAACAGGATCGTTTCTCGGATCTCTTTCAGATTCAACGAAGTAGTAGAACAGATTTTTCCCGTCTGCTTTTCCGTCGATGTTTATGTACCTGCAGGGAAGAAGAAGGGGAATTGGGTGAGAATTTTCTATCAGGACTTCCATCGAACAGGTGGAGCGCAATTTTCTCACCCGGAGTAGTGTTTGGATAGGAAATTTCCGTTGAAGCCAGGGAGATAAGTGATGAGAGAGCCTACAGGAGCAGAGTCGGAAAAAATAACTAAACCCAAAAAGACGCAGAAAGCAATCCCGATAATGGACGAGAATTTCAAATCCGCCATTGAAGAGCAAGAAGGCGATTCCCTTTTACTTCTGTTCAATGGAAGAGAAGATGCAAGAGTGAAGACGTTTTATACAACGACATAGCAAGAAGGACAAAAAAATTGGAGCGATTCCAATGAAGGCAACAAAAGGTATTTAACGAGTCAAACAAAACAGAAAGGACCCCAAAGAAAACACAGGCCAAGTAATAATAATAATAATAATAATAATAATCAAGCTTCATTAATCATCCATTTGGATGATGATTGGAGAGCCGAATAGAAAAGAAGACGGAGAAAATGGCGCTCGGAAGAGGTTCAGAAGGCCTACAATGGAGAAGTTTTAAGTGTTCGTTTTAGGCTAAATAGCATGGAATCTTCCATTGGTAACGTCGAAACAAGCAAGACAATGAGTAGGAAATGATTGGCGACGATATCTTCTATGGCCAAAGTACATCCCTAGGCTCACACTCCACTACTTAGTTCTTCCAACCTTCGGCCAATCGCACGTTGCCACGTCATACCAATCTCATCGTGATTAACCAATCACAAACAAGTGTTCTTCATCAATCCTGTTTTTTTTTTTTTTAATCTGTGGGGAGTTTTTAATGTTTTAAGTAGACAGATGAGTTTTTCGTGTCTTTTCTTTCATGTATTTGTTTGGATTTTTGGTGAAGGGAGTTAGGATTCCATCCTTACATTTGGTAAAACTACAACCACCGCTTTGACACGGCGACACTTACTATAATGTTGTGCGGTTAATTAATGAAAGTTTTTTGATTTGAAGTTGGAGAGTGTAGTCCTAGTCATTGTGGGGCAAAGGCAATTAGGGTAGGGATAGAGATGTACCAAAAAAAAAAGGGACAATTTTTAAAATGGCTTGGGGGACATGTAGCCTTGCCCTTGAATGGACAATTTTTTTATATGGTTCTATCCTTTGCATTCACCTAAATTGCGCAATTTCTCGATAGGTTTGTTTACAAAACAATCTTTAGCTTTTGCTTGATTTCAACCAAGATAGGAATTGCATGGTTTGGTTTGAAATTCAAATATGGAGACTCCATTTATAAATATCATAATATAATTGTACATTTATGTTTTAATGTCATAATCATTTTAAGTTGAAGTAGGAAAAAAAAACATAACAACAATAATTAATATTATTATAAAAATGTCAAATGTTTTTTGGGAAAATGACAAATCAACCATCGTACTTTGTGATCATTGACAAGACAACTATTAAAGTATTTTTGCAAACAACTTGACCACTGAACTATGAGAAATCGTCACCGCGAACATTACTGTTCACTTTATGAAAATCGAAATGGAAAAGAACAAATGTCCATGAAAAAAACGGAAAGAACTTGTGATTTTAGAAGAGACTTTCAATGGAAAAAAGTTAATATCCATGGACAATTGATATAGAAGATTTTGGATTTTGTAAAATAATGGATTTAGAATATTTTAAATTTTATAATTAAGAAGATTTTTGTACAAGAATGTTAATAGTTTAGTTTTCGGATGATTAGAATTGTTTTACAGTTCATAGGAAATCACAGTTTGTCTGTGTTTTTCTATGAAGAAGATGATGATTTTTTTTTATTTGCAGATGTTCTTTTGCGGATTGACGACGTTCCTCTATGGATTGACGACAATCATTTGTGGATCGACAATCATTTGCTGATCGACAATCCTCTGCGGATCGACGACAATCCTCTACTGATCGACGATGTTCTTGAGTTATATTTCAAGGATTCACGTTCCACAGCGGAAAGACAACATTTCGCTGCGGAATGACAATGCTATTTAATAGAAAATATAACCGTCATTTTTATTCTGTCAATTTTCCATAGTTTAGTGGTTAAATTGTTAACGAAAATATTTTAGTGGTTGATTTCTCATTGATCATAAAATACGATAGTTGATTTGTTATTTTCCCATGTTTTTTAGAAGTCACTTTAATTAGAAAAATTAAGTTGTTATCCAATGTCTCGATTGTATATAATTAAACATGTTATTAAGAGTAATATTATATTTACTTTCTATCTTACTTTTTAACTTATACTGTAGCAAAAATTAATTGATACAATTAATATAATAAATTATAAATAGTTAATATGAGGAAATATTTACTAATATAATAAATATAATTCTTTATTAATATCAATACTCAATTGAATCTACTTATTATGATTTAGGCCTAAATCATTAAATACGGTTTTGTGGAAGCCCATATTGATAAGGTGTGTTATGATTAATGGTTTATCCCTAGTTAGGGAAGTTTGGGCCCAATTATCGTAATTATTTTTGGGAATTTCCTCCATTAGATATGAAATTTCGTTGTTCTTGGGTTGGAATTTTTTTCAGCTCTACAGTTGAAGAACTGCATCGAGTTCTGAACTTGTCGAACTTTCCTTTAATGGGTTCTACTGTAGTTTTATAAGCTTGAGTTACAAAATTTGTTGTTGAAATTTGGTCTTCGTAATATATTTTATTTTCTGAGAAAGAGTTTTTCTAGGTTTATTTTTGTTTTTAAGATTGTTGTTCAATTTTTAACAATATACTTGCATGTTGTTCTCTTTCTATGTCATAAAATTTCTGTACAAGTATGTTAAGTAAAGCTATTCATATCTAACCTTGATGCATTAGAGTATTTCTTAGCCAAAAAATAACTTCTGGATTTGTTAAATTAAGATGCATATTTCTTTTCCTTAGCAAATGTTGTTCGACTATTCATCGTGAAGTCTTTCGCATAATTTATTATATAAAAATCAAAATACAACTGCAAGTTTTGTTGCTTCATCTTACATGCATTTATAAGGTAAAGCAGAACCATGTAAGATATTCATAATGGGGGTCTATTGATCTGACACATAATAATTCGGGTCACTGAATTATAACGTAGGCTGCTTGAAACAATGTGCGTCTTGTTGTTCTTGATTTTCATTACGCTATTATAATTATTGGACGTTCATAATGTAGGTGTGTCATTTAACTGACATTTGATTGCGGTGTGTATTCTCTACTTGCTAATGGCATTACTATTCTAAAGTGTTAATTCGCTTCCACCAAAGTTTTGTCTCGTTGCCGAATACGATCCTTTTCTTTATCAAAAATCTAATCATACAACTATTTTTCATGCAGCTTTGTTTTAAGACTTCTATTGTGAACTTTTATTTTGTGTTTTGGGTCCATGCCATTTTCCTCTTTTTTTATTTATTTATTGTATTTTAGAGTTCTTGGATTGTTACTTATGTGATTTTGTAGGTGTGTTTTGGAGGTCACATACGACCATAAAGCTCGTCGAATGCCATTAAACCGAGACGAATGATCTGGCCCTTAGAAATACATGCACTAATGGCGTCTAGAAGTCAAGACGTAAGAGTCCCAAAGAAACCATCACCATGGATGGATTTGTTGCAGATTGGAAGATAATGTATTAAGAAAGGAAAGACTATCTATAAGGAGAATATAAAGCAGCAGCTCTAGCTATGTGTTTTAATGCTATGTTTTCTTGATAATTCTTAGTTCTTGATTTAACATTAATTAATTAATATAATAAATTAAAAATAATTAAAATAAGTTATTAATTGTACTAATTAATAGTGTCATACTAAGAATCAAAAGATAAAAGTAGAGGATAAACTTAATATTATTCTTTTTATAATTGTGTTTATGTTTTCAGATTTACACTAGTTTTTGATCAACTTAATATTATTCTTTTTATAATTGTGTTCATGTTTTCAGATTTACACTAGTTTTTGATCATGTCTTATTGTATATTATTAACATAATCAAATCCATTATCACATCTCGTGTTGCGCAGGATAATCTTAAATGTTTGGGTTGGTTGCTCGACGTTTGGGTTGGTTTCTCGACGGATCGCCCATGAATATGTTGTATATGTGGTGTCAAAGCATTGTTCTTCACCTATATTATTTGATTCACACTCTCTATTTGAGTCTTTGATGAGGTATAAAATTTTGCTTATTTGGTGTCACGACGTGAACAAAATTGTAAATTCTTTTAATGTTTTGAATGTTTGGTGTTGCGACCATGGTATCTGCTATCGAGGCATGTCAAGGTCGAGCTCAGCCGAGTCCTAACTTCTGAATCCTCGAAGTGGGAAAACTACAAATCTTCATATTCAATCCTTGCAACCTAGCTGAATTATAAAGACTTAACATGCAAATTGCCTGAAAACTATTAACAACCATAAATATATGACTATATTGATAACTGGGTCGCATAAAATATGAAATTCAACCTATAGGTAATTTACAAGTCTTATTATGTACGAGACTTTATCTAGATTTATTTACATACATTGATCATACTAAACTAGAAAACCATAAAAGATAAAACCAAAATTGTCATGACTTGGAGGCAGGCCTAACAGAAGCGCCGGTCAAGCGACCTGTTTCTCAAAGAGAACACGATCGTCCAGCCCAAGGAAGGCTAGAGAGAAGTGGAAGTTTTAACATGAAATTAAGCTCAAAACCCAAATCAAATGGATTGAGGTCCACATAGTGATCAATAAGAGTCCCATTAGTATAATAATAAACAAAAAAAGTACTATGCAGGAATTAAACCAAACAATACAACAAATCCCAAACATACCAGAGACGAAAGGACTTGTACCGACGAACCTCCACCTATTTACGGGAAGGTTGAAGCATCCACCAGAAGAACGCCAACAACGCCCCACGACAATCACGTATATACCAGCGCATATCATATACATTAACTTGGGAAAAATAAAGTCTAAGGGATGAGTGACAAACTCAATAGGAGAATTTATACTAAATGCAATGCATGCTAAAAAATGTTTTTCTCATCTTTTTGAAAACCATTTTCATGCTTCTCAGTTACCATATATGAATTTTAAATCATTTAAAACATCTTTATCATTTTATTAAACCGGCCCATGGCCCTCAATGCAACATCATCAAAACTCACTGTATACATAGACGACTATATTGTAAAATATGCCAACATCGTTTTTCATGCAATAACGACATCATTGAAAAGTGATGGTCACACAAGGACCATTCTGGCACACACCATAGACAGGTGCCCATCTATTGAAAGCAACAACTCATGAGATAGAGGAATCAAAACGACATCAATCGGGAGATCCAGCACGTCATCCGAGTTGCCGACAAGCCAAATCTTAGCGCCAACAAAACTTGCATAATTGTAATAACGGATAAGGTTACTCGCGACAGATTGTTCACCAACCAACTAGCTACCTGTAGGATCTAAATTGATGAGGGTTGCCGACGAGCAGAGCTACGTGTAACGACCCGAATTTTTCGTAAATCATTTAAAGGCATAAAAACTTGAAATTTTCTTTTTGAAATAAATCAGAGTGCGTCTAACCGAATCGTTACTGACTTTTTTCTCAAATCTTGTTATGAAAACACTTTGACAAAATGTGCAGAAGCGTAAACACTATAATGAAAAATCATCTGTTTAAAGTCTTGCGGAAGCGTTATAAAATAACCCTTTGTAAATCATGGCGGAAGCGAAAGAAATCTTTCAAAAGGAAATACTAAGTCATTCAAACACTATGTCTATCAAATAAAACTTGATAATTAACTTCGTTGATTCACAACCATTAACTCATCTTTGTCTTTGCCTTGCCAGCTCGAATCTCATGCATGTGAAATCATTCATCCCTGCTTCATTATGCGTTTCTCATCTACTTCTTATCCATTTACTATCTGTTCGTCATTGTATCCACACCACAAGTAAGGACATGAGTTTTCGCCCAGTAAGGAGATGGGGGAAAACAATTTATGCATTTCTCTCTTTAATTCTTCTTGGAATGGGGGCCACCCAAACCAATTCTTTCGTTACGTTCTTTGGTTCTTGGTTCTCAACTCGTACTTTGAGCTGGAGATTGGGGGTTGCCCTTTGAGATGGCCTAGTTGATCGGCTTCTAACCTCCTGTGTGCGTACTAGTCCCTTTCCTGACTTGGTGAGGGTGTATCCTAGCAGCTAGGCTAGATCCGGACTACCCATCTACCCCAACTCCCTATTTGTTCCCTTTTTCCGGCGTATCCCGCCTTCTGGGTTCTTTCTCTTTCCAGTGTATCCCGCCTTTAGAGTTCTTCCTCTTTCCGGCGTATCCCGCCTTTAGAGTTTCTTCCCTTTCGGCGTATCCTACCATTAGGGTTTGTTCGGTGACAGACGTTTCCCGCCCATCCCGAACATTCTTGTTCTTAGCAATTTCTTCACTCATGTATGTGGGTACCACCCCGAGGGGGTACCCCTACTTGGTTTCTATTAACATGAGGCATCCTAGCAAATTAAGTAACACATATATTGGAAGCACTGACAATACTTTAGGGAATCTATCATAAGCAATGAGCAAACGAATACTTGCACATGCTTCTCATGATAAAGTAATAACAGTGTTTAACTATGCAACGGGAACTAATCATATTAGTAACACTCAATAAAACAAGATCATAACATACTTGTGCATAATGGAAAAAACGACGGTATAGAGTGAATGAACTAATGTCCACTTAGAACTACAAACATGCTTATACATCCAAAGAAACAGCGGCTAACACATATTGAATTTACCACGGCAACGACATGCTTTTAATCTACTACGTGGCAGAAAACGTAAGTATCGAAACGTGTTTCTAGTCAGTCATTCAGCAGAAAGTACATTCAACAATTCTTACTTTCACTTGAACATAACAGCAGAAGAAACCAACAACTAATCATGCTTTTAATAGACAATATACAGTAAAGAAATATCGACAATCGATTAATGAACGTGCTTCTTACTCAGTTAACGTACAACAGAAAAACAGTGATGAACATACAACGAACATACGGTGAAACATACTCTAATTATCTAGATGCAACAGCGAAACATGCAAAACATACGTGAACCATTCAGACATGTCCCGAATCAACTATCAGTGAGGACATACAACCACATAGGTATACTTATAATCGACTACGTAATAGGACTGATCATGCTTTTTAACAGCTAATGTAATAGCAAACTACAACCTCTGACGTACTTTCAGATCGACTATACAAGAGAACTAACATGCTTTTTTAATGACTAATAGAAGTAGCAGGAAATGTAAGCGTTTAAGCATATTTTAAATTAACTACAACGACGACATAATGGACCTATAAACATGTATTTGTCCTAGTGACACAGTAGCGAAATTAGAGCGTTTATCATGCTTTCTAAACTGTAAAAGAAATGCAACAGAAACTATATGATGTAACAACAATCATGCTCTTCAAGTATTTGTAATACCAACAACAATAACTGAGTCATCACGGTGAACAGATGCTGTGTAACTATACTTTTGCCAGACAACAAGTACTCAACATTCAGAACTCAACACATGCTTTGTAGGATAATCGAATTAGCAAGGTAAACTATGGAATCTCATGGATAGTGGAGTGGCTCATTCCTATTTCCACTGAGTAGGTAAGCATAAGAAATATGGTTACAATATAAAGCATCTATTCTTTAACATTTCAGACATGAAATCTCATTTCCATCCATTTTTCCTTTAGAACTGCCCAGTTCTCTTTCTCTTGTTTCTTGATGTCTACTTGTTGAAACATAACAATATTATACCCAAAAAGGGAAATAACGAAGGCAACATCTACAAAGTGAAGAGTAAAGACAGTAGCAATTATTGAAGGAAAACAAGGGAGTTCATCAAGAAGTTTCCTACGCATTCTACCAATCACAGCAAGTAAACTATCAAACATACACATACTCACACACTCTATTACTTGGGTGTAGGGCTTCCTCAAGCCAAAGACACACCCATAACATTACCTTCACTGGTGTTTTGTCTCCAAGAACAACAACTCTCCTTCCTGCAACAGCCCACTGTATCACTCCAGTGAAAACAATGAAGGAGAGGAAGAACAAACCATATGGAAGGGGTGGAAGTTGGAGAAATAGGCTCAGCTGGGGGGGACATCTCGTACATCTGGCAGGGGGAGGAGCAGGGGACAAGCCGCCAGTGGGTCTGGAACGTGGGAGTGAGAAGCGTTGGCTAATTTTTGATTGGTTTCCCCGTCCATTTCGTTCTGGTTTAATATTATCCTGTCATTGAACTGTTGAGATTCGGACAAATGCGGATGCAATCTTCGCATCTGCATCGTCCACAAGATTGGATTTTCTGAAGGTAAAGCCTGCCTTTGGATGGAATTTGGCGTCCCCACCTTTGCCGTACCATCCGCAGCCCAGTTTTGGACGCCAGACGGAGTCCATATCGCCCGCAACCTATCGTCCGAATTGTCCAGATTTTGGACAGATTTAAAGCAAACGACTCCTTCTCACGTCCGTAGTATTCCTAAAGACTTCAGACTTAAACAGATTCGTTGCGGACGCATCCTGCCTTGTCCGCACCGTCCGCCTCCATCGTCCGCAACACCATATTCTCTACTTTCCTCTATCTTTTCACACTTAACAACATTTCTTCATAAATACACGTCACCAAATGACACGTATAGATACGCGATGCAATATCCTCCTAACTCTAACACCTCGATTACATCATGTATACAGGGAAACGTAACGGAAATGTTCATTGATTTAGAGCTCCGAACGTCTTTGGTATTATCCCGATAATTGTCTATCTTAAAAATATCGGGATGTTACACTACGAGCTGTCACGCCACCCATCAAATGGATTGGTACTAAGCGAGCAAAACTCAACGACTAATAACTTTCAATCCGTATGACTAAAACCCTGGCCAGGTTCTGGGGTTTGAAATCTAAGGATGCATCGTCACTATCCCATCTCCATTTTGACTTCTAAGTCTTGAAACCCGAGGATATGTCACCAATACCCTATCACTTTTTCGCACGTACAAACAATCAATTTTCTCGTAGTAGAAAATTGTACGAGATAGTCTTGTGATACTTTAACGCCAACAGTGCCTAAAACATCAAGATGATTCATCCTCCCATCATATATCAGAATATCATAGCAGAATACCATACACGATAAAATAAAGGTGAGAAAACATACATATATGTAAAAACAGTCGCGCTATCGAAACAGTCCTCATCGGGTTTTCAAGTGTGGTTTCCTATAAAATAGTAGTTTGAAAACATGATGCAATGTAGTGCAGAAAGTATAAAAATCCCTTCCTCATAGACGACCACGAAACTCTTACCGACTAGCTAGCGCCACGCACTATCGGAAGTGAGGATCGAACTAGCGACATCTCCGGAACCCACGAAATGCCTTTACAAAAGTCAAAGTACACGACGATGCGAACACGAATTGGATAGAGAAATGGCAAGGATCGCTCTCCGACTCGTCCCCCTTCCTGCTCCTCTCTGTCGTGGCAAACTCTCTTCGATAAAGGAGAGAGTTTGTCTTTTATAAAAAAAAATTATAATTAAAAATAATATTATATTATATATATATATAAATATATTTTATATATTAATTAAATCTGTTTCAAATTCCAATTCAAAACCTGATTCTTTCAAAACACTAACTAAGAATAATTCTTTAGTCAAAATAATTTATTAAATTAATTCTCTTGATTAATTTACCACTCGGAAATACCCAATTTGACCATTTTTTTGACTATTTGATTGAAAACTCACATGTAACCGCTACGTGACAAAACAGATCAACTTTTCAACGCTAGACCAAAAATTACGCAAAAAATCTATACGTGAAAATTCAAAATTATAAAATTCACAGGTTTTTACAAAAATACTCTTCAAGGCTTATGCTGTGTCGGATTCATCAATCCAACTTGTCTTTGCCTTTTTCTCTTGAACTGTTGCCACTTATTTATGAAAGATTGGAGGAAACTACATAGTTAGCTTTATAAGCTTATCAAAAATCTTAATTTAAGGATGAACTAAACTAAACCTATATTACATCCAATCATGTACTAACGCCCTACATGATTAGTTCTCACAATCTTAACTTGTCATGATCTAGGGGCGGGGCTAACAAAAATACTGGGTCAGGCAATCCAATCATCGGAGAGGACCTGATCGCCCAGGCCAAGGCTAGGGGTTGTAAGCAGAAGTTTTAATATAAAATTTAGCCCAAAAATCCAACCCAAATGGCCTTGAGATCACAAAGTGATCAATATGAGTTAAAAATAGCGTGAAAATAACAAAGACGTGAAAATAACAAAGACAAAAACACTGTGCAGGAAAAGAAATCATTCAACACCACTACAAATTTAACAAAACTAATACAAGAAAAGAAAAATCCTCACTGAGGACAATAGGGAGACACCAAGAGGAAACCCCAAATCCGAGGTAACCGCACCTCAAACGTCACACCAAATCACCATGAACTAAACCTATGTTGGAGAGGTTATTAGAGTGAGTGACTAACTTAGTAAGGAAATCTATACTGAATGCAATGCATGAAAAAAATAGTTTTACCTTTCTTGCGGAAAATCATGGTTTAATGCATCTTATTATAGTACATGGATTTTTTAAATAACTTTTAAAATCTCTTCATTATTTTATTCAAAAACAGACTCATGGGTCATCGATGAAACTTGTTGTAAAATGCGTTGCATACATAGGCAATTATATCATAATAATAGGTCTGGATCATTTTTATCTAAAAACGGTCTCAATGAGAAGGGATGGTCACATAAAAACTTATTCGACACATAGCATAGAAAGACAGTCATCCATCGATAGTAACACCTCATGAGTTTGTAGAAAAATGTGTGTAGTCTAGAAACTAGGCAACGACACCATACATATAATCAAATAACAGATAAGATGGCTAGTGACGGATTACTCCACAACTAGCTACCTGTTAGATTCAAATTGACAAGAGTTGTTATTGAGCATAGCTCTGGACGACACATTCGCCCATCAAATAGAAAGATACTAGGTGAGCAAAACTTAGCGACTAACAATCTTTCAATCCCTGTGACTAAATACCATAACCAGGTTTAGGGATTGGAAACCCAAGGAATGCGTCATTAATGACCTATTACCCATTTCCACTTTAGAGATTTGAAACCCAAGGACATGTCACTAATGACCTATTACCCATTTCACACGTGTACACAAGAAATCTTACGCAACAGAAGATGCACAAGATAGCCTTGTAATGCTTTAGTACCAAGATTTGCGCAAAACATCAAGATGATTCATCCTCTCAAGTATACGATAGCAAAAAATTAAATAAATACCATGTACAATAAATTAAATATGAGAAAATATATGTACATATACGTAAAAACACATGTTCTGTCGAATAGTCTCATCGGATTTTTATAGGTGGCAACCCACAAAATATTAGTTTGAAAACCATGATGTAATGCAGTGCATAAAGTATAAAAATCTCTTCCTCGATGATGACAAAAGTCTAGCTAACTAGTAGCATGCGTCATCGGGAACATGAACCAACACCAAGGACACCGTTGGAACCTAAAACAAGAACGAAACCTTGAATCAACACAAGAATATAACAAAAGTCCTAGATCGGAATTAAAAAATAGACCATAAACGAGACATAACTTAGAAAACCGAATGAAATTCACTAACTCAAACTCCACAAAGATACATTGTGCAGTCGACCAAGACATAACAACGGTTGACAATGCACAATAACAATTAACTTGAAAGACCCACCCGTTGACTAGACACGGCTATGATTGATGAGATACAACACACCTGACCCGAAAACACAACGACGATCAGGACCACCCAGTGTCAACAAAACACAACGACGGTCAACGGGACACCTAGTAGTTTATAAAACAAGATGATGGTCAACTAGGACCACCTACTGTCGACAAGACACGAAGATAGTCAACCGAGACCAAGCAGCAGTCGACATGCGCCATTGTGGTCGACCAAGTACCCCTTGCGATCGACTAGGGACCCCCAGCAGTTGACTAACTTGCAGGTGCGGTCAACCAGAGATGGTCAGTGGCCAAACTGACCAAACCACAGTCGATCAAGTGTGGTTGATCCCATCCAATGGCGGTCGATCGCTACGGGCAAGTGCTTCTAGCTGTGGTCATCCACAAATTGACCGGGGCCTCACCAATACACACGACCCCTTTTGCAGTCTACTGGGATGCGATTTCTCAGCAAAGACTTGTGAGAAAACTCTTATTTTCCCACCGATTCTTGCCCCGAATCAGTATAAAACCTTACATAAACTCTAATCTAACCATAATAACACAAAAACAAATAAACGATTCAAGTTTCCAAGCTCGAATTCGAGATCGACACAAAATGAGAATTTCAATGGAAAAAAAGGAATGAGAAAATGACTTACTCGCGAAGCTCCTTCACAAAAGACGGAGATCGAGACGACAGAAACACGCATTAGGTGGAAAAATGACGAGAATCACTAATCGAATCTCCACCCTCTTCCTCCTCTTCACACTCACTAGTGGCCGACCTTCATGAAAAAAGAAAGAAAACTTTCTTTTTAAACAATAAAAATAAAAATATAATTATTTTATTTAATAAATATAATATAAATTAATATATTGTAAATATTAAATAAAAACCTTAAATCTTAATTTGACAAAACCCAACTAAACGTGAAACTCAATCTACGGAAACGAGAATTTACTAAACACAATCTTATAGTTTCGGGCCACAGGAAAACACGAAATGCAAAAGTTGACCATTGACTAAACTCTTCACACATGGTCAAAGACCGAAGACATGTGGAAAAGACATGGTCAACACAAAAAAAATTTGACTTAGACTAAAAAGAAAAATTTACTTAGCGAAAAATAAAATTAAAAAATTTACTGATTTTACATAATTTCCTTTTAACTTTTATCATCTACTCATGTGTGCACACATTCCATAGTTGGTGTTTTTCAAAACTTTTTAGACATTTATAATCAATTTCTAATCCAAGATTAAGTTTATCACTTTACTATGTATATTTAAGAGATGTATATTGCATATGTGAATATGCTTAGACACATTAAAGATCATTTGCTCAATGTTATAACTCACCGTCTCACATATCCTCTAGACTCATGTACAATTAACTCAATGTATAATTAATTTCAAAACAACTAACAACATCCACAAACTTCTCATTCTATACCCAATGATATGCAATGTGTATGAAATGCATTTGTCACACACAACTCATGCTATGATATGAATCAATGCATATCTATGTACCCATGCAATGATAAATGAGTCAATGCATGTATGTTCCATATTATTTGAATGGTGCCATTATTATCGAGTACCATTATTTTATGAATGCTAATATGCATGATTATAATATACCCTAGCATTGAGAATCTGTTTTTCGTGATTTCAACATATTTTTCATGTTAAAAACATCAAAACCCAATAGAATTCACTCAATTTCAACCATTCTTTCAATAACTTCATTCAAAATCTATTCAAAACAACATTCAACAACTCTTATCCATCAATTTTCACTTAATTATGCAATATATCTAAAATATGATTTAACAATCATCAAGTTAACACTCTACTCACCAAAACAATTTAATTTCATGCCTTAAATCAATCAACACCACCAAATTTATCCATAATTCTTTTAATTACTTAATCCCAAAACTAACTATAAACAACAATCATTAACTTACATATACAAATCTCTAACTAAACTAAGCAAAATCAACTTAATTTAGAAAATACTTAGAATAGGAATTCTTACCTCTTTGATATCTTTATTTGCTCACTTCCAAGACTTGATTCTTGTACCAAAAGAATTATTCTTAAGTATAGAACAACTTTGGTTTAGGATGCAAAAGTCAATTCTCTATTTTTTCTCACCATTTTCCTCGTATTTCTCTCTTCTTCTCTTTCTCCTTTTCTTTCTCTCATCTTCCCTCTCACTTACTGCTTGGAGCACGAAAATGGAAGGTTCTCCTCCCATCCCTTTCATTTATATCGGATCAAGACATTAAATTACAAAATAGGAAAGTGGTTTTACTATTTTACCCTTAAAATTCAATATTAAAAGTCTAAATTATCCTTAAATATCCATTTAATAACCAAATTACCAACTTAATTATGTTTTACATATAATTATTTTAAACTAACTAATTTGATTAGTCTTAAACTAATCACAATGATTAACACAATTAATCATGATTAATTAACCTTAATTACCCTCTAATTACACCTTAATCACATAATTAGTCACTAATCTTAGAGTGACATGTGACTCTATCCTATTGGGCGATAAATTTTATTCCTTGACATGTTAAATCATGTTCAATGGAGTCCATATGACATTTTTTATGCTCCTTAATTCCAACCCAAGCATCTACTATTAATCACTTGAAATCGAAAGTCCTAATTTGATTATTTCTCCATCTACTGTGCTAACTTTATACACGCGTATCTTTTCATTCTCCTATTCAATTGACTCAACTCTCAAGTCAATTTGTACCTTAGGAAGTCTAATTTTTTGTCCTGAAAGGATTTGAGATTCTAAGCACGATAATCTTCAATTAATTGTAAACAATGACAATGCTCATAAGAAGCACGCCCCACTAAATTTCGTGCAAAATTTAATATGTTTTTATGCACATCTCCAATTGGTTTAGTTTCACCAATAATTCATAACTTAAAATATCTACCATTGTACATATTTTTAATTTAGAAATATTCTCTGAATTGGTTGGTCAATTTTTTTTCTCAAAGTCATATCATAGAATAACAACTCATTGTAATAGCATAAGTTGTTCATATTTGCTAACCCATGGTTTGTTACTATTTCTAATCACATTTAATTATTTTAATCTTGATTATTTTTGTTAATCTTAACCCAAGTCATCATAGGGCGTGTAGTCCAATGTTGTTGTGCAACGTGAAAAATAATTTGGAAATTCAAAATATTTATTTTGGATTGGATGGATCGAACCTTTGACTATCTTTTTTTGTATGGGGTTACCCAAAATTTGATCCCCACCTGATTTTCATGGGAAGGCTATCTTAGTGTCACGGTTCTACTTTTTTAAGGGACTAGAAAATGATCGTGTGACATCCGCTACTTCACGAATGCAACGAGGTAGCCTACGATGTGTTCCAACAACAAGAGTTGCTTATAATGTTAGAGTGTACTTTACATCTAACAAGAGAGCAAAGTTTGAGTGACATTAATCGAAATGAGCATCATGAGCATAGTGAGCAAAGTGAGATCGTAAGCAAATGGGGTTTTTTATTAATTGGTAGCAATTAATCAATTGGTAGGGAGTCAATATGCTATCATGCCTTTTCCCTCTAAAAATCAATCTCCATCATCTCCACTATGGTAATAGTACATATGCTATAGTGACAAGCTGTCATTTGTCAAAAATAAAAAGAAAATAAAATATAATTGAGTTACATAAATGAAATAGCAATATCCTAATGACATAAATAATTATGAACAACAAGTCCTGCAAACATATACTCTTAACACCTAGTTTGGTCCATTGGTGAGGTTGAGTTCAGCGTGTAAAAGACTTCATATTTATTAGATAATTAATGTAATGACTTGAACGTTTACCTACGAGTAAATGATGTTTATATGATGTATGAAAATGATAATTATAATTGATTAGAAGTAAAAGTAATGATTAAGCATAAAATGGATTAGAAATATAAATTGTTTTACATGAATAATAGGAATATTTTCATATTTATGAATATGCAAATGTAAATGGAATTGTATGCAATTTTAGGACAATGAGATAGACATCCTAAGAAAAACAAATGACACTAGAAATGTATAATTTAAGACAAAGTTATGTAATTTTGAATTTAGACTAAGTGTATTAAACACTTAAGAATGATTTTTTTAGAAATACTCTAATCGAATAAATCGAGTGAGAATTTAAAAATGCTCTCTAAGGATAAAAGTTTCTTGAGACATGTATCTATGATGTCATATAACAAAATATGGTCACCTATTGGGTGGTGCCAGTTGTCAAGTTGAATCAAGCAACTCAAAGTGTAAATTATGAAAAGAAGAATGACAAATTGGTCATTTGGCCCCAATAATTAAGGCTAAACTTGTCAATGGTCAAGGAGGACTCTAGAAAAACTTCCTCATTATATGAAGAAGGGGAGAAAATGTTATAACTACTGAAAAAAATAGAGAGAGAGAGGTGTTAGCTTAATTAGAATTAAACTTAGTTGTTTTGATTATGTGCAATTTAAATATTTATAAGTTTTTTTTTATTCTTACTGTGCTTATTATTTATCTTCATTGAAAATACCCTATAAAATGAGTATTTAGGTGTACTAACATGTTTGTTAAAGTACTTGTAGTTAATGCTTTAGTGTTGGGGACTTACAAGTTTCAATTCAAGAAAAATACGGACCGATGATCGACCTATGCAGAGTGGCGGTCGACCGAAAATATTATAGAGAGCAGACTCTATTTTTGAAGCACTGATAACGGTTGACCAGAAGAAGGTGCGGTCGACCAGAAAGATGACAAAGCAAAATGACTTCTCAAAATCATGGTGAAGTGATCGACCGAATAAAATAGGTCGCCGGTGCGGTTCACAAGAACATGAATTGGCTGATCGAATGCTCATAGAAGAAGTGTAACTGTCATACAGCGATCGACCGATACAATTGGGTGGTTGACCGAATCACTGCTGCTGAAGAAAAATTAAAAATAGAGGCACCTTCAAAGTTGAAGAATTACGAAGTGAAATCATACCAAATTGCTGGCAAAGTTGATCCTCGATAATTCTTTTCAATATTTGAGTGCCTAGCCTATCTCTCTCATCCCTTATTTTGAGATTAAACATTTTTGAGAGTTTAGGCATTGTGTTTGTATCTCTTTATCCAAAATTCCTACTTGTGCTACATTTGAAGGGTGATGCCCTAGAATAGTCATTGTAAAGATTTGATTGACGTTCGAAAGATCAATCAGATATAACTGAGGAGGTTATAGTGAATGAAAATTTCAAGGGGAGAGCCTTGAAGCACAGTCGTAGGCAAGGTTGGCCGAACCCCTCCCTTCCCTCTCTCTGTGGACAATATCGATCCTACAAAAAGGAAATAGGGGAGAAAACAAGGTTTGAGAGAGAGAAGTGAAAGTTAGGTGAAGAAGTGAGATTTTAAGTTTGAATCTCAAGAAAAAAAAATGTAGAAAACATTAAGAGGATTCTAAAGAGTCAAAAAAGGATGGAAGAAATAAAGTTTGGAAACTCAAATCCAGGCTTGGATGTGTTGTAACTTAAGTAATTTTAATACTTAAGAATTATGATTTCATGAAATTTACATGTTATATGTGGAGAAATTAGTATATGAGTAGTTGATAATGAACTCTAGACATGTTTGGTTTGGAAATAACCTATTTATAGTTGATATTTAATGGTTTTGGATTGAATTAAAATGAAGAAATCGCTGAAATAATGAAGTTATGTAAAATTTTGCTCGGTTGCGGGCACCTTGTGTAACGCATCATAATTTCTTGTCTTAAAATGTATAGTTTGAAATTCTTTTTTCTTTAAAATACATAACGGAAGACTTTGTTATTTATTTTCAATAAAATTCATAAAAAAAGTAAGGACAATTTTTGTAGAAATCTCATTTGTAAATTTTCTCATATTATGTTTCATATACAAATTTTTTTTACAAAATCTAATCCACGTGGTCGGTCTTGCAATAACAACACAAGTTATCTTCCTGAAAATACTTCTTCAACTACGACATTTCTTTCTTATTTTTCTTTCTTCCATGTAATTTTTCAATTAGTACCTACTCTATAAGACTCATCTATAAGCATATTGCTTAGTAAGTAATGAATATCTAACATGTCATCAAATCAATAAAAGAATCATGCTGTCTAAATAAACATGTTATGCACTTCTGTAAAATCATGTTGTTTTCTATTTTCTTTTCTTTCTTTCTTTCTTCCATATTCCATATAATTATCTTCGACATCAATTGAAAGCTTGGTTAGTGGTTGTACAAATCAATGCACAACTATCTGTTCTGATATTATGTAATATCCCAAATTTTTATATTAGAATTTAATAAGAATAATAGAATAGTAATTAAAGGTATTTGAATTAATTGAAAAATTATTGGGGTATTACCAAAAACGTAATCGTCAATTATCATCAAGCAATACTGGAAATAAATCTAGCATTGGAATTTGATTTGGAAATAATTTAATTAAATGAAAGATTTAGTTAAATTATCAAAAAAAAATTTAATTGGATTAAAGATGATTAAAATGGAGGAAAAGAATTGGTTCAGATGATTTCGGTTTGGGTTATGGCTTTTGGGCCCGGTTTAATGGCTTGGGTTGTTTTAATTGAAGAAGAAAGAAAAAAAACAAAACATAAAATAGAAAATAAAGTAAAATAAAATAAAATAAAAACAAATAAAATAAAATGGGGAAATTGATTTAAGATTGTTGAAGAAAGAGAGAAGAGAGGGAGCCTGAGGGACCGAGACCGACGACGAGGGGAGACCGAGATCGACGGCGAGATTCCGAGCGAGAGAAGTGTCGGGAGCGCGGCTGCCGGCGACATCTCGGTGATGAGTTCCACGGACGGCAACGGCGAGCGATGTGGCATTGTCCGGTGGCGACGAATGGCTAGCGAGCGACGGGTTAGGGCACGGAATCGGTGATCTCCACGATGTGTTTTTCCGGCGACGTTTTTGGGTAAGCTTGGTCGATTTCCCTTCTCCTTTACGTGCTATTGATCGGAATTGGACAGGGGATTTCGGTTGTTTGGGGCTGAAACAGTGTGGTTCTATCCTGTTGGTTCTGAATTGAACCGAGTCAATTTTTCTGCCGACAGCCCATCAAACATTTTGGCGTATTCCCTCCAATGATTTCTGGCAATAACTCCACGCATCATGACTTGTCGGCAAGGCAGTTGGAGATTTAATTCCTTGTTTGTGGTACTGTCTTCGGCTATGTGATAAATTGGCAGAGAGCTTTCAGCTCTCGAGTGAGTTGAGGAGTCTCGGGTGAGTTGAGGAGACTGAAGGTTGGAGCTGGATTTCTTTTGGATTTCGCTGTTTTCTGGTGATGGCCGAGAGGTGGATGTTGGTGAGAACAATTTCCTTCATTTCCTTGTGATGAATGGACAGTAGAATATGATAGAAAAATGGGTGTAGTACACTGTTGTGTTATTTGGTTATGCCGAGTGTTTTAAGAAATTATGTTCTACATCTTGATTATTGTTGCTGGAGATGGAGTTGTTAAACTGCTCTGTTAGATTGGGTGACTACTCTGTGATGGGTTGAACAAACATGTTGGTTAATCTGTTGATGTTGGATGTGCTAAGTGTGGAGTTATAGTTTTGATATATTTTCTGTCGGAGTTCTGAATGAATTTATTAGTGTGAAGAGTTATTTGGTATCTCTTTTGGTTTCCTGTTGGGTGATGGGATAATCTGTTGGGTTTTGCTTTTCGAGTGTGTGAATGGTTTGTTACTCTGGCGTTAATATTCTGTGATAGTTGAAGTAAGGAATTGTACACTTTATTGGTCAATTTTGCATGCATAAATCTGTTAAAATGGATTTCAATGATGAAGTTGAGTTAAGTTGCTAGGTGAATATGTGGGAATGGAAAAACTCTGTTGGTTGTGGTGTTTAAAACCCTTGTTATTGTGCAACTTCTAGAAATTGTGAAATTCTGCTTGGATGCATTGTTATGTGCAGTTAAGAGTTGGGTTCTGTGTTAATTGGAAAAAGTTATATTTTGTTTCATTTCTGATCTAAGTGAGGAAGAACTTGGTTATCATCTTGGATGTATATTTGAAACCGATTTGGTTGCTAGAATTATTATGCATGTATGATAGTTTAAATTCATGCACGATGAAATTTAAGAATATTAGCACCTTAAATGTATGCTCTGCATGATTAGACAAGTTTAACTGCTGTCATGTTGGTTTTGGTTTCGGTTCACTAATTGGAATAAAGATATCATGGGAATTGGGTAAAATAGTTTATGACTCGATTCAGATATCGTTATGGGCTTTGGTTCATGGGCCACTAATTTATGGATAGAATCTTGATGATTTTCGATATACGTTATGCTTAGTTTCTAGACGTTATTGATTGAGGTTAATTAATTAAGCCAATTATAATTAACAAAACAGTTTTGTTTAGCAAACTCTAGTAAGCGATGTATATGAATTAAAGATAGAAAAAGACGACGAATGATTAATTGATTTGATTAATAATTAAAAGTTATTAAATTGTGAAGGTACAAAGAAGAAGAGAAGAAGAAGAAATGGCAAGCATAGCACAATCAAAGATAGACACAAATAATAATAGAGAGCAACGTACAACATGCTTAATTCTACTAAATTTAACAATTGAAATATAGCAGGATGATTAAACTATTAACGTGCAAATTTTCTAAGTGAATTAAACATGCTTAATATACGAATTATGGGAACAAACTTAATAGTCAATTTGGGGAAATGTTCTTAACAATCAACTATTTAACTTACTAATTGAATAACTATAAGAAACATGCTACAATCAGTTTATAACTAATTATGTGCTGATTAATTTAACTAATCATGCTCGAGTTACTTAAAGGAGTGAAATTGAGAATTTACATACTAATTGATTGATTATGCCTTTATTCAATTTGATTTGACATGCTACAATTAATGGCTTAGTTAGTTAGACATGCAAAGAGTTCTATTTAATTTGACATGCTCAGTTCAGTTAATTATGCTAAACATGCTTCTATAATCATCATCCTAATTTATCTACACATGCTAGATTTACGAAAATGCAACAAGTATTAACAATTAATAAGCTACGACGAATAATATTATGAATTGCACGGAAACTACAACAAGAGAATATAACTAATTGTACAAAATAAAATTTAAAGTTTCTATTCATAATTAATCATACGTGCATATCATTTCATCTTTCATTTCGTCATTCTATCCTACCACTTAACATCATCATTCATCGCATTTCTCTACTATAAGCATTAGCAATAAGAGATACAAATTCTATTTCCTAACCAAAACCAATGAAAGCAATAAACATCACAACCAAGTGAATGCTCTGCACAAACTAATCAAACATGCACACCAAAGAAAAGCAATACAATTCATACAATACTTGTGGTGTAGGGCCTCCACATGGTCACGACACACTCAATCCTTACCTCAAATGTTTAATGTGGGTTAGCGATAAATCTTTATTCTTCTTCTCTTCCGTTACCTTCATGATCATTGACAACTTCTTATCGAATTCTATACTTTAACACTAAACAGTTCTCCAACTTATCCATCAACATTCTACTTCCAGTAACCAATCTATCAATTAAACAGAAATTATCACTCATCCTATATCTTTTCTTTAACATAAATCTCTATAGAACACTAAATAAGCCAACACATAAATCTCCACAGAATACTAATCAACCAACAGAGCACTTTTCAACAACATTGGCTTAACAACCTACGTCCATTAATTTGTCCAAAGTAATTACATGCTTTAACTAATTTAACAGAGAAGAAATTGCTCACCCAAAAAAGCTATGAAGCTCCACCTGGATGGAGAAAATCACGAGGACAGGGAGCTCACTCCTTAGCTCCAGGACCACATGAACAGCAGACTTCTCTCGGCTTCCCAGCACTCTAACTCACCACAGCTCGCCCAAACCGTTCGAAGGAACTACTCAACTCACAGCACACATGAGCTCACAGAGGAGTTGTCTCTCTTACTGGACCTCACGCTCACGAAAGGGGAGAACTCCCTCAGCTGGAGAATTAGACTCGCACTTCCCACTGTCGAAACCCGAAGAGAAAATCTTCTCCAGAACACCTCCCATTCTCTGCTATCTCTATCACTCGCTGGATATAAACACAGATGTAAAATTTGAAATGTAAACAGCCTATCCCACGATTCCAGCCACAAATCTAGAATTTTTGGATCGAGCTCCACGTCTCTGCCTCTCAGATTCCAACTAAACCGCCAGGCAAGAAAACAATGGATAGACCAAATTGGACCGAACCATGAGCTGAACAGCAAGCCTCCGGCTGGACCGCCATCCCCTGCACAAGCCATTCATCGCAAATCGCCATTGCCGACATCCGATCAACAGAAAACGGAAGAGGAGGAAGAAAACCCGACCAACATACCTTCAATCGCCGCCGGGATCGTCACGGCAGAGGCTCCGATCTCGACCCTCGCCCGACGCTCCACGCCAACAGCTCGCCCGACGACCAGCGACGCCTACAGCAGCTCGTTCATTCGTCGGACGTCGCCGCTACGCCATCCCGCAAACTCTCGCCTGACCGTGTCTCTCGTCGTCTCTCCTGCTCGGTCATGCTCCTGATCGCTCGCTCACCTCTCTCTCTCTATTTTGTCTCACAGCCTCCCGATCCCCTCTCCTCTTCTTTATTTCTAGCCGACTCAGCCTCCCATGAACCGGTTCAGCTCCCCAATCAATCTTCCCCTCATTATTTGATTTCTTCTTTTTAAAGTTAATCCCTCATTTTTCCTTCTATTCTAATTCATTTAATTATACATTCAACTCTAAATTTAATTATAATTCTACGTTTTGATTTTAATTAATCTCTCAATTCTAATAATAATAATTTATTTCATAAATTAATATTTATTTTAATTACCTTAATTTCTTATAATTTAAAATATTACGAATACGTCCTTGGTAATACCCTGATAATTATTCAATTAATCTAAAATCCTCAAATTTATACTCCAATCATACTTATTAAATTCCAATAAAAGTCAAGGTGTTACATCTTACTCCTTCAACACTTTGGTAATTGAATTTTCAAAAAATATCACATTCTTAAATATCTACTTTTGTCCTTTTTCTTTTCTTCTTTTTCATGTGCATAATTAATTATAAAAAAAACTTTAGAATGGACTTAATTTGAAAATCAACACAACATTAGGTAGATCCTCAAATAGTAGATGATTAGTAACATATAAAAAATTATTTGAAATTCCAATAATGTGCAATTCTTAGTTTAGATTTCAATCTTATACCATTGCTTGATGCAAATATTTCTTTGATATTCTACTAATATATAACTAGATTATAATTAAGAAATTAAAAGATACACATAACATTATTATAAGAATAATGGTGTACTTATTCACTAATTTTATATTTTAATTCTATTTCTGGATGTGATATTTAAGTATTATTAATTAGTGTAACAACTGTGATAAATTATAGAGTAAAATATAAATTAAACCCTGAATTTTGAGGATTCATTCAACTTAAACCCTGAATTTTTCTAAACAAAATGAACATCGAGCTTTGGGATTCATTCAATTTAGACCTCAAACTTTTTTTCAAACAAAATGAAAGTTGAAGTTTGCACCATGAATGAAAAGAACATCGAGCCGATTTTTTGGCTTTGCTCAACTTAGTACCAGTTCAAATTTTGTTTTAGATTTTTTTTAGTTTTCATTTGGTTTGAGTTTGTTTGGACTTAGTTTCAAGTCGGTTTTAGTTGGTTTGTACTAGGTTTGGTCCAATTTTGTATCATTTTTGTTATGTTTTTTTGGAATTTTTAAAATTAAAATATAGGGAAATTAACAAAACAAACACTGAACTTTGAGATAAGCGACAAGCTAAACCTTAAAGACATTTTGCAAACAACTAAAACCTCCAACTATGAAAAATGAATGACACAAATCTCGCATTCACGTTTCTCATCAAAAATCACCGAGGCAAATGCCGCAGTCACGTTTTTTTTTCTTAAATAGGTCAAGGACCATCCAACGATCGACAACAGACGTCCATGAACAATGAGAGACGTCCAAGGCTGATCCACAAGGAGAGGCGTATTTGGGGCCATCGTAAGGTCGATGGATGTCCATGTTGACCTCTAGATGAAGAGACAAATATCCTGCAAAGAGAATGGACATCCAAAATGGGAGAAGGGGCTGTAACATCTCGTAACTTTTTCCGTATAAAATTTTTTTTTCCTTTAAAACATTTGCATGGAAAACCAGAGTAACAAATAATGTAAGTCTTAACCATATAAAACTCAGAGTAAACGAAATGCGGAAGTCTTTTACATTTAAATACCACAATCCAATAGTTTAAAAGCCATTTAAATAAACATAGATAAAACATTAACTTAAAACAGTTTAAAGTCATTAAACACTTGAAAACTCTTAAAACATTTATTTACGCTTATTCCATTTCCCTGAGCGATAACCCCCAAGGTCAATGTCGCCAACAGCACAAACGTCCAACCCAACAATACTCCATATGCTACGTCCTTCATTAGCTTTCTCTAATCATCGGCTCCATACCTACATCACAAGACCTAACTATGAGCCTAAAGCTTAGTAAGCGGTATAAACGTAAAACATGAAATACACATACAACTTTTGTAACATCGTATACAGTTTTTTGTTTTGCTTATCTGTTATTGTTTAAGTCTTTTACTATTATTTATTACGTTTCTGCGTCGGGGGTATCTAACCGGACCACAAAAATCACTACTTATCTTTGGTTTTTGTGTCGGGCGTAACCAACCGAAACACAAAAATAACTATTTACGTATATTCCGTTTAATTCTGTTACTGTTATGTTTTCATTTAGTTCCAGTTATCCATCCAAGTGTTAGAGATATCAACTTGACAAGGTAGAGTAGTTTATGCACAAGGCAGCCATCCCATGGCACACACCTAGGTGACCAACTCAAGAACTCACATCCTTAACCATCTATTTACGTTTATTCATTTTAGTATACATTAGGATTCCAAGTCTTAACGTTGTTGTGCGCATATAATTCTATCTAACGTGTTCATTATCGTATCCTCAAAACGTGATCCATTCCTAACTAAGGAACTGAACTTAAATCTAATAAACATAAAATTCACACAAGCAAGCAAACAAACAAACTATAATTCCTGTGATGTTGGCCCTTTCGGACAAAACACATGCAGTACCACTTACCTGAAGTCCTTAGCTCTAAGGAGTTAACACTTAGAATTATCCTTCGCGGAACCTATTCATGATTAACATATAGAGTTATTAATAATTAATTTCCAATAATAAAGTGTCATAGCTTCAGCTAACATTCTTATTACTTCCAATAATGTATAATTTTCTAATATGTCCAATATATTGAAGAACCTTATTTTCCAACAATCTCAATTCCTCAACTCAACAGCTTAATTCTCATGATAATCAATCAGATACCTAAACAATATTCTCAATAATTCGTAGAACAATAGTCCATTCACTATATCCCAAAACCTTTCATTTATCAACAAGGCAATATATTCAGGCAGTATCAAAATAACACTCCTTTAATGCATACAGACCCTAACTCAGCAAGCAGATTCTAAGTTATATTGTCCATACTCCTATAAGCAGAGTTTGGCAGAGTCCAAACTATATCCAACAACATTCCAAAGACTGAACTAAATTCAACAACAATCACATAATTATTCCATACAATAAATCCTTAAATAAAACGTGAGTGAAGTTTGCTTACCAACATCCAAGAATTAGAATCCAAAAAGAACTCTCCTTCTTTTCATTTTTCCAGAATTCCTCAGCAACTCTACACCTTCTCAGTCTCACTTTCTTTCAGAAACACTCAGCAACCCTCACTCAAAATCACAGAATGTTACTGCTTTCACCTTCTTGGTCTTCTCACAAAACTCTAGTTCACCACAGGCATTCACACCAAGCCTGAGCAACCCTCACGAAATTGTTTCACTCACTCACCAAAATTTTCAGAGTTTCACTTAGTTCTCCAACTTCAGACTCTCTCTTAAACCTCACAACATCGCCACTCTCTCGCTATAAAATCACAGAGTTTCTCCACATCTTTCCAAAACTTCTTCGCTTCAATCTAGCACTCACAATCTATAGGCTGCAAGAATCGACTCTTCAGCATCCATTTGAAAATGAAGGGCCAAAGGGAGACACTTTATCGTCCAGACGCATCTAATGGCCAATCCAGAAGCTTTTAGCGACAACGTTTCTATTTCTAGGCAACTCTCTGGATCGCCGGTCGATCGTTTCCCATAGTGGACGATCGATTGCCACTAAATTGATCAGCCGCAAAATCTTATTTTCTAAATCACAGGTTGATCACTGCGGTTGATCAAATCCTTTAAATGATCGAACGACAATATTTTCATAATATTGTTTGATACAAATGCAGGTCGCTTGATTCTTTCAATGGGTGATCGACCGCCACTTCCATATTTTACAATTTAGTGAATTACGCTTGATCAGAAATCCTTTAGATGATCAACCTCCACACCAATCAATCATCCGTCACATTATATATATATATACACAACTATCCCTAAATTTCAATAACTTCCTTACTAACTTCTTCTAATATGACTTCCTTATCATCTACTAAATCTCTAGTTTATTCTTGTGTCTCATAAACTACCCTTACTTCCAAAACCAACACTAAATCCAATATACCCATAAATATTAATAACCTTAATATATCCAACTCTTACCAATACCTTAAACAAAAGCTTTCATCCATCACTTCAAATTTCACTGACTATAAATCACTAATCTAGTTCTATTATCTTTCTATCCAACTTCAAACATCATCAAACAATTCTCTCATAACCTTAATTTTTTCCCTAAACTAAGTATGAACATAATTCGGGTATCATAGTTCACTTTATCCAAATATATTTCACTTGACTAATATCTTAAATTATCCAAGTGAATTCCAATAAATCCTAAATCATCTTCCTAACCTTAATATGAACATAATTCGGGGTATTATAATTCACTTTTTCCAAATATGTTTCTCTTGACGAATACCTTAATTGTCCATTACAGCTCCTAATACCCCTAGAATTATCACTTAAGTCGTATGCTTAGCATAACGAAATTTTAGGATATTACATTCCTCTCTAGTTATATAAATTTTGCCTTCAAAATTTGTCTAGTCAAAAGGTATTTATTCATAGCTAAAACGTATTCTACTCGTATCCTTTCCTGTTACTGTCATCAATACCTAACATATATGCTAAAATAAAGACCAAGCTAGCATTTAAAATTAAACTTTAAATTTTATTGAATCGCATAATACCTGGCCTAGACGTAGATGACTCATCTTCTTGAAATCCATACAGTAAAAATTCTCGCGGTGCAACATTTTCTTGTCCCTTGACCATCAATAGAAAGTTCTTAACCAAATTTCCTTGCTTCCCACACTTAAAGCATTGTCCATTACCAGCTCTACATTCACCATAATGCTTCTTGTCACACCTAGGACACGGTTCAACTTGAACATTTCTAACCAAAGTTGTATTTAACTCATTCTGTGCACGCTTATCATCTGCAGACTGATCCCCATTATTAAACATCCACTTCGTTCCTTTTTCGATTATCTGTCCATCGACTAGTGGTTAAGTTTGACTACTCTTCTTCAACTTCTAATCCATTTCTCTCTGTTTAATAACTTGCATCTCAACCTCCTTTATCTCCAAAGCTTTTGTTACTATCCTAGAGTATGGCACGTCTTCAGTACCATATATCTTTATTCCCCAATATATCTCAGCCTTTAGTCCTTGCACGAACTGGCACACCTTGAGATCGTTGGTAGCCACTAAATGATTGCAAATCGGGAATGCACCTCAAACTTCCTTATGTACTTAGCAACTGAGGTAGTCTGGCGGAGATTCACAAACTCAACCAACTTCTAAGTTCTAGCCATTCGGTTAAAATACTTATCGAAGAAAATCTTTCTAAATTGTGTCCAATTCATTTCTCTTATGTCCTGAGTTGTCCCTGAGTTGTCTTAATAGTATCTCACAAAGTTATTTTCAGTCCTAACCCTATTATTTCCCTCACGATTATAATTGCGTACAGCTAATTCTATATAAAATAAAACACTATAGGATAACTTAACATAACTATACTTACAGTTGATGAAGCATCCCCGCATTGAGTTTTGCACTGTTGGTAGTCTACATAAACGATTTTGACCCGATTATGCTCTGATACCATTTGTGAATAATTTTCATGTATAGATTAAATCTATAGATTGAATAAAAATTCTCTTCCTAGTTTTCCAATATGCATAATCACTACCATCAAAATATGGGGGCCTAGAAGTAGATTGTCATTCAACATGCATATTGAAAGCCATTTTAATTGAGCAACCAATCAACAAACAATTCAAATAAAAACTTGTTCAACAATTTCCTACACACCAACAATCAATTTAATAGATACAATCTCAGGCAATTTATAACAATATGCACAATATCACACAAAAATTTTAATTACCCGCTCTGATACCAATTGAAGGATCGATATGAACCTAAGAGGAGGGGGGATTAGGAGTTATAATATTTGCATGCGATATTTGATTCTCTAAATCCTATGCGATTTAACGCATACAAATCATACAATTAAAGCAATAATAGTAAATAGTAAGGGTTAGAGAATAGCACATAAAGTTTGTTTACACGGTTCAGAAACCCCGCCTATGTCCGCACTTTAAGAGTTCACTTAGAGATCTCTAATCTGTCCAACCTCCCCGGTTGACAATGTTTGACTTATGGACGTCAAAAAAACCTTACAATTGACTATTTAGGGGCGCCACCCTTTCCTTTGACTATTGCGGGGCGTCACACTTAGCTTGATTGTTACAGGGTGTCACCTTTGTTTGACGAATTCGTAGGGAGTCAGTCACCTTTAGCGTTCAGGTATAATAATTTGGAAATCGAAAATACAAACTATTCCAAACTCTCTCAAATAGAAAACTCAAGTTTTGGGATAAGGAGAGTTGGATTACAAGCTCATTAGATGTTTTGGAATCGAGTATAAATTTTGGCAGGGCTTCGCCTCAATTCCTAATACGTTACTTTCAGCTTCAGAGGTCTATGTATGAATAGACACATTCACTTTCGGTCGACCCAATCCTTTTTGGTCGACCGCTTCTAAACGCTAGAAATGTATCTTTTGAAAATCTGACCGTTGGAAGTTTAGTCGTTGTGAATTCTATGCTTTTTTGGTAACATCTTGTCCGGGTCCTCAACCGCATCGCGTTCAAAAAACGACATAAAAACTCTAGAAGCAATGTGTCCATGTTTTCAGTTGCCAACCTCGACCGTAGCCTTCGACCGCATCTTGACAAAAAACTCTTGGACCAATCTGTGAAGCTTTTCAGTTGTCAACCTCGACCACGGCTTTGACTGCTGCTCGACCCAAAAACCTAGGAGCAATGTGTGTTGTGTTTCGGTCGCGTTCCTCGACCTAGACCCTTGACCGCGTTGCGACCGCAAGACCAGAATCATCAGGCAGTTGGTTTCTGGTCGACCAAATCTGTGAGTTCTTCGACCACAACACTCCCCTTTGCTTTCCTTGAATTTTCTAAGTCTCGAAACGATATGTATTCACTACATGTACTTAGATAAACATATTAGCACAACTTAATACCCATTTTAAGGGTATTTCCAATAAACATATAAATATAATGAATATACCATTAAGAACAATATCAATAAAAACTCAATAAACAACTTATTATTTCAATCAAAATAGTAACCATCAAAATAAACTAAACTTAACACATTTAGGCTAACAGTCTCCCTTTTTTTTATGATAACAAAATTTAATAAGTTGGTTATTCCTAAATCTAAGCATGTGTATATATTATTATATATTTGATATCTCCCTCTTAATTTATGCAATATATCTACCATTTAATTTCATGCATACATGATATACCAATTTTTCTACTTCAAAATAACTTTCACTCTCCCATAACAACTTATACATTTCTCTCCCCTTATTTCTCATAATTAAAAAGAATTCCATGGTGAGGGGAGTTAAAATCAATCAAAGTTATCAAAATAAAAATCATTCCCCATTTATTAAAATCTGTACAAAAAACAATCAATGTAGGGAATCTATACATTCAATCCAATTCAAAACTCCAAGAAAAAATATACCAGTAGATGCATCCACAAACAAAACTAAATCATATTTCTAAAAATGATACCAATTTCACAAAATCAAAGTATCAATTTAAAGTTCTCTCCCCCTATGTCAATACATAAACAAAATATGGGTATATATCACAAATTAAATATTTTCTCTCCCCCTTAGAGCAATTTAAACAACTCATAATTTTCTCCCCCTATAAGATTATCACAAAACATATATGGGGGAATTGAAAACATTAAGAACCATCCATTTGCAAGACTAAATAAGATACCAATTGAAAAATATTCATGGACGATTCAAGTTAAAAAAATATTCTCTCCCCCTATCTCTATGCACAAACCCAATTAGTTGGGGATAACATGATACCAAATTAAAATACTTTTAACAAAGATACCAAGCGTAGACAAAAAAATAATCTCAATGATACCAAAAACAAAATAATTTCAAAGTGATACCAATTTAAGAAAATAGATTCAATCATACCAATAGTTGAATTAAAAGTTTAAGTTCAAGGATACCAATTGAAATAATCTATCTCTAGAAATATATCCATGTTAAAAGCATTTTCTCCCCCTAACTCAATGCACATAATCAATTCATTGGGAACTTCAAAATCAAGATTGATACCAATTGTTAAAATTCAAAATAATAGAAAAATTATTGATACCAATAGAAAGAGTTCAAGGCAAAAGAAAATTATTGATACCAATAGGAATACAAACAAGTTTTCTTCCCCTTTTTGCCAAAATACCAAATCATTTGGTGAAAATAAGCATCAAATTCAAATAATTTTATTTTCTCTCTCTACATCAATGTCTAATATTAAATCTATGGGGAACTCTAAATAATCAAAACAAAACAATAATCTCTAAACAATTATCTCTCTCCTTTTAATCCATAAACGAATTTAATCCAAAGGGGAAACACAAATCATCAAAGTCAAACATCCAACAATCTAACACTTCAATATATATGCTTTAGAAAACCAATTGTTGGAATGAAGCAAAAAATATACCAATTGAAGAAAGACAATAAACCAATTATACCAATTGAAGAAATAATAAACTAATGATACCAACATAAATATGCAAACATCCAAAAACAATATCAATCACAAAAGAAAAGTTTAAACCTCTATGCAAGTAAAATGAATTTAGTGTACTTCCACCAATGCGTTTTCATCTTTATCGTATTGGAGGCAACTCTTGATGCTTCTCCCTTTATGTTTTGGATATTCAATTATCCATCTCCTTTAAGCTCCTTGGGAGAACCTCCAACCTACAACAAAATCAATTTGGTTTCTTTGATACCCAAATCTTTTTTGGTCCATTTGTTATAGGTTTGGTTCCTTTAGGAACCCACACAAATTTAGAATTTAAATTGGACTTTAAATTAACATTCAATTTCAATGGACAAATCAAAGAGTTATGCCCAATACAGTTACAAACATTACAAGTAGAGAGACTAACAAAGAAATTATTATAATTCTTTTTCTTTGCAAAGGGTTGATAACCAATGTCAGCTTTATCAAATATAACCATTTGCTTTTCTAAGAGCATATTAAAATTTTTGCTACCATTAGTGAATTTAAGCACAATAGAATTCAAATCATCATTTTTACTTTTCAATTCACCAACATCAATCTTAAAAGATTTAATCGTAGCAATAGAAATATCAACCATGCTTTTCAATTTAGCAGTTTGATTTTCAAAAATTTAGTTAAATTTACTTGCCTCTCAATCAAATTATTATTTTCCTTTTTCAACAATTTATATTTACGTTTAAGCTCATTGAAACTTTCAAGTAATTCATTAAAAGCATCTAGCAAATTATTATCTTTACCATCAATATCATAATCGCTAGAAGAAATGTGTACTTTTTCCTCATTGGCCATGAAGCAAATGTGAGAGGCTTCTTCAATCTCAGAAGAATAGTCCTCGCTATCATCCCATGTGGCCTTTAATGCTTCTTTGCCTTGGGGCATTCGATGGATAAGTGTCTGGGCTTTCCATATCCATAGCACACTACACCTTTCTTGCACTTTTCCTTCTTCCTTTGAAGCCATTTGTTTAATTTCTGGGTAAGGAGATTCAATTCTTCATCATCATTTTCCTTTTCTCTCTCTTCCCTGGAATCATGCTAGGGTCTTTGGAAGAATTCATTTCTCCTTTTGTTCCTCCACTTTGTGGCTCAATAGTGTGATCTCGTGCATCATTAAGGAATCAATGAGTTCCTCCATCTTTAAGACCTTGAGATCATGTGCCTCTTGAATCACCGTCTCCTTAGATAGCCACTTACTTGGTAGACACCTAAGAATTTTTCTTACCAACTATTCGTTGGAATAAGATCTACCAAACACCTTTTAACTATTAGTAATATTAGTAAAACGCGTAAACATACAAGTAATAGTTTCATCTTTTTCCATGCAAAATAGTTCATATTCGTGGATGAGCATACTTAATTTATTTTCTTTTACTTGATTAGTGCTCTCGTGCGTGACTTCAAGTAATCTCCATATTTCACAACCATTTTCACACACTCTATTAAACTCATCACGACTTAAAGCACAATGTAAGAAATTTAAAGCTTTGGCGTTTAAGTTCAATTTACGCATATCAATATCATTATATTCATCATCCATCTTTGGAACATTCAAACCATTTTCGAGTTTAAGCGGAATGTAAGGCACATTTTGAATAATTTTCCAAAGATTATAATCTATAGATTGAATATAAATTCTCATCCTAGTTTTCCAATATGCATAATTGCTACCATGAAAATATGGGGGCCTAGAAGTAGATTGCCCTTCAACATGCATATTGAAAGCCATTTTAATTGAGCAACCAATCAATAAATAATTCAAACAAAAACTTGTTCAACAATTTCCAACACACCAACAATCAATTTAATAGATACAATCTTAAGCAATTTATAACAATATCACACAAAAATTTTAATTACCCGCTCTGATACCAATTGAAGGATCGATATGAACCTAAGAGGAGGGGGGATTAGGAGTTATAGTATTTTCATGCGATATTTGATTCTCTAAATCCTATGCGATTTAACACATACAAATCATACAATTAAAGCAATAATAGTAAAGAGTAAGGGTTAGAGAATAACACACAAAGTTTGTTTACGTAGTTCGGCAACCCCGCCTATGTCCGCGCTCCAAGAGTTCACTTGGAGATCTCTAATCTGTCCAACCTCCCCGGTTGGCGATGTTTGACTTACGGGTGTCAAACAAACCTTACAATTGACTATTCCGGGGCATCACTCTTTCCTTTGCCTATTGTGGGGCATTACCTTTGTTTGACGAATTCGTAGGGAGTCACCCTTTAGCGTTTAGGGACAATGATTTGGAAATCAAAAATACAAACTATTCAAAACTCTTCCAAATAGAAAACTCAAGTTTTGGGATGAGGAGAGTTGGATAACAAGCTCATTAGATGTTTTCGAATCGAGTATAAATTTTGGCAGGGCTTCGCCTCAATTCCTAATACGTTACTTTGAGCTTAAGAGGTCTATGTATTAATAGACACATTCATTTTCGGTCGACCCAATCCTTTTTGGTCGACCGCTTCTAGCCGCTAGAAATGTATCCTTTGAAAATCTGATCATTGGAAGTTTAGCCGTTGTGAGTTCTATGCTTTTTTGGTCGCATCTCGTTTGGGTCCTCGACTGCATCGCGTTTGAAAAATGACATAAAAACTCTAGAAGCAATCTGTCCATGTTTTCAGTTGCCAACCTTGACTGCATCTAGACCGAAAACTTTCGGACCAATCTGTGAAGCTTTTCGGTTGCCAACCTCGACCGCGGCTTTGACTGCTTCTCGGTCGAAAAACCCAGAAGCAATCTGTGTTGCGTTTTGGTCACGTCCCTCGATCGGACCCTCGACTGCATTGCAACCGCAAGACCAAAATCATCAGGCAGTTGGTTTATGGTCGACCTAATCCGCGAGTCCTTCGACCACAACACTCCCCTTTGCTTTCTTTGAATTTCCTAAGTCCTGAAACGACATGTATTCACTACATGGACTAAGATAAATATGTTAGCACAACTTAATATCCTTTTTGAAGGTATTTCCAATAAGCATTAAATATAATGAATATACCATTAAGAACAATATCAATAAATAACTTATTATTTCAATCAAAATAGTCATAATAAAAATGAAATAAGCCTAACACATTTAGGCTAACAGCGTGTGGGTACTCCAATAGCCTCTCTAGTAGCCCCACCAATAGCTCCTTTAACAGCTCCGCCAACAGCCCCGCCACCAGCCCCATCAATAACCTCTCTATCTTAGTTCATATGTGCTTTTCATATATGCATTAGTACTGTGGTTTAAGCTCTTTGAATTAGATATAACAATGTGTTACAACTTTGTAGATCTCTTACCATCAAACAAATGTTCCCTTCTCTAACCTTTGTCAAAGTGCAAAAGATATTAGCAACGGGTCCTCCATTAAAGGAAGCAGTTCTAGAGTCTGCTTTACAGCTAAAGCTGCACATGGTATGTATTCAATTTGGTTTTTTGTGCAATGTATCAAATTTACACTTAGTAGTCAGAGGGTAGTGTTTAAACTGATCATTGCAGCCTATGAACTTGATGCATGAGTTCATGAAATTGGCGTATGCAAATACCTATAGGAACTTAGAGACATGTGGTATTCTTGCATACATTAGGGTAAGAAACTATATCATTTCAAAGTTATTCTCAGTTTTGATTTTATGTTCAAGACATCTTGCATCATGTTGTCCTTTTGCAAAATAATGATGTTTTCACAGTAATGACCCTCATCAGTCCAAAGCAAAAGTCAACATCTGAATCACTGAAGATAACTTCTTAAGAATGTGTAATCAATGTTTAAGAAGTTGTTATGAAAAATAAATCTCTAGAATGCTTTCTTTTTATGCAATGCAAGGCTTTGAAGGAGGAGGAGGTACTTGATATACAATTAAGGAACTCGTTTATAAGTCTCAGTTGGATCCATGTATGACATTTTTATTCCTTTATGCAATATTTTTTCCCCTTGTCCAACTACTTAAAATGTATGATTTTAATTTTAGACACACCCAAAGCAAAGATGTTTCATATCATCTGTTGATTTGAACACCCATTACAGCTACCAGGTGATGTTTCATATCATCTACTGACTTGTACGCCCATTACGGCTACCAAATGATGTTACCTGAGACAATTGCAATTGTCATGACCCTTATGGACAAAAACTAGTGTATTTTCTCACCCTGTGATATATTCATTGTGCTTTGAAATAACCTAATAATTTTCCCTCTCAATTTCAGCCCACACAACATATTTCAACTCTCTCACCCTGTAGGTGTGTTGATGATTAGCAGCTATCAAAAGAGCGGATTCCATCATGACAATGAGCTTCTAGAGTTCCTTTTCGAGTACTCCTCTCATGTTGAAATCAACACCGCGTTGAGGTTCAGTGTCATCCATTTTTTATAAGTCTAATTGTACATTTGATGGACAATTTTTGTACGTTTGAGTTACTGTACATTTGAGTTATTGTACATTTGTTTATTTGTGTGGTTGTTATGGTATTGTTGTTGTTGTTGTTATGTCAAAGTGGTAAGAAGAAAGTGATGTGAATGCAATAGATAAACATTTATAAACAGATGCTATTATGTCAAACTATAAGTTGAGGGACGTCCGTTTTAAGGTAAGAGACGTTTGTTTTGGGCTGAGGGACGTCCATTGTTTGTTGAAGGACGCTCGTCATAAGTGGAGGGACTTTGCTCCCATTTAAAAAACCATGTGCTTTCCATGTGACCCCCTTCAACATAACGTCCCTTTGACTCCCATCCTCCATCCTAGTCGTCCATCCTCATTGTAAGACGTCCGTTGTTGGTTGAGAGACGTCCATTGTCAGCCCAAAACGAACATCCCTCAGCTTACAATGGACGTCCTTGAGCTTAAAACAAACAACCTCAACCCACAACGGGCGTATCTAGACTTATAGTTTCTCTCCTCTCTCTCTCTCTCTCCCTCTCTCTGCTTTCAGATTATGTGTTAATATTGAATTGATATAACTTTTTATTTCTTCACTCAAATGACATAATTTTAAAGTCAATTCACAACTCATGACTTACAGTTTCAATTCACAACTCAAATGATGAATTCATTGACACTAACATATGTTTATAGATATTCCCAATACAATACATTCATCCATTGTATTCATCAACAAACAAATTCATTTACATCCATCCATTGCATTCATCAGCAAACAAGTTTATTTACATCTATCCATTGCATTCATTTCATCCATTGAATAAGTTAATTGCATTTAATAGAAAATGGTATCAACAAGATAGTGCCAAATCATTTGTCTTAAGACCAGTTTCATCAAGACAAACCCAATTTGGCTAACTGAAAGTGTGGTGATTGATTTTTGTAACTTTATATATCCTTGCATGTTTGCTATATGGATGTCTGAGGGACTCCCTCGAACGTCTATGAGCAATCCATGGATGTCCATTCAACGAACATGCGAGGACATATAAAGTTATGGGAATCAATCACCACACAACCAGTTAGCCAACTTGAGTTTGTCTTCATGATGATAAAAATAAGACAATAGTATTATTGAGTACAATTAAGTTACTAACAAATAAATAAAATAGTAACATTAAGTCACATAGTTAAGAATGTGGACTTGGGGCGGTGAACTCCTGGATAACAAATACAATATTGTTTCATAAAAAGTGTACATAGTTAGAATAATGTTTCAAAGGGTAACTGTGTACTCACTTGTGTCTCGACAACATTGGTAAAACTCATAAATGTGTCTTGTGAGCATCCTCATCTGCCACTGCCCTTTCTGCCTATGGCCTTGCCGCTACCACTTGTCTTGCTAGTGGCTAAGCCTCCACCTTGACAAGAGCAGACATTGTGGCCCACACCTTAACACCGACAACATGTCGTGAGGACATTTCTCTTGCTTAGGATCATCCGACCATGGGGCTCATCCGCATCTCTCACTCTTTGTTTTTGAGGCCTCCCTGGGAGTCTCTTATTTGGAGGTGGCAGAATTGGATCTTAGTTCATTTCAGGCCACATGTCTTGGCCACTGACGGGTTAGACAAAATTGGAGAACATTCTCTTGTTTGTTTCTCGTTGATACCACACATGAACATAAACCTCAATTGATGTCCTCATAAAATGCATACACGGGATGACATACACGCATTAGATTCCATTAAGCTCGCAATGGTAACAATTACAGGTACATTTGTTCAAATTGACTACATACTGTTCGTTGCCATCACTAACCTTAAACCGACCAGCTCTTATAAATGTTGGACACCAATTTTGAGCCGCATATTGTAGCTTAACAAACTTCTTTTTTTATATGATGACACAATAGGTCTGTTGACTCAACATCTTTTCATGTTACTTAATGATCCTACATATGATGCTCTTTTTAATCATCTCAAACATAGTCAAGATCGGTTTGTATCGGGCTGGTAGGAGGCAGACGTTGTAGAACTCACTCAAATTATTGAGGCTGATGTCGCACTTTGGGATAGAACTGAAAACATGTTTTGCTCAAAACCTTGGGTTGATGTTTCATAGATGTGTGTGTGTTGTCTGGTCAACAACAAATAGTATCTTCATCTCTTTCTCTAAATACGTTGATGTTGTGGCCTTGGTTGCCTTTTACATCGCCTTCTTGTACAATTTACCTCGAAATTACTTTTTGAAATTGGCATACAAGTGTTTGAGGCAGAAACGAAGATTAGCTGATGGTGCAAACTGCTCCATAGTAGGCACCAACTCCTTCTATCGGTTAGAAACAAATGTCCATTCCCTGCCCAAATCACTGTCTACATTCACAAGCCAGCAATTCAAAAACCAAGACCAAGAGTCTCCGCATTTTGATTTAACAACTGCTATAGCAATTGGATAAATTTTATCATTGATGTCAATGCTAATGGCTGTGAGCAACTGGCTTGGGTATGACCCTTTCAAGTGACAGTCATCTAGACAAATGACAGGTTTACCACACTCCAGCAGACCTCTCTTGCATGCAACCAAACACATGTACATTCTTTGAAATATTGGATAAGGCGTAAGATCATCCCTATATATGCAAACCAACAATGTGCTACTAGGACTGGATCTCCAAATCTCTTCTCCGTACGCCCATAGTTGCTTATATTGTTTATCATCATCCCCTTCGTTCAGCTTCTGGGCTACATTCCTTACCCTTCTGGCAAGACTCGGGGTAATATTGACATTTCTTGATTGTCTCAATGATGGAAGAAATGTCTCACGCGGCCTGACTTTTGTAACTATCCAAATATTTGTTTGCTACCCATTTGGCAAAAGTGTGTCGGCTTTCCATCTGTCGTGCACAGGTGTGAACCTCGTTATAGGTCTTAATTTAAAACGTAAGTTCACCTTTCATTTTCGAAGCACGAATCCGCCAACTGCATCCATCCTTACACACGACATTCAACTGATGAGATTCACTTTTGACGAACTTTATCTCATGCCCATCTTTAATGCATAATCAACAACTTGTTCTCTAACTGCGTTCAACAAACTATACTTCTTCCTCAAACAGAGATTCAAGGAAGAAAATTCCAGTTGAGGAGACATACTCTTTGCCCAATCATCATCTTTTGAGTTGCATATTGAATGAAGCTCATTGTTTAGAGATGGCGAGATCGAATGTACCTATATAACAGCTTCATGGTTGAATGTACATTGTTCATTAGCTTAGACTGCCAATATCGGATCCAACTCCATTCCGTAGTTAATGGATTCTTCATTGTTGGATGGTGCAACACTCCTCGACGCCATTTGATGTGCAACACTCAAAAACTTCATTTTTTTATACTCTTTTGCTCTTTAATGGTGTTAAGAGATTTAGGGTTGCTTCTTGCTCTCTCAAAGGAAGTCCTTACTACTTATATATATGGAGTTGAAGCTCGCTCAATGTCATTGTTTAGTATTAAGGGACGTCCATGACGTTGAGGGATGTCCATGGCAATGAGGGACGTCTGTGGTAAGTTGAGTGACGTTTTTCAATACTAAACGACATTGTCTTTCAACATCCATGGACATCCTCTAGCATCCACTGACGTCCTCAATGCTAAATGACATTGTAAGTAGAGGGACATCTGTCTAAAGTCAAAGGATGTTTGTTGTGGGCTGAGAGATGTTCGTTGTTGGTTGAGGGACATCCGTCGAAAGTGGAGGACGTCCGTCTTAAGTGGATGGACGTCTATTGTTGGCTGAGGGACGTCCGTTGCGGGTTGAGGGATGTCTGTTTTTGTTTAAAGGACGTCTATCGTAAGTGGAGGGAGTTTGCTCGACTGTTACCATTTAAAAAGAGTGTGTGTCATGCACGTAACTCCTTTCAACATAATGTTCGCCAACACCTTTGAAGGATGTTCGTCCTCCATCCTAACCATCCATTCTCATTGAAGGACATCTATCCCTCCATCCAACGAGCATGAAACTTCATTCGCCAGCGCCTTTGGAGGATGGTCATCCTTCATCCTAGCCATCCATCCTTGTTAAAGGACATCTGTCCCTTCATCCAACAAGCATGAGCCTTCGTCCTCCAGCGCCCATCCTCCCATCTTGGACGTCCATCCTCCTTGCAGGATGTCCGTCTCTTCATCCAGTGGCCAGCATGGACGTCCCTCGGCTTTACAATGTCCCCAAGGATGCCCTCTTCATGAATCAACCTTGGATGTCCCTGGTCGTTGAAGGACGTTCGTTGTTGATCCTTGGACGTCCGTTGGATTTTCCTTGACCTTTTTAAGTGGAAAACATGACTGTGGCGTTTCCCTCGACATTTTTTGACGGGAAACATGACTGCGAAGTTTGCGTCCTTCATTTCCTATAGTTTGAGATTTTAGTTGTTCTCGAAATTTCTGTAAGGTTTGACTTGTTGATGATCTCAAAGTTTAAAGTTTGTTTTGTTTATTTTCATAAAATATATAAATATTATAGTATCAGTTCAGTTTAGTTACGATTAGAGAAAAATTGAGTATGTTCTAATTTATTCGCATTGCAAAGTTTGAGGTTCATAGTTCAAGGTATAAGTTGAATAAATCTTAAAGTTCAAGATTCATTTTATTAAAAAAAAATTTAGTGTTTAAGTTGAATGGACCTTAGAGTTTAGGGTTTAATTTATAATTTATCCTAAATTATAATTAGTTAATAAGACATTAATTATGCAAAGTAAAGAGCGTTATCTTCTCAAAAGGTAAAATTAGAAAATAAACATAATATTATTCTTATTCTTATTATAAACAAAGGACATTAATTACCTTATTTAATTTGTAAATAAAGTAGTCTTCTAAAAAATAAAAAAATGTGGTTAATTTTCATTGATATGAAATTAAGGTTAATTTTCATTAATACCGTGGAAATGTGAGAATTTTTTTAGAACAAATTAGATGTGCGAATGTAGGCATTTGTAAAAAGAGTAATTCTACATTTATTTGTTATTCTACTTTTCAATTTTTATTTTTTGACGGGCTAAATAGTTAAAATAAATTATTAATTATATAAATTAATATTTATTATGTTAGATAATAAAATATAATAAAATTAACAAAACAAACTCTATAGTTTAGAATTAGTTACATGACAAATCTTGAAGAAATTTCACAGATAACTAAAACTTAGAACTATGAGAAAAGAATGACACAAATCTCGCAGTCACGTTTTTCATCTGTAGACGTCTCTCAATATCAATGGACGTCCCCTAGCATCCACAAACGGCTCTCAATGCTAAACAACGTCGTAAGTGGAAGGACGTCTGTTGTGGGATAAGAGATGTCCATCCTAAGTTGAGGGACATCCATCTTAAGTCGAGGGCCTTCTTGTTATTTCATCCCAATCGTCATCTCTCATATCAGACGCTCATCTTCTATATCAGACGTCATTTAATTTAATACAATGGTCATTTTTTTTTCTTCCTTTATCATATTGATGGAAAATGTGACTGCGTGATTTATATTTTTTATTTTTCATAATTTAAAATTTTAGTTGCTCGTAAAATTTTTTTAAGGTTTAATTTATTACTAATATGAAATTATAGAGTTTGATTTGTTAATTTATCAAAAAGAATTAGAAAGTAAATATAAAATTATTTTCGAATAAAATGCATAGAGAGTAAATATAAAATTATTGTAGAATAAAGAGCATACGTGGATTTATTCTTGTAAAAATAAGTATTAAAAGCTTCAATTGCTTGATTGTACCATGTTTTTTAGTCTCTCTCTCTCTCATATCAGCCACTACTCTGTTCTCCACCTTCTCCATTACATTCTCTCGCACTTCTCCTCTCTCTTCTCTCTCTACATCTCAATAACTTTATCGATTCCCCAATTTTCATTCTGTTTACTTAGGGATTCTTCTCTGAGGAGCTCCTGATTCTTGCTGTTGGAAAAAAAAACTGAAGAGGAAATGGATTCGGAGGAGGATGAGTTTGATATGCATGACGCTCACGATGTTGATGACGAAGATTTTTATAGCGGAGGCGAAGACGATGCAGCTGCAGTGGACAGTGAAGATGCTGATTTGGCCGATTACGAGTTCATTGATAACGATTCAGATGATTCTGACGGTGTTATCTCGCATCGGCACCAGGTGGGATAGCTTATACAGCTAAATTAGCTAGAAATTTGGGGTTTTTTTTTGGAATTTAGTGCTGATTTTGCTATCTTAATCTCGAAAGTAAACTATTAAGAAGTGGCGTGAGGAGGATTTTGGTTTATTTTCTTATAATTTTGATTTTCTTTTGCTTTTGATTAGTTGGTGTAGAATTTGAGATTTTCTTCTATGTCGACGAAGGTTTTATTTTTTGTAATCGATGTCGCTAGAAAGTCTGATTTATGGTATTTCAAGCGTAAATGTGAAGCAGTATAAGGTTAGTTGACGACCCTTCGTATATGAATAACCGTGCTTTCTGATTGATAAACCGTAATTGAATCTTTTGCCAAAAACTAAAGACCTAATTTTTTTCTAATTTATCAGTGTTAAGTTGGGTGTTTGAAAATATTTTTTAAGAATGGCGGGTGGAGCTCCGTTTTTAACTACCTTCTATGTATGGAATAATAACCTGAAACGAATTCAAAACAGAAACCTATGTTGTACTGTTATAATATACTATACAATCTTTGAAAGTTATCAGATCCTTTTTTTTTTTGAGTTGTTGAAATGGATTATCCTCCATCATTTGGCTTTTTCTCTGTAATTTTGTTAAAATCCTAATGATGTTTGATATTGGAAAGAAATTTATTAGTATCTTAAAATTCTGACGATGAAAAGACTAGGATTCTCCAAGAATTGTTTTTTTGCAGATTATGAAATTTGAAGTCTTAGCATGATAGATTGGACTCTTTGTGAGTATATCATTTTTGATAATAATCGTCCTGAGGTTTATTCGAATACACCCACTCACCCATAATCTCTCTATTTGATCTATCTTTTGTCGTCTTTTGGGTATTTGAGCCATTTGGTTCTGTCAATGTGGCTATATGTGATTGTGGAATTATACACAAAGTGTTTAATGGTGATGCTATTGCTTTTTTCCTACACTGATAAAGTAAAATTGATGTTAACCTATTGTTTTGGAAACTCTTCGTATATACAGTTATAACAATAAGTCGAACTATACTGAAGGTTTAATTTAATCCTCCTCCTTTTCTATTTATTGTTAAATTCTTATAATAATTTGTGTTCTTTCTTGACTCAGCCAAACTTTACCATCTTGAGTGAGGCAGATATACACCAGCGCCAAGAGGATGATATCATGAGAGTATCTACCGTCCTTTCAATTCCCAAGGTTTCAGCTAGCATCCTGCTCCGCTATTATAATTGGTATTGTGCTACAACCAATAGTTAAAAGAAGTTATAGTTAATTGCATGCCATTCTAAGATGAATCAACATCCATCAGATTATGAAACTTGAAAGTGAATATTAGCTTATTTAAATCTTACATGCTTAGGATTTCCAAATTACCAATTACCACTAAGCTTGCTGCATTGTGATACCTAGATGTTAAAGATTTTTTACTGCTGTGTTTTCAGGAGTGTCAGTAAAGTGCACGATGAATGGTTTGCTGATGAAGAAAAGGTTCGTAGGGCTGTTGGCTTGCTGGCCAAACCAGTTGTTGATTTTTCCAATGCGAAAGTAGTAAGGACTTCTGCCCTGACTTGTGTTTTTTTTTTCTAGTTCTTCCATATTTGATGTGTTGGCTGGGGTAAATATTAATTTGTAAGATTCTGATATATGTTCATATGCTGACAGCTAGCTTGTGGCATATGTTTTGAAACCTATCCTTCTGATAGGATTTGTGCTGCTTCTTGTGGTCATCCATTTTGCAATGCGTGTTGGACAGGTTTGCTCTGATGTGTTGCAGTATTTCTTTATTCATGGATATAAATGATAGTGTATTCCACGTTTTATATTTGTCAAGAGAACTGAGATTTTTTTACTCATACTTACAGTGAGAAATTTGAGTTTTAATGGGTGAAATCTTATAATAACAGTTTTTACTCATCCTCTTTGTAATTGTTGAAGGTTCCTAAGTAGTTTTTTTCTTTAGCAAGATTTTGTAATAGATTAATTTCTTATCATGTCTATAATTATCCATTATACCCTTCCATTTAAGTTTGAGGTTTAGGTTGTTCGATCTTTATAGTTCCTTTTGGAGTTGTACTTTTGGTCCTTCGAGTACATCCTTCTCAACTTTCCCAGCTATCTTGCGTAAATGATAACTCATAATTATGAAGGGTAAACAAGATGCTTGAAACTTCAAAATACTTTCCTTATGATAACATTCAGAATACATAACTGATTTGAAAGAATACTAAAATCATGTACTCTTCTGTTCCAATTTTCAATGTAACACATATGTTTTGTGCATTTCAAAATTCCTATTAAGAAAAATCTTAATCCAATGATCTGTTCATTATGGATTTTTTTTTTTGTTTTAACTTTTGAGGATTCAACCCTGAAATGTGATTTCACATTTAGGTATTCTTTCCTGATTTTGTCTTTTTGTATTTTTCTTGCCCTTTGGTTAGGTTATATTAGTACATCTATTAATGATGGTCCTGGATGTCTGACATTGAGATGTCCTGAACCATCTTGTGTTGCTGTTGTTGGCCAAGATACGATTAATATGTTGGCTTCAGATGAAGATAAACAGAAGTATTCTCGTTACTTTGTAAGATCTTATATTGAAGACAATAGGAAGGTAATTCTATATTTTTATCTAAATATTTTGCAATATCTGTGTGTGTTCATATGGATATCAGTATATGGTCAAATAGTACGGTATCATATGCTGATTTATTTAGCTGTTTGAGTTTGTCATATAAGGACAAATCAAAGATATATGAACTAGTATCATGGCTACGTAAAGAGAATACCACTTTACGTTCCTTAGTCTTGTTTTTATTACTGTTTATGGAGTTTAAATAGAATTTAACTGCTATTTGCTCAACATGAAACAATATATTCTGACACAGTTTATCTGACATAGTTTTAGATCTGCAAACATATTCCTTGCCCTCCTGAAAGATGATGGATGCATTTTCATTTTTTTTTTTTTGCTTAATAGGGCTACTTTTATAGTAGATGATTACTGTTTCACTTGCCATGTTGACCGTGAGAATAAAAAAAGAAGCTCCTGATGTGATAACTGGACTTTGATTGCCATGGCCTTCTGCATTATTTTTTGCACTTTTTTCCTTTTACAAAAACTGTGCAAATGCTCTGTTTTGAAAGTTTGAATTTTGGTGCAACTTATCAGTTTTCATACTATTGTTTCTTATTACTTTATTAGTGTATGCTTGCTTATAAAACATTTTTGTGTTTTCCATCTCAAATTGATTAAAATTATTTGTGTGATTCATTCTCTTTAATGTTAAATGTAATCATTTTCTTCAGACCAAATGGTGTCCTGCTCCAGGATGTGATTATGCTGTGGATTTTATTGTTGGAAGTGGAAGCTATGATGTGACGTGCCGCTGCTCTTATAGCTTTTGCTGGAATGTTAGTTTTTTTTTTTTGTATTTCTTAGATACAAAATTATATGGTAGAATTTTTGGTTCAAATCATTTTATTTTATTTTAATTTAACATTATAGTTATGATGATTTCAATTTAATGTTTTTTGAATAATTGCATTTGGGAACTTCACCTTGTCAGTGTACAGAAGAAGCTCATCGTCCTGTTGATTGTAGCACAGTGGCCAAATGGATTTTGAAGAACAGTGCTGAATCAGAAAACATGAATTGGTACGTCTTATAAAAACAAAAAAGGAAACCTGAATTGGCACAAAAAAAGCTGTTATCATCAAGTTTTCCCAGCATTTGGCAGTAAAAGGGAATGATTGAATTTTGAAAACTGTTTTGGATTGACGAACTTTGTACCATGTTTTTTCAATGTGCTTCTTCATTTGAATTTGGTACATGATGCCATCATTAAATCCAATGGTTCAGATATGGCATCGGGAGTCATACTTTTAGTTTGTGTTTTATGTCTTTTCATGTTTGTGGGACTTGAATTCTGATACAAACCTCATACCATTAATATAATGGCGGACGAAAATACAAAATATTGCAGAGTTCAAAAGGTCTGTTAGGTCTCTCTTTTAGAAAATTCCTTTACAAAATATTTTTTTTATGTTCTTTCCACACAGTCCTCTCTTTCCTTGAATAAATTTTTTTGAGAGAATGTTATAGCTTATTATCTGTATATTTTCATGCCTTTCTGACATGACTTCCTTTTTTTATTTTTTGTGTTTTGTGTCCTTTCATGACTTTGAGACGAGTCTTATTAGTTTTAATTGTGACTTGACATGTTATGGTCCATGAATGATCTTTTGTTTATGTGCATTAAAGGTTCTCTTGGTACCTATATAAGTGTGTTTTTCAGTATAAAAAAGAAGTTTTTTTGAATAATGATAACTTAATTTCTTTTATTTTTTCTTACTTCTTGACCTATTGCAAGTTTGTTTGATTAAAGGAGTTTTCGTATCATTAAGATGGTGAATTTCTGTATCCTTAATGCGGCAAGTCCTCATTCATTCTTAGGTACATTTTGAATGGCGGTGATTTTTCTGTATCTAAAAAAAAGATTTCTTTTTTATTATTTGTATCATTTTCTTTCACAATCAATCCATTTTGATTTCAAAGTAATGATCCGGTATCAGTATAAATTGCATTTAGAATTTTACCAAGTACTACAATTTATGCACTCTATTTACTCTCGTTAATGGCTTCAGCTTATTTTGATGGAAGGGCAAAGATGTGATAGTGCAGTGTTTCATTAAAATGATATTGAACCAAACAGTGAATTCTTTATATGGGTTTTTTTTTCTCCTTCCAGAGAAAGCTATAGTTACTTGACTGTCGCCTCTCTTCCAAAAAAAAAAGAGAGATGAAAGAAACAATGACTATCCTCTATTTTTTAGTGGTTTAAGGCAGGAGGGAGAGTTAGACATGTTAGTGGTTTAAGGTAGGAGCCTCTTGAATGTCTACCAATGGCTTGTTCTTTCAGTGAATACTATTTGGTAGTGATTCCTTTATTCTGAATTGTATCTTCATAGCCTTGCTGGAATAACTGTGTAGGTTATTATCAGTTTTTGTTTCTTTTGGCAGCATGCTAAGTTCTGATGCAATTCGATGTGTTTCAGGATTTTGGCTAATTCAAAACCTTGTCCAAAATGCAAGAGACCTATTGAAAAAAATCAAGGGTGTATGCATATTACTTGTACACCCCCTTGTAAATTTGAGTTTTGCTGGTAAGTATATTAGTATGTAGACATCTCTAGTAAGTCAAAATTCGAATTTTTGTTGCATCACCTATCTTGAAAATAACATAGATGCACATTTTTCACTCTGCGTGCAGGCTTTGCCTTGGTGCATGGTCAGATCACGGTGAGCGAACTGGTGGATTTTATGCGTGTAACCGTTATGAAACGGCGAAGCAGGAGGGTGTGGTAAAAATTTTTTCAACTCATATGAACGTGAAATAATTTAAGCATCATTTTATGCTCTTCCTCAATTTTTGTCTATACTGTTATTTACAGTATGATGAAGCTGAAAAGAGAAGGGAAATGGCGAAGAACTCTCTTGAGAGGTACACTCATTACTATGAAAGATGGGCTACAAACCAATCGGTATGTACAAGTTTGCTAGGCCATGTAGTAGGATTGTCTAGAAGACTATATTCTTCTTTTCTCAAATTTTTTTATCGATTTGTTTGATTTTTTATGCTGAAATCCTCACTGCACGGGATGAAATTGACTATTTGGTTCACTAGAAGGTCTTTCTAATTGTTAAAGCATGATGTGAAGCTGTCTTATGAAATTCTGAGAGATTTGCATTAGATACCTCTACCACTGCCCCTTGTGATATCTCATACTCCGTATGTAGTTTATGATCAATGTTCCAAATGCATGTCAGACCCACTTTATGGATGCAAAACGAGAATGGTCATCTTAAATTTTCTCTATAATTGCCCCAAATTGTGGTGATATTGCTGCCTCCTAACATATGGTGATATTTCCTCGTTCTCTTGATTTGCGTGTTACATTCTTAATAGATTTCATACTGTCTGCAGCACAGTGTTACATTTTCAGGCCTCTGATAGTAAGTGTGTTAATTAGTAATCCTTTTCTTCCCCTTGTTTTTCACTGGATTTCACTATATTGGAAGGACGATTCTTTTCTTTAGTGTCTACCTTATTGCTTGGTTAGTTAAGTTTATTTCCTGCTTTACAACCCATATTGTTATTCTTCATATAAATGGATGCGTGTGCATGTACTCTGTGCTGTTTTTATGTGAATTTGCTTTGCTGTTTATTCTTGACTAACATGAGCATTATGGTTCGGAGACTTGAACTGAAATTTTGAAATTGCAGTCCAGGCAAAAAGCACTTACAGATCTCCATCAAATGCAAAATGTGCATGTAAGTAGACCTTTTTAGCAACAGTTTTTTTGCTTCGTGAGGCTAATGTTGAGCCTTCAGATTATATTGTTGAGCTTAAGGCTGGTGGAAGGCTATTGATTTATTGTGTTGCCCTTGCTTGCTTCGTTATTCTATTGTTAAAATCACAAGTACTTAAATTGTTAAGCTTTTGTGTTTGGATTCCTAGAACACAATTTTGAAACATTTTGATAGGAACCAAATCTGTATTCTTGATTAACAATCAACAACATAAAATATAGGACACTTCCTCACTAATCTAGGCATTCGAGTCGCTAGTAACTCCTTACACAATACTCCCTTCCGATATCTCATTCCCGAACTACATATCGTCTTTATATAATAGACTACTTACAACTACTCTCAACTAAGTAACTTCTCTTTTATAACTTCTTAACCTTATCATTACTGTTGTCCTAAAAAGACAACTTGTCTTCAAGGTGGAAAAAAATGAAAAATAAGTCCAAAAATTCTCTTCTTCCTTTGCATAACCCATAAAATTTTTTAGTCAAATAACATTGATTAAAAAGCTATATTTGTTTAAACTCAAATTTTCCTTTAAATGGGCTTTAGTTGGACTTGGCCCAATAGATGTCTTCCTGCAGGGCTGATGCATTAAGGCCTCTGGAAACAAATAGTTTCCTTTTTCCTTCTCTGCAGTTACAGTTTCCTTAGCCAGCTCGTCGTCCATTTCCACTGACGCCGGTTCCTCCATTTCCACGGTCGCCGGCTCCTCTCTTGTAGTCGCCGGCTTCTCTCCTGCAGTCACGACAATTCCACTTTCTCTTCCCCCAATTTTTTTTGTTACCAGGCCTTCGCGCAAGACTGTTTGCTTGCGACAGATTTCATCGGCCATTGATTCTCCTTCACGGTTAGTTACAGCTTTCTCTTTTATTGCCTCCTCCCTTGCCACCGGCGAAAACCCTCTATTTTCTTCCTCAGGCGCCTCTTCCTTTTCCGACAAAATAATTTCCCCACCCATGTACTCAAATTTTTTTGTCTTTGCTGCTACTCGGTCAATCTTTACCAAGAATATTTCTTGTCACCAATTCTTCATTTTTTTTCTCACAATTGGTTCCCTCAGCTACTTGTTCTCTTTCACCGATCACCTCTATAGTCACTATCTTCTTATTTCTTTGCTTAAGTTTCTTTTCCGCCTCGGCCTTCATCGCTGCCTCCAACCGTTCTTTTTTTTTTTTTATCATTGTTTTATTGTATTATTGCCACTCCCTGACATTCTGAAATTGAACTTGTAGTTGATATTTCAATTTTCTCCAAGAAATATATGGTTGTGTGCCATATTCCCAACGGAACCATGCTAAAGCTGATCCTTCAAGGCACAATACTGCAACTTCAACCCTTTCCTCCTTTATAAATCGATTGTCTCTGAAACATTTTTCTGTGCAAGAGGTCCATTCTTCTGGGTCTATCCCTGTAAACAATGGCAGTTCAAGACCGTCTGGCATGTTTAGGTCGGACCAGTTTGTTTTCTGACTATAGTCCAACTGATTTTCCCACTTGTTAGCATATTCTTCCTGCCACAAAGTTACCAATTTATCACACTGGTTCTGTTCTTGGAATGTTCCGCACCTGAACTTCGGACACCTACTTGTGCCTCCATCGCATTCTGTTTTCCACCCAGTTTTTCCAGAATTTTTGCCATTTGTTCTTGAAGCAACAACAAATTTCGCTCCATCGTAGGTATTCGTTCTATTTTTTAAAATTCCTCCTTCATGTTAGACAAATCTTTATGCCATTCCGCCATTTCTTCCTTCTGAGCTTCTGAACAAGTCATTTTTCCTTCATCGGAACTTGCTCTGATACCAAATTGATAGGAACAAAATCTGTATTCTTGATTAACAGTCAACAACATAGAAAGTAGTACACTTCCTCACTAGTTTAGGCATTCGAGTCCTTAGTAACTCTCTACACAATACTCCCTTCCGATGTCTTTTTCCCCAACTACACATCGTCTTTATATAATAGATAACTTACAACTAATTTCAACTAAATAACTTCCCTTTTATAACCTCCTAACCTTATCACATTTCTCCCTACATGCAGAACTCAACTCACTCTCTCTCTCTCTCTCTCTCTCTCTCTCTATATATATATATATATATATATATATATATTTCTCTGTTTTTGAGCTAGGTTCCATGCATGAATACATAATGGTGAATGAGATATTTATATATATATATATATATATATATATATTTCTTTTTTGAGCGAGGTTCCATGCATGGACACATAATGATGAGTGAGAGAAATTTAATATTCCAGTGTTTGAACTCACATTATCAGAAGACTGAAAAGCTTTAAATATTGAGTTAGTGCCACTTAATATAATGCATCTTTCCTAGCACTCTTTGAATTATTTGGATAAGTGTAACTCACCTTCCTGTTCATTTTATTCACTACATATTTTAACATAGAAGCAGCGTCAATTAGTACATTCAGACCTTAATTAAAAGAAACAAATAAGGGGGAACATTAGTTCACATGGGAGGACACTCAATGTCCGTCTATCATGCTTGTCTTATTTTCTAGCAGCAGGAAGAAACAAGATAAATTATTATGGCTGATATTGCACATCAACACTTAAAGGATCGTTATGGATTCTTGAAGTCCAATACAAAATTAATTTTATGGAAAGGACTTCTGACCTATTTGTAGTTATCAGTAATTATCAATGACACTTGACTGAACTTGTGGATTACTGTAGCTCGAGAAGCTAAGTGACGTACAGTGCCAGCCTGAATCACAGCTCAAGTTCATCACAGAAGCCTGGCTTCAGGTAACTCACAACTGCCCATGACGCATTTCTGAGGCCTGAAAATTTTGTAGATTTTATCTTGCCGAATCTGTGTGTGCAGATAGTTGAGTGTAGAAGAGTACTCAAGTGGACTTATGCATATGGTTTTTATTTACCCGAGTACGAACATGCAAAGAGACGTTTCTTTGAGTACTTGCAAGGTCTCCATTTCCTTCAAAGAGTTGAACTTACATATTCTTCAGTTAGGGACATTGGTTTCTCAAGTCATAGGACCTTGGACAAAAAATTTAATCTGTTTATGCGCAGGTGAGGCTGAATCAGGGCTGGAACGACTTCATCAGTGTGTGGAAAAAGAACTTCAAGTTTATCTCAATGCAGAAGGCCCGTCGAAAGATTTCAATGAGTTTCGCACGAAGCTTGCTGGACTAACTAGGTGATTTTCAAAACCAAATCCCCACCATTTATTTATCTTCAAAAACTTTGGACTACAATATAAGATCTCAGAACAGTTCAAGATGAAAGAGCAACAAATTACAACTTTTTAGAAGTTATGGCGTATTCAATAATCATTGTATCATATCTTAGTATTTATCGTAAATATGCTTCTATGCCTAGGTGATTTGGTTCCATGTAAGTCTCAAGTAACATTAACTAGATGCTGTCATCGATGCCTTTGTATACGATGAGAAAAAGCTGACATATTTTAATATCTCAAGTGTCTTAATAATCTTACTAGTGTGACTAAAATGTTTCTAGGTGGTTGTTTCGTGCAACTCCTGAACAATATTGACAGTATTTGATGAAAGGTTACTGTTTTGTTTGCTTAAAGATAAATTCTCCTTTTTCAACTGACATACTCATTCTTTAGTAACTTTTCATGTAATTGATTTTTATGTAGTCTTCACAATGGAATTCACTTTTACCCTCCATCAAAGGAATTAGAAAATATAGGATCTATCAGACCCAGATGAGTAAATGATCCAATAACAACCCTTCCTTTTGTTTTGAAGTAATTTTTATGTATTATGATGGCTCCGTTGCTTTATTATGTTTTGTCTTTGATTTAGCAATCCCAAAGGTTAATGTTTTGTTTGCTTAAAGAAAGATTCTTCTTTTTCATCGACATATCCATTCTTTAGTAACTTTTCATGTAATTGATTTTTATGCAATCTGCAATGGCAGCGTGACTAGGAACTACTTTGAGAATCTGGTCCGAGCACTTGAAAATGGTCTATCAGACGTGAACTCTCACGGTGCTTGCAGCCGTGCAGCCAGCTCGAAGATCATGGATGGCAGCAGTAGCAGGAGTAGAGGCGGGAAGAGTAAAGTGTCGACATCAAGATCGAGCAGTTCAAGTAGAACAGTGGACAATTCCGAACATTGAACTTGTGAACTTGGCGCTGCTGCAAATGCCAAGCTCTGCTATGCAATATTCGGCCAAAATTTGTTAGATGAGGAATCTGCATAAAATCACCTTTCGATCTGGATCAATCTGAAATCAGGAAGTGAATGCAAATTGATGGGAGGATGATAAGGTCGTTAATGGGGGGAAGCAAGGAGGAGGGAGGAATTTGGGGTATTTATTGTGATAGATGTTGTGTTACATGTAAATATGGTTCTTGTTTGGGTGTCTGTCCTTTACTTTGGACTGTTTTGTTTTAACAAAAAAAAAAAAATACACTCAGAATTCTTTGTTTATCATTGAAATGTATTATTATTAGTAGCAAGCTTGGATTTGTAAACTCACTCCTAGAATTCCATGATATTCATGAACAAAAGTCAATTTGTTGAAATCATTGTTACATCTGAACCAAGCGTGATGCTCTTGTTGAACATAAGATTCAATTTGTTATTTCAGTTGATTGTTCTCAGCCTCAGCCTCACATTGGAGCAGGGCGGGTAGGAATTAAGTTCTCATTTTTAGGAATATCACGGGAGCCAGTTCTACAAATATTTACGATAAATTTAGGTCATAAAAATGAAACTTGATCATTAATATCTTTGCCTTCACCCCTGCGCATCCATATAAGTGCGTGCCTGGTTTCTTCCGTACTCCTGACACCGCTTTTTCTCCATTCTACCTGAGGTTATCTTCTCTTTCTATCTTTCCATTTTTCGGCTCAATCTGCAATTTCCTGGTTGAAATCTGCTCTTCTTTGTCCCATTTCGAATCTTATGTTTTGTGTTGGTCCCATGTTTACTTTTTTGTTCTCTCTCTTTCTCTAGGGTTTTGAGTTTCCTTATCCGTTCATTAAGAATGCGATCATTTTGAATTGGTGTTTGCTTTGAATTTCACTGTACTTGTATCTGGTGTCTTGATTTTCCTATTATCCATTTTTGAGAAATAATGATTTTTCTATCTCTGTGTTCGAAATTTCTCCTCCTCTGCATCCGTTCTCCTGATGAATAGCGTGATTTTTCTTTCCTCGTGGTGTACTTTCACTTCAACTTCTCAAAATGCAGCTAAGATTTCAGGATTATGTAAGTGGGCACTACCCATTGCATGATATTGTCTGCTTTAGGCCTCTCATTTGACCCTCATAGGTTTGTTCTCAAGCCAGAGCCTCGTAACCCCGATTCAAAATGCATCATACAGGCAAGGATGAGTACCCACTTAGTTATAAACCTGCCCCACAACCCTCCGATGTGGGAATGTCATGGTCTGACAGGGTCGTGGGCACACGAAGTCCTATCTTGACCTACCATGACAGACCACCCTCCCTTGAGGACCCAGCCACAGGGCCGGAAATCCATATTCGAACGTGGGCCAACTCAGATACCATTATCATAAGTGGACACTACCTCGTCGCATGAAATTATCTTCTTTGGGCCTCCCATTCGACTCTCACACGTCTGTTCTCAGGCCAAGGCCCCATAACCCCGACCTAAAATGTGTCATATAGGCAAGGATGGGTATCCACTTATAAATCAGCCCCACAACCCTCCCATATCCGATGTGGGAATGTCATGGTTTGTCAGGGTCGTGGGCACACGAAGTCCTATGCTGACCTACCATGACAGATTCATTTATGATGTCACTCATTTCATAGTTAGTTTGAATATATCGACAGTGTAGTAAATGAATTGGTCGTCCATTTTATTATGGGCACATTACTTTGGGAATTGTTGCCAGCTGAAACGCTTATACAAGTTTCTTTTTTCTGTTAATCTACAGTTCTCACTCTTTCTGCTAATGGAAGCTGTGCTATTGCATTCAAATTTATCAATAATGGAAAACACAAATACTAAAAGAGGCTGTGCAACAGTAAGCAATTATGGGAGTCGGAACAGAACTAACGAAGCAAGCTTTAGCGGACAAGATTCTACTATAGGAATCAAGAATGCTTTTTTCTCCCGGAGAAGGTACATTTGGATCATTTCATCCTTTCATAGCATCTATTTTTACTAGTTAAATTAGTTTTAAGTACAAATTATGGCTTTCTATGAAATTTTTAGGTGTTCTAATCTATCTTTCCTGTCTGACTCTGATGCTTCTTTCCTTGCTGGGCTGATATCGCACTTGTACACATTTTAAATAGCATGACCTAAGAAATGCAAACTAACATCAAGTGATGACACTGTAGCTAAGAACAAAATGATGACATTTTGTCCAACTAAAGCCGAGAGCACAAGTGTTTTAGTCTAGAAATCAGATAATTAATTTAGTGTCTGATCTTGAATTCCATTAGAGTTTGTCCAGATATTCCACTTCAAGAGCCAGGTTTTGTGATAATCATGCCATTATGACCCGGACTTGATTATGTTTTCTTTTGCACAGTTTTCAAATGAGAAGAGTACAATGGAAATTAGCCTTTGCCTTGAACACTAGTGGGATCTCAGGCAACAGGGAGGAAGGAGATAGGGTCGAAAGTGACAACTCTGGTCTTGGACGCACTAGATTAGGAAGAATAGTGAGTGCAGGGGGTAAAGTACTGCTGGAGAAGCTGAATTCGGCTAGAAAAAACTTCCCCATGAAGATATTTTTGCTTCTTTTGGGTTTTTACACGGCAAATGCACTTGCTACGATTCTTGGGCAGACAGGCGATTGGGATGTGTTGGTTGCTGGAGTAGTAGTTGCTGCCATCGAAGGGATTGGGATGCTAATGTACAAAAGGCGTCCTTCTCCATCCTCAAATGGAAGATTACAGTCTTTTGTTGTGATGATGAACTACTGGAAAGCAGGTGTCTGCTTAGGCCTCTTTGTAGATGCATTTAAGTTGGGGAGTTAAAAGAATTTCCTTGATTTGTATGGAATTTTAGTCGATGAATTTCCTTGATCTGTCGCATCCTTCTCGACTACAATTTTCATCCATTGCAAGTAATTCAATCATTAGAATTGTAAGTGCTATTGTAGTCTCAAATTACAACATGACTCAAAATCTTGACTTAAACTCGCACTGTCTTGATCGTCCTTCATGTGTCAGCCTCATCAGCGAGTCTAGTCTAGTCTATTCAGCCTGTTGAAGGTAGGGCCTGAGGTCGGGTTTGATCGACCTTGGGGTGAACCAAGGTCCGTACTGAAGGATCTGAGATTAGGTCCTCAGGCCTTGGATTTTGGGTTGGCTTGCATAGGCGTAATTTTTACTTCACCCCCGTAACACTATATACAAAATCAGCTCTAATAATTTAAAAAAGCTGGCCTACGACTACGAGTCGACCCACCGTATAAAACAGAAGGTCAGACCTTATAAACATGAATAAGATTGCTTGTAATTTGAATTTATAATGGCGTGATGAGAGAAAAGTTTGAACTTAGGATTAATTTAATGAGAATAAATGATTTTGGTGTGAGAGGGATAAATCCTTTTAACCACAGCAAGGATTCTCAAAGATTATAGAAAAGAAGATGTACAAGCACGAACCATTCTCGTCATTTCTTCAAACTTGACAAACTAATGCTATTTTTTGGTATTCCCTCTGCTTTTAATGGCATGATCTTCAAGATTGATTTGGGCTGAGCAGAAAATTTACTACAAAAGTAGAGAGAGAGAGAGAGATGATCAAAACTGATTCGTCTAGAGTTAGAAAATGAAAAGAGGCTACCATAAAAGATAGAGGAAGAACGAAAGCAATGGAGGAACAAGAATGAGAGCCCGCTTTAGCAACAACGCCTCGAATTCTTCTGATCCTTCCTCCACAATTGTCTCCAACTTGGGAAAACTCGAACGCTTTTCGTGAGATATGAAAAGGGCTGGCGCCACTTCTACCCAGTTTTGCTTCTCCCTCCTCCTCGTTGCCATGGAGAGAGAGAGAGAGAGGGAGAGAGAAAGAGAGGGATTGGTATGCAAAAAAAACAGATGCTGAGACCGTGGCACGGGTAAATTGATCTCTATAAATAGAGAACCAAGCGAGAATGGCTATAAATAGTTCAAAACAAAAAGCAAAATCAATGGTGGGCATAACGCCCAGTGAATAGCAACAACATAGGGAAGTTTCCAGGACTAAATTTCCAGCAAATCAAACAACAACCTTCCCCATGTCGTTGAGAGAAGTATTTCCAGGCTGGTGTTTGGTTAGTAAGAAAATACAGATGGAGAAGAAAAAATCAACAGAATCAAGCACAAAATAATCCGACTTTTCAGGTAAAATGAAAATTGAGTTCACAAGTTCATTTTGACATTGTTAAAACACAACATAAATTTACAAGCCCGACCTCTATTGTCGACCCAACGGTGTGTGAGCCATCGCATCCTCCTGGCCGACCGTCGACAAGAGAGTTATTGAATTTTCACTAGTTCATTTCTGCTGCAGGAAGCCAAAAAAGGGGGTCAAATTCAATCGAATAAATAATGCCTGAGAAAGTCGATAAGAAAAATCATAATAGCTCTACTCTCAATTCCAACTATTCAAAAGTAACCAATTACAGCAATAGATTCAATTGACATAAATGGAATATCACCGATATCACCCATCATCAGGAGGGAATATGGAAACAAAAAACTTATAAATGTCGTCAATGACCCGAAAAATAGTCTTTTTTGCTTACTAATTCAAAGCATCATGGGCTACTTTGGATGTCTTTGTCTTCGAATGCCTATCGATCGAGCAATCAACTCCCAACCATTTTCGAATGAGTTGAAACACGGTTTCATTTCTCAGCAGGCCTCGATGGGTGGCGGCAACTCCCACTCTTTCAGCCGCTGCAAATCCATCAGCCTTTGCCATTGAGAGAATAACGCATTAATAAGCTTTGCTATAAACTCACGAAGTTATTTCTAATAATAATAAGCGATAATCATAAATAGACACATTTCACCCTCCGAAATCAGATGATGAACTTCTGTCAACTGATCTTTTGATCAGTCTGAATTTTTTTTTCTTTTGATGGGTTGATCAGTGAACTGTTGGTCACATATTTCTAATACTTAATACTTCAAGAAAGATACTTTTTTTGCTGTGCATTTATAGAATAGAATACTTAGATTTTTAGCCTCAGCTAGGATCAAATAAATATCAATAACAGACCTTCCCTGATTCAGCAGGAACAGTCCCATCTCCATCCACATAAGAATACTGGGGCTGAAACAAAACAAACAAACAAAGAAAAAGCCAGGCAAAATCAGAGAGAACAAAATATTTCATTTTTTAAGAAACTAAGATTGTATTATTCATGGTAAAATTACAAAAATGGAGGATAGAAAAACCTCCAGAGAAGTATCCTACAACAGCATTAACTAGCAGGTAGCTCCTTCCACTAAGTTAGAAACAGTTTTGAAGAACAAACCCACCTCTAAGTTAGCAACTTAATTTTAACCCATATAAAGCACCGAGATTTCTTAGGCATAAATATCATAAGCAGGTTAACAATTTAGACATAAATCAAACTACTCACCACTGTATGGCATATTTCAGACAAGTCCTCAATTGGTGATGTCTCTGACCCATAACTGCGGAAGAGCAGAAAGAGAGACCACTTAAATTGACAAACTATCAAAATTCCTTGTCATTTTGCCAAGGAAAGATTTTATAACAATGGCAAAAAGACAGGTTCCAGCCCCACATTTTTTCCACATTCTGTAAAAGATCCAATTTTATTTTCATAATCAATCATCCTTATCTTCCAATTCTAACTCAAGGAAAACAATAGTCAGCTTACGAACCAAACATCAAAAGGTGTCTCATATGATGTTCCATAAATATTGTAGAAGGAAACTCCATCGGGTAGTTTAGCATCATTAAGAACTTGACGAGTACCCGCGGCCAATTTGAGTATTGAAAAATTGAAAGGCAACGCCACTGTTGTACCATCAAAATCCAACTGCAAGAAATAAGACAGTAGTAGCTTTCGTCTTAGTTCTCTCCTATAAACCTTAGATTTTCTCTCTTTTCTCTATTTCTAGTGATTCTTTTATTCAAATCTTACTTGTCCTATAGATATTAATATTATAAGAGAATAATCATATCTCCTAATTGAAACTCAAATTGTAGATGTCATATATATATAATTGACTAATATTCATTTAAAAGATAACTAATAGATATTAAAAAGAATAAACCATCATTTAATATTATCAGAGACATAAACAGAAAAGATATTAAAAATATCTAAATATCTACAAAGATCATAAAGACAAAATTATCAAAAGAAATTACCTCAATACAAAGAAAGACAGAAGGCAAAAGCAGAGTGCAAAATACATAAAGTTTTATCAATTGGGGAAAAGTTAGATCAAGACCTCATTATTCCTCAATGCTTCGTCAAATAAAGTGATGCTTTCGGTTGGGCCGTATGACTCCAATTCTACGCAGTTTTCTCCATCTTTTGCTCGCTTTCGCCAAACTTGAATTTGTGGTTGTTTATTCCATTTGAATTCTGGATTGGTCAACATCTCATAGATTGATGGACATTCAACCAACTGTACCAAAAACCATTAAATGCCAGGTTCTTAAAAGAAAAAATCATTGTAAAAAGTGATTGATTGTGGTACAAAACTTCTAGGCAGAAATCAGAAAACAAACCTACATTAGCACGTACTGGATCATTCAAATTATAACAAACCACAGCTAACCAATAAAAGAATGTCTAATTTATGTAATCATTATAAGCATAACTTGGTCACTGTATGAACTATGTACAGCTTAAACAATTTTTCTAAAAGGACATCAGTGTCTTATCTATTGCAAGACTGAGCCTTTGAGAAACTACCTGTTTTCACATGTTAGCAACATTCATCCATCATAACATTTGGCTGAAGAAATATGTTGCTAATATTCATTCACACATTCAGTTCAATTGCTGTCATCTGCGTATAAATACTCAATTTCATGCAGGTTATGTTTCCATTTGGGAAACGGATTTTAATTAAATAATTTACTTATTTAACACCAATGAATTCCATCTGTTGCTTTACAAAGGGATCCGTTCTGTCAGGTAAAGAAAATTGAATTGTTACCAGTTGGTGAAATGTCCATCTGGATACAAAAAAGGAGCTTTCAAAACCTTCAACAAATTCCAATCCAGTTAAGAGACAATCATTAATGCATCCTGCGGCACCTGATAATCATATTTCATAAAGCACATTTGAAAATAGAATAAGGAAAAGGAAAGGAAAAAACAACTGCATCAAAAGTATTTTGTGCTCAAGTGCAAGATTGGTTAATACTTCCGCTAGCAAGATAAAATCATATACCATATGAAATGCCAACAAAATATTGTTACTTAAAATAAAACTTAATTATACGGCAATCCATGGTGGTTGGAACAGATATATCAGTGAGAGAACAGATTTATAACCACAATAAATATGACTTCAAAAGCTATTAATTGAAGATGTGCGTCAAGGCAACTTCTACTAAAAGTCAACCAAGCCAAGTATTAGATTAAGCTAAGCTAGTTTGGAAGAAACACCTTAAAAAAAATCAGTGATAGAGTGCATTTATTGTACTACACATATTTAAATGTCTTTTAAGATTCCTAAGTATTTATTAATTAAGTCTTTTAGTTATGTGTGGAACCCGGTTCGGTTCAAACCGGGTAACCGAACTGAACCGAACAGTTTTGGTTAGTTCGGTTCAGTTTTAATAAGAAAAACATTAGGGCATAACCGAACCAAAAATTTCGGTTCAGTCCTCGGTTCTGTGAAGTAAAAAACCGTGAAACCCGAACCGACCCGATCTCTCTCCCTACTTCGAGCCTTGCGCCAATGAACCCTACCAGAAAAGAAGCCTTGCGCACTGCGACCTACCCGTCCCTCCCTTCATCTGATCTCTCCCTCTCACTTCTCTGTCGAGCGTCGACTCTCAGTCTTTAGGTTAAGCGTCTCTCTCGTAGCTCTCTCCATTCTCCATCGCCAACCTTGCTCTCCATCGCCGACCTTGCTCTCAATTGTAGTCGCTCTAGCCGAAGGCGGACATCGACGAGCGACAAAGATGACGAACTCTCTTTCGCAGAGTCAAACGAACTCTCTTCATAGTTCAATGCTTCCAATTGGTAGTTCCAAATCAACTCGGTGATAGGTCGTTTATTCACAGGTGTTTCCATTTCACAGGTTCGTCGAACTCTCTTCACAGTTCAGTGCTTCCAGTTGGCAGTTCCAAATCAACTCATTCAAGTGAGGTCAGGGTAAATTTTAACTGTCTATTTCATAAATGTTTGTATCTTAAATCTGGTAGGTTTAACATTGGATAAATCTGTGATCTTAAATCTGTTGTTATTACGCGTTGGATAAATCTGTACTTTGTTGTTACGATTGTCTGCTGTGAATTGGATAAATCTGTATTTTGTTTCATAAATGTTGAATTACTGTGTTGTTAAGTTTGTATCTTAAATCTGTTAGGTTTAGCATTAGATAAATCTGTGATCTTAAATCTGTTGTTATTATGAATTGGATAAATCTGTACTTTGTTGTTACTTTGGATTGCCTATTATGAATTGATTAAGAACTTGCATATGTTTGAATTTCAAATTTTGAACTAATATGTTGTAACAATTATGCAAGTTTTGTTTGGTGTTGATTGAAAATATTTCCGTTATTTGTAATGGTTAAATTTTACATTTTTTATTTTAGGATGGAAAATGAGATGAATAATAGAAGGAAAAGAAACAAAAGATGTGAAGCGTGGAATTACTTCACTAAAGTAGAACCAATAGACTTGAATAACCCTCGAGCAACTTGCAATGTCTGTGGAAATTCGTATGCATGTCATCCAGTAAAAAATGGGACTTCAAACTTGAACAAACATATTAGTAATTGTAAGAAATTATTGACTAGTTTAGAAGAAACACAAAAGACAATATTATTTCGTAAAAAAGAGGTTGTAGGGTTAAGTAAAGTTGGTTTTTTAACAGTAAAATTATTTAGCACAGAAAGATGTCGAGATACATTGGCTAGAATGATTGTGATTGATGAGTTACCTTTCAATATTGTTGATAGAAAAGGTTTTATAAAATACTTAAATGAGTTGGAGTCAAAATTTAATGTTCTTTGTCGCAAAACCGTATCGAAAGATATTTTCAAGCTTTATGTACAATAAAAGAGTAATCTGAAGGTCTTTTTTTCTCAATTGCCCGGAAGAATATGTTTGACAACTGACATGTGAAGTTCTATACAAAATATAAATTATATGGTTATTACTATTCATTTTATTGATTCAAATTGGTCTTTGAAAAAAAAGATTATCAATTTTTGTATCATACCTAATCATAAAGGAGAAACCATTGCTATAATTATGGAAAAATGTTTACTGGATTGGGGGATAGAGAGAGTTTTGACTGTTACTGTGGATTATGCTTCTGCCAATTAAGTTGCTTTGAACCATTTGGTTAAAACAATTAAAAACTGGAATGGTTTGGTACTTGATTGAGAGTTTATACATGTAAAATGTTTTGCTCATATTGTAAATTTGATTGTTTGCAATGACCTAAAAGAGCATAATGATTCCAGTATGAAGATTCGTAAAATTATTAAATATGTTAGGTCTTCTCCTTCCAAAATGCAAACGTTTAAAGCATGTGGACAGTGCAAAGATTACATGCAAAAGTAACGTGTGTCTTGATGTTCCAACTTGATGAAACTCAACATATTTAATATTGGATATTGTTGAAAAATTTGAAAAAGCGTTTACAAAGTTGAAAGAATATGACAGTCAATATGTATATGAATTTATTCAATATGATAATGCAAAAGTTCCTCTCTCTGATGAAGATTGGTGTGACGTTCGTCGATTCATAGTATTCTTGAAAGTATTTTATGATGTGACCTTAAAAGTTTCGTCAACTTTACGTATTACTGCCGATGTATTTTTCTTAGAAATATGTAAACTTCATAGAGTTATCAAAAAATTTGCTTCAAGTGATAACTCATCACTAAAAACCATAACATTTAATATACAAATTAAGTATGAAAAATATTGGAGAGATTTCAGTAAAGTCAATCCCTTTAGGTATGTCGTTGTTGTTCTTGATCCACGATATAAGCTGAAGTTCGTAAAACATTGTTTATTGAAATTGCATGGATTGGAGATGACCAATGAGTTGATAATGGAATTAGAACATACAATTAGAAGATTGTATTGTGAGTATAAAATGAATTCACTAACAAATACCATGGAACAAATTTCTACTTTTAGGCTCGTGGTTGACATCACTCATGACAATTTAGACAATGATGAATTTGAGACGACATTTCATGCAGAATGTAATGATGAATATCAGTTTTCCACTGAAAATGAAGTTGAAAATTATTTGTCTGCAAAACTTGAGAGTTTTTCATCCGAAATGGATATATTGAGTTGGTGGAGAATGCACACTACAAAGTATCCAACCTTGAGTAAAATAGCAAGAGATGTGTTTGCTATTCCCATTTCGACAGTTGCCTCAAAATTGGCATTTAGCTGCGGCAGTCGATTGTTAGATTCCTTTCGCAGTTCCTTAGCTCCAAAAAAGGTAGAAATATACTTTCAGATAATATTTACGAATTATTGGAAGAAGTCACACAATATGAAAAATGTATAATTACATATATTTAAGTCTATTCAATATTAGTGTTTTTAAATGTTATTCAGTTATTTTAATTACTAACTTAATTACTTTGTTTTGTAGATTTGGATGATTTTATAACAATAGCAAACGAATATTGATATTCTCTCAGGTGATATTGTTTCTGTTGATTTGATTTTCGTAATTGAATTATTCATTTCATTTATCATTGTCAGCATTTTATAGAAATAATTATTTTATCATTGTTAGTATTGCATAATGCAGGAACACAATGTGATGACATCGACGAATGGAGGATTTAGATTCAACACCTACCCGTTTGCATTCTAAGGTAAAATGTTCGGTGTTTCGTTTGTTACTTCGTAGTTTTTTATACTTTTCATCCATGCATTATAGAGTGAGGTATATTATTTAGATTGATGATATTTCTTCTATTTAGAGATGAGAGATCTAGATCCATTTGTGTTTTGCATTACAGGGTTATGCATTTTATTTAGACTTGTGGTTGTGGTATTTTTTTTATGGACAGATAGAATGTTGGGTATTTGTTTTCTGGAGATATACTAAGATAGGTATTTATTTTCTGGAGAGATAGGAATTAGGTTGAAGTCTGATGTTGATTGTTGAATTAAGCTGAAGAGTGAAGTCTCATGTTGATTGTTGAACTTCACGCTCTGAAGAAGATGAACTAATGAACTGATGACTTTGTGAATTGATGATTGATGATGGTTTGTTCTTCATCGATTCTTACTTCAACAGTTGAAGTAAGGTAAATTTTGATGACTTTGTCAAATGTTTGTAGTGGAGTGAAGTTGTATATTCATTTTTAAATATTTTTGCAAAACTGAACCGCTGAACCGACCTAAAAACCGAGTAAAAAACCGAAAGACTGAACCGGATACAAAAAAATTAAGGTCATGAAAAAACCGAACCGAACCGATTAGAGCTGAGACTTCGGTTCGGTCTTCGGTTCGGTTTTCCACTCTTCTCGGTTCGGTTTTGGTTCTCCAAAATGACTCAGTTCGGTTCTAATTTGGTAAAAAGCCAAACCGAACCGAACCGAACCGATCCCACCCCTACTTTTAGTATTTTAGTTTTTTAGTATTCTATTTAGGTATATTATTTAAAGGGATAAGAGTAAGTTTGGTGAAATTCATATATTGTGGGGAAATCAATTGAGGGCATAGCTAACAAACTTCTCGAACATCTACGATAGTTTGTAATTCCGTTTTATATTTTATTAATAGCATAAGATTTGCATCAATAATATCAGAGCAAAAATATCCTGAAAATAATGAATTAGGTCAACTTGAGATTCGATCGGATATGAGTTCTTTCCGTGATGAAATTTCTCACGAAATTAAGTTGTTGAAGGCAGAGATGGTTTCACTCCTGACTTTGAAGTTGGTTGTGACTTTGAAGGCTGACATGACTGCAATCTTGGAGCAACTAACTCTTTTCATTGTGACCTAACAGGAAAGAGAAATCCATAGTGCTATCAGTATGGGTGAGCAAAAGGCCGAGGAACACAAATTTGAACCAAAAGAGGAAGTTCTGTGCTTGCTAGGTAAACTAGCAACGCCAGAAGAAGAGACATTGCCATAAGAAGTTTTTAAGAAGATGCAAGCTCCGCTTAAGGAACCGGTGATTTCAATAATAGCGGTTGCGGAGTTGTTAGTGACGGATGGGGTTTTGTTTAGGTTTCCGACAAGGTACAAGTGTATGGCAGCACAAATGAAGTCTTCCTTCAATTCAACAAAACTATTATGGAGGGAGGCGACCTTGTTTTCTTCAAGGGAGCACAACCAAAAATGTTAGGGTTTGGAGGAAAATTCTTTGGTGTGGGCTACCTCCTCTACTACTTTGGATTGGACTACTTTCTCTATCGTCTCAAATCAGAGCAACTACTTCAATCAATTTTTGTCACAGCAACAATTTATTGAATAAAAAAATCAAGATCGGTGATATAGCAACCTTTTCAAATATTTATTCGAAGATGAATTGAAGAGATCAAAGGATAATAATACAAGAATAAGCACTTTGAGGACAAAGTGCTCATTGAGGGCGAGTAATGATAGAATGCATTTATTCTAGTGCACATTTTAAGTGTCTTTTAGAATTTCTAGATATTTATTAATTAAGTCTTTTAGTATTCTAGTCTTTTAGTGTTCTGTTTAAGTGCATTATTTAAAGGGATGCTAGTAGGTCTAATGGTATTCATATTTTGGAGAAATCAAATGAGGAGAGAGCTAACAGACCTCTTAAATGTCTGCGATCGTTTGTAATTCCGTTTTATATTTTATTAATAGTATGAGGTTTGCATTAAACAACAGAACAGGGGAGATTTTCTCAACTTTCAAATGTAACTTGTGTTTAAATTTTGAATGAACTGGCTGTGCCTCTTCTATAAAAGAACTGACCTTCATCGGCAGTTCCAAGTATTATTCAGTTGAAATCACAAAAATAAAAAATAAAAAAAAAATAGAGTGCAGAACACTTCCAGTGGAACCTTTCAAGACCAAACAACAAGGAAAGTATGCTAACATAAAAAAACAGGAAAGCACTGTATACTTTATTTCAAATCATTCACATTTTAAAATAAATGATTAGTTAGAAAGGAACTCTCCTTTCATCCTTTAGGAAACTTATGAAACCTAAGGCAACTAGGATAGAAGTTTAATGAATTTTCAAGATACAAAAATTTACCTTGAAAAGGGCAAGCAATGCATATCCACTTATTTACATATTTGGAAAATACCTGACAATTGAGCACTTGTCACGTCGATTATTTAGTTCACATAATTCTTGATTTTCATTATATGAACTGGCTGCTTTATAATAAAGAAAAAAAAATTATGCTTACATCATTATGGAGTGAAAGAAAACAAGACACCAGTAGTCCGCCCATAGAATGTGATATTATATTAACTTTTCTACCAGCAGAAGCTTTATATGCAGTTTCCAACTTCACTTTAAGACCTTCCATTGATTTATCAACTCTGCCAAGACATTAATCACGACAATCTGATTGGTTGAAATATAGTAAGAAATTCACAAAAATATACATTTCTTTACGAAAGCACTAATGGCACAGCTAAGCAACTTGGAAACAAATGTACAAAGACATCAACTTTGGAGTAAGTTACCGATTACTTTGTCGAAAATCATATCCAAATCCAAACAATGTCGTTCCTTTCTTGTACCCACAATCCACAAGCACATCAATCATGTCATGAAATTGATATACCTCCCTCAAATGGATAAATTTTATAAACTGCAGCATGAAGGCTATGATATTGAAGCCAAACAAAGTAATGAAATAATGTGAACTACAATTGAAAGCTGTTTCCAAGAGAAGAATCATTCATCTTTACCAAAGATGGATCTAAAATGTCAATTGCATATAAGCCATGGTCTTCCGTAGGAACAAAAATTTCTATGTTGTCGTCCAAAGCTTCTGTATAACCTGCCAATCAAAAGGAAGAAAGAAAAAAGAAAAGCGATAAAAACTCCTATTTTTATAATAATACATTCCACGTATAAATTTTTTGCTTAATATTCGGTCAAGGTATTTGGAATTGACCCATTTTGTCACGTACCGGCCACTTGTGAGTTTTCGGTCACATTGGTGAAATTGGGTGTCACTGCGTTGTAAATAAATTATGAAATTTCTTTTGGTAAATTTTAATACACCTCGAATTGGATCGTTCGGATTTTCAACGAATCAAGATTTAAAATGTTTTTGTTTAATATATAAAATCTTATATAATATATTGTATACATTAAATAAATAAATTTAATTATGTAGAAAATGGAACGAATGAACCCTTTCCCTATTCGGCCGTCACCGAGAGTCAGAGTAAAAGAGAGAGTGAGATCGAAGTTACATGAGGGAGATTTCCAATTCTCAATTCATATTTGTGACGCTCCAATTTCCAACATTTGTGAAAGAATTTTGTGGGTAAGTCGTCTCTTCTCTCCATTTTCGTGTTTAAAGTTTTGGTTAAAAGTTAAATTTGGATTCGAGCTTGAAAGCTCGAATCCGTGAGTTGTTAATGCAATATTTGAGTAAATTAGCAGTCTATTAAGAGTCTATGCAAAAGTATTGGTCAATTGGTGGAGAAAAATGGCGAAGAGGGGCAAGTTTTCTCACTCATCTTCGCCGTAAACATTGTTCGCAGTCAACCGCGGGAGGTTGAGTGTTTGGACCGAGCGCTTGCGATAAGTGACTGGGTGTCCGCGAAAGTCTTCTGTAGCCGGACCCAAACATCCTCGTCTGGTCTAGGTGTCCGTGTTGGATGTCTGCAGCAGGCAGTCAGGCCAATAGTCTGTGATTGAGATTTGGGCGTCAGTGGCAGGACCTTGGCATCTGCAGGAGGGTCTGGATGTCCGCACTGAATTTTGCTTCTGGACCGGGCGACCTCGCCAGTTGTCCACAATACGGTCTAGAGGACTGCGGTAGCTCTATTTGGGGTCAAATTTAAATCTTTTCCTTCCGATTTGGGTTCTTAATCTCGGTATAGGACCTATTCCCTATTTTCCTATTGAGTATGGATAGAGACTCATTATGACTAACTTAATTATAAATTCAAACAACTTTGTAGATTTTGAGCCGATTCTTGAGAAGGTTGTTGCTCCAGTTAGTAAGAAAGGTCACCACAATGCTAGAGATTTTATGTTTTATTACATTGCATCACATCATAGTTTTCAAAACTTTATTTTGTGGGTTGCCACATATGAAAACTTGACGAAGACTGTTCAACAGCACGTCAATTTTTATATTACATATGTATACGTGAGTTTTACACGTTTATCTTTACATGTATGGTATTTCATTGATTGACCTATAACGGATACGGGAAGATGAATCATCTTGATACTTTGGACGATCACGGTGTTAAAGTATCACGAGACTATCCCAGTATAACTTCTACTATGTGAAGATATTTTGTTTGTACGCTATGTGAAAATAGATAATACGGCGATGATGACAAGCCCCTTGAATTTTGAATCCCTAAATCTGATCATGGTGTATTTGTTTTGGGTTGTATCGTCGCTGACTGATTTGTCGGTAACTCCTGTAGTGCAGCTTGATCTTCGGATCGCCCTCACAGTTCTTTCTCTAGGCTCATGAGGAGTTGTCATCTTTGGACTGCTGCCTTTTTTATGATTGTATCATAAGGATCCATGCGTGACCCTCCTTCTACACGAATCCCTATTTATAACTTGTGAAGACAATGTAGGCTTATATTACTATAGTTGACTAGGTATTCAATGATGTTTTGAAGATTGCCTCATCAGTGGCTCGTAGAATTTGTCTTGATGGTAAAGAATATTTTTGAAATGATTATAAACTCATGCACCGATAACTATATTTTGTTTGATTATGGTTTTGATGTGAAAAGATAAAATCAATTTTACATGCATTATATTTAATAGAAGGGTAAATAACACTGTAGACCCTATAGTTTGCGATCAACGACAAGTCAAACCCTGGAGATTATTTTTTAACAACTAAAACCCTGAACTATGAGAAAATGTCGCCGGCGACCTCGCAGTCACGATTTCCGTCCAGAGCCGTCGAGGTTAACGCCCCGTTTGTACCCTGTCTAGCGGCGTCGAACGGAGTCGAAGGGCGATGGCAGAGCCGACGGTCGAATCGTCCAGAGCCGACCGAAGTACGACATTCGCTGGCCGTTGGATCGACGAGGATCGTCCCTCGTCTGGATCGACGGCTAGGATTGAATCTGGCGTCCCTGCCAGATGCGATGACGGACAAAGATCCTTGGCTGTTGGATCGAGCGAGGGACGTGCCTCGGATCGACGGCCAGGATTTAATCCGCCTGGCGAAGACGGACGTCAATCCTTGTCAAGCAATGCATCCTCATATATGTGTCCGAGGTGTGGTGGCCACTGACAGGTCAGGTAAAATGGGAATACATCCTCATATATGTGTCCCGATGGTACCATGCATGCACATAATCCTCCGCTGAAGTCCGCATAAAATTGATGCAAGGGATGACATGCACGCATGGGATTCCAGTCAGCTCCCATCTATTACAATTACAGGTACGCGTGTCCAGATCGACTGCGTACCATTCGTTACCATTGCTTACCTCAAACCGATTACATCCTGAAGGTGTTGGACACCAATTCCGAGCCGCATGTTTCAGTTTGGCAAGCTTCTTTGTGGTCTTAGGACACAAAAGATCTGTTGATTTAGCCAGCTGCTCATGTTTTTTAACGATCCTAGTCATTATGCCCGTTCTAATCATCTCAAACATAGTGAGAATTGGTTTGTCCCGTGCTGGCAGGAGGCAGGCATTGTAGCACTCGCTCAAATTATTAAGGCCCATGTCGCACTTTGGGACAGGACTGAATGCATGTTTTGACCAACACCTCGGGTTAATTTTCTGCATATATGCATGCGCTGTATGGTCGAGCGCAAGTAGTTTACTCATCTCTTTCTGAAAGTTTGGTGATGTTGTGGCCCTTGCTGCCTTCCACATGATATCTTTGTATTGTATTCCTGGAAATTGTTTTTTGAAATTGGCATACAAATGTCTTAGGCAAAATCGATGCTCAGCTGCTGGTGCATATTGTTCAATAGCAGGCACCAACCCCTTCTGTCGATTGGAAATGAGTGTCCATCCTCTGCCTATGTCACTGTCTAAGTCCGTCAGCAAGCAACACAAAAATCAGGTCCAGGAGTCTCTGCATTCTGATTCAACAAGTGCCACAGCAACTGGATAAATCCCATCATTGACATCAATGCTGACAGCTGTGAGCAATTGGCCTGGGCACGACCCCTTCAAGTGACAGCCATCAAGACAAATAATGGGTCTACCAAACTCCTTCAGACCCTTCTTGCACGCATCCAAACACATGTACATTCTTTTAAATATTGGACTTGGACGGGCCACCAAATCTGGAAAATCTACCACCAACAACAGTGTGCTACCTGGATTGAATCTTCGAATCTCTTCTACGTAGAACCAAAGTAGCTTGTACTGTTCGTCACCATCCCCTTCGTTTAAAGTCTGTGCTAAATTCCTTGCCTTTCTAGCAAGACTCAGAGAAATATTGACATTAAAGTCCTTCCTTACAGTCTCAATTATGGAAGCAAGGTCCCACTTGGGTTGACTTTTTAATCTATCCAAATATTGGTTTGCCACACCATTTGTAGGAAGCGTGTCGGCTTTCCATTTGTCGTGCACATGTGTGCTCCTCATTATAGCTCTTAATTTGAAAGGTCAGCTCACCTTTCATTTTTGAAGCGTGAAGCCGCCAATTGCATCCATCATTGCACACAGCAGTTATCCGATGTCGTTCGCTTTTAACAAACCTGATCCCGTGGCCATTTTTCAAAGCATAATTAACCACTTCATCTCTAATATCCTTCAACGCACTATACTTCTTACCCAAACAGAGCTCTGAGGATGAACATTCAATTTGGGGATGCATACTCTCTGCCCAATCATCATCCTCTGAGTCACATATCGAACGTAGCTCCGATTCTAGGGATCCCGAGATTGAACGCAATTCTATACCGGCTTCGTGGTAGAACCACCGATTCTCATTGGTCTCTACTGCTGAAATAGGTTTAGGATTAGGATCCACCTCCATTCCACAGTCAATGGATTCTTCAACCATGTATGATGAAGAAGCACACCTTGACGACTCTATGTGATGTGCAACACTCTTGTTCGTTCGCTTACGTTGAGGGAGTTGGTCAGGGGAAACAAGTTCTCTCTCTCGAATATCTATGGCAATGGTCGGACTTTTTGTGCTCGACTCTGTTAGGGTTTTAGTATAAAATCTGAGAGTGACGGACACCCGTCATTTTCATACGGACGTCCGTCATGTTAAGACGGACGTCGTCCAGAGGCTGATGACATGTTATTTAACGACGGACGTCCGTCATAATGGGGAATTCTGGCGATTTAGGATCGCATGTGACTCGCACGTGACCCAATTAATTTGGAGTCACTACTGACCGTTCGATCCAGGCGAGGATCCAACAGACAAGGATCGACGTCCGTCTTCGCCAGGCGGATTAAATCCTGGCCGTCGATCCGAGGCACGTCCCTCGCTCGATCCAACGCCAAGGATCTTTGTCCGTCATCGCATCTGGTAGGGACGCCAGATTCAATCCTGGCCGTCGATCCAGATGAGGGACGATCCTCGTCGATCCAACGGTCAGCGAATGTCGTACTTCGGTCGGCTCTGGACGATTCGACCGTCGGCTCTGCCATCGCCCTTCGACTCCGTTCGACGCCGTTAGACAGGGTACAAACGGGGCGTTAACCTCGATGGCTCTGGACGGAAATCGTGACTGCGAGGTCGCCGGCGACATTTTCTCATAGTTCAGGGTTTTAGTTGTTAAAAAATAATCTCCAGGGTTTGACTTGTCGTTGACCGCAAACTATAGGTCTACAGTGTTATTTACCCTTAATAGAACTTGTCTATTGAGTTAGTCACTTCCTTCAATGACCCTCTCTCTAGATAAAGGCAAGTGTAGTCAAAAGTAGCTTTTTGGCAGTAGATTTTGCCATTTTTCCCTTTAATTTCTTCAAAGTGATATTTGTACTAGTGAGAACTTAACTGAATTTGGGTCTATATAAAAATACTTGTATGATGTTTGGATGTTGAGTTTGATGTACAGTGTTTAATATATTTACGCTATTATTTCTCATAATCATTGTGTGAACCTAGGCTCATCTCGTATGAGCTACAACTTTGATTTGTGTTCAAATCTTCTATTGTGAACCACGCCTTAGGCAGACCTCCTGGTCATTTGACCCAGTCTGCCTCCAGATCGTGACAGAAATAAATTGGTATCAGATCCTAAGGTTCCATGAACTTCCAAGAGGTGATTACTTGAGAAATTTAATAGTGCAAAGTTTGGATGATGTCCACTGTGCATAAGAAATTTTTTGACCAAGTGTAATTCTTTTTCATAGAATAGTCGACAATGCCGATGAAAAGGAATCCCCGTAACCCGACACAGGATGACAGTGTTGATCCTATTGCAGCCATGATGGAGGCACTGTGAAACCTGTCGCGCAACAGTTTCGCTCTAGATCTAGCATGACTCGAATGACATATTTTCAAGAGTTCTCCTATATTTGCCTGTCAGTTTTTTAGGGTGGAACAAATCCTGTAGAGATTGAAAATTGGCTATAAGAGATGAAACTAAATTTTGATTCTCTATACCTTCTCGAAAAGTATCAAGTTGAAATTGTTGTCCACTACTTAAGGAAGTTGACCCGGAGTTGGCAGAATGCAGTGCAAGCGAACAGTAAGGCACAATCGATGGAATGGAAGGACCTCACCGAATTGTTTAGTACAGTAGCAGAGACCATCATGACTCATTGATGAGGGGATTCAATAAGTTGACTTAGGGATCCATGACCGTGATGGAGTATTATGATCGGTTCCTTGAGCTCTTGCCTTATTCTGAGGTGATTTCCACAAGATGTCAGATAATCAAATTTCAACAGGGCTTGAGATAGAGGCTACAATAGGGTGTAGCCTTTATGCAGTATAGTTCTCTTCTAGAAGTTTTTTAGGCCGCGCAGAGGATGGAGCAAGTATGCGATGCCAACTACGGTAGTTACCAGAAGAAACACACAAAGAAGGATGAGAGAAAAGCCACCAAGAAAAATCAGTCAAAATTTCACGGACAGGGCTCCATTGGGGATCAAACCCCAGTTGCCAGCAGTAGATCATCTAGCAGTGACTGATATAGTCTTTATATTTGTCATACTTGTGGACAGTCAGAGTGCTTGAAAAGAAATTGCCCACAGAATGAGCAACAACAATTGCCACGTTAGTCTTTCTTGTCTTCCCAAGGGTGAAGTTACTCGGAGTACTTATGGAGACGGGCATGGTTTTGTCAAGCCATCTTTCCAACATATCCAAGGGCAACAATTTTTCACACCACGACAGCAGCAATCAGGGCCTCGACCACAGTATTATCCCCAATACTAACCTACAAGTCCAAATTTTCATAGGCTAACTTGTTATCAGCAGAGCTACGAGTCTAGTCCTTATCTACAACAAATGTCTAGGGATTTTCAGTAGCTATCATTTCAGAGTAGTGGTGCTGCCCAGCGTTCAGTTAGGAGTGGTCATGGGAAAGGCCACAAAGGCAAGGAAAATGTCTCTAGACAGGCATATGCTGTTGGTGGGACCCGAGTACTTCTATGGCTAGGAGGAGCAGGGTGTTGTCGACAGTACACTTCTTATTTCCTACTCTTTTACATGAATGTTGTTCGATATCGGGTTGACACACTCTTTTATTTCCTCTGTTTTTATGTCAATTTAGGGGTTGTCAGCAGAGGAGATAGAATCTCCATTGGTTCTTAGTATTCCCCTAGGTGTCCGGTGTGAAGTGTCCTGTGTTCAAAGCAGTTTGTGTGGTTATTGATGACTGCAAGTTTTCTACAAACTTAATTGTCTTGCCGATTAGTCAGTTTGACGTGATATTGGGCATGGACAGACTTAAAAAGTACAGAGCGATTGTTGAATATCACCTAAAAAGAGTCCCAGTCATTTATAGAGATGAACAGTTAGTCATTTACTGCAACGTCCCTCGTGCGGTGTTGACCAAACCTATTTTAGAGGCTTGTTTGGGTGGCCTCACTAGACTGGAGCAATATGGGAGTCCTTGGTCGGTTGATGTTGATGGCGAGACTATTGATAAGACATGGATATCTCAATTGTGAGAGAATTTCCAAATGCGTTTCCTGATGAGTTGTTCGAGTTGCCTCCAGACCAAGAGATTAAGTTTTGTATTGATTTAATTTCTAGCACTACCCCAATTTCGATTCCTGCATAGCTCCTGCGGAGTTATCTGAGTTAAGGAAACAGTTGGATGAATTAATGAAACAAGGGTTCATTTGTGAGAGCACTTCGCATTGGGGTGCTCTGGTCTTGTTTGCTAAGAAAGCCGATGGTTCTTTAAAGTTTTGTATTGATTATCGAAAGTTGAACTAGGTCAATGTGAAAAATAAGTAACTGTTGCCGAGAATTGACGAGTTATTTGACCAACTTGGTGAATCACGGTATTTTTCTAAGATCGATTTGAGCTCCAATTATCACCAGATGAAAATCCATGAGGAGGATATACCGAAGACAGTTTTTCAGACAAAATATAGGCACTTCGAGTTTTTGGTTTTACCTTTCGATTTGACCAATACCCCAGCTGCCTTCATAGACCTTATGAACCGAGTTTTTAGATCATATTTGGATCGATTCATCATAGTCTTCATTGACAATATATTGGTGTATTCGAAATCTCGGAGTGAGCATAAAGACATCTTTGAATCATATTGCAGACCCTGAGAATTCACCAATTATACGCTAAGAGGAGCAAGTGTGATTTCTAGATGTCAGAAGTCAAGTTTTGAGGACACGTGGTTTTGTGTAATGAGATTTTTGTTGATCCTACGAAAATTGAGGCAGTTGCGCAATGGCAACCACCGAAGAACGAGTCAAAGATTCACAACTTCCTTGGTCTAGAGGGCTATTACCAACGTTTCGTAGAGAACCTTTTTTTCATTAGCCATGTCGTTGACCAAGTTAACCAAGAAAAGGGTACGGTTTGATTGAGATAACCATGATCAGAATGCATTCGAGGAGTTGAAGAGCAGATTGACGAGTGCACCAGTTTTGACAATGTCTATCAGTGAGCAGCCCTATGTAGTTTACACCGATGCATCGAGAGTCAGTTTTAGGTGTATTATGATGCAGCAAGGGAAAGTTGTTGTTTACGCGTTACGGCAGTTAAAGTCTCATAAGCGGAGTTATCAAACTCATAATTTAGAGTTGGCTGCGATTATATTTGCTTTGAAGATTTTGAGGCGTTAGTCATTCACCCCAATTACCCTTTCCTCTAGATAAAGGCAAAGGTAGCCAAGAGTAGCGTCTGACAGTAGATTTCTCTATTTTCTCCCTTTAATTTCTTCTAAGTGACATTTGTACAGGTGAGAGCTCAATTGAATTTGGGTCCATATAAAAATACTTGTATAATGTTTGGTTTTTGAGTTTGATGCACTGTGTTTAATTTATTTACTATATTATTTCTCGTGATCACTATGTGAATCTATACTCATCTCGTCTGGACTATGACTTTGATTTGTGCTCAAGTCTTTCATTGCAAACTAAGCCTTGGGTTGCGTGGTCAGATCCTCTCCAAAGATCAGATTGTTCGAACTGGCGTTTCTGACAGGCCTGAGGCAAATATAATCGCAGTCAACTCCTAATCATGAGTTGGGTAAATCTACTCATGATGCTTCAACTTCCATGACACGTAAGCAACAACCTTCCCATGCTCCATCAGAACACATCCAAGACTGACTCCAAATGCATTGGTGTAAACTGCATAGGGTTGTTCACTGTCAGGTATTAGCAGAACTGGTGCACTCATCAATCTGCTCTTCAACTTTTTGAATACATTCTGATAACAATCATCCCAATGTACCCCTTTCTTGGTTAACTTGGTCAAAGGAGCTACTAATGAAAAAAAGTTTTCTAGGAAACGTCGGTAGTAGCTAGCTAGACCAAGGTAGCTGCGAATCTCTAACACGTTCTTTGGCAGTTGCCACTGCACAATTGCCTCAATTTTTGCAGGATCAACTGAAATCCCATCACGCGAAATCATGTGCTCTAAAAGCTTGACTTCTGACATCCACAAGTCACACTTGCTTCTCTTGACGTATAATTGATGGTCTCTTAGAGTCTACAACACAATCCAAATATATTCTCTATGCTCACTCCAGGATGTCGAATACACCACGATGTCTGATGCACCCTGAATCTGCATCAATATCATTTTTATTTTATTTTTAGTAGGATAAAGAACGTCCAATACAAGAAGATCTTGAAGGCGGAATTAAAGGGATGAAAGATACCAAAGATGTCATCTTCCTTTAAGATAAAACAAGCAGAAGATGTTAGAAAATTTTTGAAGATTTCTTATAAGATTTTTAAAAAATTTCTTAGAAGATCTCTTAGAAGATTTTTAGAGGATTTCTTAGAACATTTTAGATCTCTTAGAAGATTTCTTTTTTTTTATTAGTTTCCTAATTTATATTCGCAAAATGCTATATAAAGCCACCTAATCTTATGTTTTACAAAGAAGAATTGAATATAAATTAAATCTTTGCTTTGATTCAGAAATTGGAATCATCCTTTTTTTTTCTTTGGTGAGTTATATCCAAAGGCCTTGGTGAGTCATATCCAAATATCCTCTTGTATGGGTTATATCACAAGAGAACCTTACATCCGCATCCTTATCCAAGGAGGTGAGAAGTGGTACATTCATCCATAGTTCATCCATTGGTAGCTTAAAGTTGCCAACTTTCATATTCCAAGATTCTATTCGGTGATTTGAGACAATAAAGAACATCTGTTGCTTCACAAATAAAGGTGCTGCCTTTATTATGATGACGATCGCGCCTATATTTCTCGCCCACTTTACAGGTTAGATCTAAACCTCTTCTGTATGCGCATCATTTGGTATCAGAGCTAAACATATCCTTACACAATCTTTTTTCCTTATGATGACTTGAGGAGCATTCCAAGTGGTACAAAATCCACGATGGCTGAACTTTCAACATCTCACTCCGAAGAAAATTTGTGAGAACTCTTTCTTTCACTACAATGAGATGTTGCTCAACTAAAGATGAATCAAAACCAACAATGAGCTCAACATTCTCCTAACACCGTTGTAGAAAACATCACAAGAGATGAGACCAAAGAAGGGCTATTACTATCTTTGGAGCCTCAATTAGAAGAGAAAGATTGCCAAGAAGAGCAAGTACCCGATATGATAGACGACCAAGTTGACTCTGTGGCCACATCAACACAAAGGGAGCAACTTGTCCATATTTCATGCTCCAACATGAAAAACGTATGTTCTTTAATCATCAATGAGAGGATCTGTGTTGACATGGCTCACTTAGTTTTGGTTAAAGAAGATTGCTTGGAGTTATTAACACATGACATCACCTACAAATTTTGAAGGTACATTGACAAAGATCAAACTATTCATGGCCGAATTTTACACAAGAAAAGGTCAAAGATGGAAGTCATTATGCTTGGTGTCAGTCTGAATTTTCCATTTGATCCGGGTGGAAGACAACTAGAAGATAGAGGTAGAAGACTCCCTGGATTTGAGGGCAAATCCTTTTCAACCCTGGGAGTATAATGCACCTTGGATTTGCATCAATATCATTTTTATTTTATTTTTATTGGGTGAAAAACGTCCAATACAAGAAGATCTTGAAGGCGGAATTAAAGGGAGGAAAGATACCAAAGATATCTTCTTTGAAGATAAAGCAAGCTGAAGATTTTTGAATATTTTTAAAGATTTTTGAAGATTGCTTAGAAGATTTTTAGAAGATTTCTTAGAAGATTTTAGAAGATCTCTTAAGAGATTTTAGAAGATTTCTTTTTTTTTTAGTTTCCTAATTTACGTTCGCAAAAGGCTATATAAAGTCACCTAGTCTTATGTTTTACGGATAAAAATTGAATACAAATTTAAGCTTTGCTTTGATTCGGAAATTAGAGTCATCCTTTTTCTTTTTTTGGTGAGTTATATCCAAAGGCCTTTGGTGAGTTATATCCAAAAGCCTTTGGTGAGTCATATCCAAAGATCCTCTTGTGTGAGTTATATCACGAGAGAACCTTGCATCCGCATCCTTATCCAAGGAGGTGAGAAGTGGTGCATTTATCTACAGTTCAACAATCGACAGGCTAAAGTTGCCAACTTTCATATTCCAAGATTCTATTTCGGGATTTGAGACGATTAAGGACATCCGTTGTTTCACAAATAAAGGTGTTGCCTTTATTATGAGGACGACTGCGCCTATATTTCTAACCCACTTTACAGGTTAGATCTAAACCCCTTTCATGCGCGCATCAATGTCATTAATGAAAACCACACCAATCCAAATACGGTATAAAAACTCGGTTCATAAGGTCCATGAAGGAGCTGAGACATTAGTCAAACTGAAAGAAAGCCCATCATGCGAAACCATGTGTTCTAAAAGCTTGATTTCTGACATCAAGAAGTGACACTTGCTCCTCTTGGTGTATAATTGATGGTCGCTCATAGTCTACAACACAATCCAAAGATATTCCTTATGCTCACTCCAAGATATCGAATACACCAAAATGTTATTAATGAAAACCACACCAATCCAAATACGGTATAAAAACTCAGTTCATAAGGTCCATGAAGGTAGCTGAAACATTAGTCAAATTGAAAGAAAGCCCATCATGTGAAACCATGTGTTCTAAAAGCATGACTTTTGATATTGTCACGACTCAAAAAGGACCCGAAACAGAACGGGGAATGGAACGACCCGGCCCGAAGAACCGAATCGTCTGACCATTTTTCTCTTAAGTTTTATTAATTAACAGCGAAAGACTTAAAATATTAATTAATAGACAGAGCCCAACAAACAAAGGCTTAACAGTTCCAACAAATGATATTAGATAGAAAGTAATATAATCAAAAAAGAAATAATTGTGTGAAAGCTAAAAATAGGATTACAGTAATCCAACAAAAGGTATACCTCACAAAAAGTCTCACAAAGAGAATTTTAAACTACAAGAATTAAAATAACTCGGCTGATATAATTCTGACTCAATATCTGAGAATCCGGTTGATTAAATCCTGAAAGGTGTTATTGGGGTGAGTTGACTAAACTCAATAGAGATTATGTTTTTAAAGAAAAATTTAATTAAAATGATGTTTAAGCATGCATAAATTTAAAACTCACGTTTAATAAATTTCTTTCAGAAAAAGATGTACAAAAGGGTATGTGTATGAAATCACCCACTAATATGTGATACGTAATTAAAATAAGTCATTGTTGTACAAATTAAAAATCTCAGTAAAAATGGAGCCACTCACGGACTCTGGGCACACCATGCCCTCGACATATAACAGAATAAAGACGATACTCGGCAATCGCAAAAGCCAAATAATACCCTAATCAGGTTTAGGGATTTGCAACCCAATGACACAACACATACAGCTGTCCTATTACTTATATGCACTTTAGGGATTTGAACCAAAGGACATGTCACACATCTCCTATTACCCATTTCACAATAAACAAAACACATTCCGCACGGTAGAATGTGTGAAAATAAAACAGACCCCAAACCAGGTCGATCAAACTTGATTTGCGCAACCAATTTGATACAGAAATATTTAAATGCATGCTTAATTAAAACGTATAGTGAAAATAAAAAATAATATAAAAATCTGACGGTCATAAAAATGAATACGTCGTTTTAACATGAGATAGGTCTCAAAATATTCACTTTTTAAAAAAAAATTTAAATCCCTACCTTGAAGTAGCTTACGCTGGCTAAAGTCCAAAATCCAAATGTCCACGGATTTTTAATTACATATGGATACTTATCCAAAAATTAAGGTATGAATTATTTGGTCAAATTCTATATCTAAATTATTCCCAATTAAATTTAATCCAAAATAGTTAGGTAAGGGAAAACTCATTCCTAGCCCAAAAATAGGCCCAAGTAGAATCTGATTTTTGGTCCATTTAAAGCTGGGTCGAAACCAGTATTTGGCCCAAGAGCATAGGTTCAATTGAACCTTGAAGTCATGGCCCAATATGGGTTGGTTCAACTTTACCTAAACTAGACAGCGGCCCAAGCCTTGTTCAGTCTGCTGATCGAGATGATTCAAACGAGTCATCCTTGTTTACGCATCTCTGCCTCTTTGCAGAGGGGATTTTCGAGGGTAAATGACGTCGACATGATCAACGTCGTTTTTGGCCAAGGTTTCCCTGCTCAGCCATCAGACCGAGGTTGGATTCGAGGTGACTGACACCATAACCCAACGCTTCTAGAACCGAGAGTCGTTGTTTATATCAAAAATTCCACTCACAGAATTAAGTCGAAAATCGACACAATCATCAACCAAATTCTCTTTTCAACAATAATCAAATATTCACAATTCAACCTCCCTGTTAAAACCAGTCACCAGAGGCAATTCGAAAGGAAAAATCAAAACTTTGTACCTCACGGATTACAGGCCTCCGATCTCCCAAGACCCTGTATTTTGCTGTGAATTTTCAACGCCTTTCCTATCATCGAACACACAAGGTTCCTTCAACGTTTTCAATCAAAATTCAAGTCTCAATTTAAAAATCGAAAAAACACAAAGTTGGGAGAACGAGACTTTACTGCGATGAATGACTGTGTTATTCCAAAAATCTGACCGCCCAAGCTTGTGTGAATCCTTCCAAAATTAACTAAATTTCAGAACCTTTAACCAGGACTTTAAAACTTACAGAATCGGAAGGAATTTTTCTTACCTCAGGCTATCTCCTTCGATGCAGAAACGGAGATGCTCAACCTTAAACTTCAACACCGACTAGGAGGAAATGGATCACAAGGAGAACGAATGTTGAGGCAATAAAGAGGGGAAGATCAGTTGCTTAAAAAATTGAAGGGGGATGAGACGATTCAAGGAAGAATCGCATCACACCCGCGGCTGCCTTCACAGAGAGATATATTTCCAAAAACACATTCTTCCCCAGATAACACTCTTTTTTTATTTTATTTTAAAGATATCTAGAAATCACACTTGCTTCTCTTGGCGTATAACTGATGGTTTCTCAGAATTTGCAACACAATCCGAAGATGTTCCATATGCTCATTCCAAGATGTTGAATACACCAAGATGTCATTAATGAAAACCACACTAATCCAAATACGATATAAAAACTCGGTTCATAAGGTCCATGAAGGCAACTGAGGCATTAGTCAAACTAAAAGATAAGACCAAACACTCGAAGTGCCCATATCTTGTCCAAAAAACTGTCTTAGGTATATCCTCCTCACGGACTTTCATCTGGTGATAACCAGACCTCAAATCGATCTTAGAAAAATACTATGATCCACCAAGTTGGTCTATCAACTCGTCAATTCTCGACAAGGGATACTTGTTCTTCACGGTAACTGGGTTCAACTTCCAGTAATCAATACAAAGCCTCAACAAATCATCGGCTTTCTTCGCAAACAAAACAAGAGCACCCCAAGGTGAAGTGCTCTCACAGATGAACCCTCGCTCAATTAGCTCATCCAATTGTGTCTTCAACTTAGACAACTCCATAGGGGCATCTTATAGGTGAGGATAGAAACTGGGTGTCGGGGATTAAATCAATACAAAACTCAATCTCTCGGTCTGTAGCCAACCTTGACAACTCATTAGGAAACACATCAGGAAACTCTCTCACAACTGAGATATCCATGTCCTGACCAGTAGTCTTGTCATCAACACCAACCAACCAAAAACTCTTATTAGGGGTGTTCACGGTTCGGTTCGGTTCGGTTTTGATGTGAAATCAAACCAAACTAGTCGGTTTCGGTTTTAAAATTACAAAACCGGAATCGGTTTTAGAAAAATCAGAACCAAGTCGGTTTCGATTTTAAAATCTTGGTTCCGGTTTTGGTTCGGTTTCGGTTTTTTCTTTATTAATTTTTTTTCAAATATTATAATAAAAATTGTATAAAAATTATAAAAACATAATTAATAACAATAAAATTATTCTCCCTCTTCTCTTTTCAAAACAAAATTTTGTCCAAAAAATAGTTATTGAGTCTTTTGGAGCTAAAATCACTTCAGAGGCTGAGGCACGAATGATCGAATATGGAACTTCAAAAACAAAAAAACACTATAAACGTATTTATGCGGTTCGGTTTCAGTTTTTCGGTTTTGAAAAACTAAAATCGGTAACCGAACCAAAACACTCGGTTCTTACAAAAGAGAACCTTCTTCGGTTTTTTTAATAGAAAAAACCTTATTCGGTTTCAATTTTTTGATTGGTTTCGGTTCGGTTTGGTTTTGAACACCCCTAACTCTTATACAATCTTAGTCCACAGAGATCACCCAAACAAACTCCTATAATAGGGTTAGTCATCACCACACTAAGACCATTGCAGTAGACGACAACTTGTTCATCCTTTGTAATGACTATAATATTCTTCAGGTGACATTCAATAGTCGCCTTGTACTTTCTCACCTAATCCATGCCCAATATCACGTCGAATTGACTAATCGACAAGAAAACTAAGTGTGAGTGTGAGTGTGAGTGTGAGTGTGAGTGTGAGGGACCGGGCATCTGCAGTCCGTTATGCAGACAAAATGGGTCAACTCCAAATAGCTTGATCGAATATTAAACGAAAAGTTTACACATAAAATTTATTATTATAAAAAGGGTAAATGACAAATCAACCACCATCCTTTACTGTTAGTGACAAGTTATCCATTAACCTTTTTTACTAACAAATTAACCACTAGACTATGGAAAATTGACGGAGTAAACATCACTGTTACGTTTTCTATTCAGGGTTAAATTGTTAAACCACAGCGATTATTATAGTTCAGGGGTTAATTCGTTAAACCATGGTGGTTAGTCATAGTTCAGGGATTGAATTGTTAAACCGCAGCAGATTCTTGTCATAGTTCAAGGTTAAATTATTAAACTGCAGTGATTTGTCATCATAGTTTAGGGGTTAAATTGTAAAACCACAACAGATCGTCATAGTTCATGAGTAAATTTGTTAAACTGTGGCGGTTCATCATAGTCAGAGCCCCACATCACAACGTTGAGCATCTGGTGCCAGATGAATGAGCGGACAATGCAATGTTGACCTTTATAATTGTTTTGCAACCCGGCCATTTCTCATTGGTTGATAGGATGTTTTGAATTTGTAATTTAAATTAGCAGTTGTGAGTAGTTTATGTAATGAGATTACCGAAAGGGGGAAGAAGTGAATGACGGAATTGAGAATTGTGTTTTATAGAAACATTGTGTATTTGTGTTCTAAATTAGGTAGGATACCATTACCTATTGTAGTGTTGTACCAAATATAAGCACCCCGATTAAAAATCAAAGTCACTATTTTCCAATACAAGATGCAAATAAGATAACTGTATTTGAACTGTTAGAGTAAATCATTGAATGGGTGCTATATTAATTGCTCTCAGAACAGTCAAAGTAGCTCTACCAATCAAGTATATTCATAAATTTTTTATCATTAATAAAAAAAATCTATTGAGAAAAAAAGAGAATATGAAAGAAGAAACAAAAAAGTGAGCTCTCCTATATATCGACTCTACCCGAGAAAAATAAAACTTGATGAAAAACAGACTGCTCAAGAGCAGCCAAGTCCAGTTTAACATCATGAAAAAATACCTTTAAAATTTTGAGAACCAATCGAAAGGAGAATGACACAGCATTAGCCAGATATTTTTATCCCGAAATAACCTTGAAAAGTTGAACACATTTAAGGGAGACGGATCCGAAAAAAAAGCTCCACTGGAAAAAGAGAGAGATAGAGATTTGAGCGAGATCAAAACGACCATGCAACTGGTTGAAAACGTTGTAGTGTATAACACTAAGACTAGCGCAAGAATAGCAATTTGGGTCACCTATATTTTGCCTAAATAATAAGTAATATCTCAAAAACTGGAGCACCCATAACTAATTTAAAACTTTTCAGCATCTAAGATAGCTTCTACTCCCCACTTTCCAAGCTACCAAACAGACTGAAAAACTCATCAAATAAGAAAACATCGATTTTCATACTTCCCCAGCAATCAAACACTCAGAAAAAGGAGGCTTACCAGTGGAGGGATTGTAGACGGACATGAGCTTCTTCTTGAACTCGTATTCGGCCAAAAAGATTCGGACCCATACACGACTCTCGAAACCGAACTTCTTCCTTTTGGAATTGAGAATGGATCCTCCAATGCCGGAAATGAGCAGAACCGGGTCACGATCGGGTGCGGATCCCCGGTCCCCAAAACACGGGCACCCACATAGGCCTCCCAGCATAAGAAATGGGTTAGTTTCGGGTCCGGGTTGGCCAGGAGAGAATATCGATCCCGGAGTGATGAGACGAGTGGGTCATCGCGTAACGTTGCTCAGTGAGGGAGCTTTTAAGAGAAGAAAGCTCAAACTTATGTATTTGCATTCCCATCCTTACACTTTAATATATTTACACATTACACATTTCAATTTTCTTGTTCCAAAATCAATCTTAGGTGTTATTTTTTATTTGTTTACAAACTGGCCTAATATTCAGACAATATATAATATAGTATAACTTAAACTTTGATCACCTAATAAGTTCTCTTAAAATAATTTTAATTCTGTCACTATATCTCACCTAGGTGAGAAATTAAAAAAAATGATTTTAATGTTATTATACTTTATATTATTATTTAAAAAAAATTGAAAATAAAAAGGAGAAGAAGGGGGAAATTGTGAAAATTAAAGAAGTAGAAGGGGCAAAAAAGAATAAGAGAGTGACAGATGATCTATAAAAAAAGATATGTGATAAATGCAGATGATAGTGCGAGCACGTGTTTGGCAAGGTGAGCTTATCCTTTGCCATTGGTACGTGTCCTCTAAATAATAATATGGGAAATTAATAAATTAATCACTTTACTATAGAATTAAAGATAAGTTAACATTGAATTATGGATAATAAATGAATCAAATATGACTGTTACCTTTTTTATTAAAAAATATTATTGTTTCTTTGTGGAGCGTTGTCTTTTTACTACAAAAAATCAGTCATTGAAATAAGACTCAAGAAAATCATTTTTTCACAGAGAAAAAACGAATTTTCTATGTAGAAATACAACTTTCTGTAGAGCAAAGATAACTTTTCGCTTCGAAAAGATAACATTTCGCAAAGGAAAGTTGTCTTTTTGCAAAGGAAAATCTACAGATAAAGAACAAATTCATCGTCTTCTTCGTAGAAAAACATAAACAAGTTGTGATTCTCTCATAGACTGTAAAACAATAATGAATCATCCGAAATCTAAAACATTATATATTTGTTTTACAAAATCTTTTAAATTATAAAAATAAAAAAATTTAAAGTCAACTTATACAATATTTTCTCAAATTCATTATCCATGAGTATTAACTCTTTTCCACTAAAATCATTAAAATTACGAGTTCTTGCAGTTTTTTCCATGGGTATTAGCGCTCGAGTTCTCAGAAAGTTAACGATGATGTTTGGTCCATACATTTCTTATAATTCAGTGTTTAAGTTGTAAGTGAAAATTATTCAGTAATTGACTTGTCATTGATTCCATATGACATTGTTTTGTTAATTTTTCTAATAAATAATATTAATATTAGTTGTAATATTTGTTTGTATTAAAATTTTTTTTAAAAAAATGTATACATCAGGGTTACTCTTCGTAAATTGTAAGAAGATTTAACTCATAAATGTATGTGTCTCAACCCAACTTAGCAAGTGATCACGTATTTTATGAAACACACTTAGCAAAGATTTAAAATACTTGTGTATTAAAAAAATACAGGGATGGGGAGAGACAGAGTTGGTGTGGAAAAGTCGGAACAGGGTGTCGTGGTGGAATTGAATTGAATAATACATCCTAATAATAATGAATGGAAGGAAGAACATCACAATCATCTGCATCGTCAATTATTCATACACAGACAAAAATCATTATTTCTTCATGCCCTCATATGCTTGACTATAAGATTTTAGATGTTTCAATCTCACCACCTACCCAAAATGCTATCATAATATAATGACACAGGTTTCAATTGAGTAATGTTGCAATTATATCATTTTTTTATGGAGAAGAGCATAAATCAACGTCATTTAAGTTGACACTTTGTTGTCATTAATTCATTGGTGCAAGTTTCCTTTTTTTTTTTTTTTTAATTTATCAAGAATTATGCATGTACCACAAAACATTACGACAATGAAGGGTATACAGATCAGCTTATCACTTACTCTCCTTCTCGATGGGTGTGCAATATTTTCCAAGTTGGATAAAAAATCTTATGAAAAATCAAAAATCAACGTCGTATTTTGTAATCAATAATAAGTCAACTAATAAATTATTTTTGTTAGTAAAATAACTATTGAATTATTGAAAAAGGTCCCCACAAACATCATTGTTACGTTTGCCGTTAAACGTATTAACTTCGGTCTGCGGCAGATCATTTACTGTTCTTTTGCGGATCGTTACCTTTAAAAATAACGTTATTATATTGATAGTCTGTTGTGGATCATCATATAATCCAGAGTGGATCATTCTACGTCGTTTGCCTTGTATAAATTCATACCATAGTCCTCGCGATTTTCTCAGTGATTTTGTCAGCGATTAGAAGACCCTAGAAATTTTGGAGAGCTGAATTGTACCACATTTTTGCGAAGTTGAAGCATCTGTTATTAACCTCCAAGTTGAAGTGGGGCCCATGTCGATAGTTTTGGCAAATGAAGTACATTCAATTAGAGACGAAACTGCTATAATGTTGCATTCCGTCTCGGCTACTCTAGACGAGGAGGAGCTCTGTTCATTATGTGAATCCAGTAGTGACAAAGAAATGGAAATGACCGAGAGTATGCCTAGACGCTCACCCCAAGCAGAATGCATGTTCACTGGTATGAGTCTTAGCAAGAAGTATAGTTCACTGAATAAAATTAGAGAAGAAATTGTCGATCATGAGTTGAAGAATGGGACGAGATAAAATTCACCAAGAGTGACGCTCATTGGTTATGGGCTGCCTGCCAGGAAAGATGCATGTGATGGATGCACGCCTAAAAAATGCAAGGTGAAGTGACGTTTCAAATAAAGTGTTATAACAACGTTCACACTTGCTCGAGAAAGATGGAAAGTCGTCATGCCTCTGCCAAATGGGTGGCAACGCATTACTTGGACAGATTTAAAAGTCATGCCGACTGAGACATTTCTTCCATAATTGAGATAGTCAGGAAAGACTTTAATATCAACATCACACCCAACCTTACTAGAAGGGCAACAAATGCGACCAAAAAAATTAACGAAATGGATGAAAATGAGCAATACATGCTCATATGGTCCTATGCCAAGGAGATTTGGAGGTCTAATCTTGAAATCTTGGTGCATGTTCACCTATAGATGAGTGCATTTAAAAGGATGTACATGTGCTTGGCAGCATGAAAGGTAGATCTATTGAACTGTGGTAGACTAGTTATTTGTTTGGATGGTTGCCACTTGAAGGGAGTGACTCCGGGCCAGCTACTCACTGTTGTCACCATCGACGAGAATGATGGAATGTATCCAATTGTTGTAGTAGTGGTTGAAACAGAAAATAGGGATTCTTGTAGCTAGTTTCTGGAATTGTTGCTCGACGATTTAAACACTCCATCTGACAATGGGTGGACAATCATTTCTCACCAACAATAGGTTCGATTGATTGCTTTTTCCTTCTATGTTCACGTTACGCATCGTTGTGTACCAATATTTGACTCATACTGTGAATTTTTTAGGGGTTGGTGCTAGCTGTCAGAGAGGTGGCAGGGCAAGCGGATCATCGATTTTGCATCCGACACTTGTATGTCAATTTTGAAAAACAATTTAAATGAAGGTTGTTCAAAGATGCAATGTGGGTCACTTCTAGAGCCACAATAAAGAGGCACTTTAAGAGATGCATTTCATCATGCATAAACTCATTTTCTTACTGGGCCTTTAGGCTCACCTCTTACTTGCAGTGTAGGTACACACAACGAACGGAGTCTTCGAGCGAAACGAAGAAGCAGTGGATGAGGGATTTTCACGAGCGAGCTTATGGTTGGCCAGGCTACGAGAAGTTAAAGATATATTGAGTTGTAATTAATTTAAATTAAGTCTCTTTTCTTAATTTGTAATTTAATGTCTAGTTTATTTCATTTAAATTCTTTATGCTTATGCAATATTTGAAAATATATGATTTTAACGCTTCCGCAAATGTATTTATTTCCAAAATGATTTACTTTAAAAAATATAGTTCTTAACGGCCCATATTGCATTCTGATATGTTTTTCTTTAAATTTAACATAATTTTAAATGTATGAAAATCTGGGTCGTTACAGTTGATGAAACATTTGTGCGTTGCAGGCTTGGTAGCTGACTAGGCTAAAAGATTAAAAGGAAATGATTTGTAAAGAGTTTTGCAAAGTATTTAAATTATTTTGTTTTATTCATAAAAGTCTTCCCCCGTGATTTATAAAAGGAGTTTTTCAAATTATAAATGTTTTCAAGAAAATGATTCTATTTACCGTCTTCAAATGGTTTTATGAATGAAAAGTCTTCTGCTACACAAAATATTTAATTTACACGATTTTCAAAGATAACTGTCTTTTAAAATGACATGTTTTAAGAAAAGAAAACTAGGTCGTTACATGACTATTAAATAAACCATGTATTTATTGGCAGAGAGCAACTCACGAAACACACGGAACAACCACACTAATAGAGTAAAACAATACCAAACTCCCAAAGTAGTAATCCAAAACAACAACATTTATAAAACTCAATAGAACACAAGTAACTCTCTCGGAAACTTATTTCCCACAGCAGAGTAAATATCCATTTAACTTTTCAACAGGGGATTATTGAGTGTGTAATTTAACAGAGCCAACTTCATACATTCTTCATTATCCAAAGCCTCACGGCCAACAATAAAACACAGAACAATATTCAGTTTCTCAGTCCAACATTCTTCCTCTCTCCTTCTCACACCCTGCTCTCTCAGTAAAAACCAGAGCACATCTCCCTATATTTATCAACAGAAGCTTCCCTTAGAAGCCTCTGTTGAAATGGACGTTCACCTACCACCAAGAGGTGGCATAAGTCACAAATGTCACATTGATAATCTTATAATTTTGAGAAATTCAAGGTGAAACCATCGTCGTTTCAGGAGAAGCACACGGTCCCAGATGATCGTCATCCACCCGAAGCTCGACCAGTATGCTGCTGGAAAATGAAATCTGGAATTTTACATGAGACCGGTCGATCACTTGATCGACCACTCTACAGTCAAAATTACCAGTCGATCAAGTGATCGACTGCTCTGTCATGTGAAGTTAAATTTTTGACACTGCTTGTTGATCATTCGATCAACCAGTTCCATGCTCCAAATGCTGCATTGATCCTATTATTCTCTCTCCACTTATTTTTTATCCTAATTAGTTTAAGAATCTTTTTTACTTAACTTTATACCCATTTTTATGGCATTAGTGTATCATGCATTATTACAGAATAAAACATATATTTCAAAAACTTTTTACATTGTACATAGAGGGATTTATCCAAGTATTACAAAATGGTCGATCGCCCAACTGGATTTCACAACGGTAACATTCCAACAGTCGGGAGGCGGTGGACCAAAATAGAGGTGGTCGACCGGTATAGCAGAATTCTATAAATGAAGGCACTTCGAAGATCATTCTAACCACGCGAGAATCGTAGCGAAGCTCTGCCAAATTTCATACTCATATTCTCACTAATCAACTGAGTGCATAGACTTAATTTTCTCAATCCTCAACTTGAGATTTCATATTAGAGAGTTAAGTTCTAAAGTTGTATTTTCTATTTCCGCAATATTTGTAAATCAATACATAAAGGGTGACGCTCTGTGAAGTCAATCATCACTAACTAGGGAGGTTAGCTGATTAAGGATCTCCAAGTGGGAAGCTTGGAGCGCAAATGTAGGCAAAGTTGTCAAACCGCGTGAACAAACTTGATTTGCACTCTCTCTATCTCTTACTCTTCATTATTGTTATTAATTGTATGTTTTGTTTAAGTTAAATCACTTTGGGATAAATTAATTAATATCGCATGAAAAAGTTAATTTGCCCA
>CM039484.1:8056620-8112823 GCA_022433065.1 Begonia loranthoides | reverse complement strand
CATCACCTAGAAAAAAAAGAAGTAAAACGTCGGATGTATGGAATCATTTTGAAATAAAAGATATTAAAATCGGTGGAAAAATAGAAAGTAGAGCACAATGCAAATATTGTATTAAACATTATGCATACGAATCCGGTAGTTCTACTAGCACACTTAATAGGCATTATTGTACAAAACATCAATCAAATGAGCAAGTGAGAGACCCTACACAAACACTAATAAATGCTAGTGGCAGTGGCACTTTTATGTATTCACATAATAGAATGAGAGAAGGAGTAGCAAAATATATATCACAATCTGAGTCACCTTTATCTATGTTTGATAGCGAGGTATTTGAAAATTTTATGAAAGAGTATATTAATCCTAGTTTTAGACGAGTCCCTAGAACTACCTTGCGAAGTGATATTATTAAAATGTATAATAATATGAAAAATGAATTAATTGCGTTTTTTTCAAATGCTCCGTCTATGTCTATTTGTATTACTTCTGATTTATGGAGTGCACCTAATGCTTTAGGATATATTGTCGTAACTTCTCATTTTATTGATGACTCTTGGCAATTAAATAAAAGAATATTAGGATTTCGTAGTTGTGAATATCCACATAGTGGCGTTACCATTTATAGATATATTGTTGGAATTTTGCAAGAATATGCTATTAGAGATAGAATTTTTAGTATTACGCTCGATAATGCTTCTGCTAACGATGTTGCAATTGGTGAATTTAAAAGGTTATTTCAATTAGATACGGCTCATAATACTCTTTTTCATATGAGATGTGTTTGTCATATTTTAAATTTAGTTGTTCGAGATGGCATGTCATTTATTTCGATTCATATTCAATCTATTCGATCTGCAATTTCTTTTATTACTTCATCTAATACGCGACAGCAAGAATATAAAGAATTTTGTAAAGCTGCTCAACTTAAACCAAGAAAATTAAAAACCGATGTAGATACAAGGTGGAATTCGACTTATTTAATGTTAGAAAATGCTAAGCCATATTGGTTAGTTATTTGTGCTTATATTAGTGAAAAAACAAAATGTATTACTCTTGATCATAATAGTTGCGATATTGCTAATTTATTTCTTGATTTTTTAAAACCATTTTATGAAGCTACAAATAAATGTTCGGGAATTTATTATCCCACTACTCATCTTGTTCTCCCAATTTTTATAAAATTAACGGGTACTTTTCAAATATTTAAACAAAGAAACGAATTTTGTGCATTAATTGAAAAAATGGAAACAAAATTTAAAAAATATTGGCTTAACATACCTCATATTTTTTGTTTTGCATGCATAATGCATCCTAGATTTAAATTAGATGGAGTGCGTATAATGCTTGATAGAATTTCTTCTAATTTAAGTATTTCTTCTTCAATTAATGGTGCTCAATTAAGAAATGAAATTGATAATTTATTTTCTTCTTATGAAATTAAATATTCTAATAATCGTTCAATTCCGTCATATGATATGCATGCTAGTTCTAGTAGTGGTGCTTGTGGTGGAGATCCACAAGATTTTATGTATGATATATTTAAGCAAATAGATAGCAATGTTCATTCTTATAATTCACAAAGAAATGAACTCGATATTTATCTTAACACCTACCATAACATTTCTTGCCCCGAGGATTTTGATATTTTGGCTTGGTGGAAAGTCAACTCTATTTCATTTCCTATTCTTTCTAGAATGGCACGTGATCTACTAACACCTCCGGTCTCTACAGTAGCATCGGAGTCTGCTTTTAGTGCAGGTGGACGTGTGTACGATGATAAACGAGGAAGACTTGCACCAGAAATCGTTGAGGCACTCATTTGCATGAAGGATTGGAACGACGCTGTGACGAGAGATCAACAACGAGAAGATGACATAGTTGAAGAATTCAAAAATTTGGATGTCGAAGACTAAATTTTTATTTAAATTTGAAATTGTAATTTTCATTTTCATATATTTTCTTTATCTTGTAAGTTGTGATTTGAAATTGTAATTTATATTTGAAATTGTAATTTTCATTTTCATTTTGAAATTGTAATAAAAATATTTATTCAATTCAATAAAAATATTTATTCAATTAAATTATTAATTATAGTATTTTTACATTATAATAATAAATGATACCGCACACCAATTACGAAACAATAGTATGCAACAATAGTATGCAATAGTATGCAACAATAGTATTTGTCAATTACGAAACATTATATAAGATATTATTATTTATGTATATTTGGCTCGTTAGGCTCGGCTCGTTAAGGCTCGTTAGGCTCGCTCGGCTCGTTAAGGCTCGGCTCGTTAGGCTCGGCAGGCTCGTTAGGCTCGGCTCGTTAGGCTCGGCTCGTTAAGCTCGGCTCGTTAGGCTCGGCAGGCTCGTTAGGCTCGGCTCGTTAAGCTCGGCAGGCTCGACGAGCCAGACTTTTTCAGGCTCGGCCGGCTCGGCTCGGCTCGTTAGCCACCTCTAGATCACAGAGGCAAGCAACATCATCAAAAACAACATCGCTTTTCTCGGCCACTCGTCCAATCTCGATCGAGGTCGGGTTCCAGGCGACCGACGCCATAACCCGACTTCTTTAGTGTCGAGAGTCGTTTTCACCCACGATTTCGCTCTCAAAATCAAGTTGAAAAATCACCACAATCAACAACCAAACTCTCTTACCAACAATAATCAGATATCGGCGATTCTAGCTTTAAAACTATAGCTAACAAACAGAGATAATCCGCAAAGCAAAAATCAGAACTTTGTACCTCACAGATCACTAGCCTCCGCTTCCAAAGACCCTTTGCATTTGCTATGAATTTCCTACACCGTTTCTCTTCACCGAACACACACACGGTTCCTTAAATAAATTCCAATCAAAGCTTCAATCTTAATCCAAACATTGAAAACACATATTCGAGAGGACGAGACTTACAGCGATTGACAATTCACTCTGTTACGGAGTTCCAAATTTCTACACAGAACAGCCGAAAATCCTACTGTCCGATAGAAGAAAAACTCGCCACGATGGAGATCGGAGATAGAGAAATTGACATTTTTTTGCTAGAGGGAAGAAAGGGGAAATCATAAGAGAAATTCCTGATTTCCCGCAATGGAAATTGAGGGCTCAGGGGAGGCGTTTCTAAAAACGTCTCCCTTAATTTAATTCAATATCTTTTTCTTTTTTATATAAATATATAATTTATGGCAGATATTACAAACTTAAGCTCACACCTCCAAACATCTACTTATTATGTTTAACAAACTTATTTTTGGAGTATTACAATCCATATTAACATCATCCTATAATCTCCAATAATTCACAATTATTATTATTCTTAGGCCAAGCTTAACTCCGGGTATAATACTTACTGAATTAATCACTCACTCCAAACGACTCCTCCCCCTTCTAGGTAAGGACAAGAGCAACTAGGAGTGACGTGGCCAGAAGGTTTTCCTATTTTGTATTTTCTTCGGAGTGTTTTAGTTGTATTTTTTAGTGAGAGTTTATTTATTTAGGTTTGTATAATACTATTCTGAATGGTCATGACTTATTGCACAGTATTTTGAAATTTATATATTTTATACACTATCATTCTCATGATTGCTATACGAATATTGGCCCAATTATTTGGGTTTGTATTTGAAATCATAGTAAGTCTTCCACTGACAACCTAACTTTGGGCTGGGTAGTTGTGTCCTCTCCAAGGATCAGGTCACATAACCCAGCGTTTCTTTTAGGCTCGTCCCTAGGTAGTGACAGATTAAACTCAACTAGGCTCAATTTACAAAAGAGAAATTCGAGCAATTGTGTTTGCTATTAGAAGAGGAGACCTTATTTGTTGGGTAGATGCTTTATTGTTCGAATGGACCTGAGGAGCTAGAGGAGCCTAAAATTACTCTTGGAACAACAACTTGTGAATGTTGATCATCAACGCTGGATGACTAAAATTATGGATTTTGATTTTAAAATGCAATGTCACTCGGGTATAGAAAATAGGGTCGCAGATGCCTTATCTCGACGACCTACAAAGGTTGAACTATTAGCCCTTTCTTGCACTACTTTAGTTCCTTGGCAACAACTTCAAGAGGAAATCTTCACTGATAAAGAATTGCACAACATCCAATCTCTATTACACCAAGGGTCAGTGTGGCAACCCGTTCTGTGAAGGCAAAGATGACTCGGGTGAGGGTCCGACCCATACTAGTGGAGGTGCACAACCTCACATCACTTGGAAGAGTGAAAAATACATGGTTTATAAGTAGAATTTTCCTTCCTACCTAATACAATGCATTTTTGGCTAACCCTAAGAAACAAATTGTGAGGGATTTGGCCCAAGATGAATAATATTATACTAGGAAGATTGGGGATGTTACAAATGATATCAGAGTCAAAGTCCAACCAAAAGTGTAGTAGACGAGGACGTCAGGCTCCGGGGGGGGGGGAAGATTGTGGCAGCCCGCCATGTGAAGGCAAAGATGACCCATGTGAGGGTTCGGTCAATACTAGTGGGGGTGCACAATCTCACATTGCTTGAGAGATTGGAAAAGAGTTCTCATTCTTACCTAGTACAACGCATTTTGGGTAACCATAAAACAAAATTGATCAGGATTTTGTCTAAAGCAGACAAGATTGTGCTGGGAGGAATGACAACGTTCCAGCCAGACATTTATAAAGGCTATACCTTCCATAATGGTCTGCTATTTTATCAGGGTCGGATGGTTATTGCCTCTCATTCAACCATCATTCCCTTTTTAATCCGAGAGTTTCATGGATCATCGATGGGTGGTGTCATGACCCCAACCTAAATTCCCTCAGGAATCGAAATAGTAATAAGAATTCACCACCCAGAGAGACGACACTTGTACACAAACGAACAGAAAAAATTATGATAATATTGGATTACATTAACCAAACATTCTCAATTAGGATATAATCACATGTAATCCCAACAAATTCTTATCATAATTTAGTTTAATTATATTTTTCTTTTTAATTTACCGTGCACAATTCACCATAAACATGTTTTATAATTAATACCATACATTACATAACATGTTGTTATTTACAACATAATGTATAACTCATTTAATCATAACACTTGGGCCACTAATTGTGATCTTCACGACCACAACATGTACAATTCACCCACAACAGAAACAAACTCACACAAGCAAACCCAAGAGTTTTGAGCTCTATCCTACCTTGAAAGTTGAGTCTCTTTTCCTTTAAGATGTTTTAACTTTGTCCTTTTGATTATCTGCCACATCTGAAAAATAAAAATTACAATGAGGTGAGTTAATAAAACTAAGTAAAATTAATACTCAAAAATCACAATTCCATGCAATTCAAAGTATAGGACCAACTCCCGCCACTTAGATCAATATCTAGACTTCTATCTATTTCACAATTATATGCAATATGAATATATCACACAATGACCTTTCTTTTACATCTATGTCATGAAAATCGAGTCAATGCAATGCTCCATTTAATTAAATGGTGAAGTTATTAACAAATACCAGAGATTTGCAACCCAAGGAGGACACACAATCACTTCCCTTCTATTTCCCGTTTTACATACATTCACACAATATATAGCCAGACAGATAATTGGGTGCAAATATTACGAATCTATCTTCTACAATATCGTTAATACATATACATAATTCCATGATGTATGATTTGAATATCTATTCTATGCATACATTGAATACATATAATACATACTAATAATGACTATACATCTATCTAGATATCCTCTAGTTGTAGCAACCCGATTTTTCTTACATTTGAAAACGTGTAAAATTTAAAATTTTTTCTTTTATAAAAACAGCGGAACACTTTATTTGAAAATGAGATACGTAAAATAAAACTATTTAGAGATCATAAATAAAATCATTTTCTTAAAATTCTTTTACAAATTGCAGCGAAATAATTAATAACCTTTTACAAAACCCTTTTCTTTTTCTCTTTACCTTTAGCCTAGTTAGCCATAAGATCCGCGCGTGCAAAATATTCATCAACTGCTCATTATCTTGTTCACATACGTACCTACATCAACAAGACTTAACTAATGACTCTAACGCTTAGTGAGTAATATAAAATAAAACATGAAATGTACATACTATGCAGCCTTTAAAAACCATATGCAGTTATCCATTTTCATTTGCCTTTATCTTTTACGTATTAGTCTCATTTTTGTTTCCGTTTCTGTTTCTGTTTCCATTTATGTTTCCGTTTCTGTCTCCGTCTCCGTCTCCGTTTCCGTTTTCGTTTTCGTTTCTCTTTCTGTTTCTGTGTCTGTTCCCGTATTCGTATTTGTATCCATATTTGTTTTCGTTTTCGTATCCATTTTCATTTCTGTATCCGTTTTCGTTTCCGTTGCCGTTCCATTTCCGTTTATGTTTCCGTTACCGTTACCCTTTTTTTAATCTTTACTTTACTATTCTTTTCTTTTATTTCTGTGTCGGACATTACTTACCGATCCACAAAAATCGTTATCTTTCATTTCTGTGTCGGACATTACTTACCGATCCATAAAAATCGTTATCTTTCGTTTCTATGCCGGACATTACTTACCGGTCCACAAAAACCGTTATCTTTACATGCTTTGGTTGTCGGGCTTTACTTACCCATCCAACCTCTTTACTTGACTTTACTTAATCATTTTGTTTACATTTATTCATATTTCCTTATGTTTTCCATTTCCTTTTCAAAACCATGTATGAAAACTATTTTCGTAACCATTTAAAAACCATGATGTGTGCAATGCTCGTGAATACATACAGTATCTATATTCTCACGCGTGAATAGTATAAATCCTATAATCCTCACACGTGATCAATATCAGTATCATTTAAAATCTAATAAATATATCATTAAAAGAACATAATTCTAATAAACACAGTCAGCATACAATTCTTAATTCTTGCGATGTAGGGTCCCAAAGACCAAAACACATACAATATCAACTTATCTGGAAGCTTTAACACGTATCAACACTTAATCGTTATCTTTTTTCCCCTTTTTAATACCTTCACAGTACCTTCACAATTCAATAACATTAATCATCAATAATCACCGATTATGAACCTCAACTTTGATACCATTCTTCCTCATTCATTTCATAACAGAATATAATAATCCAAATACACTAAATCATTTAACATTTTCTATTATTTACAACTTAACACCCAACAGTGAAGTGTTATTCGAACAACCAAGCACTGATCGAATCATATACCATCGAGCAACAACAAAAGATATAGATTAACATTTCCCTTCCACACTCTATCTTAATCATCTACTTTTACTTCCATAAATTCTATAAACAGAGTATATATCCTCAATACATTTTATCCTTAACAATCACCAACAAAGTAGCAATTATACAGAGAGCCATATCCAACAATAGAGTGCATTTTAAACCAATAGAGCATAACATCCATTAATCCTTTTATCTTCTACAATTATTTTCCTAAAACTCATAAAAAAACGGAGGAACTTCCTTACCAAAGAACACCCAAGAGTAGGGAGCACACTCTCATTCCCCTCCTTCTTCACAGCCTTTATCCTCTTCACTACACTCTGTTTCTCACCCACAACAACTCTCCCTCACTTTTTTTTCTTTTCTCTCGGCTTTCAGCTCTCCTCTAGAGAGCTCTCTCTCTATTTCCTCCCGCAAACTCTCTACCTCTTTCTCTTTCTCTCCCTCTTTATCGTCTTTCAGCAGAAGCTTCGCATAATCCCCATAACCTAACCCCCATCCTATTCGGCCACTGCAAAAGGAAGGACAAGTGGGGAAACCTATCCCATCCGAACGGCTCAGAGCACTCTGAGTCTTGTAACTGCATCGACAATGGCCGAAACCTACCCTCCCAAAACATGGAAGATGAAAACCCTAACCCTCAGAACATCGTCGTTGAGCTCTACTCCAACATTGCTTCCACTTCCATCTCGCTAAGGCCGTCGTGCTTCGCGGTGAATTCGCTAGGCCTTACATGCTCTTATATACTAGGGTTCTGGAAACGCAGAACGAGACACAATAAATCGCTGCAGTGTCATATGACATCGAAAGGGTCGGACGTCCATCGTATTAAGATGGACATCAGTGATGGCCTAAACGACGCCCTCTAAAGGCAGATTTTAATGGAATTCGGGATGGACGGAGGTCCATTGTACTGAGACGGACGTCCATCATGGCCTAGACGACGCCGTCTAAAGGCTAATGGCGTATATTTAGAGCAGAACGACGTAGTATTGGATGACAGACATCTATCGCATGCCGAGGGACTTCCGTCTCTCGATCCTACGGCCAAGGATCGTTGTCCGTCTTCGCCTCTAGAAGACGTTAGATTCAATCATAGCCGTCGATCCAGAAGATGGACTTCCGTCTCTCGATCTTACGACCAAGGATGGACGTCCGTCTTCACTGCTAGAAGACGCCAGATTCAATCCTAGCCGTCGATCCAGAAGATGGACGTCCCTCGATCAATCCAATGGCCATCGCATGTCGTCCGTCTGTCGCCTTTGGACAATTCTAGCTTCATCTCCGCTGTTGCCTGCCATTGTCCATCTTCTTAGAACCGCAGGGAAGGACGGAGCTTGACGTCCTTCGTCTTTGTTCGACGTCTCTTGACAGAGTAGTAACGGAGGCGTTAACCTTGACGGTCCTAGACATCAATCGTGACTGCGAGGTCGCCGGCGAGATTTTTCTATGGTTCAAGGTTTTAGTTGTTAAAAAATAATCTCTAGAGTTTGACTTGTCATTGATCGCGAACTATAAGGTCTGTAGTGTTATTTTCCCTTCTTTTAACTTAACAATATATAATATAGGGAAAATGACAAATCAACCATCGTGGTTTCAAATCAATGACAAGTCAACCACTGTGGTATAGGTTTTAACAAGTTAACCACTAACGTACGTGTAAATAACAAATCAACCATCGCATTTACGTTTGCCGTTAAAACGTAGTCGGGACGCCGCCGGGGTTTCTCGGGACGCCGCCGCGGTGTCCTAGGACGCCGCCATGACTAATTTTTAACGGCGAACGTCACTGCGATGTTAAGTTTGTCATTTTCTCATATGTTAGTGGTTAACTTGTTAAGACTTAAATCACAGTGGTTGATTAACCTAAAATCACGATGGTTGATTTGTCATTTTCCCTATAATATATATATATATATATATATATATATATATATATATATATATATAGTTATTTATTTATATATAATTCCACCAATCTTATGCTTAATCGTATACTAAATCTTCAACCCTCATTTCAACAATCAGTACAAATTACACCAACCAATTTTTAGGATATTTTATTCCATAATAAAATCATCTCGAAATCTCTAATAATTCACAATTAATATTATTGTTAGTCTCAACTTGATTCCGAATATTGCACTAGTGATGCTCAAAATCTCGAAAAAGCCCAACAACTAAATCATTTAAAATCTCATTTTAAAGACATAATTTTAACTCTATGTGGGCGTCCTCTCTTATACTGTGGGCGTTGACTCTGGCAAATTTATGCGCTAATGTGCTTCTGCTAGTGTCCGCTCTAGGACCCCGGAAGTCCCGTCCCAAGAGCTTTTCTACTTATTTTTCTTCCTTGAGCGTCCACTGTGGACCTTAGAAGCCCGATCTTGAGATCTTTTACTCTTATTTTGTCTTCTAGACATCCGTATTGAACTCCAGAAGCTCAATCCAAAGCCATTTTCACAGCACAAACTTCTGCTTTCGCACACGGGCGCCTATATCTAAGTAGACTTCACCAATACTTTGCCATTTTATCAAATTTCTCCAAATCAAACCATTACAGCTCATTCAATAACATTATAAATATATTTACTTCAAATAAAACATGCCCAGAGGTAATGAATAACCATTTATATCTAAAATCTCCATCCATATCATGAAATTCTAGTTCTTTAAGGATTAGAATTACTTTTTTGTTTTCAACACTTCCAAGCTTACATTGAACCTCTAGACCTCTCTACCTTTCTTCTTTTTCTGACTATTTAGAATCCTCTTTCTATCCTCTATACTTTTGCCTTGAGTTTCCAACTCAAAAACCAACTCTTTCACCTCTAACTTTCAACTTTTATCACCAAAATCCTCACTCTCTTCTCTCCTCTTCTCTCTATTTCTCAACAAAGGATAGACACAAATTTTCTCCTCCTTATATTCAATATGATCAGGTTCTAGAGGGCTCCATAGAATTTTACAACCTTATCCTCAATTATTGAAGTCAAAATGTCATTTTATCCTTCCACTTCTCACATTTTACAACTTTGAGCTACTTGATTCATTAACTTGATATGTGTCACCACCCTATTGGTAACAATATTTTATTACATGAAATCATTGGTAAATATCTTAGCAAACTTATATTCTTAGAAATCATCCTAAACCTTTCGTTTGATTTGTCTGAATGGAGTATTTATCGAAAATTGTACGTAAGTGTTTAATACACTTAGTTTAACCCCCATTTAGCATAACTTCGGCTACAAAACTCCATATTACATTATTCAAGTATTATTATCTTCTTTAGGATATCTACTTCATCTAAAATTTCATTCACATTTGCATAGTCAACAATGTGAAAATATCCAAGCTGTTTATGGAAAATAATTTATGTTTCTAATCCATTTTATGCATAATCATTAATTTTACGTTTTAATCATGGAAAATTTTTACTTTTATAAGTCATATAAACGTTATTTACATGTTTATAAATGTGCAAGTCATTACAGGTGGCCACTCAGGGGTGTTTAAAACTTACCAAAGAATTGTGGCCGAGTTCTTAAGGGATGAAAAGGGATATAAAATCATTTGTGCCAGCTTGCAATATATGTCAGCGTAATAAATACCATACAATATCTAAGGCAGGGCTCTTGCAACTAATGCCTATTCCAGCTTGAATTTGGGAGGATATAACGGTGGATTTCTTCGAGGGACTGTCATGTTCTGATGCATGGGACTATTTTGGTACTCATTGATCGATTGAGTAAATATACTCATTTTATGCCCTTAAGACATTCCTTCACTGCTCAAATAGTTTCTACAGTCTTTATACGAGAGGTGGTCAAATGACATGGGTTTTCTCGTTGGATTGTCTCTGACCATGATAAAGTGTTTCTAAGTCAGTTTTTTGGAGTTATTTAAAGCGCAACAAATTGCACTCAAGTACAACACAATATATCACCTACAACTGGTGGGCATATCAAGGTGGTCAACCAATGCCTTGAAACATACTAAAAGTTTGGGCTCAATGGCGCTACCGTGGGTTGAGTATTGGTACAACATGTCTTTTCATACTTGTACACAGACTCATTTTAAGGCAGTACCCAGAAGGGACCCACCTTCCTTAGTACGTTTTGGAATGGACCATACCATTATATCATCAGTTTCAATTATAGGACCACAATGCTGCTATCTTAGACAAGTTGAATCTCCACCTTGTCAATGCTCCAGCCAAGATGAAGGCTATTGTTGATGGCATGAGGTACATTGTTCTATTAATGATCTTATTTATCTTAAGTTGTAGCTAAACTGCCAATGTTCTTTAGTGAAAAGAAGAAACAAAAAGCTAAGTTTCAGACTCTATGGTCCATTCAAGAGAATCGACAAAATTGGCATGACAGCATATTGCCTAGAAGAATAACTAGAACGATTGACTATACATCTAGTATTCCATATTTTCCAGCTATGAAAGGCAATCGGTGATTCCTCTGCCAAACCAAGGTTTACACCACAACTCTCAAGTGATCTCGAATGGCTACTGGAACGAGAGAGGATTTGAAAGGGATGCAACCAAGTGTGGACGGAATTCAGTGGAAGAACTCACAGAGGAAGAAGCTACATTAGAGTTCTTTGATGTCATCAATGAGCAATTCCCTCACTTCCACCTTGAGGACAAGGAGAATGCTTGGGCGGGGGGTGTTGATAGGAACGCTCCTTTGCGTTTCACATATTCTCGGAGGAAGGCGTTAGTTGGGGGCTGAGATACTAGCTGTTTTATTACAATTTGTAGTTTGTTTTTATATAATATTATGTGATTAACTAAGAGTTGGTAGGGAGGGTAATTTGGTAAGAAGGAAAATGCCCTACATAGTTCTCTCTAGATTAGGCCACCTATCCTCAAAGCTAACAAATTCTTTTATACCTGGCTACAAATCTACATTTGTAATGCAGGCCAAACTGGGCCGACCCCTCCCCAATTACATAGGGCCAAGCCTGACCCAAACAAAGAATTAATTTGTAGCTGTGACAAGTATATGCTGCGTACTCATTACGGTATCCAAATTATTGTACATTTTCTAGGACTATATCATGATTGACATCAACTCTCGAGAAATAAACAAGCGAAGATTGAAGAAGTTCAACTCTCTAATTGCCACTAAAATTTCTTAGTTGAGACTTTTCTAATGTTAATCATCAGTTTGAAGACAAGAAACATGAAAGTAACTTTGGAAGGATCGAATAACGAAATTGATCAATATTCAGCCAAGTAGAAGTCACCCAACAGAAAACACACATTGAACTCTGGTAGTATAAAGTCAGAAAGCTACATTAATCAACTTAAACACCAAATATGAACGTCTACAAGTTTTTGCCAAGAAAAAAAATGAAACTTCATATTAATAGCATTCAATCTAACAAAAGTCTGATACCATGAAATTGCTTTTCAAAACCAGAAGTCTACATTGTCCATTCCTTCACAGTTCCTGTACACTCAAGCCTACAAAAAAAAGGGGCATTAATCAGAGTAACCTATAAAGGAAGCTGTACAAATGAAATAAAGAAAGTAAACAAAACCAATGTATTAGCAATATTAATAAATACCTGGAGGAAGGGATTGCTTCAACTTATCTGCCTTTTCTGAGTCAAACACGCACAGCGTGTAAAGGTACTTGGAGCAGCGAACCTTGAACTTGACAACATCTCTGTTTCTCTTGATTTTCACAGAACGAGCATCTTTTCTTCTTGCAGTGAGTAAAAAATCCTTGATTTCATGGATTTGCTTCGGCTGTTAAACCAGAACATTTTCAAGGATATAAGCATACAGAGACGAATGAAAATATAGATCATTAATTATGCATTGTAGTGAAGTGCCTCGAACAGTGCATATCTTGAAAAAAGAAAGATGATACTTTTTTCCAAAAGGCTTAAGCAATATGGCAATCTATTTTTCAAAGATATTTAACTGATGATTACATCAAAATATAAATCTATACAGATACATAATGTACAAATATATATATAATTAAAGTATATATAATATATTATGAGTATAATCAACTAGCAATAGCACCAAGCATGGGAACAGAATATCAAATACCCTATTCATTTACCAGACCTATAAATTTCTGACCGAACAAACTAAATGTGCATGCCTGATTTAGATCAAATAATACTTAGAAAGCCTCTTTCTTCGAGTTGGAAAAAATTACTTCTAAAAGAGAAGATAATAAAAAAATGAAAGAAATATTGGAGGCGAAAAACAACTAATCTCGAAGTGCAGAGCTTTCCCTATCTTAATCTTTCCTATTTCTACTAAAAAATTATCACGGGCCAGATAGAAATTCACAGGTAGACTAAAAAATCGCCATTACATTTCCACTTCTAACAACCAAAAAAAAAACAGAAAAGAAAAGAAACGAAGAAAACAAACTGAAAGATACGAACGCATGAAAAGGTTGAAATTTGAACTATGTTGAAACTCGACTGGTCCTAAGACACAAATCAATCTATCGAATCCAGTAATGCCGGTTATTAATGTACATGATCTAAATTTTCTTCCCTTTAATTTTGATCTCTCGGTTCCAAAAGAAGCAAGCGGAATTCCCTGAACTACGTAAGCGGGGAAGCATAGTAAGGGAGCTTACCATTTCGTCGTTTGGGATCAAATCCTCGAGCTAAGAATGGCAGCTCCAAAATTGAAAGAGCCGCGGAAGCAAACAGAAAGAAGAGTGAAGCAACTAAAAACCTAATTCCTCTACTCTGCGTGTATTAATGGGCCTCACTGACAAGGCCCAAATGGAGATTATTTCTCCTTATTTATTTTATTCTGTTTATTAATTTCTTAGAAAATATATAAATAGAGAGAATATTATTTCCTACTTTTGTGACATCAAAACGTGGAGTACAGAACAACCAATTGAGATATTGTTCATGTCTTGAATGTATCATTTCTTTGAATGACGCTATAATTTCATTATAATATTACATTTTGACGCTAAATTTATGAGTAATTCAATCTTCAATTTATGTACCCTATTATTTTAAAAATTAATATTATACCAATGACAGCAGAAAAACACAACATCATGGTGTGAGATTAGCGTGTAAACTTAAGCTTCGCTTTTATGCGTTGGGGTCTCGACTCTCGGGGGTCTTCACAACACAAAACTTAAAAAGATTCTGTAAGAAATCCCTACAACTCCTTGACGTGTTAGTTGTCAGCTGAATCATGTGACTCGTTTATTAATAACTTGTATAAGCAAATGATCTAGAGCAGTCCAATTATTTATGCCTTTTCATGAAACTTACAAACAACAAATTACATGGTGGTGATCCACTCCCTCCTAGTCCTTGGGTGTCTTTGAACTTCAACTCCATTATTAGTCACGACGATCAGCAAGAGCGAGATCATCACATGTTCTACAAATCGACCAGATCATCACAATTGTAATCTAACTAACAACCATCATTTTTCCATAGACTTAATGCTGCCTCTACATCTATGCGACTAAAATTGAAGCATCTAACTGATTACTTTATAATCCAGCCCAAATCAGACTATCTAAGATATATACACTTCATCCCTGGCAGCAGGCTAGGATATTTGGTGACCATCCTATCCTATGATTATATTTTATTATCACGAGTAATCTGTAAATAATCACAATTGCATTTAGATGGTATATGAATTCTGAGCCACTCAAATCCTTTTGTGTTCTCCATAGACCCAAAAAATAGAGTTCAAAAACCTTGCTTGGTAAAACAATCTTAGCATCCCAGCCAGAAAGCGACAGACTATTTGCCCACAAAAGGAAGACAAAGAGCAGACCTACATCTGCCTCCCAGCGGCGTCCGCGACGAACGGTAAGTGAGGAGTCCGGCCAAGAATGCAGCAAACCAAACTGTAGAAGAAGCACAACACGCTGAACAAAAACAATCCGTTATAGCCCCAGACCATGATCCGAAATCCCAACCCGCTCCGACCCGGACTGAAGATCCTCTGGATCAGCAACGGCACCACCAAGAGCACATCCAGCGTAACTGCTTGCATCGAATTAAACCTCACGTAGTGGTTGAAGATAGGGTTTCGGACGACGCCTAAGTAGAGAGCGAAGAAGGCTACAAAGCTCGAGTAAGGGATCGATCTGTAGAGCCCTAAAATTGGGACCAACGGTTCGAAGAGAATAGCGAGATTGGGGTACTGGGCAAGAAGGTAGCGCCCATACTGGAGGGAGTTGAAGAAAGGGAGAGTGTAGGCAGCGGCGGAGATTAATCGGTCAGGCGCTGGAGTCGGATTGTAGGACATACGAATGGCAACTGACTTGGGACATTTGATGGTCTTGGTGGTTGGAAATGGAAGTTTGACGCATCGGAGCGGGTGAAGTAGGGAAGGGGTAACGGCTATGGCATTACATATTGAATGACGGCGAGGTTTGGGTAGGGCTTTACTGCTGGTGGTGGGAGCGAGGTGGACGAGAGAAATAGAAGCCATTTCAGAGAGAGAGAGAAAGAGGGTATAGACTCTTGTTTTAACGTGGGCATCACCCTTTTTATACGTTCCAGATAGCATCTTTATATTTACACGTACATATTTTTATTAAATTTAAAATAATAAGAAAAATTAACAAAACAAACAAAAACTATTTACAAGTCAATTACTAAAAACGATAAAACACTCAATTATAAAAAATAAATAACATAAATATTATTGTTAACATGTTGAAAAAAACATTAAAAACGAGAAGACTTTCCAAAGAAGATTTTCAATTCATCTGTTCGAAATCGACTTTTATATCAAAACCGAAATATTTTTACTTAGTTGTTTCATGTTTTTTAAAAAATCAATATACTTCAAGTTAAACATGTTTCTGATCCACTAAAGAAACTTACCACAAAATCGAGAAATCAATTTTGGTATTAAAATGAAAAATTTCCAGTTACCTATTTGTTAAAAAATCAATATACTCCAAGCTAGACATGTTTCCAATCTACTAAAGAAACTCGCCAAAAAATTCATTGTCTGCTCCACTTAAAAACGATAAAGAATTCAACAAATGAAGTAAAAAAAAAATATTTTCCATAAGGGAAAGAACTTGTTTCCATTGCTAAAACACATTAAAATTTTTAACAGAAAACGTGATAACGATGTTTGCTCTATTTATTTCTCATAGTTCAATATTTTATTTATTAACAAAAATTATTTGGTGGTTGAATTGTTCTTAATTTCATAGTTTAGTGATTATTTTGTTAATTTTCCAAATAAGCATTGCTTACAATTTTGTTATAGTATTAATATTACTAGTTAATTGACTAAATTTCTCTATGTTATTTACTATAAAAAAATTATCATTACAATAGAATTGAATCGAACCAATCGAGTGGACTAAATACTGAGCTCAACTCATTACCTTAAGTGAGTTAAACGAGTCAACTCATTTAGCTAGCGAGTTCATGACCACAATCAACATACAATATGCAGATGAAGTTCAATGTCACCACTCTATATCTTATAATTGGTAAGAAAACAAAAATGAATATCAACAATTATCGCTCAATAGAGAATTCATGTGTTGTTAAGAAGATCCACAACACTCGTTCAACCACAACGATACGATATGCATCTTGATCTTCGTTTTGACAAAAGAAAAAAATACTGACTTGTATGCGACTTTCAATGGCGTATTAGCTTCAGGTCCTACTAGTAATCCCGAGCTTTCCTTCTCAATTCGTTGAGCTCTTTTTCAATCTCAGAATCTCGGAAGGGAAATGGTGTGTTTGAGGAAACGGCTGTTCTCCCGGGTGGAAGCTCTCCTTTCTGTTCAACCCAATGACACAAAAAAAAGAATGAAAATATCGAATACAATCTCAATTTATGCAAGTTTAAGTAAGGCTAATCAAAAGTATAGGTTACCTTTGTGCTACCCGATAGATCTCGTTTCATGTTTTCGAGATCATCGTCAACAGAAGAGCCCTCCAGCAAAGCAAACTGAACAAAGGGAAAAAAGTATAATTTCTACAGAGTACACTTTCTATCAGGAAAAAAGCTCTAACTAGTCTAAAAGAAAACAGTCGAATTGAATCCCGATATGTAAACAAGTTTATTCGTTTGTGATTTGCATTTACAAGCATCATCCAGACACAAGAGGAAGTGTTTTCTCCCCTCATCAACTGCTGAGTACTGGAAAGTACAACCAAAATAAAAATGGCTATTCTTAATTTTTCAATCAGCAAAAGTACCCTTTTTTTAAATTTTTTTGGTTAAGAAACTAAATTTACATTAATCGAGATCAGAGAGTACATGACGTTCGATATAGAAAAATAACAGTAATTCAATGCTCTCTCTTTCCAATTAGAACAATGGATGTCGACAAACGATGTGTGATCGATGTTTAATTTGGACAAGCCTAGAATTAGAATCGGCAAAAATAAACTTTGTGGTCGTCGATTTCATATTCGAATACTTATTTTCCCTTTTAATTCATATCATATAGCAAACACAAATAGAATCTACACACCAAGAAAAAAAAAATGAAAAAAAGAGAATTATTTGAAAGACAGCTTAAAAAACATATGTAGAGATGCTTACTCTTCCTTCGAGATCGTCAGATGTTAGTTGACTAAGAGCATCAGCTTGAGACTCCATAGCCAGCACTGCAATACAAAAAAAATATGTTAACTTGCAAACCACAGAAAGTTAGGCAGCAGTCGGACAACTTCTCTAATGTAATGAATGATAAAAGAGAGGAAGAAAAGGGAAAATAATCCTTCACAAGTATCTGCAAGTTGGAAAAACATCAATATGTTGGAATAGAAGATCCTCAAATTTCTGTAATTTCATCTTGTAATCATTGATTTCAGTCAATAATCAAATCCGTTAGTGAGAGAGGAGAGGTTTGAGCAATTCATAGCAGATAACCCTCTAAAGACTGCATCTGGAATCTAGTAAGCCACTCTGACGCAGAAACGAAACCGCTAAATACCAAATGATGAGTGAACGATAGGGTCTCAGAAACGATGCGAAAGCCCACAATTCGGAGTTTCGTAGATTTTCTAAAAAAACTTCAACTGCAACGAAAACAGTCCTAATCAATGAATTTCAGCGCAATATTTTGACATAACCTCAAAGAATGAGTTATGAAGTAACTCTCAAAATTTCGCGGGCAAATTCCAAGAGACGACCGAGATATGGCCAAAACAGTGCAGGTCGATCAGAAAGTACGAAAAAATCCGACTTTCTTCTTTTCCAAGGTGATCTCCAACATAGAAAAGTCCCAAACTTGATAAATTGGAAGATTCCTCAACTTCCTAGTAAGTCTGATCCACATTCCAATTTGAGGAAACAAGGAAAAAATGGAATTAAACGAACGAAAGAAAACAAAGGTGAGTTGTGGAAACTCGCTCTTGTTCTAACCCAAAACAGGATAGATAGAGATTCCACTAAATCACCATACTCAAGCGCACCACTCTTAAATGATAAGATAAACAATTCTGAGAGTCATCCCTCAAGAACCCACTTGAGGGAAACCTCTAATTTCTTAATTCAATAATCCAAATTCAACAACCAAATACAAACACCCTAACCCTAAACTAAATAGTCAACATAATGGCAAAACTGTAAATATATCAAAGTTCTGAATTAAACAATTAAAATTAAAAAAACTAGGGCAGGGCCTGTGACACATCATCCTCTTGGGGTTGGGAAGGATTTTTCCTCAAATCTGATGGCTCCTCTAATGTTGTCTTGGTAGTTAACAAGTAGTCTCTTTTCCCTCTTCTTTCTCTCCAACCTCGGAACTAGGTACCTCATGTGAGGTGATATCGGAGATGACTTCACCTTTCGTCCACCATAATCAAGTGAATAAATATTGGTATCACCTTCATGCTTCACCTTCCGATCATACTGCAAAGGTCTTCCAAGTTCCAAGCAACAATTGACAAGCATCCATGAATATAACATCACATATAATTTTATCGCGGTAGCTTCCTATAGTGAATGAGAACGTCACTTGCTTATTTACTTTCATTTCTTTGCCGTCTAACCATCTTAATTCATATGGCTTTGGGTGATTGATAGTTGGTAATTGTAGTCTGTCAACCAAGAAAGTCGAATCAACATTAACACAACTACCGCTATCAATGATGAGAGAGCATACATTCCCTTTGATCAAACAACGTAGTGGAATATGTTCTCCCTCTGGTAAAATTCCCTCCGATTTGTTTGGTAAATACCTCTTTTTGACTCAATAGCAAATTACCTTCTTGTGGATAAATAATCTCCTCATTAGGATGATCCTCTTTCATGCGTTTTTCTGTGTCATCTTCACTATCAGTTTCGATAATATCTCATCGCATTACCATTACCTTCTGATTGGGACATTGAGAACCAATATGTCCCCAACCCAAACATTTAAAGCATTTGATTTCTCGATTCTTGCAAGATAACGAATCTTCTATGGCTTTACCTTTTTCTACAGTATTATTAGAATGTGATCTCTTGCCATCTCCTGTTGGCCTTATTAAGGTGGAATCCAACTGACGAGGTTTATTAGGAGGAAGGTCTAAATCTGGTTTTCTCTGTCTCTCCACTCTAATAGCTAACTGAAAGACTTTCTCCGAGGTATTGTACTATTGTAGCTCCACCATATCTCCAATTGGTTTGTTAAGTCCCCTGACAAAACGGGCGATGGTCTGCTCTTCCGCTTCCTCGATCTCACACCTAATCATTAGGGTTTCGAATTCGACAATATAATCATCAACACACAAACATCCTTAAACTAGGCTTTGCATTCAAAATTACATCTCATGTCTGAAATGTCTGGCCACAAACCATTTTTTTCATTAATTATTTCATAGATCCATAGGTAGTAATCGGCTCCTCACCATCTCTCTTCCTTTGAGTTTTTAGACTGTCTCACCATAGAGTAGCGTAACCAATAAATTAGAGGGCGGCGATTCAAACTTTTGCTATCTCAGAATAATCTTGACATTCAAATATTTTCTCTACTCGCTGAACCCAATTCAAGTATTCTTCCCCAGAACTGGTACCTCTAAAAGATGGAATTTGCAATTAGACCCCTCGTCATGCACTCGGGGACCTCTTGTCAGATATTCATGAAGAGCATCACCGTTAAATCTCCCTCCTTGATCGTCTTCAATAAACTCCTTCACTCTTCTACCCCCTCGCTGCCAACCTCTACCTCTTGGTCCCGCAAGTAGAGTTTGATTTTCTTGGTGGAGTAAATTCTGAATCTACTGCATATGTTGAGTCAAACGATCTATGGAATTTTATAAATTATTAAACTGACCTAAAGTGACATACTCGTGATCGTTTGGAGATACTTCTCCGGATGAACTGGCTAGGTTAGGATTGAAGGAAACCCCACTCCTAGTAGTCATCTCTGGCTTTGATACCAAATGACGCGAAAAGGGAAGCGCTAATACCAAATGATGTGCGAACGATAGGGTTTCAGAACGATGCGAAAGCCCATAATTCGGAGTTTCGTATATTTTTTGGGAAAACTTCAACTACAACGAAAACAACCCTACTCAATGAATTTCACCGCGTTATTTTGACACAACCTTAAAGAATGAGTTATGAAGTAAGCATCAAAATTTCGCGGGCAAATTCCAAGGGAGGACTGAGATATGGCCAAAACGGTGTAGGTCGATCAGAAACTGCGAAAAAAATCTGACTTTCTATTCCAAGGTGATCTCCAACATAGAAAAGTCCTCAACTTGATAAATTGGAAGATTCATCAACTTCCCAGTAAATCTGATCCACGTTCCAATGGGAGGAAACAATGAAATAACAGAATTAAACGAACGAAAAAAAACAATGGTGAGTTGTGGAAACTCGCTCTCTTTCTAACCCAAAACAGGTTAGATGAAGATTCCACTAAACCGCCACACTCAAGCTCAATACTCTTGAATGATAAGGTAAACGATTCTGAGAAACAACCCTCAATAACTCACTAGAGAGAAACCTCTAATTTCTTAATTCAATAATCCAAATTCAACAACCAAACACAAAAAACTCTAACTCTAAACTAAATAGCCAACATAATGGCAAAACTGTAAATATATAAAGTTCTAAATTAAATAATTAAAATTAAAAAAACTAGGGCGGGGCTATGGCACATCACACTCAAATTTAGATTCCACCACTAATTATCATGCTCCACAGAACCTCAAAAAAAAGGTTTCTCGTAGTGTGCTTGGCTTGAATTCTCCGAGGAAAGATTTTTTTGGAAAGACAAGTGCTCGATTGGCAAATCAGCCAGAGTGATCTCAATCAACATTATTCTTCCCCTCCAGAAAGAAAAAGACCTTTCCAGTCGCTAATCTCTTGTCAACTCTCTAAACTAGATACACTTTCTTGAAACTCCATGGCTTCTTTCCCCAGAGAGGGGTCAAGATAAGTCGAGGGATTACACTTCTTTGCAACCCAACAGTGAGGCCAACGCATCCATATTTCTCAACATCCCAACATGAATAATTTCAGACTTGGACAAAACCCAAGAGTGATGCCAAAGCATCCATATTTCTAACATGCAAAGTAGAAATATGTTAAGGTGGAGTCCTTCTCCTACCTACATGGAGCTCATCCTAGATCAACGTGTCACTAATTGGAGAAAGAAAGAATGGACATCAAATACTGAAGATAAAAAGGGGGCAGTAAGGTAGGAAAAGGTGTCGAATATGCAAACAATTAGTTTTCCTTATCTGTTAGTTCCTTTGTCCTTAAATCACCTCCTTCATCCTCTGTAATCTTTTTCTTCATCCAGAATATCAATACAAACTTCCTCTTTTACTTTTGAGTTTCTAGTAATACCATAACAATTGGTACCAGAGCAACAACAAACAAGGGATATGGTGCTTTTGATTTCAAATAGCTTGGACGAAAATGTGCAACGATAGAACGGAGGGCTTCACAAGTTTCGATCGGGAGTTGTGGGTTTGTCTTCCTAGATGGACTCAAACAATACACTAATACAACAACTTCACTGGCAACAACTTTGAAGAAATCATGCACAGTTACTTCTAGGAATCAAATTCGAGACATGAAATCTCGATGAATACGCTGAAGAAACTTATGAACAATTACCAGGAGCTACACGATCTTGAGCACAAAGAGGATTCGAAAAACTCAGCTGCTATTGAGAAAGGAAACGAAAAGGCTAAACCTTACAACTTGAGCTCCGAGGTACAAGAAGGCGACAATCTGAGCACACATGTGAAATTCACGGATGAGCCAACGACTATAGAAGAAAAGTGGGTAAACCCAAATCTAGCAGGGAACCCCTCCACGGTCGCACGCCCTTTTCGTAGGTCTATCGAGAATGTGACTCCAATTTCTATTTCCTCGCCTTCTATGGCAAATTCTATTTGGGATACTGCCAACGTACCTACTCACATTTTTAGGATAAACCGCTCAGGTCAGACTGAAGTTACTTATGTCTTTGCCATCACTTGCTACGAGTCTCCTATTGCTGAAGATTTTAGTTTGCATATACTTAATAGCAACATGCTGTGGGAGATAAAACTCCAGAAAAAGCCTAAGTTCTTGGAAAATGATTTTGTTGGTTCTGTTAACTTGATTTTTAGTCATCAGACAGTCAAGAACAACTTATTCGAGAATAATTGAAGTTGCGTTTCTACTTATATTACTGTTGTTGAAGTTGAAGTTTTAATGGGTAAGATTTGGAACTATAAGTCAACATAAAAAAAATTATACGATGAGCTTCAATTAGAACTGGTGTTTGAATGTATGCCAACATGTTCACAAGCTTTTGTTACTTTGGACTTTCTCCGTGTGCATCAAGGATGTTTTATTGGGGTATTGAGTTCATGTTTATGCTCCTGATATGGATGGATACGAGCTCCTTGAGCATGTTGTAATCAAAATGACCTTTCCTTATATAAGGATGTCTGATGATAAGAAAGTGAGTGTTGTGATGAAGGAATTAAACCAGGGGCTTGTGCTTATCTCATTAAGTCCATCTGCTATGAGGAACTAACAACTATTGGGCAGCATGTTAGAAAAAGGTGGAATGAATATAAGGAACTTGAAAGTTCAGGAAGATTGGAAGGTCATGCTAAGCAAAAAGATTTGGGCTACATTTATGTGATAGTGGGTATCATTTCAGATATACAATGCTACATTAGGCTCTCTAAAATGTTGCTGCAAAGGCCAAACAAGTTTACATTTCATCCCTGTGGAGGCAATTTCCCCATGAGAGGTGAGCATGTTGACAACAAGCTGGTGCCTTAGGTTAGTTATTCGTTGAGGAGTTTTGATGGAAATTGCTGTATTTATCCATTACTAATTTTATTGATAGAGGTTGATGATATGAAAGTTCCACTGAGAATTTTAGAGGATATGGAAGGTAGTAAGTTCAAACTTGCTCAGTATCCCTTCATTAGGTCTTCTTCATTTACTTTTTCAATGGTTACAACTAAAAAAGCTTTTGGTGCAAAATTGTTGAAGACCCTTAATGGTTCATTAGTTGTTCAGTCGTGGGAGCAAATAATGGAATATGAAAACTTGTTTGTTGACAGAGAGACTTCCCAAGATAGAAAATGTGGAGGTTTCCCAAGATTTTCGAATGAAATTTCGCAGAGATGTGTTAATAAACCTCTAGTTTCAAGACAAAATTTTGGAACAGAAGTTGTCAAAACTTGATGTCGAATCCAGAATGCCCGACATTTGTAACAATGTGGACTTTAGTGGCCATATCAAAGATACGGCTTCTTTATTACCAAACATGGCTCTTGGGCCCTGCTGTTGTGTTCAATATACCAACATTAGCCATTTGTTTTTAGAAAACCTTCAAGCAATTGCATTAGTTCCTCCACTAGGAAGTTTCTAGAGGGGTGTGTCTTCTATGGGTACAGACCTTATTTCTCAGATGATTGATGTTTACGCCAATGAGGATGTTAATGAAAACATTTTACTTACTGCCGAGGTGTGTTGTTATGTTGTTGGTGAGGATGTTTCAATGGGTTATTCTCGGACTAACACTCTAAAAAACAAGGAAAGTGGAAGCAATCGTTTGTATGTCATACGTCAAGCTGTTAGCGTATCTCTTGACAAGAATTCCGAGTCAGGTTCTATATTAGCCTCTACTGAAGATGATGCAACCACTAAATTGGTTAAACTAGAGAGGCAAATCAATGACAATGAGACAAAAAATAGCGAAGCAAGGCATGAGTTTTGAAGCAAAACTGAAGATGGAATTGAAAATGACGGAAGCTTCTTTGCAAGGTGCAGCAAGAGAAGCTCATGCCAACCCTGATGAGATTGTGAGAAGGAGAAATGCAAATGAGCACTTAAAAACATGATTGAGGATTTGAAGAGCCAAACAATGATATATCAATCTGGTCATTTCGGGAGGCATATCAAGAGAAGCCAGCAACTGTAGCCAGCAAGGTTTATGCTCTGGCTAAGAAAAGGGACACATTTAAGGAAGAGCAAAGTAAAAAGCAACACTCAGTTGTGTTCCTGAAGAAAAAAATGAAACTATTTTTTTTCTTTGATTCTAGTGGTCGACATTTGCAGATGAGAGGTGATGATTTTGCTAAGAGGACACTCCTTTCATCCGTCATTCTTGGTTTAGCTTGTCACAAGTTTATTGAACACTTGGGAAGATATATTGGCCAAAACTGTATATCCTTGGGGATAAGGATATTGTGAGGGAAAGGATTGTTAAGGTGGAGTCCTTCTCCTGTTTACGTGGAGCTCATCCTACGATCCACATGTCACTAGTTGGAGAAAAAGAGAATGGACATCAAATATTGAAGATAAAAAGGGGGCAATAAGTTGGGCAAAGGCGTCGAATGTGTGAACAATTAGTTGTCCTTTTCTGTTAGTTTCCTTTTTCCTGTAATCTTCTCCTTCATCTTCTGCAATCTTCTTCTTCATCCAGAATATCAATACAAACTTCCTCTTATACTTCTGAGTTCCGAGTAATACCATAACAAAATAATTTCAGACTTGTACAACTTCATCCTCAACCCAGAGATAGCCTCTACTTCCCCCAAAGATCACACAACTTAATGGGATCTGCATCACTGCAAGAAGACATGGTTTCCAATTCATCACAAGACAAGCCTCTCGAACTCTCAGTTAATTCTTGTATCACCAGAATTACGAGGAGCAGGGACAAAGGTTCCCTCTGACAAGACTTCTCGAACAAGCAATAAATTGATAGTACCTCTATTCATGAAAATCAAGCATCAATTACCACAATTGAAAGATTACTAGTACTAGACACCATCTCACCCACTCCTCCGGGCTTTTGAGACCCTCGTATCTCCACTGAGTTCTCCACATAAATTCTCCCGATAACGGCCTAACTCCTCCACCCTTTTTAACTACGAACTTCAGCTCATCAACTACTATTGGCGGTTATAATCAATAACCACCAACTACAAACTAACTATTAACTCCCTTATTCCTCCTTCCATAAGTAAACCATAAAAGAGGTTTATCATAAATCAAACAATCTCGTGGGAGAGAAGATTCAGCTATAATAGATTTCTTTAATGAATTTTTTTCTTGAAAATAAATAGTATTTGTAGAAGATAGGTAGCACTTTTAAGTCCATGAAAAGCATCTAAAGAACATAATTTTCAAAATAATTATGAATTAAAGAAATAAAAAAAATCAAGTCTCTGTGATTAAAATCTATCAAAGTCTCTGTGACCAGAATAAAAAGGACTGGCCTTAAAGGATCTCCTTAACAACAACCTCTTGAACTAGCAATAAATCTAAGAACCTAACCCGTGAAAATTTAGCTACAATTGATCTCTTTATTGTTTTGTTGAAATTAATCTGTATTTGTAGGAGATAGGTAGCACTTTTCAGCGCATCAAAAGCATCTATAGGACATTCTTATAAAAAAAAACATCTATAAGACATAATTTCCCCAATAAAACCCAAACTAAAGAAAATTAAGAACAATGTCTAACCTTTTTCCTCCATCTTGTTAAAAGCATCAAGGGCGCTGCTCGTGTCAATATTTCCCAACAATTCGCTCACTTTTGTTGAAGTCCTAAAGAAAACAAAACAAGTCTGTCTAACTTAATATATGCAAAAAGATGCCAACATAGTGGAGGAAGCTTAAACAATCTTCAAAACGGGGCAATGACAAACCTTGCAGATTGGGCTCGAGCTTTAAGAGTATCTTTCTTTGACTTTGCTTCCTGCATTTTGCTCTCTAGAAGCTATCAAACAGAACATGTAATCAGATCAAACTCATACGCTTATTCAATGTTTTCTATAATAAAAAAAAGTACAAATCTTCAATTTGCTAAAAAAATGCAATTTGGCTAACGAACAATAATCAAATATGAAAGTTGTATTAACGAAAAGAATTCACAAAGGTGAAAATTTCACCATGGAGGAGAAACTAGAAAATAGGCTTTGTCTTTGCCATCGGAAGAACTAGAAAATGGGACACACCATTAAGCATTTCAAGAAATAACACCCACTTTCCCATTGAAAAACTAATTTTATCCCTTTCCCAGTGTATATCACAAATAGGCAGTAATACTTGAGTAGAAGCTTTAGACACGTGTTCTTATTAAAAGCACCCCAACAATTCAAACGAACATTTCACCTCACTACTAAAATTTCCTAGTTCTATGATTCATGACCATGCAATGTGGCTTAACATAAAACATAAGGCATAGTTATAATATTCAACTTTCTTACGACGTGTTTTTTATATATGCAAGTAGAAATGCAATATAAAAACCCAAACAATAAATTTGATGAGAATATCCACTGTGATAATTATCAAGATTGAATGGAGCGAGTGAATGTCATTATATAGAAAAAAACAGAATTTTCATATACTGCTGAAAATCAGCCGTGACTATCTAAATAAGGAATATAGTTTATAAATTATTTATAGTTATAATATAATAATTGAACGTTAATTCATGATGTAACAATCTTCCCCCTCAAATTAATGTTGGTCGATCAAGAAGCATCAATTTGCTTAGAAGCAATTGATAACGTTTATGTGTAATGGCATTTGTGAATATGTCAGCTATCTGCTTATCAGAAAAAATGTAAAGAAGAGATATGATGTCATTGTAAAATGTTTGTCGTACAGAGTGATAATTTACTTCAATATGTTTGGTGCGTTCATGATAAATAGGATTAGCAGCGATTTTAATAATACTAGTATTATCAGCATGGAGGGAGTGGAGTGGAGTGCATGTAGATTGTGAAAAACCAAGATAAGATAGAAGTCCATTAAGCCAGATAATCTCATAACAAACAAGAGACATTGCATGGTATTCCAACTCAATGGAAGATTTAGAGATTCAATTTTATTTCTTACTTCTCCATGAAATTAAAGAACTGTCAAGAAACATGCACCAACCTGTGATAGATCGTCGAGTATTAGAACAACCTACCTAATCAGCATCACTATAAGTAACAAGATTAATCGAAGAAGCAAATAGGTAGAATAAGTCACGACTAGATGTCTTGTTGGAGATTCTAGCTGATTAATTTGTTGATTATAAGGAAAGTATTTCCTTTTCTTTATAGATCTTTGGACTTACCTATTTTATTATAATTTGATTAGGTTAATTTTAGGAATAATTTCCTTTTATTCCTTTTTCTATTTCAGCATTTTATGGCTTCCATATGTGTATATATTATAGACCATGTTATATTGAGAAATATAAGAAAGTGAATTATTTTTCATGGTATCAGAGCTTCTTCGGTCCTTGAAAAAACCAAAAAAAATTTCTTCTCTGCTAAAATCATGTCCGATGAATACTAGAGACAAACCTCGAAAGCTACATCTGCAACAGGTCAACACGCATCCTCGTCAACGATGACAATCATCCCTACAAACCTAGCACCCCTGGAGAACCACTCCCTGCAAATTGCTCAACACAAGCTAGATGGCCAAAATTTCAAAGAATGGTTCCAATCCTTAATGTTGGTTATCCGCGGAAGAGGCAAAATAGGATATCTAACTGATACTGTTATATCACCACCAAACACGTCATCGACTTATGGCACTTGGAAAGCAGAGAACTCCATTGTTATGGAGTGGCTAATTAATTCCATGGAGCCAAGCGTTGGAAAAACATATCTCTTCTAGAAGACATCCAAAGAAATATGGGACGCAATACAAGAAATTTATTCTGATCTCGAAAATACTTCTTAGTGCTTTGAGATTAGGTCAAAAATCCAAAATATAAGACAAGAAAATCTCTCTGTAACAGATTATTATAACTCATTAGTTGAACTATGGCAAGAGATGGACCTATTTTATGAATTCGGATGGGAGTGTACGAATGACGCTGCCAAACACCAGAAGATGCTGGAAAAATAGCGGATATTTGACTTTCTATAAGGGTTAAATCTGGACTTGGACGAGGTTCGTGGACGGCTACTGGGGATTAAACCCTTCCTGACACTGCAAGACTCCTTCACTGAGGTTCGAAGGGAAGAAAGCAAGAAACGGGTAATGCTGGGTTTGGCACACTTAGGTATAGCTTCCTCTGTGGGATCCCATAGCTTAGCACTTATAGCGAATAAACAACGAGGAGGCCGAAGCCAACCTGTCAAAGAAAATTTGCTGCCTAAAGATCAAACCAGAGATATGTCTTGGTGAGATCACTGCAACAAGCCGTACCATACACAGGATATCTGCTGGGAGTTGCATGGAAAACTGGCTGATTGGAAGTTGCGGTCTCAATGAGGGCAGCGTGGAGGACAAAACCGAGCAGCACATGTTACTGAGACATCATCTGGACAGGCCACCCAAGCCTTAGGTTTAAACTTTCTATCTCCCAGATGGAAATATTGCGTCAACTCCTTAGTCAGAACAAAAGCGAAGGACCTGAAAATCAAAACACCACGGCTACAATGGCACACGCAGGTAAAATTTGCTTTGAGGATAATTGGATTATTAACACAGGTGCCTCAAATCATATGATTAGGTCAAAAGAAGTGATTGACAAATATGGTGAGAATGACAATCACATTAAAGTATGGGTTGCTGATGGGAAAATGTCACATGCCATAGGAAAAGGGACGGTTTGCCTATACAATATGGTTTTGAATTTTGTTCTATATGTTCCTAAGTTGGCTTATAACTTGTTATCTGTCAGTAAGTTAACAAAGGATATGAACTGTGTGGTAATCTTTTTTCCTACTCATTGTGAATTTTATGACCACTCTTCGAGGAAGACAATTGCATCACTGAGAAAAATGATGGTTTGTACTATCTCATCAAAGCAAGAAAACCCAAAGAAACATCCTTGTTTGTTATATCAAAAACGGTAATTATGTTATGGCACCAACGCCTTGGTCATCCAACTGTCTTCTATATGAAAACTCTATACCCAAATCTTTTTTTAAATAAAGAGAAGTCTTCATTTCACTGTGAGTACTGTGTTCTTGCTAAACAAACTCGAGTCCCTTATCCAATTCATCCACACTCACAAACAAAACCTTTTCAACTGATACACAGTAATATTTGGGATCCCTCAAGGAAAATGAGTTTAACTAGAACCCAGTGGTTCATCACCTTTATTGACTATCATACAAGAGTCTATTGGGTATATCTAATGAAGGAAAAATCAGAAGCTTTTATTTGGTTCAAACAATTTTATAAATTTATCCAAAATGTATTTGGATCCACCATTAAGATCCTTAGGACTAACAATGGGGGAGAAAACTTTTCTAATCCGTTTAGCCAACACTTGGGAGAGAATGAGATACACCAACAAAGCTCTTGCGTAGACACATCTAAACAAAATGGGGTAGTTGAACGAAAGAACCATCACTTACTGGAGGTAGCTCGATCTATCATGTTTTCAGATCTCTTCCTAACTCCTACTGGGGAGAAGCTGTCCTTACAGTGACTCATTTGATAAATCGGCTACTCGCAAAAACCTTGAATTTTACGACCCCTATGAGTAAGTTTCATAAATGTTTTCCCAATACTAACTTGTTTAATTCTTTGACTCCCAAAGTTTTAGATGTACTGTGTTTGTACACAACAAACAACCTGACAAAAGTAAACTTGACCCCAAAGCTTTCAAATGTGTCTTTGTAGGTTACTCACCAACAAAAAAGGGGTACAAGTGTTATTCACCTAACCTTAGGAAATTCTTTGTGTCGTGTGATGTAACATTCTTTGAGGATCAACCCTATTACTCAAAAACACCTCCCCATTGAAGAACACCAAAATGAAGAAAAACCTTGGGATCCAACTTTGAACCCCAAAGTCTCCTGACTAGTAAATCACGATATTAAGTTTGTGTCAAACCTAGAGAAACCAAACACTACAAATTCATATCCAAGTCCTCAAAATGAGCAACTGTCACACCCCTAATTTTTCGCCGTGCGGAATAGGGCGAATAGGTGTGCGGCGCCGTAGTCCCACTACGACCAGCCTCTCTCCGAATATTCTCGGATGTCGCCTCCTCTCGTTGAACACAAACTCTTTACGGGAGCCCGGCCCCCAACCCTTTCTTTCGATTCCAAACCAAAGAAACTAGGAACAATTCTCGCCACTCGGAACACCACAACTCTCTCAAGGATGACTAATCACTCAATGATTATCAATGCCTTGGTTGGTGCCTCAAGGGTCTTATTTATAGGCAATAAGCAATCCTAATTCAACTAGAACTAGGAATCCTAAGGCTAGTAGGATTTGTAGCTCCAATCCAGTGTGTGCTAGTCCATGCTAGTAGCTCCAATCCAGTGTGTGCTAGTCCATGCTAGTAGCTCCAATCTAGTGTGTGCTAGTCCATGCTAGTAGCTTCAATCTAGTGTGTGCTAGTCCATGATAGCGCACTGTCGGCCCAGTTGGCGCGCTGCTGGCCCAGCCCAATCGCGCTGCTGTCTTCTCCTCTGCGGCGCACGTGCTGCCGACGTCTACTCCTGCCTGATGCGCGCCCCGCCCGCAGCTTGTTTGCATAGTGCACCCAGCGCACTGTTGTGAGGCTTCCCAGAAGCCTCCTTTCGGGCGCTGCGCCCGTTTACGCCTTGTGAGAAAGGGGGTGTGACAGCAGCTAACACTAGAAAGTGAACCTACTCCTAACTTTGAACAGAGAACAAAAAAACCATTGCAAGAGTATTCACGTAGGCCTAAAGCTTCTCAGTAGGGTCAATCGTTCAACCAAGGATTGGATCTTGAAAGCAACACTGAGATTCTGCACCATACTCCTACTATGGATGATCTCGAGCTACCTATTACAGTCTGGAAGGGAATAAGATTCTGCTCCAAACATCCATTATCGAATGTTGTAACAAGTAAACAATTGTCCCCTGAATTCAGGGTGTTTACAGCGAAGATTGATGAAGTTTACACTCCAAAAAATATTGAAGAAGCTATAATGAATTCAAAGTAGAAAGAAGCTCTTCAGGATGAAATGAGAGCTTTACAGAAAAATGGAACTTGGGAGTTGGTTGACATACCTACGATAAAAATGGTAATCGGGAGCAAATGGGTGTTTACAGTTAAGTATCAAGCTGATGGAGAAGTAGAAAGATATAAAGCTCGTCTGGTCGCACAAGGATACACACAGACATATGGAATTAATTATGATGGAACATTTGCTCCGGTAGCAAAAAATCAATTACATACGTGTTCTTCTATCTATTGCTACCAATCTTGAGTGGAGACAACACTATCTTGTCATCAAGAACACTTTTTTGAATGGGCAATCTTGATGAGGAGGTATACATGAAGGCTCCACCTAGTTTAGCCCAAGGAGAGAAGGTTTGTAAGTTAAAAAAATCTTTATATGGTTTAAAGTAGTCTCCTAGGCATGGTTCACCAAATTCAATTATACTCTCGCTCGATTAGGGTATTACCAAGGGAAGGCAAATCATACTCTGTTCATCAAAATAGGTCACTCAGGCAAGAAAGTCATTCTCTTGGTATACGTGGATGATAATAATACTTATAGGCGATGATGAGATTGAAATTAGTAATCTTAAAACCAAATTAAAAAAGGAGTTTGAAGTGAGAGATTTAGGGCCGTTAAAGTTTTTTCTGGGAATGGAAGTAACAAGGAGCAAAGAAGACATATTCATTTCTCAAAGAAAATACATCCTTGAGTTGTTAAAAGACACAGGAAAGCTGGGCTGTAAACCCGTGGGGCACCACTCGAAAAATCATGGAAGAACAGAGTCTTAGGGAAGGATGAACGGAAGGACGAGCCCGTAGACAAAGGCAGATATCAACAATTAGTGGAAAGATTAATTTACTTGTCCTTGACACGACCTGATCTAGCTTATGCTATAAGTATTGTATGTCAACACATGCATTCTCCTACTTAGAGAGACTTGGAATTGGTAAATCATATTTTGAGATATCTCAAGGGAACCATTGGGAAAGGGCTGATGTTCATGAAAAGTAAGAATAGAAGCATAGAATGTTATATTGATCCAATTCAGCATGATCGAATGAAGCACGTCAGAATAGATCAGAATTCTGTCAAGACTGAAATTGAAGAAGGAGGAATCAATCTCTGCTACATCCCTACTAAGGAACAGGAAGTTGATATCCTCTCTAAAACTATTTTGAAATCCAGCCACAAAAAATTACTTGACAAGTTTGGAATGTGAAATATCTATTCCTAAGCTTGAGGAAGAGTGTTGGAGATTCTAGCTGATTAATTTGTTAATTATAAGTAATGTATTTCTTTTCTTTATAGATCTTTGAATTTACCTATTTTATTGTAATTTGATTAAGTTAATTTTAGGAATAATTTCCTTTTATTCATTTTTCTATTTCAGCCTTTTATGGCTTCCATATGTGTATATATTATAGACCATGTTCTATTGAGAAATATACGAAAGTGAATTATTTTTCATGTCTTTCGAAAATATTGAATAATATGATGAACAACTAAATGGAGATGACAAAGATTCTACATGAATTGACTTACTTGCAAAATAACAAAAGATATATCAGCCGTGTTATAGTTAATAATTCAAGTTAACCACCAACTATTGATAGGCTGTATGATCGGAAAGAAGATTACCCTCCTCACTACAATACTTTATGTTAACTTCCAAAGGAGTATCAATAGACGATGCATCTTGAAGACCTTCCAAAGTAATTAAATTTTGTGTGTATTTATGTTGATTCGAGAAAATATCAAAAAAAGTAATATGAACTTCCAAACCCAAGAAATAAGTAAGATGACCAAAATCTTTCATATGAAATGGAGTTTGGAGATAATGCTGCAAATGAATTATCAATGCATAATCAATCCTAGTCATGACAATATCATCAACATAAACAAGAATAATAATATCTCATTTAAATGTCTTGCAAAGAAATAAAGAATCATATTGACTTTGCTTAAAGGAAAAATCCACCAAAGTTGTCTGAAATTTATCAAACCAAGCCTGAGAAACTTGTTTCAACCCATATAAAGATCACTTCAGTTTACATACTTTCAAAGAAAATGAAGACACGCCAAAAAAGCAAAACCATGTAAATTTCTTCTTTAAGTTTACCATGAAGAAATACATTTTTTACGTTCATTTGATAAAAAGACCAACCTTGTGAACCAACAATAAAAATGATAGTTTATACTGTAATAATTTTAGCAACTGGTGCCAAAGCTTTTTCATAGTCAATTTCATATTCTTGTTTATTACCAATAACAACAATCATGCCTTAAATCGATTGAGAGAACCATCATAACAAAGTTTGATCAAGTAAATCCATTAATAATCAATTGTCTTAACATTAAGAGCACAAATAAGAACATCCCATTTGTGATTATATTCAAGAGCTACAATTCTTCAACCAACGCTCTACATTAACTCTCATGTTTTATAGCTTTTGAATAACATGTAGGAATGGAAATTGAAAACAAAATACTATGAAGAGATGTGTAAGAGAAATCATACCAATTAGGAATATAACTAACACTAGAAAAGCGTCAAGGAATTATGTTTGTAGTAAGATGAGGCATGATAGGATTGTGAGTTAGTCTCAAGAAGTTGCAAAGTTGGACCTTGTCGTTCATATACAATTCCCAGTTTGAATTAATTAGGATTTGTACTTAATTCATCAAATTTAAGAAGAACAAGGAAATTGATATGAACCCCTCGAATATATAATAGAAATAGAGAGAACTACACTTGAATATCAAATGATAACAGATAAATTAGACGAAAAACTGATAAACAACTCGATAGCGCAGACGTTCGAGAGGTCTGCTAGCTCTCCCACAAGTGAATTCTTAAATTTCTTAATGCTCTCTTCCCTTACAACTCTCTCTTTAAATAAAAACCCTAAAAGGCCTAACATACTGTTTAAAAAATCCTAAAAAGGTCTTATAGATTAATTGGCCCGTTTTATTTTTCTAACATAAGTAAATTTAAGCGTTGGAGACGTATAATACTTCCTTCCCAAAGATGCACCTTGTCCTCAAGGTGCATAATTTTTGTGCTCCTTTTTCATTAATCCTTGAGTTCGTCGTCATGTAAATACATGGAAATCTTGTTTTCAATTCGTTGTGTTGTCTGTATGATTTGTCTTAACCCAGTTGGTTTGAATACCATTAAGTCTACCGAATTTCTATCCGCAAACCCTTCATAAATTGGGCCTCCAATAAACAATCAGGAATGTCCCGAAAAGGAGTAGCCAATTTCTCGAACTGCAACGTATACTCTCTCACTGTTCCCTCTTGCCGCAATGTCAAAAGTCGCTCTAATAAGGAACCAGCGAAATCTATTTAATAGACGATCCTTTATATCCCTCCAACTCTGAAATGATTGTCGTCCGTCCTCCCATTGTTACCAAGTAAGAGCCTCTCCCTCGAAGTGTACAACCACGACATCCATTTTTTCAGCTTTTGAAAAGCGATGAAGAGCAAAAAAAACGCTCAACTCGAAATACCCAATCATCAGGGTCGCTATTATTGAACACAGGCATCTCTAAATTTTTAATTCTGTTGTTTCCTGCACTAAATCGGGTCAACTCATCATAATCCGCGTTTGCTACTCGGTCCATCTCATTCTGCCTGCAGTAAATTGGACCTTGGCTGGTTGGCAGCCCACTTTGGATAACCCTATTCTGGGCTGTCTTTTTCTCCATCAGAGTCTCCTGGCCCATATGTCTTTTCCCATTGTCAAACAAAACCTCCTGGCCCAGCCTTCTTCCTTCGTGAACCAACAATTCTTCAACAACCCGAGAAGCCTCACCCACCCGCGACACTTCAACTTCGGCGCAAATGGACAAACCGACTCCCAGCCGAACTCCATCTCCACTCGCTTGAGGTTCGTTGTGCTGCAGACCCGAACGAAACTCAATGCGTGACTCTCCAATGCGGGCTTCGTCGCGCGGGTTGCGGAGCTCTTCTCATTCAGTCTGTATCGACGCCAAAGACTTCATAATTGATGCAATATCCGCCTTCAAGGATTGCAGCGAGTCGGAGTCTGCCTTCAGCGAACCCAGTCCTTGAGAAAGCTCATCCCACAAACTTCCCAATTCGGTCCTGAATTCCTCACGACCGACTAAATTTCGCAACTCCATTTTTAGTTCTTCACGGCTTATTCTTTCTTCTCCAGCCCCTTCTTTCACTTCACCTCTCTTCCCGGCCATGAGTCGTAACTTCTGTCAACAATTTTCGACGACAATTCTCCTTTCTCAAAAAAAGAATTTGCTATGATACCAATAATATGAACCCCTCGAATATATAATAGAAATAGAGAGAACAACACCTGAATATCAAATGAAAACAGATAAATTAAACGATAAACTGATAAACAACTCGATAGCGCAGACGTTTGAGAGGTCTGCTAACTCTCCCACAAAGTGGCAGACATTCGAGAGGTCTGCTAGCTCTCCCACAAGTAAATTCTTAAATTTCTCGATGCCCTCTTCCCTTACAACTCCCTCTTTAAATAAAAAACCCTAAAAGGCCTAAGAGACTGTTTAAAAAACCCTAAAATATCTTATAAATTAATTGACCCGTTTTATTTTTCTAACATAAGTAAATTTAAGCGGTGGAAACGTATCAGAAGTCTAGCAAAGATTCAACATGAGTAGAAAAAAAATATTAATTTTTAAAGAAAACATGTCGAGATATACAAAATCTATTAGAGAATAGATCATAACAAACATAACTTTTGTGTGAAATGCTAAAACCCATAAATGTAAATTTAACAGATTAAATAGAAAGTTTATAACATTCATAAAGTGGCAAATGAACAAAACAAACACAACTAAAAGGGCAAGCGATTCTCCTCCATTCTGGCCGAGAGAAGACGAGGAAAACTTGCATGTGCTTTCTTTGCAAATAAACTTTGAACCGGATTCCAAGTGAGAAAAGTTTAGATGACAATAAATGATATGAGTGAGGTTGGACTTTCCATTTTCACCTTGTGGTGGCCATGCCTGAGGAGTTTGGTAAGATCCATCTCGACGTGTATATCAAGATAATTGAGATGTTTATGATAAAGACGAAAATATAAAAATTCAATATTTAAGACACTTGAAAGGAATCTATAAATTAAATAAATTGCCGTAAATAAAGACTTCAACTCCAAATTTGGGTAGAATAAAAGATTCAAGTAATAAAATTCGAGCAACATCTAATAGATGACGATTTTTTGTTCAGCTACACCATTTTGTTAAGGCGTACAAGGACAAGAACATTGGGAAATAATAACTTTATGTTGTAGAAAATCATGAAATTCATTAGACATATATTTGTCACCTAAATCTGATCATAGTATTTAGATAGTGAAAAAGAATTGAGTTTCAACATAGGCTAAAAACTTTTTAAAAACAGAAAATACTTCATAAGAACGAAAAAAAATAAATCAAATTGTATTTGTTGTAATCATCAATAAATATCACAAAATATTATAATTGACATAAGATTATGATAGGAGTAATACCCCAAAAATCACTATAAATCAAATCAAAACAAAACATCCATTAGCACCACTTCCATATGAAGAAAATGAAAAACATTTACTCTTTCCTAATTTGCATGTACAATAGTCAAAATTTAAATAAGACAAAAATTGATTTTTATTGTCCAAAACACCGAAATTTATTAAATGAAATAGATCAATAGAGTTAAGATAACCTGAACGTTTGTGCCAAATTTCACTTTTTTAGGCTTCAATAGTGCAAGCTAATAAAACAAAATTAGGAATGAAAAAATGCAGAGGAAACAATAGTCCAACTTTAGGCTCATTCGCGAGTATCTTCCCCGATATATGATCATGCACAATACAACCATTACGAGAAAAACAAACATTATAGTTATCATCACCCAATTGTCCAACTGAAATTAGAATAATAGCGAACTCGAGCTACACAAGTAGATCTTTTATTGAGGAGTTAATATCCTCAATAGCATGAATAGGTAATGATCACCGTTAGGAATATTAATATAAGATGAACCATTGTGTGTTCGGACATTTTTAAAAAAGCTAGAAGAACTAGTCATGTGATTAGATGCTCCAGAATCAACAAGTTAAAAACGATTGAATATCCTTACCTTGAAGATCTAAAGCTGAAAAAACTGAAATAATCCTTCACTAATATCTTTACAACTAATTTGATGAGATAGACAGATTACATGTTTTTATCTCATATAGAGATTGTACAATGTTTAAATCCAAAGGCCAGAAGAGCAGGCCTCATGTATGGAGATAATTCGCAGCCATCATCAATTCCAAGGTCAATTCTGGCTCAATTGGGAACTCAGTCTCCTTTCCACAGGCAAATTGTAGATCCTAGTAGAAATACCGACAGATCTTCTCGAGAATTGTGGTGCTAATTTCAAGAAAAGTGACTTCTCTATGCTCCATTTCAGCAAAACTCCCAGAAGTAGTAAGCATGTTACGGATGGTTTGCAAAACCATAGCAGTGTCCTTGTGAATGACGAAGTTGAATCCCTTGGCGCTGATCAGCTTCACCGTATCTTCCTTCTTCATCTCTCCCCTCTCTCACTCTCACTTGAATTTTGTAAACTATCTCATCAAATTAGTTGTATGGATACTACTCTCTCGTCCTGTTTTGGGAGGTTGAAGAGACTAAGCTAACTGGGATAACTTTAAATTATATGCCCCTCTGTTTACGCCTTTCATAAGAGAAATAAGCAGGAGTTCTCTCTCTTTTAACAGAAGGCTAAGGAGCCATCGACGTGAGCGAAGAAAACAATAGAGGAGATGTGTTGTGCAATTCTCAATGGTCTCCTGAACGAAGACAGTCGGATAGTGACGAAGATAGGGAGAACGACAAACAAACTCGGATGCTTCTCGGACAAAGTTCAACATTCTGCTTGGATGAGGAAGATGGCTTGCCAATTTTGCTTGCTGAGTGGCCGACCTGGACGTCATCTAGGAGCACTTTCTGATGACACTTGGCTCCCCTATGTGAAAAACTACTCTTCGTCGGTCTGGGAGAGCTTGTAACTTGGTTGTGAAGATTTGCATGACTATAGAGGTGCTTTGGAGATCCTTTTGCGTAAAATGATTTTGGCAAAGCTATAACCAGAACACACTCAAAGGAAGAGCAAAAATTTCTTCGACAAATAAAACCCAAATTTTGCAAGGAATTGAGAACAACTTCGTTGACAACGAATAAACCAAAAAAGTTGCAACAAGAAACCCATAAATTAATCCAAAATAGCAACTACCCACAACCAAAATAATCACAATGACAACCAAGAATTCGATTGTCCTACAATGATTCAAACCAAGACACCAAAAAATTTCAAACAGAAAAATTTAGGCAGTGTGGCTCTGATACCATATTAGGATTGAATTGGATTGAATGACTTTTCTTGAGAAAGTGAATGTCATTACATAGAAAAAGTAGAAATTACATAGATTATTGAAAATCAACAATTATCTAAATTACGCCTATCTAAATAAGGAATATAGTTTACAAATTATTTACAATTATTATGTAATAATTGAACATTAATTCATGGTGTATCTGTCAATAATTAGTCTTCAATGAGGATTATTATAGGAGATTAAGCAAGCTAACATATACGATAGGCAGATGGAGGTTGTTCAGATTCCTCTTACACAAAGTTTCATTATAATTTTTTACAATCAAAAGGGATCATTCACGATTAACATAAACAAAAAATTTAAAGGGTGATAATATATATAGAGTTATACAATATACCATTCATCAACAGTACAAAAAGAAAGTTATGTACATTAAACAATCACAAAAACCAAAAAGATCATTCTACAAATCCCAAATCCATTTCAAGGCTTACGGAAAGGTTAAAGCATGGTTATGCTACTCAATTATAAGTTAAGTGTTTACTATCCATTAGTGATGTTCATATAGTTATCATAATCAATATGAAAGTTGAAACTCTTAACGCATTGTTTATCATATGAGATAACGAGTTCTGGGATGAAAAATAAAAAGTCTCCAGTGAAGAGATTTTCTAACCAATCTATGTGAATAGAACACCCTCTGGTTTTGAAGTAGCTTCCTCGTTTGAGGATGACATGATTTTTAGGACACTTAATTACTGGTTTGATTGTACCCAACATAGCGATTCTTGTGGATAATTTTATCACATTTCTAATAATGAAAAAAAACCACACTTCTGCCTACAGAGAATGAAAAACACCAAAACTTACCCGTGTGTTGGAAACGAGATTATCAACTACTGCCTTCTGTTGATCAAGCTGAGTCTTCAAAGCATTTGCATTGTCCTGAAATGCAAAGGACCATGAATTAAAAAGTAAGATACTATGCTTAGTAAATCTTACTTAAACTTTTTCTGGAAAAGAAGAAAAAACAGCTGTACAATCCATCTTAGCTCTTCACTGTCTTCATATATTATTTAGTAAAAATGTACACCATTTTCTCTCTCAAAGCATTACTAAAAAATTGGGTAACAATTTTATATGAGTCTTTCTTTATTCTCTTTCTCACTCACTATCATAGGCCATCAAACATATTGGATTTTGTTATGGCTTATAGTCAAAATCAAGAAGATTTAGTCAACGTAGACCCTTATTTTGGAAAGAGATATAAGGGCTATTCTCGTAGAATAAAGAAACTGAAGCAAAGATTTCAAACGAGATGCAATATCCATGTTAAATTTTAAATTATTGTTTGAAATTACATTAGTTTTCAAATTTAAATTTTAAATTCTTGTTGCAGTTTGAATGGAGTGATAACTTCGTTCAATTCTTTTTGAATTTCTGCTTTAGTAGTTATTTGTTTAAGTTGTATTTAAATATTGGTCAAATAATAAAAATAGATAGCAAAAAATTCATTTAGGATTGAGTTTTCTTCATACTCACGGATCAAAAGGTTTTCTCCAATGAGTCCTTTCTTTTAATTTTACACCACATGTCGAAATCACAAGGAAAAGAATACTAATAAATTGTATATCATAAATAATCCATTTCCAGGTTTTACTTTTAGTCGTCCCAAAACTTGTTCTCAAACTCGGAGTCATAACAGATTTGAGAAATGAATGAAAAACACACCCGAAGACAACTCAGGACCATCAACACAAAGAGTACAGAAAACATGAAAGAAAGCTTTTCTAAATAATTTTTATATCAATTAATGAAACAATCACATACAAGATTAGTGCCTTCAAAAAAAATTTCTCCTGGAGACAATGATTAATAAAAATTTTCTCCTGGAGACAATGCTTAATAAAATAACACATAATAGTGATCCCTTGCCACTCCATCCTTCCATCACAAACAAAAATTCTAATAATTTTTTAATCCTTAACAGCAATCAAACACTTATGGAGGGCTCCACCCCAGGTTTACCAAGTTATTTGACCTTCTAATCTACTTAAGCAATTGCTAAGTTTTGAAAAAAAGTTACATATACCAACATAATAGTTTTGTATGGCTAATCTAAATACAGAACAGATAATACACCAATCAAAACAGTAGTAAAAATCACTAGTTCAAGGTTCCAACTTGTATTAGTCTCCATTTTATATATAGTTTCCCATTATGGACAAATAACTTTCCTGTAGTTTCATTTTATTTTGAATTGAGGGATTTAAAATTGGTTGCAATGGTATACATGTTTCTCACTTACAATTTTTTGATAGAACTATCTTTTTTTGTGCAAATGATGACACTAAGTTACAAGGTAGAAAGAAATTAGTTGAATGAAAAAAAAAGGTTGTTTCTTTAGAAGATGTAGAGTTACTCTTATCCATGTGGTATTCCTGCATACAACCTAGGGTAATTCAAAAGTTAATCTACCCAGCAAGGTGCAAAGGCTATGGATAAAATGGTGCGACTCTTCCTTAAGGAGGGCCGGGGGAATGGAGGAAACCAAAGTTTGATGGGACAATGTGATTAATTCAAAATTTAATGGTAGGCTCGACCTTTGAGAACTTCCTAATTAAATCTAATCCGATGGACCTAGCTACATCCTGAATGTAACCTTATTTTACATTTACCAGAAGAATTTCTCATCCTCCCATCCTTATGTAAATTTTACACATTTCAAAACAGGCTGTTTTGTATAAAGAGAATTCATTTGGAATTAGAAAAGCCTTCATACTTGATGAAGACCACTTATAACATAGGATAATGAATAATATTCGCATTTCCTTTTTCTCGCTACTACTTACAGCAAAAGATTTTCTTCGCTTAAGGGCTTCACGAGCAAGGTCCTCATCTCCTTTCGCAAGAGCAAGTTGTGCTCTCCGATACCTATGATCAAAACCAAAAACATAATGGAAACAAGTTCTATATTTTCTGCACCTAATATACAGCCAGTATTTTACCATTCTTCGGAAGCTTGTTGTGCTGTTTTATATTTGTTCTCTAGCTGTTTTTGAGAGGCCAAAACCTGCAACCACCAACACCAAAAGCTTAAGTGATAAGGTAGAAGTTACTTTAATCATTTACATTATCTATAAACATACCGCTAAGTGGAAAAAAAACAAATAGGGGAGATAAAGATAGGATGAGAAAGGAAAAAAAAAAGACCAATATTAGAAAATAACACACTTGGGCAGTAGCTTGACGCATCTTTGTCAAATCTTCGTTCATTTCAACAACAGCTTGGTCTAAGATCTTCTCTGGGTCTTCAAAGGAGCTTACAATTGCATTTGCATATGACTAAGATTGATTAAAAAAAACCATATAATTAATCATACGGTCTAGAAGAAATGTCTAAGAATACCATACCAAAACTTCCAATCCTTTTGGAAAAATACTACCTTAACTACTCTTGCAAATCGACTGAAAAGATTCATCTGAGCGCCGAGACCACCATTACGAAAACCGTTACATTTTAATCTATTTGAGTTTGTAATTCGTATCCCAGGAACTTTTAGTGGTCCAACTGCAGTTATTGCAGAAAGTAATATTCATCCCTATTGATAAAAAAGAAAAAAAAATGACAGATTTTGCCTTGTATGGTGCAAGAAATTAACACATTTGCACTTCATATGAGTATTGGAGTAGCACAGCAATTGGAAATATAGTTCAAATTAGAAGAAACTACAAACCAAACTATTATGTATTCAGTTGTTTTGTCTACTCCTTGAAAGGAATTCATCGTCAAAATATGGAAATACAGATAGAAACAATAAAAGAATATAAGATGAATGGAGATAAAACAGAAAAGCAAGTGTGTTCGCCAAAGATTAAAACCACGATTGCTCCCCCAAACCATTCTTGAATCAAGCAACAAAAGCGAAACTTCTGCCTTTCTCAATTTCCACTATTTACATCACCAACCATAACATTCAAACTGAGGTAAACCCAGAAAGCAATAGAGTGAGAAATGAAAAGGGTAAGTACCGCCGTGGCCGAGGAAGGAAGATTTGAGAAGTAAAGTTCCTTTTGAAGAAGAAGAAAACGAAGTGAGCCGCACAGAAGCCAATCTTAACCCTGGTATCTGCGTTTTCACCGCCATTTTTCAACACCTTAAGCCAGGCTGAAAAAAGAAAACTTGTTCGAGCAGGAACGGAAAACAGGAAACGAAACCGAGTTCTTTGGCTCAGCGGACTGTGTGCAATATCGAATTACCAAAAGAGGCAGAGATGTTTTGTGATTAATAAAAAAAAAAAGTTGTAGCGAACTTCTCATATAAATCGATTTTCAGGCTAGAAAATTTAATTGGAAAATGACAAATTAACCATCGTAGTTTGTTATCAATGGCAAGTCAACTACTACCTTTTACTTTTTAACAAATTAATCACTGACATATAGAAAAATGCCAAAGCAAACAACGCTGTCATATTTGCCGTTAACAAACTGATCAAGACGCTGCGGCGTTCTTTCATAAAATTGAATCCAATAACAAATCGCGATAAAAAATTTTGCGATCAAATAACAAATTGCAGCCTCAAAAACAAATCCAATAACAAATCGTGGCCTTAATTTTGTGATCAAAAATTTTTCTAATAACAAACCGCGATAAAAAATTTTGCGATCAAATAACAAATTACGGCCTCAAAAACAAATTTAATAACAAATCGCCTTAATTTTGCGATCAAAAAATTTTTCTAATAACAAACCGCGATGAACAATTTTGCGATCAAATAACAAACCACAACCTTAAAAGGTGATTGAAAATAAATCCAATATCAAACCGCGATAAAAAAATTTGCGTCGTAAATTGTAAGCGGAGAATTTGTAGACTTAATTTTAGATTTGTTTTTCAGCTTCTGTTCTTCGCTACATTGTTTTTTCTCTTCCGAGAAGTTTTGTTTTTTGTGTTTCAACGGATTCGGATTCCGATTCGAAGCCTCGTAAATTCAAAGAGATGCTCATTCTTCCTTTGATCATGGCGTCTTCTTGGAGATCGAAATCTCTCTGCTTTAAATCTCGGAAGAAAGAGAATTCTTTCACCCGTTGTAATTTTTCCATTTTTTCTGTCTGGATATGGAAATCTTCAATTCCGCTGCAGTCAAGGTTTCTTAACGAACGTTTCTACGTGGAAAACGAATAACACTTGCTGTAAAAGATTTGCAGAAAGAATCTATGGTGTTTTGATGATGATACATTTTCCTTCTAACCTTCTGGTTTATCAAGTTTATCTCTTTATACCTCTCTTCCTCTTCGCCTTATTCCCTGGATTCATGTTGTATCTGGGTAGGGGTTGAATGAAATGGGAGTTGTTGAAGGTAAAAGCAGAGGCTGATTACAGACTGGACGTATATTATATGACTCCATTTCCTAACACAATGCTGTATGGGTAGCATGTTCTAATCAGATAGACTGTAATTTTTGCTATGTCTTTTGAAATCTTCCTTGGCATTTTTTTGGCTTTCTTCATAATTTCATAACCAGATATTAAAAGTTGGATCAATTGGTCGGGTATTTCCCACTTCGTTGTGGCGATATATTTAGAGGGGATCGATCCTTTTGTGTTCTTGATGCATTTCAGTCTTCTTTTCACTAGTGATTGCTTGTTTTTCAAATCTTCTTTCTTTCGGGAGATTTTGTGTCGAATTATTGGTTTTGAATTCGATCAATTGGTCATGAGATGTTGATTTTGTTTTCAGGGCTGCCATTATTGACCTGCTGACGAATGTTCTCTTCATTCTCTGTGTTATGATTGTCCCAAGATGGTGATTCAAAAGAGGTTAGATTATGGTTTCACTGGCTACCAAGTGCCTGCTATTCCCCGAGCATCAAGATCAGCTCGGGTAGATACTTTGTCTACAGTTTGTGTTGTCTTCTTCCGGATTAGTCTTTGTTTCTGTAATTCTAATTCGATTCCCATTTTGTTTCGGAGAAGCGGAGCACGATTCATCAAAAGAATCAAATGCATGCATTCGACTTATTGGCCAGAGTAGCTCCCACTTCTTTAGATGTATCAAATGGAAAAGATGAGATCGCAATTGTGAAAAAGGAACGGTTGGACGACGACAAGCCATTGAAATCTGAAGCTCATGATGAAGGCCGATCTGATGGAACATTTGTTGTTTCCAATCGTGATCAAAACTGTGGTCCGAAGGGTCGTTCTGCAGTTACCTTTGGCGAATCAGACTCAGAAAGCTACATTTCTATACCCAGACGCCCCTAGAGAAGATGAAAATACTACATAATATGAACAAATTTCAATGAATTAAAACCTGATTAGCTGGGTTACTTGATCGCTAATGGGGGAAACCATCTTCTCCTCTTCTGCCTCCATCTTCCACACAGAATCTGAGCAATATGCCCATGAAGGAGAAGCAGGGTCGTTTTCATGAACCACGGCGCTGCGTTTTTTTGTCTACGAACCGCCGCAGCGCCCTATCAGCTTCTTAACGGCGAACGTGATAGTAATGTTGGCTTTGTCATTTTTCCATACGTCAATAGTTAATTTTTTAAAAAATAAAGGATAGTAGTTAACTTGTCATTGATCGTAAATCACGATGGTTAATTTGTCATTTTTCCAAATTTCAAAATCTAAGTTGAAATTACATATTTTATGAGGGGTTCACAGGCCTAGGGTTTGATTTTCAATATTTTTCCTGAAACAAACTAAGTAAGGTTTGAAATTAATTAAATTCAACTCAGAATCTGGAGAAAGGAATCATCTTCACATAAAAACATAAAGAGGTTTGAAAACTTTTCAACAAAAAAAAAAATATAAGGTGAAAAAAAAAACCTAATTTTAAGTTAATAGCACACCACAAGTTACTACTTGTGCACATACAAACATGCTTGTCTGGTGTGAGAATTCATGTGGCACTTGTTACATTAATATAACAAAAATATGTTAAACTAGTTACATATCATGATTTTACCATGATAAAAATTGTACTTTTGATCATGAATTTAGAACATCCATACCTCAAAACATACATAATAAATATTAAGTTTTAACACGTTGATAAAATAGATACTAACGCTAAAAATTTTGTTAAAATATGCGCTATAGTCTAATTTTTTAGCCTCTTAACTCTCAAAGTAGTTAATTTTAAGGAAAATGACAAATCAATTATCGTACTTTGTGAGCAATGACAAGTCAACCACTAAACTATTTTTGTTAATAAATTAAACACTGAACTATGAGAAAGGTATCTACAAACATCGTTGTCACGTTTATCGTTAATCGCGTTGTTTTCAATCCGTGGCAGTTCGTATACTGTTTCCTCGCGGATCGATATTTTTAAAAATAATGTTATAATATTTTTTTGGCCTCTTAACTCTCAAAGTAGTTGATTTTAAGGAAAATGACAAATCAACCATCGTACTTTGTGAGCAATGACAAGTTAACCACTAAACTATTTTTGTTAACAAATTAAGCACTAAACTATGAGAAAAGGTCTCCGCAAACATCGTTGTCACGTTTGCAGTTAAATGCATTGTTTTCAATCCGCGGCAGTTCGTGTACTATTTCGCCGCGGATCGATATTTTTAACAATAACGTTATAATATTTATAGTCTGCAGCGGATCATGATACGATCAACTGCGAATTGACTACAACCCGTGGTGGATTGATAATGGTTCGCCGTGGATCATCGTGCGCCGTTCTGCATTCCTACTATATAAGACTTGACTGTGCGGTGCGATCTGACAAGTTGACAGCGAACCACGAAATCCTCGGTGACTCTTGGTACAATGTTGGAGTAGAACTCAATGGTGATGTTCTGAGGGTTAAGTACTATGGTTTTCCTGTCGAGCAAGATGAAGTTTTCAATGTTCATAAATTTGGGAGCTACAAAAAGGTAAAAGAGTCGGAGGCTAGGTTTCGGTCATTGTTGGTACAGTTATAGGACTCCAAGTGCTCAGAGTGCTCCGTCTTTTGCAAGGGAGCGCCTTAGATCACTTGGAGTCCTGTAATTGTACCAATAATGGCCGAAACCTAGCCTCCAACTCTTTCACCTATTTACAACTCCCAAATTTACAAACATCGAAAACTTCATCTTGCTCGACAGGAAAACCGTAGTACTTAACCCTCAAAACATCGTTAGCTCCAATATTGTGTCTGGCGTCACCGAGGATTTTGTGGTTCGCGGTCAACTCCTCGGATCACACAATTGAGTCTTATATACTAGGGCACAGGCACAAGAACATACCCGCATACATTGGTTGAGGGTTGTCTGCTAGGAAGGATACACATGGCGAATGCACGCCTCGAAAATGCAAGGTGAAATGACATTTCAAATAAAGTGCTATAATGATGTTCACACTTGCTCGAGAAATATGAAAAGTCGTCATGCCTCTGCAAAATGGGTGGCAAACAGAGCATTAGTTTTGCATATGATACCTATATGCAAGGAACATCAGATAATGGGATTGAGTGAGCAAACATACAATGATCAATAAATGAACTGTGCGTCAAAATCAGATATACATTATCTACAACTGTTTATTTGAGGTAGATAGTTGGATGTTCTTCAGGAAACAATACAAATTGTTGATGTAGTTAGAGCACACCGATTCTTAGTGCACTTGGACATTATATGCTTGTAATAGAATTGATAATTTGGTTTGCGTCTGTAATGCACATATGCACGTTATGGTTGTAATTGAATTGATAAATTACGTCTGTAATGCACATATGCACGATATGGTTGTAAAAAATTATGTTTTATGTTCATGTTTTGTTTTGTTTACTTTGATAATATATGTTTGGAAAATATCTGACTTGGATAATATATGATTTTTGATAATGTCACAGGGGGGATAGACTAAAAATAAGAGAAACTCTTGCAAAATTTTCAATTTTTTGAAAGAGAAATTGACTCAAACTATTTCATACATCATCAACAAACAACTAACATGTTCATTGCAACAATTTAAGTAACATGTCCATAACACCGAAATATACAAGGCAGGGAAATTCTATCTATCCACCGCGAAAACACGTCGGTCCGCTGCAGAATGTATGATGTTCGGCGGCGGAATATAAACTTCCAGTGTGAAAAGTCAACTTTCCGCGGCGGAACGTCAGCGTGGTCTATCAAAAAGTACAGATTCAAAATTTCGTTCACAGATTCAAAATGAATTCAAAATTTTGTTTACAGATTCAAAATTTCATCATCAATTACAACCATATCGTGCATATGTGTATTACAAACATAAACCAAAATATCCACCTCGTATTCTTTGTTTCCTCAGATTTTCTGGACACCTCTACATTACAATTGTTGTTGAGGACAACAAACAGAAATAAACACGAATGTGGACCTTAACTTTCTTTGATTCGAGAAGACAACACACAACGCACAATCAAAGTGACTATTAACTATGTGTTACGCACTTAATTGTGTGTTGTGCGTTGTCTTCTCTAATCAAGGAAGGTTAGCGTCCACATTTGTGTTTGTTTCTATTTGTGGACCTTGCGCATCATACTTCTGCATAACATATTGCAAATAAAATTAGCATAGTTCAAAACGTAACACACGAAAATGTAAATGTAATAATGTGCTCATCTGCGTATTGGGAACTATGTCATGAATTGTCTGAGGAAATATGTCGGGAATTCAAGGCTGTCTCGGGGACTCTGAAACCCATAAATATGCCCTCAGATCTTCCTCTGACACCTCTGCCTCTAGACCTGCGGCCGCCACATGCACTGGACTCTGGGCCTTCACATGTGTGGAATGGTGCCTCACACACTCACACCAGTCACACGTCATGTTCAGATGTCTCCTAGGCAGCACTGTCTGGCTTGAGGCCTTGTCCACATCCTGTATTCTTTGTTTTTGCAGCTTTCCAGGACGTCTCTTAAATATGGATGACATAATTGGATCAAGATGCATCACTGGAGGCCACATTATTTGTCTGTTGACAAGGCGGACAAAGTAGGAGTACATCGCGATGTATGTTTCCCCATGGTAGCACTCATGCATAAAGTCCTCGGGAGATCTCCTCATGAATTGCATACACGGGACTGCATGGACAAATGTGATGTCAGTCAACTCCAACTGGTAACAGTTACAAGTACACCTATCCAAATCTACATAGTATTGTTCATTACTATTGCTAACCTCAAACTGGGCAGTGCCTAAACACTGGGGACTCCAATTGCGATTTGCACGTTGTAGTCTTGCAAGCCGATTCTTGACCTGTAGACACAAAAGGTCTGTCGAGCGCGCCATTTTTCATTTTTTTTAATGATCCTTCCCATAATTTCCTTTCATGTGATCTCGAATATACTGAGAAGCGGTTTGTCCCAGGCTGGTAGGATGTATGCGTTGAAGGACTCACTCAGGTTGTTGAGGCTTATGTCACACTTTGGGATGGAGCAAAAGACATATTTGGCTCAACATCTTGTATCTATTCCTCCTAGATAGTTGTGGGCTGCCGGGGCAAGCAAAAATAGTTTCGTCATCTCTCTCTCAAAGTGCCTATCTGTTGTGGCTCTAGAAGCAACCCCATTGCATTCTTGAACAACCTGCTTTTAAATTATTTTTGAAAATTGACATATAGGTGTCAAATGCAAAGCTGATGGTCTGCTTGCCCTGCAACCTTTCTAACAGTTGGCACCAGCCCTTACAAAGATTCACAGTATGAGTTAAACATTGGTACACAACGCATAACATAAACACAGAAGGCAAAAACAATCAACCGCACCTTTTGTCGATCAGAAATGATTGTCCACCAATTGCCAAACGGGGTGTTTAGATCCTCGAGCAATAATTCTACAAATTAGCTCCAAGAATCCCTATATTTTTTGCTTTAACTACTACTACAACAATCGAATACATTTCATCGTTCCTATAACGATTCGGTTTTTCGTAACATTTTAAAAATGCGTAAAATTTAAAACTTTTATAAAACTATTGAAATCTCTTTTTAAAACAATATCAAAGTGCCAAACTGGACCGTTAAAACCATTTTCTTCGTTATACTCGTTATGCAAATCATTATAAGTATTGGAAAATGACAGTTATAAAATCTTTTCTTAAAACATAGCGGAAGAGTAAGAAATTCATTTAAGAAATGATAAACAAATAATTACGTGTTAATTACAAATTACTTTTCTCTTTTATTTTCCTTAGCCTAGCCAGCAACAAGGTCCCGCCCGTGCGAATTCTTCATCAACTGCTCCTTGATCCATTCATCATTTTCTCATGTGCATATACATGTACATACACCATTAGCAACTGTGAGCCTGAGACCCGGTAAGAAATGAGCTATGCATTATGATGTATGCCTCTATTTAGTTCTTTTGGAATGGGGGCCACCCAAACCAATCTTTTCTTACGTTCTTTCTTTCGTTCGTTCATTCTTTACTCGTATTTCAAGCTAGAGATTGGAGAAATCTGTGGTGGTAGGGCAGATCTTTGTCTGCTTCAACCACTTAGAGTAGACAGTCTCGCAGTCCCGACAAGGGAAAGGTAACATTCTCTTTTAAATATTGTCTACCTGGCTGATTTGTACTTACCTTACCATCCCCCAACTCCCTTCTTCTTTCCTTTCTTTATTCTTTTTCTTAACATTTTTCTTTACATATGTTTGTGAGTACCACCCAGTGGTACTCCTTACTTGATTTCTTTTAACATGATGCATGTACATAAGAAACGTTATCGTGATGCATGTAATTGGAAAGCAGTAATAGTCATAATATAAAAATAAGAAACAGTAATCACAACCATATATATAAAGAGATGGAAATAAAAGTTACGAACACCCTATACATGGCGATACATTTCTAAACATGTTTGGTAATTAAAAGAGACAATAACAACTAAACATACTTGATAGTTCAAAGGAAATATAATGTAAACATGCTTAGTAATTTAAGGGAAGAGGTAACAACACAGACATGCTTGACAGTTTAAACGAAACAATAATCATATGCTAATATCCTAAATATGCTCGAAAATCAAACTATAACATGCTTTGAAATTTAACTATAACGTACGATCCTAAACATGCTCTAAAATAAATTATAACGTGCGATTAACATAGATATAAAGTAACAGAGTGAAAACATAACAATCAATTAAAGTAAAGACTCGGCTAATGGTGTAGGGCCTCCACTGACCAACGACTCTACTCAATTTCTTACCTCGAAGCTTTAATGCGCAATAGCATTTAGTCGTTATTCTTCTTCTCTTTTTCTTTGTACCTTCACAATTTAATAATGTTTAATTATTAATCTAATCACTTAATCAACTTATTAAATCTCGTCGTCTTTTTCTATCTTTAATTCTTATACGTTGCTTAATAGAGTTTCCTAAATGAAACTACTTCATTAATTATAACTTGCTTAATCAATTAATCTCAATTGATAACGTCTAGAACGAAGTTTAATACGTAGCGAAGACCAACGTAATTCCATTTATAATTTATAGATCCAAAATTACCATCATAATTTCATCCTTGAATTATTGGCCCATAATTCAACGCCCGATGAAAATATCTGAATCAAGTCATTAATCTACATTAATCCAATTTTCAACAACATATTAACAATTCCTTTTAACATTTCAGATAACTACAACAGAGAACAAATCAAACTTAACATTACCCACTTATACTTAACAGATTATTCTATCCAATAACTTCATTCAGAAATCCAATAGAGTATCTTATCAAAGCTGCAACGAAACAAGTTTATGTCCAAAATAGACTTTAATCCGATTAGTGAACATTCAAGAACAACAGAGGCATTTCATTATTTTCATCTAATCAGCAGACTAAATAACAGAGTATAACATCCAAACATCATAACTAACAATCAAACCAAAGTGCATAATTCAAATACCAACAGAATGTGACCATGATGCAGTGACTCACAGAATATTTCTTTTCCCAACAAAACCACTTCCAGAATTATAAATCTAAACATCCAAAGTTGACAGAATCACAAACCCATTATTTAGCATCAAAACCTAAAACATTAATCCAACTTAACAACTTATTTTCCATCAGCACAACCCAAATCTAACATATAGATGCTTATAGAATTAACTAGCAAAGTGTAGATCTATATTGAACTAACACCATAGAGTACTAATCCAAATAATAGAGCATTGACCCAAAACATCAGATTGACAACCCCTTTTTAACATTTCTATCCAGCTGCAGCTTATCATCCAATAACAGAAAATATGTCCATAACCGATATCACAAAACACTAAAGGTAGTAGCTACATCCAACATATTCACAATTGTAGAATCAAACCAACAGAATATTTACAACAGCTGAACATCTCAAAGTTAACTACAGCATCCCAAAATACTACTCAATATCAACGTGGGATTTAACATCTGAAAACAGAACCAAATGATTAAACAGCAGAGGGGAAAACCTCACCAATAGAGCAGACCCGAAGCTCAGCTTCAACACTCTCACCCATAAGCTCTAGAGAGCACTCAACTCTTCATTTCTTAAACACTGGTCACGCAGGGGAAAATGGCAGAATACTCCACTTCTGCCATTTTAAACACCCCAACCACTGCCATTTATTTCTCTTCTCCTCTTAGATCAATAATTCACCCGACAGCATCTCCACCTATTTCTCTCTGCATTTAAGAGCTGCCCATTTCTCCTTCAATTTCCTCCACCATTCCAGCTGGAAAGGAGAGCTGAAAGATTCGTTCCACTTTGTTCAACCTGAATCGGGTCAATTCAAAATCTGTTGGACCCAGGTCGGAGCACCCGAGTCGCGGGTCGCTGGCTGCAGCCCGACCCGACGCCGTAGATCGCCCAACCATCGTAAGAATGCTGATTTGCCCCTGCAATCACACCATGCCAACTTCCGATCAACAGAAAATGTAGGAGGAGGAAGAAATAGACCAATATACCATAATCGTCGCCGAAAAATCACGCCGCGAGAGGTCGCTGATTCCGTGCCCTAGCCACGAAATCGCTGCTCCACTTTGCCTGGACGTCGCGTACGTCGCCGGACAACGTCACCTGTTCACCGAACGTCGCCCTTTTGTCCTCTTCCACTCGTCGTCGCCGGCGATCTCCCAATCACCCTCCTCTCTGTCACACCCTCTCGGGTCTCTCTCTCTCTCCTTCCCATTTCCTCTCTTCGGAAATCATTCCCTTATGATTTCATTAAAATAAAAACCAACCCATGACTTAGCATGAACCGAACTGGTTCTTATCTCCATCAAACCTCCATTTTAATTACATTAAATTTATTCATTTAAACCATTTAATTAATTATCCTTAATTCTAAGTAATCCCTCTATTACCTTTTAATACAAACTAATCCAATAAATTTTATTTTATTTTCTTCCACGTTAATTATAATTATCATCCGATAATTTTTCATAAATTATAATCTTACTATGATGTCATTGGTAATACCCCGATAAGTATCCAATATAATCCAAATATCTTTAATTACTTTCCAATTTTTTTTATTACATTCCGATATAAAAAGTCGGGGTATTATAGTTCCCGTCGATGTTGACAGCAGTGAGAAGATGGCTCGGAGTAGCTCCCTTCAATTGGCAACCATTTAAACAAATAATTGGTCTACCACAATTTAACAGCCCCATCTTGCAGCAAACCAAACACATGTACATGATTTTAAATACATTCATCTCTAGCTGAACACACACCGAGCTTCCAAGATTAGACCTAAGAATCTCTTCGGCATAGTACCATATGAGCTTGTATTGCTCATTGTCATCCCCTTCGTTAATTTTTTTAGCAGCATATCTTGCCTTTCTAGCAAGACTGAGCGTGATGTTGATGGTAAAATCCTTCATGACTGTCTCAATGATGGAAGAAAGGTCTTAGTCAGCATGACCTTTAAATTTGTCCAAGTAATGCGCTGCCACCCATTTGGCAGAGACATGATGGCTTTCCATCTTTCTCGAGCAAGTGTGAACGTCGTTATAACACTTTATTTGAAACGTCATTTCACCTTCATTTTTTAGGCGTGCATCCACCTTGGCAGTCAGCCCTCAACTGATGAGCGTCACTGTGAGTGAATTTTATCTCGTACCCATTCTTCAACGCATGATCAACAATTTCTTCTCTAATTTTATTCAGTAAACTATACTTCTTACCAAGACCCATACCAGCGAAGGTGCATTTTGCTTGTGGTGGGCGTCTAGGCCTACTATCGGCCATATCTATGTCTTCGTCACTATTGGATTCATATAAGGAACAAAACTCCTCCTTGTCTAGAGTTGCCGAGATGGAATGCACTACTATAGCAATTTCGTCTGCAATTGTACGTACCTCATTTGCCAAAATTGTCGACATGGGCCCCACTTCAACTTGGCGGTTAATAAAAGATTCCTCGACACTCCAAGACGCCATTTGGTGTTAAAAAAATGCTTCAACTTTGCCAAAATATGGTACAATTCAACTCTCAGAAATGTCTAAAGTTCGCTAATTGCTGACAAAATCACTGAGAAAATTGCGAGGAGTGTAGTATGAATTTATACAAGCCAGACAACGCACGATGATCCATGGTAGATCGTAGTAAATCCGCGGTGGATCGTATATGATCTGCGGCGGACCATCAATATTATAATGTTATTTTTAAAAATATCGATCCGCGGTGGAAAACAACGTGTTTAACACATTATCAAAAATCATATATTATTTAAGCCAGATATTTTTCAAACATATATTATCCAAGTAAACAAAACAAAACATAAACACCAACATAATTTTTTATTATGTACAACAAAATGAGTATCTCTATTTGTATCATACACATCTCAACTACCCTAAGCCGCCTTGTTGCCAGGTTTCTTCCACAAATCCGTGATGTCAAAATACAATTGCGATTCCACGATTACGTTGGACGCTTTGGCGAACAACAGACCCTTTGCGAGTACATCATCAGGATGGTGGAAGTTGTCATTCTTCTTGTAATCTCGGATCACCCCCAACCCTTCACTCGTACACCGAAAGATGCCATGCGGGCTGAAATGCAAAGGAAAAAATCAGCATATATGCGGGAAGCAATATGAATCCACACAAAGGAAAATATATACCACTCTTTGTCAGTTGGCACTACGATGATCGAAATTGCTTCAGGCTGTAACAACTAGTAAGGGTAGTGAGTGTGCTGGTCAACAGACGACATAAAACACGGTTGCTTTGGGTGTGACTGAAATACAAAGGAAGCACGCATTAGAACTATTGAAACATGAACGACAAATAGACAAAGCGAGATGTTTACTTACGTGAATCCACCCTATTGAAAAGAGCGATTTTTCCATTTGAACTTAGAAGTATTCTTCTTCGTTCAACGCATAGCACTGCATACAAAGAAAGCTAAGCAATGATGAGTACTAAGATAAAAGCTTATGAACTACTTAATGTAACATAATGTAATTCTCATCGTGTTTATCGTCCCTTCTTCCTGTAGGGAGATGATTTCAGTGATGTTGTACTCATCCTGGACCAACTTTCCTGAAAGAATTGTGCACGTCTCTAGGTTCTTTCGAGTATTTTCAGCAACATACTTCTTGAAAAGATCCATCAGTTCACCTGGCTGCAAAAAACATTGACAAGAAACTATTAGATTAATAAGGTATGAATAAGTGCAGACACACAATTTTAAGTGGTGGAGAGTGATCCATCCGACGCATCTTTCTTGGCAGTAGGAGCAGGTTGACCTCTGAGGGCAATGATGCTGCAAATTTCAAACACGTTATTACGTTGCACACAAATAAAGTAAATAATGGCGTTTGCGTAAAAAGTAAATAACTTACAAGTAGTTTGTGTCTTCCGTTGCTGAAGAGGACGATGGAGAGGCCATTGGAGAGGCTGCTAGAGATGATGGTAGAGGGGATGCTCGCTGCCCCATTCTCTGCAATGCTGCCAATATCTCAGATGGTGCTCCTCTGCTTGCTTTTCCATTTTTTGCATTTTGGAGAAGCCCTATTTGATGGAGCTCCTCCATCCGGACAAGTCAGTCCTCCATCATGCGCATCCAGTCGGACATCTCCTCAGGCATCAAAGTAAAATGAGATGTTTGAGAAGGGGGTAGAGTCATCGGTTGTGGCGCATCATCCTCCATGTACTGCAGAAGCGACGCTAGAGGCTGAGCCACTAAGGGGGGTTGAGGCCATACAACCGGG
>CM039484.1:8015876-8051670 GCA_022433065.1 Begonia loranthoides | reverse complement strand
CCGATGTGGTACTAAGGGTCTCCTGGCTCACCAGGCCTAACCCAATAGTCCACCCCGATCACGGGGCCCAGCCCAGTCACCCGGCACTGGTATTCCATGGTATCAGAGCCGGCCCATGGTCCGATGGTGGAATACCAGTGCCGGGTGACTGGGCTGGGCCCCGTGATCGGGGTGGACTATTGGGTTAGGCCTGGTGAGCCAGGAGACCCTTAGTACCACATCGGATGGTGGAAGTGATGAGGGCTGGGTTATAAGTGCTGGCCCTCCCTCCCTGATAGACGCGTTTTGACTCAGCGTGCGTGAGCTGAGTCGAGAACAAATCCGTGCGGGCCGTATGGGCGGCCCAAAGCGGACAATATCTATCAGTGAGGTGGCCGGGGCTTATCACTTGACTCCCCAACAAAGCTTTTTCTTTTTCTTTTTTTGTTCACTAGTCCACGATAGTGAAGGAAAAGTCTGTTGTAGAAGTCATGAGTTGTTGATCTCAACAGATCATTTAGCTTGATTTTTTATTTTTAGAACCTGCGACTTGTTGATATGTGAAAATCACTGTGTACAAGTTATGTTTGTTTCATGTTAGGGGTAGGGTTGTAATGGAACAAAATTTATATTGCAGCATCAGGCTATTTTAATAGTTTAAATTTGAAGTAGATGTTATCTCAGATCTTCACGTTTTTCTGGTAGAAAATTTAGTCATGCTGGTTGATAAAGTTAAATTGGATAGACATAGCTGAAATATAGATTTGTCTTTTACCGAACTTTTGAGACAATTACCTATATTATCCTTATATATTATAAATATTTCTCATGATATCATTGTTTCTTATATCGTAGTCTTCCTAACAAATATTGGTGGTTGGGAATTGAACTACAATCATCATTTAAAAGATGATAAAAAATACTGTTACTCATCAATGCTTTAAGGAACAAAGAAGATGATCAATTCGATACCTGCAGAGAATGGCCTGGAAAATTTATGAATATTTCATGTGTTCTAGATTAAAATTTATCCTGCTGACCAATTTTTGCCTATGGATGAATCCTTTCCTTAGGCTGATCAATCGGGTACCATTATCGAGATCATTGCCGAAGACGGAAAGCCAGTCAGCGTTGACACGGTTAGTATTTTTTGGTGGTAGGGTCGAACTAGTAATGTAAATAAAATGCTCAAGTTAAATATTGCTGATCTCTTGTTTTTTTCCTATTTTTCATGACAGCCTCTGTTTATCATCGAACCTTAGAGCCATATTGTTTCATTCATAGACCGAGCACATAATTTCCGGGGAGCGTCCATGAAAAATGCGGATATTGTGGTAAAAAATGGTACACAGGACAAAACTAATGTTTGGAACTTTTAGAAAACTTCACTGACTGCGAATACTACCACTTATCTCTCCATACTTCAATTGAGATGCTTGTTTTGATAAGAATTTTGCTTCTTTCGTATTTGATTCAAGTAGAAGCTTTTGGGTGGATGAAATTTTGTACTCATAATCCTCCCGCTCTCCATTTGGGGTGGAGTTAATGTTTAATTATGTATAAAATTTGAAGTTATCATTAATAATGCATGGGAAATGTTGGAAAATGAACGCATCTTTTTTTGGATTGATCCATTTTATATATTAAAAATTATTATTGATGATTAATTTTTTATTTAGTAAAATAATACACAAGTTGGTTAAATATATTTCACTTATTTATGCATGCTCAAATGGTATGTAATTAATTTATCTAAATTTTGTGTAATTTCTTTGTTTTTTTCACTTTAGTTGATCTTTAATTTTGAATTAAAAAGTACTTAAGTTGGGCTTAGAGGAGACAAACGAGTCAGTTGAATCCAGCCCAGCCGAGCCGAGTCGAGTTGAGTTTGAAAAAGTCTAGTTCATCGAGCCTAACGAGTTTGTTCAAAAAAATTTTCAACTCGAGCCAGCTCGCGAGTCGCGAGTTAAATGAATTGAGACGAGCCAAGCAGAGCCAACTAAACGAGTCTTAACGAGCTGAGCATATATAAATATTTCTAATTTATATCAATATAATTTATATTTTTTTAAATATTAATTATTAAAATTATAATAATTATTTATTATTATAATATCAAAATTAATAGTTAGTCATTTAATTAACAAAATTATTTTATTAACGTATAAAATGACATGTATTGAAGAAAAAAAAATTTATTTGAGATGATTCAACAAAAAAGTATATTACACAAATATCACTATAAATATTTAACGTTGAAGTAAGAAATTAAGATATTGAAAGAATTTTTTGTGAAATAAAAAATGGAGTAGAAATGTGTTATTTATAGAAGAAAGAAAGAGAAAGAAGGAAATAGAGAAAGAGAAAAGAAAGAGAGGAAAGAAAGAGGTGGCAGGGGATGGAACAACGTTTATATGGAAATGTTTTTCTTATTAGTACTTTAGTTGCATAGATCTTGTAACATTTTTTGATTTTCTATTAAACACAATACATCTAACAGACACACATGACATAATTATAATTAGTATTTCCAGCTATACTTGAGAAATTATTGACTAAAAACAGAGATGCAAATATTATATTTTGCTGAATTTGTATTTCAATGACCAGTTTCGAGTTAATTAATCCAGTTAACAATGAGATTTATTTAAAATAATTATGTAGAGATTAAAAAATCTCAATTGGAATGATGGGTGTTAGTTGAACAACTTACTTTTATAACTTTCATCTCGACATTTATACAAACAGATTGAGTGCATTTGAAGGTAGATGTGACAAACGAGCTAATTGAGCTAAGCATGAAAAATTTCGGCTCACCAAGTCTAGTGAGTTTGAGCCTAATGAGCTTAGCAAAAAAACATTTTAACTCAACCCAACTCACAAGCCATAAGTTAAACGAGCCGAGTCAGGCTCGACTCATTACAGTACCGAGCCGAGCCAGTCTGCTCAGAATCTCTAGTTGGACCTACTAGTTTGTGTGATTTTTCATTTCAATTGATCTTTTTCACTTGAACTCAACCCTTTTTTATTTCCTTGTCAATATCATGAACATAATAGAAATAAATGGAAACTTGCGTAGTGAAACTCCATGTTTGTTTTCCTCGATTTTTCATGGAATTGTAGAAATACATTGCTCGTTCTGTTCGAAATTGAGAAGTAGAGTTTTTTTTACCAGTCACTTGTGTTTACAACCTTGTTGTCCATCAGAAGTTTGAAAGTTGGTACAACTCTTATACCAGGCTCCTTGGCCAAACACATTAAGTTACTAGTAGCAGTCACTCTAACGGGATGCAGCCATAAATATGACATCTATACTAATAAATCGGTCACAAGCTTTGTTCCTGACACAGGCCAACTCGAGACAAGTACGCAGGAAAGAGTTTTCTTGGTTGCAATCAAGCTTTAAGTGGAGGACCAATATGATTGAGGCTAAGGTACCAACTCAGAGTTCCTCTTCATCAATCATGTGCCCAACTCTTGTGATGTGATCCAGAAAACCTACAAAGACAATGATTCATTAAGAGGTATTAGAGGCCGAATGACTAGAGCAATGATAAAGAAGATGAATGACATACTTCAAATTTTTTAGGAAGAAATCCTAGAAAAGATTCAAAAGAGAAAGATGATGAATAACATTCATCTGTAATTCAAATATATTATGGTATTCTTGAAGATGAAGCATATGTGAAAAATCAAGCACAAGATTGAGAGACTTATGGTAAAATGTAGAATCATTGATATGACCTTTGACTACTATTTGGCGATATTTCAACGTCCTTACGTATCTTATATCGAAACGTGTTCTTCATAAAGATTGTAGCTGACATCCCAAGGTTTCCAGAATGGGCTTATTCGTTAAATTCGGAGCTCGTTTGCTATGCCAAAAGGCCCATGAATAGAGACCTACGATTCTACTTAAGAATTCTGATTTCACTTACCCAGATTGGAGGCCCAAATCAATATGACGATCAACTTAGGATGTGGTTGAAGGAATTCATACAAGGCGTAATTCAAATAAGCTTTCAAAGGATTATTTGGATTACTATTTTGAAGATTCAAAGATTCAAGATGAAGGCCCACCTAAAGAAGTGGATCGAGCACATGCCGAGCACATGTCAAACACATGTCATTAGTTAGTTAGATCTTATCTTGTTATTTTTTAAATTACGTTTGAATTTATTTTATCCTAGTTTTATCTTAGGATTATACCTACTTTATGTTTAGCTTATAAAAGCACCTTAGGGAACAATTGTGAAAAAACCTTTTGACAAATTGAATTGAGAGCTTTTGCTTTTTGGGAGATTTCTTCTCTTGAGTTCTTTACGAAGAACTTGATCTCTTCAAGTGGATTCTTGAAAGATCGAACAAATTGATAGCTTTGGTTCTAGCCGACAGGTTTGGTTAGGGTCAAGCTCCTCTTTGGAATACTCCAGTTCTAGTCGACAGGTTTGGCTAGGGTCGTAGTTCCAATCCTTGATCTTGAAATCGTGAGACGATCCGTTTAATTCCGCAAAAGTTGTTGGGTCTAGGGTTTGTATACCCTAGGTTCGCATCAGTTGGTATCAGAGCAAAGGCTCGAACGTTTCAAGGTGCTATCTTTATTTTTCTGCATCAGTTTTATTTTATTGATCCTTACGATCAACCTTCAAAATATCCAAAAAAAAAAAACTTTCCTTTCTCTTCATCTATCAAAAAAAGGTTTGACCTTTACGATCAAACATCAAAAAGTTATTCCTTTTGTTTATCAATCTTACAAAAAAAAAAAGTGCGATTTTTATTTTCAAAAAAAAAAAAGTGAGCTTTTTATTCTACAAAAAGCCTATTGAAAATCGAAAATCATCTTTGTTTTCATCTCAAAAAGTGCTATTCAAATACCTAATCTCCACTTTATTTCTGTAAGTTTTCAGAAATTTTTAGGGAAAAAGTTTCCTTTTTGGGAAAGTTCCATAATACCTTATTCCAAATTCAAGGTATTTGCTTCTTAGGCTACTTAATCACAATAAGTAGTTTAAGTAGCTTGATTTTGATCAAACTTGAAGGCAATTTGTATTTAAAGTTAGAAAAAAGTTTGATTTTTCAAAGTGTTTACTTGATTGAAAACCCTTTCTTTTCTTTGATTGAGTTGTGAGTAAAGAACTTAAAAGGGAAGGTAGAGTGGTAAAAGGTAGAGTTGTGAGATCAATTTGAAAAAGCCAATCGAGTGTAAACACGAGTGGAGTGATCCATTAATTGAGTGAAACACGAGAGCGAGAGGAAAAGTCCAAAATTTATTATTATTATTTTACTAACTTTTTTTTGTATTTGATTTGGTTCTTGATCTGACGTCATGAGTCGAAGTGGAGAAGAACCACCCCAGGATCAAAAGATGCTTTTGAGGGCTATCCTAGATCAACTCCGTTCCCTAACTATAAGAGTGGAACGTTTGGAAACACCAACTCCAATAAATGGCCAAGAAAGGAGACATTACGAAAGAGATGAATTTGAGGAGGAAGAGGTAAGTAGTCAAAGGGGAAGAGAGTTTCAAATTGATAAAGAAGATGGAAATTTGGGCACTATAAAGGTAATTTTACCACTTTTCCAAGGGGAAAGCGATCCGGAAACATATCTAGAGTGGGAACAAAAAGTGGATCTTATTTTTGGAAGCAAAAACTACTCAGAAGAAAAGAAAATCAGATTGGTTGCCATGACGTTCACAGATTACGCAAACATTTGGTGGGCACAATTGTTAAGAGATCAAAGGAGGTATGGAGACCCACCAATTTGAACTTGGGAAAATATGAGGTCCATCATGAGAAAGAAGTTTGTTCCTTTACACTATTGGAGGGAATTAAGTCCCAATTGACTTTAGAGAAACTTTATGAGTCTTACATGAAGAAGAAGCCAATCACCATGGCCCCATTGAATTCTAAAGAGGTGAATGAGGATCTAGAGGAATTAAAGCAAGGAAGCAATGTCAACCAAGAAGAAAACTTGATAGAAAAGAGAGAAGTTAAAGAAAAGCAAGATGATATTGATGTTAAAGGAAAAGAGAGCGATAAAGTTGAGCAACTAATTGAAAAAGGTACACGAGTAGAAAAGTTTGAAATTGGAGTTGAAAAGAGTGTAAGTAATAATGAATTACCACCACTTGAAGATTGTAGAAATGTGAAAGTGAAAGAACCAATGAAAGGAGATTTGTTGGCCACAAGGGAAGTTTTAAATGTGCCAATCAAGGAGAAAATCGATGAAGTTCAAAGGGAAGCTATTAAAGATCAAGAGATAGTTGTCAAAGACTTCCATGAAGTTTCCAAAGCAAATTCCAAAGAAAATTCAGATTGTGGAGTAGTTGAAAACAATTTGGAAGTTGAAGAAATAAAAAGAATTGAAAGGAAAAAGGCGAAAGTGAAAAAGGAGACAAAAGACATATAGAGAGAAGAGCCAAAAATAAAGTGAGCGAAAAAGGCAATGAGGAAGAAAAGAAATTGTGGGATGAGAAAAGAAAAACTGAGAGAGTGAAGGAGAAAAAAATAGTGGAAGAGGAGGTAAAATCAGAGGGAGAAAAGGAAAGGAAAGGAATTGGAGTGTTTAAAAAGAGTGAGGAAATTAGAGAGTTACATTTATTTTTATGCAAAAATATTTATTTTACCTCCCATGAGCTAACTTTTTCTTTTCTAGTGAATGTTTCATCTATTTTGCAAGGTTATAAAGGCATACAGTTACCAAAAGACTTAACACCACAAAAAAAAATTGAACTTCCATGGATGGAATACAACAAGGTGTGTCCATATGTCATCTATAAAGGTAAGGACATTGTGGTTGCTAACCCATTGTCAAAAAGGTATGTTCTGTCTCTTCAAATCAATTTATTTAGATCTGAAAATTTTAAGGATTTACATGAGAATGACTTAGGTTTTGGAGATATTTGGATTGTTTTTGAAAATAATGCATGTGTTGATTCTTATGTACTAAAAGTACGTCTATTCGAGGAAAATATATGGTTTATTCCTAAGTATTATCTATATGAATTGCATCATTTGGTATTATCATTGCAAGTTGATATCATGAAAATATTGTGGGAAACATATACAATTTTTAAGATTGGTTGGAAATTTGATCATGGAAAGGTTTTATTCATCGATTCTTATAATCATGAGGAATTTATATATAAGCATAGTTCATTATGTATGCCTAGCTATTATCTTTACAAACTTTATGGAGCATGCATGATTTTTAAGATTGATTTGAAAATTGGATATTATCAAATTCGAATAAAAAAAGGTAATAAGTTGAAAATTGTGTTTAAATTTAAACATGGACTAGATGAATGGCCAATTATGCTAGATGGACTATTTGATGTTTCTAGTATTCTTATGAGGTTCATGAATCATGTGTTTAAATATATTATTGGAAAATTTGCTATTAGATACTTTGATGATATGGATTATGGCAAATATGTGGAAATACATGTTGAACACTTGAATTTAGTTTTCTTGGTTTTAAAAGTGAATCGAATATATGATGACTTGAAGAAGTGTTTTCCACATGATGAGTTTATATATAATAAGATCGTTAATTCTATCATATCTTGCTCACCTTTTGAAATTATTTATGGATTTAATCTTTTGATTTCATTAGACTTTTTACATTTATCTACTAATGAGTTTGCTAATCTTGATGGAAAGGAAAAGGCGGAAGTTGTTAGGAATTTACATGTAAAGGTGAGGAATTTACGAGTGAGACTTATATTTGAGCCCGAAACATGGGTAAGGATTCACGTGAAGAAAGAAGGATTTGCCATGCAATGAAAGCACAAGTTGCATCTAAGAGGAGATGTTTTCTTCCAAGCCTTGGAGCACATCAATGACAACACTCACCAAATTTTGCTACTAAGCAAAAATGGTAACAAAGTGTCTCTTTTAATATTATTGACTTGTCTTTATATGATGCAGGCGATTCGAGGATGAATCTTCTCGAAGAAAGGGGGAATGATGTGATCCAGAAAACCTACAAAGACAATGATTCATTTGGAGGTATTAGAGGCCGAAAGACTAGAGCAAGGATAAAGAAGATGAATGACAGACTTCAACTTTTTGAGAAAGAAATCCTAGAAAAGATTCAAAAGAGAAAGATGATGAATAACATTCATCTATCATTCAAATATATTATGGTTTTCTTCAAGATGAAGCAGAAAATCAAGCACAAGATTGAGAGATTTATGGTAAAATGCAGAATCATTGATCCGACCTTTGACTACTATTTGGCGGTTTCAATGTCCTTACGTATCTTATATCGAAAGGTGTTCTCATAAAGATTGTAGCTGACATCCCAAGGTTTCCAGAATGGGCTTATTCGTTAAATTCGGAGCTCGTTTTCTATGCCAAAAGGCCCATGAATAGAGACCTACGATTTTGCTTAAGAATTCTGATTTCACTTACCCAGATTGGAGGCCCAAATCAATATGATGATCAACTTAGGATGTGGTTGAAGGAATTCATACAAGGCGTAATTCAAATAAGCTTTCAAAGGATTATTTGGATTACTATTTTGAAGATCCAAAGATTCAAGATGAAGGCCCACCTAAAGAAGTGGATCGAGCACATGCTGAGCACATGTCAAACACATTTCATTAGTTAGTTAGATCTTATCTTGTTATTTTTTAAAATTACGTTTGAATTTATTTTATCCTAGTTTATCTTAGGATTAGATCTACTTTATGTTTAGCTTATAAAAGCACCTTAGGGAACAATTGTGAAAAAACCTTTTGACAAATTGAATTGAGAGCTTTTGCTTTTTGGGAGATTCCTTCTCTTGAGTTCTTTGCGAAGAACTTGATCTCTTCAAGTGGATTCTTGAAAGATTGAACAATTTGATAGCTTTGGTTCTAGCTGACAGGTTTGGTTATGGTCAAGCTCCTCTTCGTAATACTCCAGTTCTAGTTGAGAGGTTTGGCTAGGGTCGTAGTTCCAATCCTTGATCTTGAAATCGTGAGACGATCCATCTAATTCTGCAAAAGTTGTTGGGTCTAGGGTTCGTATACCCTAGGTTCGCATCATCTTGTTTTTCAAATACGACATATGCACCCATATCTTTCATCTCGAACTCTCTTCCAAGTTTAACTTTCAATCTGTCAATTTCTTGTTTATCTCTTCCAGCAATTAAAATGTGGTCGACATATAGTAAAACATAGATCTTGTCTCCAGCTGTATTCTCCTTTATACACACAGCTATCATATTCACTTTTACCAAAATCTATACTTGGGATAAAAGTTCCACTGTCTTGTTGAAAGATTATCGTCTGGTCTTCTTTTTCAATTTTTACACCAATGCTTAAGTGTTACTAAAAATTCCATTATAAGTTTGTTAATTATGCTCCTTGCTAATGTACGGATGTAAAATGTCAGAATTAGACAATTCCTCTAGTAGGTATATATATACATGTACAGAGTCCCACATTTTGTACACAGAAGATTTTATTCTAAAATATAGAATACAGACTACAGCTCCCTCTATTCTCTCTCACTCTCTCTCTAACTCTCTATTGTTCTTTTACATTTCTCTACTTGATATAAGAGCTATGGCATTCTCAAGGACTACAATTCCCTCTTCTCTTTCAGCTTCTTCCTTCCCTCCCTCTCTCTTAAATTTTAACAATCAAACACAGCTCCCCAAATTACCTTGTCAGGAAGGCTCAACTACTTAATATTGTTATTGCAAATAGTCTCGACAATATATTGGACGGCTCTCACTCATCTCCTCCGCTATTCCTTGATTTCATGTCTCTTTAGCTGAATCCAAATTTTGGCTTGTGACAGCATTTATATCCGTGGAAGCATTGGCGTCTGCGGGAGTGATATCCACGAAAAAATAAGCATACGTGATAGATAGCGATTGACAGATGAGTTATTAATGATACGTAGGATGAAGTATCTGCAGAAACATTGATGTCTGCTGGAGTGTTGTCGTTCACAGAAACATTGGCTACCGTAAATGTAAGTGTAACGTGGCAGATTGCCTTTAGACAAAGTGGACATCTGCAGCAGTAGCCCATACATCCGTTGTAACTGCGGACAAATTCAAAACAAGATTTTTCACAAAATCTGCGAGCCGCGATTCGATTCGTGGACAATTTAGGAAATGATAATGCTATATATGACTTCTGCGGGATTTTCTTCTTTGGGATTCTCCAATAGACAGTCTATAAATATGAATGATGAGGTCGAAACCCTAATTACTCTAAAGCCACAAAGTTGGAGGATCTTTCTCTCAAGCTCTCGGGAGAATCTTCTTCAAGCTTCTGAAGGTAAGGATTTCATTAAGTGGATGGATAATCATAACATTGTTTATGGGTTTTTGAAACAGAGGATAGTGTTAAAGTTTCATCCTTTTTTTAACTGGCTCCTTGTTTAATTTTAAGGAAAACTAGCTTGTGGAAAAGTTTGGGAAATTATAGATTCTGCTAAAAACTACTGGTAAGTGATGTTCCATATGTTTGGCCTTTGGCCTGCATCACAAAGACGTTAGGATTATCTTGACGTTTATAATTATTAGGTGGTGATTATATGATGCTCAAGAATATGTTTTGTGTATGCTTACTGTCTGCGTTAGAAATATTGATAGATGATATGATTTCTGTTAACTATTTACTGCTCATTGTTTACATTGGAAGTATTGAGGATACGTCTAATGATACAATTCTATTTTATGTGATGTATCATATTTTTCAAGAAAATAACGAAAACAGTTTTCATGCATATGTGTTCATGTAAGAAATAATGAAACAAAAAAAAAAAAAGAATACATAGAGGCTTTGGCGATTCGGCACCAATGATTAGAGATTTTGGTGAGTTTATCCCTCCATGATTAGAGGCTTTGGTGGGTTCATTCCCCAACGATAGAGGGTTTGGTAGACTAGTTCCTCAACGATGAAGCCTTGGTGTGTGCATCCCAATGATAATGAAAGAATGAAAGGAAATAAAGAAAAATTGAAAATGAAAATACATGTTTCTTATGCTTATGAGTTATTTACGTTTATGCATCTCTTATTGAACGTTAGACTCATAGTTGAATCTTTGTAATATAGGTGATGATGAATTTACTAAGGAACCCAAAGATGTGAATTATTGTGGAATGCAGTTGATGGAGAATTCTCATGGGCAAAGCTAAAGCGTTGTTGAAGTGAGTTGACCTGTGAGTGAAGTTGACCTGTGAGTGAAGACTTGAGGAAAATAAATTGAAAAAGAAAATCTTTTTATTTTAGTTATGTTTCTTTTTATATTGGGATTTCAGTTAAAATAGTTTAAGAATATTTATGTTGGGTTTTATCATGTTGAACTATAATTGAGATTTATTTTATAGACTTCCATTGTTAATTGTTTCAAAGGTATGATTTTTAATGAATTTTTAAAAAAATGACATGAAAAAAGGATTTTAGTTTACGGGGCATTACACATCAACTGTGTCATGAAAATCCTATCTTCGTTGAATTTCACTCAAATTGTTTTTTTTTTTTTTTTTTTTATCAAGAATCGAAACTCCCAGCAGATTCTTCTATAAGGATATCTAACTGATGGAATCTACAAAACACCTTTTGTTCCACAAGCTCTCTCCCGACTTCCCAGTCTCCAGCCCTTATGTCTTCTTCAAATAATTCATTGTCTATTTTATGGCATCTTCGTTTAGGACATCTAAGTTCTTCTGTCTTATCTAGCGCTTTAAATTCTCTTAAAGTCTCTGTTTCTAAGTCTAGCATGACTAAACTATGTACTGCTTGTCAAATGAGTAAAAGTCATCATTTATCTTTTCCTATTTCATCGTCTCATGCAACTGCTCCTTTTGAACTTGTGTACTGTTATCTTTGGACCCCTTCACTAGTTCCTTCTATTATCGGTGTTAAATACTTTCTTCTATTTGTTGATGATTGCACCCGATTAACTTGGATTTATTGTTTAAAATTGAAAAATTTCTTAGCATTCCATACAATTATTGCAAATCAACTAACCCATCAAAACTCTTCAATCTGATTGGGGTGCATAATATCAATCTCTTTCTATCATTTTTTCAATCTCTCAGAATCCATCATCGTGTCTCGTGTTCATATACTCCAAATCAAAATGGGCAGATTGAACAGAAAAACTGCTATGTTGTTGAAACTGGTCTAGCTTTGCTTTTTCATTTCCTTGTTTCTCAACTTTTTGGCCACATGCTTGAAACAGCCACAAACCTTAATCAATTACATACCAACACCAATTTTAAATTTCAAATATCCTTTTGAGTATTTATATGGTGACTTGCCTCCATATTAATCACTTCGTGTTTTTGGGTGTTTTTGCTTTCCATGTCTTCGACCATATAATCAAAATAAACTTCAACCCCATTCTTTACCGTGCATTTTCTTGGGTTATAGTGTCAATCATAAGGTTTACCTTTGCTTAAATCCTACTTCAAATCATGTTTATATTATTCGCCATGTCATTTTTTATGAACATTCCTTTCCTTTCATCAACTCCTCTAAGTCTTTCGCTCACACTACTCCCATCTACATCCCTGTTCATTCTTTACCTTTTCCTCCCTATGTCCACCTCCTAATGTATTACCAGTACTCGAGCCCTTCTATGCCCTTCCAACTAGTTCCACCTCTCCTTCCCCTTCGATTCCTTTATTGCCTTCTCATTTGTCTTCTACTTTCCCTCTTCTTGCTAGTATTTCCAATAATAGTAATAGAGAGCTTATCTCCTTAGCTTTGTCCCTTGGATGGATTATTAAGCAACTAGATATTAATAATGCTTTTTTGCATGGTGATCTCACATAAACTGTTTTTATATAGTAGCCTCCAGGATTTGTGAGCTCTTCTCAACCATCTGACGTCTGCCTATTAAAGAAAGCACTATAGGATTTGAAGCAATCACCTAAAGCTTGGTACAAAAAATTGTACAATGTTCTCTTAGCTTGGGGGGTTTTTGGCATCCAAGTCTAATACCTCCTCATTTATCTTTTTACAATAGTCATCCATTATCCTCATATTAGTGTGTGTCGACAAAATTATTATTATTGGGAACTCTTCATTGCTGCTTGACAAACTACTAAGCTACTTGCATTCAAAGTTTGTTGTTCACAATCTTGGGATTTTAAATTTTTTTCTTGGCATTTCAGTCACTAGAACTTCCACGAATATGCTCCTCTGTTAATCCTAGTATATCTCTGACTTGCTTCATTAGGTTAATATGGCTTCTTGTAAACCGTTTCCCATGCCAATGGTATAGGGTTCAATTTTGTAAAAAAATTCAGGTACTCCTTTATCATATGGTTCTGTTTGTCGTCGTATAGTCGGTAGTCTTCAATACTATTTTCTTACTACTCCTAACATAGCCTTGGCGGTTAACAAAATATGTCAATTTATGCATGCTCCCCCACTGATATACATTGGCAAGCTGTTAAGTGGATTCTCCATTATCTTATAGGCACTACTTTCTTAGGCCTCTCCTTTTCTCTTATGTTTTAATCTACAATGTTTTTACTAATGTGGATTGGGCTTCATGCCCAGATGATCACAAGAACACTAGTGGTTTTTACATATTCTTGGGCTGTAATCTTATATCTTGGTCGTTGATTTGATAACAAGTTGTTTCACGTTCAAGTATTGGGTTTGAATATCGTAGTATTATTAATGGTGTAGCATGTAACTTCCCGTGTTCCTTTTACCGTATAAAAATTTTCACTTCTAAAACCGTGTGAGGGAAAATCCGAGTAAACCAACAGCAGAAGTCTTTATTTAATAAAACCACATCAAATCACCACTTTAAGGAAAAACCATTTAAAATAAACCAACATTAATACTTAACAGCTACTTAAATATTTGAAATACTTAACATATTATAAACATCATGAGCCATAACCCACCAATGTCAATATCGCCAATAACACAAATGCTCCAACAAGGTAACAACCCATCAATTGCGTCCTCAATAAGCTCTATCCAACCATAGGCTCCTTACCTACATCACAAGATTTAACTATAAGCTTAAAGCTCAGTAAGGAATATAAATATAAAAATGCTCTTTTAAAACACATGTAGTTTTCATTTTATTATCCATTACCTTAACCTTTACTTTTACCGATGTTGGAGATGCCAACTTGACAAGGTAAAACTCACATCTCACAACATCATTTACATTTATTCACGTGTATTTTATTTTCATTTAGTTTCAATTATTCATTCAAGTTTTAGAGATGTCACCTTGTCTAAAACCCACATCTCTAAACACCTATTTACGTTTATTCAATTTGTTTCGCTACATTTTCAAAACAATCCAAAAAAACCATTTTCGCTCATTTTAGGAAAACAATGATGCATGAATGCACACATACAATTCTATCTAACATGTCTATCTAGATATCCTCAAAGCATGATCAATTCTAATCTTAAAGAACCTAAGTCTAGTAAATCACAGCAATCAACAATACATCCTCGAATTAACATGATAACAACCTATTTGATCTAGTAAATGCAAGCAGCATACAAACACATGCAATATCACTTACCTGGAGTTCTTAGCTTTAGAGAGTTTAGCACCTAAAGTTTCTTCTTCCTCAATACCTATTCATCAATAAACAAAAGTTTATCAAACCCATTGATACTCAATAAGTACTTCATACATGCCTAGGATGCAACAACTAAAACTTCCTCCATTTTCTAAATCACCAAATTATCCAAGTGTGAACACTTCACAATATTCAGGAAGCAACAGAGTATAACCTCAACATCAATTATAATAGGACTAAAACCAACAGAGTATAACCTTAATCAACTTACAATGCAATAACCAAATTCCATACTTTATCAACTTACAACAATACCCATATTTAAGCAACAGTGGTTTTATAAATCATCGATACCAATCACTGAGAGTATATAACCAAAACACTCATCAACCAAATCCAACTTAATAGCCAAGCATAGAATTTTCCACGAATTAAGACAGAAATCAAACCAACACAACATTCTTTTCTTTCATCAAAGCAGTGACTAAGCATGACCATTACTGTATATCCATTATTAGACAAAGAACCCATAGAAGAATTAATTTACCAGAAGCACCAGAGAACTTGAAACCAAAAGAGAAATCCTTCCTCCACAATTCCTCACGACTTTCCTCCTCCCTTTCTCTCTAAATTCTAAGTAGCACTCTCTGTCTCTCTCTATTTGCTACCCTCTTTCTCTCTCAAAATCACAACAGCATCCTCACAATTTCTCTCGGCCACATTCTAAAACTTCTCGCAACTTACACTCATCCTCTATTTATAGACCTCATCCCATAACCCTTTAATGTCCAATAGAAGGTGGAAGGCCAAAGGAGAGATGCTTCAAGCATCCATGAAGCACCAAGTGTCGAGCCTTTCCATTTCCAGGCAATGGTTAATGATTTCCAGGCGACTTTCCATTTCGCCGGTCGATCAATCCCTTCCCATGATCAACCGCTAAACCTCCAAAATTAACATTTTCCGTTCAATGTTGGTCGATCGCCTTCTTTACATGATCAACCAGAACTTCATCTTCACCAATTATCGATCGATCAAGGGATCGACCACTAATCAATATTTTTCAAAACTGCATGGTCCCGATCGCCAAAAGTCCAGAAGCATTTCTTTGTAAAATTCGTGAACACTGATCGATCAACCCTCTTCAGGTGATCGACCGCTTTGATTTTCCTTTGCCACTACCATTTTCACAGTCGATCACAACTATGCTAGCCTACTAATGTTTTGCTTCAATAATATTCCACTTCTTCAGTGATCGACCACCTCAATTAAAGATCGACCATCGTTGTAACATCCCCTTTCCATTTGACTTTCTAATAAATTTTCTTTTTAATACTTTATTTAAAAATGCTTGAGGAAAAATATAAGAGTACATAAGTGCGGAAAACATGAAATCGTTTTTCTAAAATAAAAATAACATATCTTAAAACCAAATTATCTCAAAACCTTAAACATAAATTAGACTCTTTTATTCCATCTGTGAGCCATAACCCCTAGGTCATCACATGCTGGGTAACACAAGTCCTCGTCGCATCATACTTCCTCCACGTACACATCCTTGGAATCATTCTCGTTACCTACATCACATGAGAGATAATGAGCCTAAAGCCTAGTAAGAGATATAAATGAAATGCATAATGCTTATGCTGACTCTATTGGTTTTTAGGTTCCCTCGCACGGAGGAATGACTGATGTTCATAACAACGGTAACGTGCGTAACCTATGTATCATGAAAAACAATTTCAACATGAACATAAAACAGATCGTTGTTATAATATATTAATAATAATATATATTTAAAAAATCTCTATTTAGATATAATCTAAAAGATAAATAATGTTACCTTTGTAGCTTACTCACTCGGGTACAAAATCAACTTTCTATCTTCTCCGCCAATCCTCCTCGCCTCGAATAAGCACGTGTGGGCGTGATGAAAGAAACAAGATCATACTCAATTTATGATAGATCGTATTCTTAACATATGAGACAATCTATTTGGATTTAGAAAACACTTCTCTAAAGCCAACACGGAAGACACAGATTTTGCTCTCAAAATGGATTCCTTAATCTCAAAGATTTCAACCTCAACTACAACTTTTTCACCAACCTTCATCTAATGAGGTTGGACCTCTATGTATAGTGGTATTGCTCCATAATGGCCATTATGACATTTAGAGAAAAACACTACAAATTCCTCATTACATTTATAAAAATGTTATGGAAATCAAAAGTCGTGTCACCATAACTCAACACTTGGCACATTTAAGTTATAACACATTTATAACAAAAATGTTATGGAAACAAAAAGTCATGATATTAAATCAAATTTGACATTAATTCAAATTTGACAAAATCCATTTTAAAAACTATTTTTAAAAGTTACTTTATATTTGTTAATTAATTGAATAATCAATAATTCAATTATTTGATTTAACAAATATATTAACTTTGACAACTTTTGTCATTTTGTCTTAACTAATTGAATAATCTTCATCTAATGAAAAAATAATAATAAACTTATTATTGAGTGTATTAAATAATTAATTCATAATTAATTATTTAATCTTCTTCGTTCATTTTTCTATTATTCAAATAATGATAGAAGGTGACGAAGGGACCCATGAACCTATAGTTTTAAGTTTCAATAGTATTTCGTTAATTAATATAAACTCTTTATATTAATTAACATAATTATTAACTCTAAAGTAATTCCACTAAATACTTAGAGTTGCACTCTCAAAACTATAGAGTATATTTACTTAAAGTAATGTCCATTAATATAGTCATCACATATGTATTAACTCTCCATTTAGATTCACAATAGAGCTAGGTTTATAATCTGTTAACCTCTCATATTGCGTCTTTATCCTTGACTACCATTAGTTGTTAATTGAATAATTAGTTCATAACAATTATGAATTTGTGCGCTAATTATTCGATCATTGAACTAATAAACAAAGGAATCTATATAAATGAATTTCATTGTATCGATATTAACATTCTCAGCTATTCATTTTAATTTACTCTCAATATACAAGGTATACGAATCGTAACTCATATAAAACTTTACCGAGTAAATCAAAGAATAAATCAAAACAAAAGAGTAGTTTATTAAATACAATGAATTTAGATCATACATATATGACCATCATTATGATAAAATTAATTGTTCTATATTTAACGGAAATTATCAGAACAATATAATTTTATTTGGTCCAGTCCTATATAATCATATTATATAAAACATATTTATCTTATGTCACTACATATTTAGTCAGGATATGACTATACATTCTTAATGAGATAAACTATATTTATGACTATGAACTATTTAAAGATTCCATACTTCAAATATAAATCATGGACATATTCTAGTTATTACTCTTTATATTTTATCCCACATATATACAATATATATGTTAATATAAAGTTAGCATAAATAACCAAGAAATTTTCTATGAATTTTATAAAACATAATCTAAAATGTTAACATAATATCAATCAATATAAATTTATTTATATATTATAAAATTGTTCTATCACTTTTCTTATTGGGCATATTACTCCCAACACACTCTATGCACATGTCTGTCATGTCAAGAAGAGAACCTATCTTTTCTGCTTTTTCTTAACATTTCACTTTTAGTTAGAACGTTGGGGATATTTCCCATAGAGAGATAGATACATCATCGGGATCTAGCTCGGGCAGAATAGGTCACTGAATCCCTACGTGGGAAGAGATACATCATCTTGTAGTTCTCCTAAGCATCACTATCACTATACTTCCCAACCTCCAACATCTATTTACATATTTTACATTCATTATTATCACGTGCAATGCATGATATGCAACCCTAACTAACGTGCCTATATGATGTCACTCAGTAGTTCATATAATACTGGAAAGCAAAACAATTCAATCAACAACCATTGAAGCAAACAACCGTAAATCAATTCTATATGCATGTAGAAATTAACATATCAATAAGGCAGTAAACCTATATGTTCACCCATCTACATGTTCCTCTTTATTTCTAACAACTTTATCAACATAATATCGAGCTTCTAAACATGTTACAAAAATAACGTTCTAACAAGATATTTATGACACACAATCATGTTGAAAACTAGCATCCTATCATGGCATCATTCTAGTACTTTAATATTCATAGGTTACCAAATCAAGATACATCAACAAGGGATAATCACCAGCTAGGTACTATTTTAATTCACAAAGCAATATCAACATGAATGTTCTCAAATAGAAATTGATAATTAAATCTACAGAATGTTCTCAAATAGAAATTGATAATTAAATTGATATATATGTTATGTTATCCCAAATAGAAATTGATAATTAAATCTACAGAATAATCATGCTTTATCAAACTCAACAAGATATTAAAATTTTATAGAACATCATTATCAACAAGTCTTCTTCGACAATTTACAATGGCATGGAATGGACACAATATCATATTTTCAATAAGCTTTCTATCCAACAATAACAGACATAACATTCCTCCCCTGTTTATCATCGAACATAAAAGGCAGATATAATCTATAAACACTAACAAGAATTAGATAGGCACTATAATTCATTAACATGGAAGCAAACAATGGTTTTTCACCATTGAAGCAGAGAACACAAACTATAATGAATAAGACACAACTTAAACTTGTGATGTAGGCCCTTTCGGGCAAAGAGCATACAAATCTCCTACCTTTCACCTTGTTAGACCCTCTTTTGATAAAACCTTCTCCATCGAACTCTTTCACTGTAAACAACAACTTCCTCCAAACCAAAGCAAAAGGAAAAACCCAGACAAGAAGGCTGAAGATGTTTTTTGGCTCTATCCTTTAGCTAATACCTTCATATTTATAGACTTGAAACCCTATAGGGCGACGAGGAAGTGTGATCCACATTCCACGCAATTCAAAATCTTTCAAAATTTTAGTTTCCATATTTTTCATAACTGAAGATTGCGCTCTAGTCAATAAAGTGGTTGACCATTTTGTCGACCAATTCTTCATTAATCGCAGTTGTAACATGTAGTGATCGACAAATTGGTCGAATATGCGAACGAATAGATCGACTGACATATATTAGAGATTGCATCCTAGTTTTTTGGTCGATGGAGCAGTCGAGCAACGAGAGTTTGGTCGAACAACATATATCACATATTGCATCCTAGTTTTTCAGTCGATAAAGAGGTTGAGTAGAAAGGATTTGGTCAACCTAAATACATTACAGATTGCATCCTAGTTTTTGGTTGATTGAGCAATCGAGTAGCGAGGATCTGGTCAAACGAAAACGTCACTGTAATATATATGCCTCAGCCATTGTCGATAGTGATTGACTCCTCCACCCATGGAACCCTTATTTTTCATTAATTTATTTATTGCCTTATATATATATATAGCCAAATTATACCTCATACGAAGAAACTAACATAATTTCGCTATTCATTCAATTATTAGAGAAAACAATAATCTCAATAATATAAATAATTTGGGAATACAATTTCAAAAGGCTCAAGCATTGAATTTCACATAAACAAGGGTTTTCATGTAGACATATTTTCTGAATATTATATCCTGCCCTCAATTAAAATTTTTTCCTCAAAATTTCAGCTAATGAATAATTTAGGATACTTTGCCTCAATATCTTCCTTCCGTTCCCAAGTAGTCTCTTCTGTTGAATGATTCTGCCATAATACTTTAACCAATGGGATCCGTTTGTGTCGTAATTCCTTAATCCTTGAATCTAGAATCTGAATCGGCTTTTCTTCATAACTTAAGTTTGGTTGAACATTAATATTTTCCTGAGGTTCCAATTGGACTGAATTCCCAAGACACTTATTTAAACTTTAATTTTGAACCCATGTCCTTGTTTAAACTCTTCCATAACACGGAGGTGAATTGCGGATCCTAATCCGATACAATTGAGATTGGTAGACCATGCAAATGCACAATCTCCTTAACATACAATCCGACAAACTGGTTCATCTTGTAAGTCATCGCCACATGCAAGAAATGGACAACCTTTGTTAATCTGTTGATAATCACCCAAATTACGTCGTGTCCTTTTATTGTCCTAGGCAATCTCATGACGAAATCCATAGTAATGTGTTCCCATTTCCATTCAGGTATAGGCATCGGTTGTAGCATTCCTCCTGGTCTTTGATGTTCTGCCTTCACTTATTGACATACTTAACACAATGCCACATACTGAGCGATATCAAATTTCATCACCATCTAATAATAATATAATTTGAGGTTCTTATACATTTTTTTGAATCTAAGGTGAATAGAAAAACTTGAAGAATGAGCTTCTCTAAGGATTGTCAAACACAATTCTGTCTTGTCCGGTACATACCATCTGTCTTTAAATTTTACAATTTTGTCACTGGACATGGAATAGTACTGATATTCTGCTAGCGTTGGGTTTAACTTATAATCTTCGCATCACTTATCTTCTTGTTGAGCCTTTTTAATTCTCTCTAGTATCATAGGCATCAGCATTAGTGTTGATAAAATGACAGTTAGTTGCATAAGAATCATTTGTACATCCAGTTCTTGAACATCTTTCTGAAGTCCTGCGGGCATTTCCTCACACATCATACTCATAACTGCAACTTTTCTACTCAAAGCATATGCTACTACGTTTGCCTTCCTAGGGTGATATTTAATTTCACAGTCGTAGTTCTTCACAAATTCTAACCACTGCCGTTGTCTCATATTCAACTCTTTCTGAGTAAAGATGTACTTCAAACTTTTGTGGTCCGTAAAGATTTCATACCATTGCCTGTACAAATAGTGTCTCCAAATCTTAAGTGCAAAAACTACCGTGGCAAGTTCTAGATCACGGGTGGAATAATTCGTCTCATACGGCTACAACTGTCTTGAAGTATAAGCGATTACTTTCCAGTTTTGCATAAGCACACCACCCAATCCGCATTTGGAGGCATCACAAAAGATACAATAATTGCCTTCTTCTACCAGCACGGTAAAAACAAGGGTTGTAGTCAATCGGTGTTTCAACTCTTTAAAACATTTCTCGCATTCATTTGTCCACCAAAACTGTGTATTCTTCTTTGTTAAACTGGTCAGAGGCAGTGCAATTTTGGAAAATCTGCTTATAAAGCATCGGTAATAACCCGCCAGCATAAGAAAACTTCTTACTTTGCCTACATTCTTTGGTTGCGACCAATCAATTACTACTTAGATCTTTGATAGGTCTACTTCAATACCTTCCTTAGAAATTACATAGACAAGAAAACTTACTTTATCTAGCCAGAACTCACACTTGGAGAACTTTACATACAACTTGTGCTTCGTCAATATAGAGAGAGAAATTCTCAAATGTTCCTGGTGTTCTTCTTCCTAGCACAAATAGATTATAATATTATCGATGAAGACGATGATGAAGTTATCTATATACTCCTTAAAAATTTGGTTCATCAGGTTCATGAATGCCGCTGGAGCGTTGGTCAACCCAAACGACATTATCAGAAACTCATAGTGTCTGTACTGCATTCTGAATGCCGTCTTGGGAATATCTTCTGGTTTAACCTTCAGTTGATAGTATCCTAACTGGAGATCAATCTTTAAAAAGATACACGCACCCTACAACTAATCAAATAAATCATCAATTCTGGGCAAATGATATATGTTATTGACTGTCACTTTTTTTAGTTCGCAATAATCAATACACATCCTCATCGTTCCATCTTCCTTTTTTCACAAATAGGATCAGAACACCTCAAGGTGAAAAGCTAGGATGAGTAAATCCATTGCTAATTAACTCTTCAAGCTGGATTTTCAATTCTCTTAATTCTGTCGGCGCCATCTAATACAGGTTTTTGGAAATAGGCTCAGTACCATGATGTAGATCAATTACGAACTCTATTTCTCTATTAGACGACAACCTAGGAAGATCGTCAAGAAAAACCCCTGTAAAATCTTGAACGATGGGAATTTCTTCCAGCTTTGTCTTTGACATCACAATTGTGTTCATCCCATTAATAAGGAATCCTTGGCATCCATTTCTCATTAACTGATTCACCTTAAGTGCAAAAATTACTGCCAGTCTGCCTTTTTCCTTGACTCCACGAAATGTGTGTTGCTCACCATCAGGGGAAAGAAAATATACTTCTATTTTTTTACAATTTATTATTGCCTGGTGTTGTGATAGCCAATTGATTCTCAGAATAATGTCGTACCCCTTCATATCCATGACAATCAGATTGGCATGAATTATGTAGTCATTTATTCTAACTGCATATGCCTTAAGAATTCCAGTGGCAATTAAATATTCTCTAGAGGGCAAGAGTACTCTATATTCACTCCTTTCAAATTCGGGGAAACAATTTACTTTTGTCCTAAACTCTTTTGCAATGAAGGAGTGAGTAACTCCATAATCAAACAAGCGTAAATTGCACCTAACATAATTCAGATTGCAATAGCATTACGACCTACTCACATATTTCAAAGGGCTTAAGTAATTATTTCAATAATAAGGCGTACTTGACATCACAGTAGGCTAATCTTCCTCTGCTTCTTTGCCATATTAGGCTTCATTACCATATAGAGAAAAACCCTCAGTGCCACCCATTCTTGTCCTCCACTCATAGTCAGGCAGAATTTAGCAATATGTCTCGGCTTTCCACACTTGAAGCATTGTCTAGTTCATGCCTTGCACTCTCCATAATGGTTCCTCTTGCATGTTGGGCATGAGTTGGACTAATATGTTCAAGCATTAGGTGGAGCAGTAACTGTTCTAGTCATAGGGCGTTTGTCCCTCCTTTGTAGTGCTTCATTATCTGACTATCTTTTTATTCCTTGATTTGCCGGTGGAACTGCTCGTTGCTATTGGTTCTGATTATTCTTCCATAGTCTTTGATTTATTTGTTGTTGTTTACCCACCACCATTTCAGCATCCTTGACCTTTCAATGCCTTAGAAACAATATTTGTATAAGGGACGTTCTGTGTGCCTTAGATTTTGACTCCTCGTAAAATTTTCACCTTCAGTCCCTAAATGAACTGATGGACTTTATGCTCATTGTTTGCCACAAGGTGTGAGGCAAATCGAGATAGCGCTTCAAATTTCCTGATATACTTAGATACGGTTCCAATATGGTGCAACTTCATGAATTCCACTAATTTATGTGATCGGCTTGTCTGGTTAAATGCTTTTCATAGAAGAGCTCCTTAAATTGGTCCTATGTCAGAGCTCGAATATCTTGAGCTGCCTTAACAGTGTCCTACCAGAACCTCACACCTTGAATCAGCAGGTACGCAGCACATGAAACTTTCTCAGTCTCTCTAATACTCCCATATTCGAACATATCCTTCATAGATCGAATCCATTCTTCAGCTCTCATGGCGTCAACAATATTTCTATCGTAACTTGGAAGTTTAAGTCTCCTTAACTTTACCCAATCAACTTCCTCGGGAACCACCACTTGGCATTGATTTCCATTCCCAGTCTCCCTTTCCATAATACATTCCATAAGCTGGAATTGGTGATCCATTATAGCAATCAAGCGACCAAAAATTTCATCCCTATCATTCTGTTGCTTTTGGCCCATAGTATTTCCTCGACCAGCAGCTTCATCCCTCACATTATCGGCTTGCACGTTTCTTCCATTTTCTCTCACCAACCTATCTTTCTACAATAATTCCATATTATTTAGCATTAACTACTACAAAACCTTAGACTAATTATTCTACAAGAATTGTATATTAGGAAGCGTTAAACTTATTATTCTTGTAGGAAATTTCATATCATAAAATATTAAATTAACAAGGCAGTTGAGTTATCACTAACATTTAAACTGTCAAAACAATTTGACAAGGTACTTACAGTTGAGGGAGTATGCTGCAATGAGTCTTGTGTTACCAGGAGTTTACAAAATTGTGTTAGACCTGATTATGCTCTGATACCATAACTGTAACATCCTCTTTCCGTTTGACTTTCCAATAAAATTTTTTCTTTAAAAACTTTATTTAAAAATGCTTAAAGAAAAATATCAAAGTACATAAGTGCAGAAAACATGAAATCGTTTTTTTAAAATAAAAATAACATATTTTAAAACCAAATTATCTCAAAACCTTAAATATAAATTAAACTCTTTTATTCCATTTGTGAGCCATAACCCCTAGGTCATCACGCGTAGGGTAACACAAGTTCTCGTTGCATCATACTTCCTCCACGTACACATCCTTTGAATCATTCTCGTTACCTACATCACAGGAGAGATAATGAGCCTAATGCTTAGTAAGAGATATAAATGAAATGCATAATGCTTATGCTGACTCTATGCACATGTTTGTCACGTCAAAAGAAAACCTGTCCCTTCTGCTTTTTCTTAACATTTCAATTTTAGTCAAAACGTTGGAGATATTTCCCACAGAGAGATAGATACATCCTCGGGATCTAGCTTGGGTAGAATAAGTCACTCAATCCCCACGTGGGAAAAGATATATCATCTCGCAGTTCTCCCAAGCATCACCGTCACTATACTCCCCAACCTCCAACGTCTATTTACATATTTTACATTCATTATTATCACGTGCAATGCATGTATGCAACCCTAACTGACATGCCTATATGATGTCACTCAGCAGTTCATATAATACTGGAAAGCAAAACAATTCAATCAACATCCATTGAAGCAAACAGTTGTAAATCAATTCTATATGCATGCAGAAATTAACATATCAATAAGGCAATAAACCTATATATTCACCCATCTACATGTTCCTCTTTATTTCTAACAACTTTATCAACATAATATCGAGCTTCTAAACATGTTACAAAAATAACGTTCTAACAGGATATTTATGACACAACATGTTGAAAACTAGCATCCTATCATGGCATCATTCTAGCACTTTAATATTCATAAGTTACCAAATCAAGATACATCAACATGGGATAATCACCAACAGGGTACTATTTTAATTCACAAAGCAATATCAACATGAATGCTCTCAATCAATCCTTTATTATATGTTATGTTATCCTAAACAGAAATTGATAATTAAATCTATAGAATAATCATGCTTTATCGAACTCAACATGATATTCAAATTTTCCAGAACATCATTATCAATAAGTCTTCTTTGAAAATTTACAGTGGCATGGAATGGACATAATATCATATTTTCAAAAGGCTTTCTATCCAACAATAACAAGAATAGGCATAACATTCCTCCCCTGTTTATCACCGAACATAAAAGGCAAATATACTCTATAAACACTAACAAGAATTAGACATGCACTATAATTCCTTAACATGTAAGCAAACAATGGTTTTTCATCATCGAAGCAGAGACCACAATCCACAATAAATAACACACAACTTAAACTTGTGATGTAGGCCATTTTGGGCAAAGCGTACACAAATCTCCTACCTTTCATCTTGTTAGACCCTCTTTTGATAAAACCTTTTTCACCAAACTCTTTCACTTTCAATAGTAGCTTCCTCCAAACCAACGCAGAAGGAAAAACTTAGACGAGAAGGCTAAAGATGTTTTTGGCTCTATCTTTCAACCAATACCTTCATATTTATAGACTTGAAACCCTAGAGGGCGGCAAGGAAGTGTGATCCACATTCCACGCGATTCAAAATCTTTCAAAATTTTAATTTTCATATTTTTTGTAATTGAAGATTGTTCGCTGGTCGATAAAGCGGTCAACCATTTTGTCGACTGATTCTTCATTAAATGCAGCTGTAACATGTAGCAGTCAACAAATCGATCAAATGTTTGGATGAATAGATTGATCGAAATATATTATAGATTGCGTCCTAGTTTTTCATTCAATAGAGTGGTCGAGCAGCGAGGATTTTGTCGACTGACATATATCACTGATTGCATCCTAGTTTTTCAATTGATGAAGTGGTCGAGTAGTGAGGATTTGGTCAACCAAAATATATTACAGATCGCATCCTAGTTTTTGATTGATGGAGTGGTCAAGTAGCGAAGATTTGGTCAACCGAAAATGTCAATGTAATATATTTGCCTCATCCATTTTCGACAGTGATTGACTCCTCCACCCATGACACCCTTATTCTTCATTAATTTATATATATATACCTCATACAAAGAAACAAACTGAATTTCGCTATTTGTCCAATTATTAGAGAAAACAATAATCTCAATAATATAAATAATTTGGGACTACAATTTCAAAATGCTCAAGCATTGAATTTCACATAAATAAGGGTTTTCATGTAGACATATTACATCAATCCTTCCAAAGATTCTAATTGTGGTCAATTACACTAATATGGGTTGATCATTTCTTCAAGTAATCAACCATACCCTTCAATAACATCCAATAAATATTTATCATCCCATCAACAAACACCAATTCTTCATATAATTAACATTTCCCTAACTTAAACATACCCTTAAACATCAAAAATCCTATATCGTCAATCTTACCATATCCAAATATATTTCCTTTGACCAATACCTTAATCATCCAATTGAATTCATAATATCACAAAAATTCTCAATAATTACCACTTAGTCCTTGCGCTTAGTATTACGAAAATCCAAGATATTACATAGCAGAAGTTTTTTGGATTCAATTCAACGAGATTGGTGTTCATTCAATGGAAGTACCTACTTTCTATGATAATTTAAGTGCTACTTATCTTGCTTCCAATTTGGTATTGAATTTTAAATCAAAGCATGTAGAGATTGAATATCATTTTGTTCAAGAGAAAGACCTTAACAAGTCTTTACTTGTCAAGTTTACTCCATTAGAAAAGTAAATCATAGATGCTCTCACGAAACCACTACCACCTTTACATTTCAAGATTTTTATCCTTTGGCCTTGATCTTGAGGAGGGATGTTAGCATACAACACATTATAAGTTTGTTAATTATACTCCATGATAATGTATGGATGTAAATGTTAGAATTAGACAATTTCTCTTGTAGGTATATGTATGTCAACAGTCCCATTTTGTACATAGAAGATTTTATTCTAAAATATAGAATATAGATTACAACTCCCTCTTTGCTCTCTCTCTCTCTGTCTCTAACTCTCTACTGTTCTTTTACATTTCTCTACTTTAAGATCTAGCATATTCTTATATAAGTCATCAAAATGTTTCCTCATCTTGTTTGAGCCCTCCATGGTTTGGGTATATAACTTCTTTTTTATATATAATTTGTTTACTAATGATCGCTTCATTTAGAGTACTTCCAATTTGGGTCATACTGTTAGCATAGATTGTTCTCAGGTGACTACATATAGAGTGCCTCCAATTTTGTCCAAAATGTTAGTGTAGATTGTGAGATTCTACCAAGAGGACTTTGTAGGTCCTGGCCGGGCTCACCTCCCCAAAGGAGGTCTAAAGTTAGTACCATGTGACTTTGATCACTGTATTGGCTGACAATTTATATTTTTTCTAAAAACATTTGCGTCAAATGCCCTTTGGACAAAGCCACCCATTGGACAAAGCTATCAAGTCTAGGTCAGACTTGACCTTGACATAGCTCAGTAAAAACATACATTTTCAGGCTGGTCAAGCGCTCGTCCAATTGCCCAGTTCACTAAGAAGGAGAAGAGAAAGAGACTGAACAGTTCACTAGACAATAAGAGAGAATTGAGGGAAGCAAATGACGAGGATGTTCCTAAGGGAAGGAAAGGGAATTTTATGGAAGATTCAAGGGTTATTTCATCATATATGAATATTAAGAAAGAAAAGATGACAATAAGCATTAAATTTTGAAAAGTGTTGGAGCTAATTGTAAAATAGTGAGTAGCATGAATAGTTTGGAACAATGTTGGGAGTCCAACTTGATGTGCCATCAAAGCCTACATCTCTCTTTCAAGTTGGGAGATTTACTAACCTTGATTTGAGAGTTTATTTTATAGGTGTTCATGGGGAAAAGTATACTCTCAATATTTTTTCTATCCACCAAACATCCATATGTACCGTGAAAATGTTCAAAATGAAGCATAAGTGGAAGGTCAAGTTTAAGTTTGAAAATTTATGAAAACTTTCCAAGTCTACTTACAACTTGATCTCGAGAAGTATTTTGGTTTATGTAGCATCTTGAATTCCACTTGAAGGTGAACGTGAAGATAATTTCCATGGAGTCTTGGTTGCATTCAAGATTTAGAGAATTGTTTGAGAAACTTGTTTAGTTATTTTATTTTTAATTTGTATTAGTTTTAAAATGTTGTGTTAGAGTCTTTCGGCTATAACTTGTTCTAGCAGAGTATGTGTTATGTTTGTTAGGGTATTTTGGTGAAATAGTTTATGACCTTAACCCTAATTTATGGTGATATTTATACCTCACTTAGGCATGATGTAACATAATTTTGAATCATAAAAAACTTAAAGTTAGTTGCTGCTAATTGTGCTTGCAACTCTTGCTAGAACCACATTTCTTTTTATATTGTTTGCAATCTGATTGAGAGTGTTCGGGAGTTTGAGTGTTAGTGATTCTGGCTCAAGCCTCTTTGTCCCTATTGCATCTTTCTCATCTCATTTCTTATGAGGTGAATTCTAGCAAAGTTGCACTAATTCATGATTTATCAAGTTAAAGTACTCCTTTTCATTGAAGGCAGCTGTTGAACTTGGAGGTTGTATCAAGGCAACTTTCTAGACCAACTTGTATCTTATTACACAATTTAGATCATGCAAAACTGGAGGCAATTTCCATTTATATTTATCAAGAAGTAATCCAAGTTTCTGTTTGAAGATTCGATCTTTTAGATGGTCAGTTTCTGCGTCTAAGTGAAGTCAAAGCGATCAAGTCTGTTTGACTATCGAGGCCTCGCAATTGCTGTTCACTACAGAAAATCATGTTCCTGCGCAATTTGAGTTGCAGATTTCCATCCATTTCTAAATATTTTCTCCCCTAGTTATTAAGCTTATAGCGTGCACGTGACTTCTAGTCCGTTCCGTGGAAGCTTGCTCTCGAGAACAACTTTTCATTGTAAATATCTGCATATCCTTAGAGGTGACCGCCCCAGATATCTTCTCTCAAGATCTCTTTCCGCTGTGGACATTCGCTCCAAGTTTTTGCACTTCTTTTTGGACATCTACTTTCCACTTCCATTGATATATCATTTGGTATCAGAGTCATCTTCGACTCCAGTAACCTTCCAATATGCTAAAGTCCCTAGAATGAAGAAGAAGGCTTAAAAGTTTCTATTCCATCCTTTAGAGAATCCAATTGGGAAGATGATTATATGAAGTGGGAACAAGAGGTTGATGAGATTGTTCAAAGCTTTCATTATTCAGATAAAACCAAAGTGAAGCTAGCCTCATTAGGACTCAAGGGACAGACTTTATCATGGTGGAGAAACCTTAATATAGAAATAAGACAAGATGGAGATGAAGTTATAAACACTTGGATCATGATGAAAAGAGTCATGAGAAGAAAGTATGCCGCAAAATATTTCAATTCGTTTTTTCTTTGCCACTATCAACAAATTGTGAAAAAAATGACATCTAAGTCCTTCAACAATCAATTTATTCTTAGTGAGCCAATTTTCTTCGATCCTTAGGTAGGGCAGATGATGAAATAGAGTGGAGCTTCTTCCACCTGAAGTCAACAAGCCCAAATCAATGACATTAAAGCCACATTGAAAAATATATCTCAACTACTTGATAGCATGGCAGTAAAACTAGAGTTTACCATCTCTCTTTTTGTGCATGCAAAAGGTAGAGAAAAAATGGTTGAAGAGCTCATACTGGCTAAGGAGCAATTAGAAGAGAAATAAGAAGAATGTGAAGAAAAAGATGCTTTGCCAAATCTGTAAATTTGGGGTTCATCAACTCATTTTGCACATTCTTACAAGAATGGAGAATGAGTCATGTGTTATGTCTTTAGTAATGTCAAGAAAAGAGCTGTTAGTTTTGTCGAGTTTTTGAAGAAAGATTGAAGAATAGAAAGGGCAACCAAAGCATGGAAAGAATTCAAAGGGAATTGTTAGTATGGTTGAATGAATTTTTCAAATGTTTACCCTGTTAGATAGAATCTAGTGATGGATGTTTACAAGACCATCTTGGTGAATCACAAACAATTTTTTTTTGGGATTTGAGAACTCTTTGCGACACCAAAGAAAAGATTTCAAATCACTCCAAATGTTGTACAATATCAATCGCATTAAGAGGGGTACCTTATTCAAAAACATGTTATTGCCGAAGACCTTTATAAAACTATTCTCTTTACTAATCATCCTTAATTTTTTACTCGATTTATCCATATCGAGTATTTATTGAAAATTGTACTTAAGTGTCTCATATACTTAATCCAACTTAAAAAATATATCAGTTTAGCTACAGAGCTTCAAATTTCATAAGTCAAACTTCATTTTCTTTATTAGGATGTCTACTTTAACACTTTATAATTTCATAAAATTTCATTCATGTTTTCCTACTTAACGACACCAAAATATCTAAATTGTTCATAAAAATGGTTTATAGTTTAATCCTTCTAATGCACAATTAATTAGTTTTACTTCTATTGATGTATATTTACTATTTTCATACTAATTTGATACTCTCATATTATATTTACATCATTTCTATGTATGCAAATTTTCAAACCATCATATTATGTATTTGTTTTTTGTTAACTAGAGCAATGGAAATAATCGGATAAACGATGCTAAAAAATCATGAGGAATTATGTTAAGCTTTTGAGATCCTAATGAGTCAAAAGACCCACCAAAATCTAAAGACAACCAAAAAGTCCACCTATACTATGTGATAATAAGTAAAGAGATGATTGACATAGAAAGAACGATCAAGCTCTGTAAGTAGTCACAGTTTCAAGACTCTTGTGAACTCGAGCATAGAGTGGATTTTGCTAGTAGCACTTTGCTATGAAGTTGACTATTTCATACATTCTTTTGCCTTATAGTTGTTTTGTTCATTTTGAAAAACCTAAAAGTTGATCGTGTGATTTAGGGGCAAAGCACACACATTTTGACAATACATCATTATGATGCAAATGCAGATACTGGTAGTACACGAGTAAGGACATCATCTTCAATAAGCGCAAGATGTTTTAAATAAATAATCATGAGAACATAGAAGTAATTTTTAAAAGAGTAATGTTATGTTTATCTTTTAATTTTACACTTTATATTTTATCTCCTACCGTGACACTAATTAAATAATGTAATTAATTTATTATTTTAACTATTTATAATTTATCTTAATTATTATATTAATCAGTGAGTGCTACATTAGAAAGTTAAAATTAGAGTGTAAATTTAGATAGTAAAACTAAATTTATATATCACGTTAGTAAATGGCAATTGAATTATTCCATAAAGGAACTTACGAAACAGAATAAGAGTGATACTTCCATAACTTCAAATAGAAAATTTTCTTTTGTAAATTTGTGGCGATGTTGTATTTTTTTTTTGCTAACATTTAATTCTCATTTAATCAAGATAAAATATAAGGCAAGTGTTGTGATATCTATTAAAAAAAATTATATTATTTTCTTCTTGGGAAAGAAATTATTATGGGAAGAATCTCCCTCCTCGATTGGTGAAATCGTTACAAACCGAGAAAGGAAATTCCTCCCCTATTTCTTCTCCATCACTCTCTTTCTCTTGTTAGTGCAAATTTCTGCTTCCCTTCCCTCTCTCATTTTCTCTTGGTCTCTCACATTTTCCTCTCTCGTTTTCTCTTGGTCTCTCACATTTTCCTCTCTCTCTCTCTCTCTCTCTCTCTCTCTCACACACACCCTCGGTGATATTTTTTCTTGCAAAATAGAAATTTCTCTCAACAAATTGGGCAAAGAAGTTCAAGTTGATTTGAAACTCTATGATCGAGACATTATCAACCTTGGGCAGTCAATTCTCTATAATTCGAAACTATGGCAAAAAAGATTGAAAATTTTTATACAATTTTACTCACGGTGTTGAAGGGAAAAACCAAGTTGATCTCGATACGATTTGAAGGAGGAAATGTAAGCCTCTCGTGAGTCAATTGAAGTTCTATTGGTGGTCTAAAAATCGAAGTTGGAGGTATGAAAAATCCAATTTAAAATTTCCATTTTTACTCTCTGTTGTGGCTGGACATTCTGTTTGAAATTTGGAATTTTTTCTCTATAAATGGTACTCTATTCTAACAGTGTGTTTGGTTGTTGTAAAAATTGGTTTTGGTTCAATCAATTGGTTTGGTTTATATGTTGGTTGGTTTAATTCTTTACGGTTTTATTCTAATTGTTTACAAATGTATTTCTTTGATTATGTACTTGTCATATAGGTTAGGTGATAAAGAGACAAATGAAAGAAGAGTTATCGGGAAAGAGTTCAAAGAGTGAGTTCAGGAGAGGGAGTTCGACAGTTGGAGTTCCCTGTTTATCACCTTCTTTGGTTTTAGGTTTTTCTTAGTATAGGAAGATATTTTTCCTGTGTGTCTTGGATTTCTATTGTTTTGTCTTTTGATTAGAGGTTGTAAAGAATACTGGATTGTTCTTCACATTAAAAGGGATTTCTGGTTGCTTACATGGATGTAGGACTTATTGTCCGAACCACGTTAAATCTAGTGTTATTCTTTCTTTGTCGTTTATTTTTTATCTGTAATTTATTCTACAATTAACGCGGTGAGCGTGGATTGAACTACTCTTGTGAGTCTTGAATTTTAGATTTTGGGGATTCTTTAAATGGCAATGTTTGAGGTGGATAAGTTTACTCGAGAGAATGATTTTACCTTATGGTGATTCAAGATGAAGTCGCTTCTTGTGCATCAATGGTTGGCTTAGGCTATAGATGTTGATGCCATCAGGACTCTGTTTGCCACAGATAAGGTCAGGGTTGATGAGGTGGAATCAAAGGCTCACAGTGCTATCCTTCTCAGCCTTGGTGATGAGGTTCTTCGAGAGGTAACAGAAGAGAAATTTGCTTTATCCATTTGGTTGAAATGTAAACCCTGTACATGAAGAGATCTCTAGCTAACCGTTTATATTTGAAGAAGAAACTGTATACTCTGACTATGTAGGATTCCAAGGAAATGAGGAAATATTTAGATGGTTTTAATAAGATTATGTTGGATTTAAACAACATAGGAGTTAAGATTGCTGAGGAGGATCAAACAATTATAATCTTGAGCTCTCTGCCTAAGGTTTATGCATATTTTGTAGATACTATGCTTTATGGAAAAGACACTTTGACTATGGCTGAGGTAAAGACGATCTTCAATTCAAAGGAATTGCAAAAAGAAAAGATACTAAGGAGAATTTGGAAGGAGAAGGGTTGACTGCCAGAGACCGACCCCATAAGAGAGAGGATAATCCAAATCAAAGTCTAAATAAGGGAGGAAATGTTTTTTCTGCCATAAGAAAGGTTATTATAAAAAGGACTGCTATGAGCGGAAAAGGAAGTTTGTTGAAAGGAAACTTGACAGTGGAGATGCCTCAGTTGTTACTGATGGCAATGAATCTTCCGATGTTCTTGTGGCCTCTGAATCAGAACTTGGTGAGGAATGAGTGTTGAATTCTGGATGCTTTTTCCACGACACCTAGCAAAGAATGGTTGCAAAACTTTTACATGACGATTAGTGGAAAGGTACTATTTGGAAACAATAAGTCTTGTCATATTGAGGGAGAAGGCTCAGTTAAAATTAAAATGCACGATGATTGTATTTGGACAATACAAGAGGTTAGGTATGTACACATTTGTGTCTTGGACATGTCAGTGAGAAGTGTTTACATGAAGTACAGAGGCAAAATATGTTTGGTAAGGACCAAATTTCAAAACTAAAGTTTTGTGAAAATTGTATTCTCGGGAAAAGCAATAGGATAAATTTTTCAAAGGCCTCTCACACATCACAAGGAGTGTTAGATTATATACACTCTAATGTGTGGGGTCTAGAGAAAGTTGTTTGTAAAGGAGGTGCCCATTATTTTGTGACATTCATAGATGATTATTCAAGAAAGGTCTGGGTCTATTGTATGAAGACAAAAAATTAGGTGTTTGCGATTTTCAAAACTTAGAAGAAAATAAAGGAAAATTAGACTAACCATAAGATAAAAAAGTTGAGGACAAACAATGGTATGGAATTTTGTTCTGAAAAATTTGAGACTTATTGTAAAGAAGAAGGTATTCAGAGACATCACATGGTGAGTTACACACCTCAGCAAAATGGACTTGTTAAGAGAATAAACAGAACTATTCTGGAAAAAGTATGGTGTATGATGTTGTCTGCTGGACTTCCGAGATATTTTTGGGCTGAGGTGGTTAAAACAACATGCTATCTGATAAATTTATGTCCATTTGCTATGTTAAGTTTCAAAACTCCATTTGAACTATGGCATGAGTATTCTACGGACTATACATATCTAAGGATATTTAGATGATCTGCGTATGCACACATCAAGCAAGGCAACCTCAATCCATGGGCTAAGAAGTGTATAGTCTTAGGTTATCTTGATGGAGTAAAAGGATATAGACTTTGGTCCTTAAGGAAAGATCAGTCAAATGATATAATAAGTCATGATGTGTCATTCAAGGAAAATGATTTTTCTTTAAAAAGACAAGAGGAACAACTAGTTACAAAGATTGAAAAAGTTCAAACTGAGATGGAGAATGAAACTGACCTAAATAGTGGGATGAATCAAGAAAATCAAGAGGATTTTTATGATTTTTTAGGTGATGACGCCACTATTGATTATCAGCTCACTAGGGATAAAAATAAAAGAATTATTAAGCCAACACAACAACTTGGATATGCTAACATTATTGCATATGCTTTAATGGTGGCTTCGAATTTGAAAAATTTTGAACCAATATCATTCTCTGAAGTAGTATCAAGGAAAGATAAGGATTATTGTCCATGACCTTGAATTGGAACAAATGGATATTAAAACTGTATTCCTACATGAAGATCTTAAAGAGACCATATTCATGAATCAACTTGAAGGTTTTGAATATTTAGATAATAATCAAGGTTGTTTGCTAAAGAAATCTATGTATGGATCGAACCAATCACCTAGGCAATGGAATAAGAAATTTGATACCTTTATCACATCTATTGGTTTTGATATATGCAAACATGACAACTATGTTTATGTGATAAAGAAACAGGAGGAGAAGAAGTTGTTTGTGCTTTTGTATGTCGATGACATATTGATTGCTGGAAGGAGGAAGACCGAAATTGAAAACCTGAAACTTAAGTTTGGAACAGTTTGATATGAAGGATTTAGGGGCATCAAAATGTATTCTTGGTATAGATATTGTAAGGAATGAGTGTAGGATCAATATAGACCTAAGAGAAGAAAGGGAAGGGAAGGGAAGGG
>CM039484.1:7975872-8015477 GCA_022433065.1 Begonia loranthoides | reverse complement strand
CATACAAAGCAATCAATAATGTAAGGAGTAAGGGATAGAGAGAGACAACCAATTTGTTCAGGCAGTTCGGCAAACCCGCCTACTTCCGCACTCCAAACTTCCTACTTAGAGATTCTTAATCCACTAACCTCCGTGGTTAGTGATGATTGGCTTCACAAGTGTCAATCAAACCTTTACAATGACAATTTTCAGGGTGTCATCCTTTTCTTTTGACTATTACGGGGTGTCACCCTTTTAATCACTGTTTAAGTACAATTAAATGTAAAACTAAAATTCTTATCTCTTCTAAATAAAAATTCTCAAGTTTGGAATTTGGAGAGTTAGGCTTGACACTCAATTATGGATGAGAAATCGTGTAGAATTTTGGCAGCATTTCGGTACGATTCTCTCTTGGTTGAAATACAATTTGGAATGCCTCTTTTTATAGACTCTGCTTGATCGGTCAACCACCCCTCATTTTGGTTGACCGCTATATGACAGTTGGAATATAGCCATTATGCATTCGGTCGTTCAATTTTGCTTTGGTTTGTCACACCGGTCGACCTATCCAACTTTGGTTGACAGTTTCTTCACATTTCAGAAATGGCTCGAATTTGTCCAATTTCCTGTTGACCACTTCTGCACTGGTCGACCTCTTTCCAGCAATTGAAAAAGGTCAAGCAATTTGTCTTAATTCTGGTCGACCATTTCTCATAAGCTGGTCGATCGCCTCCACTATTCTGGCTCTTCTTCAGCCTGTCTAGTCGACTACCCTTTGGTCAAAGTCAATCTATTCTCCATGTTTTGCTCTTCTCGAATCTTCTAAGTCCCAAATATAATTATATAAGCTACATGAACTTAGGCAAACATGTTAATAAACATTAATAGTCATATTAAGGGTATTTCCAATTAAGATTATGATGGACTATGAGTCCATTCCATCAATAATCAAGTTTTCAAAATTAGCATGAAGAGATTTAAGGTCAAACATAGGTGGAAGTCCAAGGACAATTATGGAATATTTGTTGAACTTTCCAAAACTGTCTTCTTTTTTACCTTTGACAAGTGTTTAACTATTTTGGCATTTAAAATAACGTCATTTCAAAAGGAGTGTTTCATGAAGATTGTACCTGACTTCTTAAGCTCTCTAGAATGGGGGATCATTGAATTTAGAGTTTGTTTGCTATGGAAAAAGCCCACGAAATAGAGAGCAAATATTAAAGAAAGTCCAAGTGTCCAAACTTGGAGACTAAGGAAATCTTTACATGGAAACCATCCAAGTGGCCAAACACCAACAAGGATTAGTTGCCAAAATACATATAAACTTGGAGAAGAAAAAAGAAAAATATTAATTAAATATTCTTTTAGTTAATTAACCTAATTTCTATTAAGTAGAAAATCAGATAACTTATTCTATGAGCCGATTAGGGTTATTGTTGCTTAATTAGTTTACTATTATTTTATAGTTTATAATTAGCTATTTAAAGCCACCTTATGTACATGTTTAGGTAGTTGAATTTGATAATAGAAAAGCTTCCACTTATTTTCGAAATTGGAGTGATTCCTATTTCAAAACTTTGGTGTGTCACAACCAAAGTTTCCCTCGTGTGTGTTATATCACAGGATTAAGGTTACTTGTAAGTTGGGTAACCTTTCTTATTGGCATCTGGATTCTTCATCCTTGGAGGGAGAGTGTGTGAAGTGGTGTCCAACTTTCCAAAGAAGCTTCTTCAACCACTTGCAACAACACTTCAACAACATATTTTACAGGTTATTTCTTTACCTCTTCCACTGGTGCATCAAATTAATAACATATTTACACGATTCAACATATATACAATAAACATCTTATTGAACACTTAAATAGTCATGATCAAAACAAATATCCTAATGTCAATTAAACTAACAATAGGGAGTTGAATACGTTATGTTTGACTCAGGATAATTATCTTAGAAGACTACTTCAAAGATTTGGATTACAAAATCTTAAAGGAGTTCATGTTCCTCTAGGTGGACATTTCAAACTGTCAAAAGTGTAGGAAGCAAGTACTGATGAATAACAAGATTTTATGAAAAGGATTCCCTATGCTAATATAGTTGGTAGTATAATGTATTCCATGGTATGCACTCGTCATGACTTGACATTTTCAGTAAGTATCATCAGTAAATATATGGAAAATCTAGGTAAGAGTCACTGGCACACTTTAAAGTGGGTAATGAGCTATATTTCTAACACTTTAAATTTATGCATTGAATATGGTAAGAATAATGCTGGTAAAGAGATTATTTCTGGATATGTTGATGCTAATTATGCTGGTTGTCTAGATACTGTTATCTACTTCTGAATATATATTTATTGTGTATTCAAGTGTTGTTAGCTGGAAATCATGCCTCAGAAAGTAGTAGCTTTATCTACTACTCAAGCTAAATTCATAACTGCTATTGAAGGTTTTAAAGAGGGTATGTGACTTAAGGGTTTGTCATCCGAGTATGGGGTTGATGGATCAAATATGACTATCTACTATGACAGTCAGAGTGTAATCCATCTTATGAGGAATCCTACAATACATGAAAGGACTAAGCACATTGATATGCAAATGTTTTTCATTAGGGAAATCATTGATGAAGGGAGTATAATAGTTAAAAAAAATTAAGTCGAAGGATAACCTTGTTGATATATTAACAAAAATATTACCTATAACCAAGTTTAAACATTTTTTAGACTTGGTTGGAATCTGGAAAAGTTAAGCTCTTGGTGGAGCTGGTGACACACCCTTTTATTTTGTTGAATGAACTAGAACCAAGGTAGATAATTGTAAAAATTGGTTATGGTTCAATCAAATGGTTTGCTTTATTTGTTGGTTGGTTTAATTCTTTATGGTTTTATTCTAATCGTTTACATCTGTATTTCTTTGATAATGTATTTGTCATACAGGTAGGTGAGAAAGAGATAGGTGAAAGAGGAGTTATCGGGATAGAGTTTAGAGAGCAAGTTTTGAAGAGGGAGTTCAACAGTTGGAGTTTTTTGTTGATCATATTCTCTGGTTTTAGGTTTTTCTTAATATAGGATGATATTTGTTCTCTATGTCTTGGATTTCTATTTTTTTGTCTTTTGATCAGAGGTTGTAAAGAATACTAGATTGTTCTTTAGATTAAAAGGGATTTTCGGTTGCGTCTGTGGATATAGGACTTATTGTCCAAACCATGTTAAATCTTGTGTTATTCTTTCTTTGCTATTTATTTTTTATATACGGTTTATTCTACAGTTGTGATGTTTGGGTTCAACTTCACCGGATTGTTGAACGAAATCTGGCGGGTGAAGGCCATCACGGATAGCGTCGATAGGAATGACGCAATCTTGGGCATTATATCTAGCGGCCAACTGGATTGTGGGTCATCCTTCGCTTTGGGACGTGGTTCAATCAGTGTTGGGCCACGGTCCACATCCAATTTGGGTCGCGGTCCAACCTGTTTTAGGCCTTATTTTGGGTATTTTGCACCCAATTAATTGTACATAATTTTTAAGTGAAAATTTGAGAATTTAATATACAAAAATTTAACCCAAAATTTGATGACTTAATCTTTGGATAAGTACCCAAAAATTACTTTAAAAATCGTGGGCTCTAAAAATTGGACTTTTTAGATAATTAGGCTTGAGCTGGAGATAAGCCCACTTCGAAGTAGAGATTTAATTTTATGTACAACATTGGATAAATTTTTCTAAAAATAATATTTTGAGACATGTTTCATAAAAAATGACATGTTCATTTTATGACTTGTCAGATTTTTTTTATATTATATGTATTTTTCACTATTTAATTATAGCGTGCACATAAAATTTAATGGATCAACATGGTTGTGTAAACCGAGTTTGATCAACCCAATTTGGGGTCCTATTTTACTTTACGCACATTTGACCATGGGAGGATGTGTTTGTTTGTTGTTAACTAAAGTAATGAGACAGTTTTATGTGCCCTGTCCTTAGGCGCAAAACTCTAAATTTGATCAGGGTCTTTATGTGGCTTTTGCGATCGCCGAGTATCGTTGTTATTGCGTGATATGCCTATGACATAGTGTGCCCAGAGTCCGTGAGTGACTCAATTTTCAATGGGATTTTATTTTGGTACTACAATGATCTATTTTAATTTTGTATCATATTATAATGAGTTTTTTTAAACGCGTGCCTTTATGTACAAAAGTTTCTAAAAATGAGTTTATAAAACATCAGTTTCAAGACCATGCATGCTTAATTATTGTTTAATTAAAATGTTAAAAATAAAATTTAATACCTATTGAGTTTAGTTAATTCACCTAAATGACAACTCTTTCAGAACTTTATTAACATGATATTCAGTTGCCTACCTAGAAGTAAATTTCGGAAGATAATTTTAATTCCAGGATTTTTAATAAATTTTCTCGAGAGATATTTTTGTGAGGTAGACTTTGTTATGGATGACTGTAATTCCTTGTTTTATTTTTATTTTTTTGCATAGTTACTTTGGATTATATTGCTACATTATTTGATATCACTTGTTGATGCCGTATTTATTTGTGTCATGACTTTTAAATAATTTATTAAGATTTCTGCTGCTAATTAAGAAAATTAAAGAAAAAGGTCAGATCATTCAATTATTTCGAGCTGAATTATTCTCTGTTCTATCTCGAGTCTCTTGCGAGTCTTGACAAGTGCTTCATGTGATTTTAAGGTTAAGCCTTGCCAAATTATGATATAAATACCATAACTTGTACTGTTTGTGACACCCACCAAAGATAACATCTAAAAGATAAAGACGAACCTCCTCTTATGTCATGTCGTGCATGTGATTATTGTATGTCGATTTGTGGAGAAAGACTATTTTGAGTAAGATTAGGAAAAACCATCCCAAGTAAAAAATAAAGGCAAACCATGTAAACCGCCAATGAAATCGAAGAGGAGAAAGATGGGACCATGAAAAGTGTACGAGTGCTTTGTATAAAGCTTGTCCAATATAAGTTATTCTCCATCTATGTGGGTAAAACAGAGGAAACAAAGGAAGAAAATTGCATGTGGATAGTAATAAAAGTAGAGAATTTGTGGTGTTGGTTGGAATGAAAAACTTGTGGTCAGTTTAAACTACAAGGATTTGGTTAAGAGTACTCATGGGTTTACTCTTGATTTTATAATCTAAATTGGTAACGCTCATTGTTCAACAAATGTCTCTTTTTTAATTATATATAATTTTTGTTTTAATTGTACAAAATTAATAAACAACTCCAAATTGTCAACCCTTTTATAAAATTATAGAGAAATATAACATTATTTTTTTGTTAATAGAATTTCAATTTCAATTTGACTAAATTTTGAATTTAATTATTAAAAATTCATTAACAATAACATAATAATTCAAAGTATTTTGATAAATATAAGGTGCCAAAAAAAAAAGTAAACGTCAAAAAAAGAGAAGTCTTTTATAATTGTTGGACAAGGCTTTATGGCTTAGCCAGTAAGCTAAATATTTCCCTATTAGGAAAGATTCCAAAGGAGGTAAAACTTTTTTGGGATTTATTTCCATCCACAATAAATAATATTTTTATTATTTATTTATTTATTTTTAAAATTAGATTCTGTCATTTGAACCAAGAATGACGAATCTTCCTTGATAATCACTTTCAAACCAATCATCACCACCTAATCTTTTGGAAAGCCACGTTGATTTAAAATAAATAAGAAATAAAATAATCTTTGCTCAAACCCGTGAATATTAAGTCATTAAATTATATGCATGATTAGCTCTTCATTAATCCATGATTAATTGTCTTAAGCAACAATATGTTAATTATAATTCTTCCCCCCATGCATGCACGTTCTGTAATTATTCAATGAACAGATTTTGTAGTTCTTGTTCAGAGGCTGAGGCCCTACGGTATGATAACGTACGCCTTCCTTTCTAAAAGATAAAGAGGTCGGCCGTGTACTTGTGCTTTTTCAATCGGTCCCTCCTTATCTGTAAGATCCCACATACGTACAAGTATACGTATAAATCCATATATATTAGACATAAAGTACACACAAAGAAAGAAATTTAAGAAATAGGGATAGAAGCTATTCTACTATGACAGGCTCAGATACTTTCTGTTATATCAGAGAATATCTTTTGTGAAATCTGGTCCACGTAAAGGTATCATTAATTTATATTCTTCAACCTCTTTTTCAACTTTCTCCATCACCCAGCTACCTAACTCCTGCTGCTGCAGTGTGCAATGAAACGACTCCATAATTCAATATTCTGGGTTCAAAATTTGTATTTTTCAGATTTGATCTTGCGTTCAATGTGGGCAGATCTTGATTCTTGATAGTGATTTAGAGTGAAGGGAGGTCGTTTAAAGAGGGGGAAGAAAGGAAGTTTGATGGGCCACGATGAACTAAGATAAGGGTAAATTATTCTATCATCGCCTGTTTGGATCTGGTTTAAATGAATGATTTATATGTACAATATCATATTTTGGTGTACAACGAACAAGTAAATTATTCTATCCCCGACCATTTGGATCAGATTTAAATGAATGATTTATAAGTACAAGAACATGCTTTTGTGTGTGTGTGTGTGATCGATCTTATATAAGGTCCCTTAAAAATAGTTTATTAACAATAAGTGTTTTGAGTTTTAGAATATGTAAAATAGTGTAGCTGAAACTCAATCATCTAATATATGTCAAATGGTAATTACGCATCAAAAGTATCCATACATTCCTTACTCGTTCAATTGGAAGCATGGATTCAATTCTAAAGTGTGCTTGTGTGAGTGAAACTAATGGATTATGCATTATAGTTATCATCTAATATAAGGTCCCTCAAAAATAGTTTATTAAGAATAAATGTTTTAAGTTTTAAAATATGTAAGATAATGTTGGCGAGACTCAATGATCTAATATATGTGTAGATACGTGAGCGTTATTGCTTATTTTGTATATGTCGAATGATAATTACACATCAAAAATATTAATGGATTCCTTACTCGTTCAATTGAAAGTATGGATTCAATTATAAAGTAAATTATGTTGCACAATTTCATGATCCAAGTTTTTTAATTTATAACTGACTCTTAGACAAAAGGATTGTGGTCCCCAATTCATAAGCATCGATTGACATTTTCTTGAAATCCCATCATCTATAGAGAGCTTTTATGTGAACTGTTTATCACAATGAAAGACATATGTACATGGCTCGCTTCTCTCAAAGTTGCATCAATGGATTCATGTATGTTTTACTGACTTTCTGACATAAAATGTTTGTGGGGAGTAAGGAATTCAATTTTAGGTTATAGAACTAAGGCATTTTTAAGTTCTAAGGTATGGTACTTGAAGAATGGGTATAGTCCTATGAAGAGGTACTTCAAAAGTTCATATTTAATCTTACATACTTAATCATTAAATAATAAGATCGGAATTTTTTAATGATCAATGGACTCTTTAATGATCAATGGATTAACGTATGCTTTACTATTCTTTTAATTTTCTGATATGAGATGATTGTGGACTTGAGGAATTCAGTTTTGGTTCACAGAATTTAGGCATTTTTAAGTTCTAACATATGGTACTTAAAGAATGGGTATAGTCCAACGATGAGGTACTTCAAAAGTTCATATTTAATCTTATATACTTAATCATTAAATAATAAGATCTGGATTCTTTATTCATGACTGGGGTGAAAAAGGGTGTCCAATGGAGGGGAGAGAGAGGTAGTCAGGTAGAGGGAGAGACTAGTTTAAAAGTTAATGCTATTCAAGGTAGAGAGAGAGAGAGAGAGAGAGAGAGAGAGAGAGTCTAGAAGGTCGTACCACCCATGAAGATATAAATAGGGCATGGGGGAGTGGTGAGCTTCAGCAAAGAAAAAACACAGGCCATAAGAAAGAGACTGAAATCAATCGTTCATCTCTGTTCTGCAATTCATGCCTCGAGATAGAGACCCTCTTGTGGTTGGTAGAGTTATAGGGGATGTTTTGGACCCTTTTTTAAGGTCCATTTCTCTTAGGGTTTGCTACAGCAGCAAGGAAGTTAACAACGGCTGCGAGCTGAAACCCTCTCAGGTTGTCACCCAACCAAGAGTTGAAGTTGGAGGAGATGATCTCAGAACCTTCTACACTCTCGTAATTCATCCCACCCTCCATTTTTTTGTTGGATCTGAGCCGTTTTCCTCTCAACTTTCTTGGGTTTTTCTTAGAATTCCAGGTCAAAGTTCTTATGAAGCTGTATTTTTCCTTCTTTTCTTTTTGTGTAGGTTATGGTGGATCCTGATGCTCCAAGCCCTAGTGATCCCAACTTAAGGGAATATTTACACTGGTTCTCTCTCTCTCTCTCTCTAGTCTGCTAGATGTGTTTGAAAACTGGAGGACAAGAACAGTAGAAATGATCAAATAAATAAAAACATGAATACGTACATATTCCCCGTGTTTCTGCGGTGATTGATAGATTGATTGAGCTTTTATTTCCTTTCCAATGGAATAGTAACAAGGAAATCACTCAAAAAATTCTTCGTACTCACCCAGGCTCCCCACCATAGGCATAATGTAGACCTTTAATGTACAGTAACGACACAATTATATATATATACACAATAACCCTCTATATATACATAATATTTATATTATAGAGATATATATTAACCCATGCGATCATGATCATTGCTTTCTTTTCTTTTCTTTTATGTTTTTTTTTATCTTAACTTTCGTCGATGGATTTTGCAGGCTGGTGACTGATATTCCAGCAACAACTGGTGCAACCTTCGGTACGTACACAATTTATATCTTTATCCATAAAGGAAATAAAAAAAAAGAAAACACTCATCTTTGTGGTTGACATATTTCAACTCGAATGAAATTGTGTTACGCAGCAACAACCAAACAACGTCTTTTAGAACGTAAACTTTCAATTTTATGTCTGACTTTTACGTTCAATTTTCGTAAAAAATCCAATAAGGTTCAAATAATTTGATATAAATTTTCGATCCTATTTTAGGACAGGAGGTGGTTTGTTATGAGAGCCCGCGGCCGACGATGGGAATACATCGGTTTGTCTTCGTGTTATTCCGACAGCTCGGGAGGCAGACAGTATACGCTCCGGGATGGCGCCAAAACTTCAACACAAAAGACTTTGCTGAACTGTACAACCTTGGATTGCCTGTAGCTGCAGTTTACTATAATTGCCAGAGGGAGAGTGGATCAGGAGGGAGAAGAAGATGAACAAATCTCCTTATCCAACATTATAAATAAAAACTATAATCTTTGCATAAATATGTATGGTCACATCCCCAGTAGCCCTATGTTGCAACAAATGAGGGATTATTTAACCCTTAATTATAGTTGGGTGGTACAAAAATAATAAACTTATTTTATATAAATGTCATCCCACCTTAATTATTTGCAGTCACGTTATGTCTACAAAATCGAAATTGACAATTTACATCATTCGATGATTTGCATCTAACCTAAGAAACTAAAACTCATCCAAAGCAAGTGCCTCAAATATCTAATATTTGAGTTGCAGCCTATTTGGTTCTCTCTAAATTACACTCAAAATATCTTGAAAATATTTAATGAGCAAAACATAATGGTAATATGTACCGTGAAGGTAAGAATTATTGCACTCCAAACTAATACTAAGTGTAATAACTGAGGAAATTTCAAGTAAGGAAGGAAATTAATTGGAATGAATTTTCCTCCAAACTTCAAGAGCGTTACAATCTGAAAGGGAATTCGTTCCTTCCATTCCTTTCCTCCTCTTCAACAATCGGAGCAACCATCAATACATACACTATTCAAATCTCCATCCATAAAGGAAATAAAGAAAATGAAAAAAAAACTCATCTTTGTGGTTGATATTTTTCAACTCAAATGAAATTGTGTTACATAGCAACGACCAAACCGCGTCTCATAGAACATAAATTTTCAATTTTTTGTCCGGCCTTTACATTTGATTTCGTAGAAAATCCAATAAGGTTCAAATAATTCGATAAATTTTCAATCCTACTTCAAGACAGAAGGTGGTTTGTTATGAGAGCCTGAGGCCGATGTTGGGAATACATCAGTTTGTCTTCGTGTTATTTCGATAGCTTGGGAGGCAGATGGTATACGCTCTAGGATGGCGCCAAAACTTCAACACAAAAGACTTTGCTAAGCCAAACAACCTTGGATTGCCTGTGGCTGTAGTTTACTATAAATGCTAGAGGGAGAGTGTTTCAAGAGGGAGAAGAAGATGAACAAATCTCCTCATCCAACACTATAAATAAAAACAATAATCTATGCACAAATATGTATGATCACATCCCCAATAGCCCTCTTTAGCAACAAAAGGGGCATTATTTAACCCATAATCATACTTGGAAATTAGTTTTTATAAGAAAAATAATAAACTTATTTTATATAAATGCTATCCAACCTTAATTATCTGCAGTCACGTTATTTCTACAAAATCAAAATTGACGATTTACATTATTCGATAATCTGCATCTAATCTAAATAACTAAAACTCACCCAAAGCAAGTGCCTCAAATATCTTATATTTGAACCTAAGCCTATTCGATTCTCTCTAAATTACACTCAAAATATCTTCGAAATATTTAATGAGCAAAACATAATGGTAATATGTACCGTAAAGGCAAGAATTACTGCACTCCTAACTAATACTAAGTGTAATAAATTATAAAATTTCAGGTAAGGAAGGAAATTAATTGGAATGAATTTCCCTTCCAACTTCTGTGGGAGTTTTACAATTAGGAAAGAAATTCTTTCCTTTAATTCCTCACCTCCTCATCAACAACTAGAGCAACCTTCGGTACTTACACAATTCAAATCTTAATCTATAAAGAAAATAAAGAAAAAGAAAAAAACTTATCTTTGTGGTTGATATATTTCAACTCGAATGAATATGCGTTACGTAGCAATGACCAAACCATGTCTTTTAGAACATAAATTTTCAATTTTTAGTCCAGCCTTTATGTTCGATTTCGTAGAAAATCCAATAAGGTTCAAATACTTTGATATAAATTTTTTATCCTACTTCAAGACAGAAGGTGGTTTGTTGAGAGCTTGAGGCCGACGATGGGAATACATTAGTTTGCTTTCATGTTATTTCAGCTTCTTGGGAGGTAGACAATATACTCTTCGAGATGGCACTAAAACTTCAACTGAAAAGACTTTGTTGAGCTAAACAACCTTGTATTGCCTATGGTTGCAGCTTACTATAAATGCCAGAGGGAGAGTGGTGCAAACCTAGGATTTTAGAGAATCTGAGACCCGATAACAATGTGGAATAATCACAGAAATGCCTTTATGATTTAAGAGGATATGATGTGCCCCAAGGACCGATCACTCACTCATGAGCCAAGGGCTCATTTGTTTTCTAACCTTTTTATTTATTTTTTAGGTGTTACTTCTCTAGCTAACTTGGAGAAGAGTTTTCATCAATTTCACAAAGAGGAGTCGTTGCATTTGGTCTAGTGGATGTCATGTTAAACATAAAAGAAATGGTAAGCTTTCCTTTCCGCCTAGAATCTGACCTCCGGGCGTTCAAGGGCACTTTTGGCATTCGGGAAGACTTCATCTCAAATTTTGTCCTTCATACAATTTGTAGCAGACATCCAGATCTTTCCAAAGTGGTATTTTTAGTTATATTTGGGGTTTGTGTGCTATGTCAAACGGCCCATTTACAGAGACAAAAATCCAACCATAGAATTATTTTGTGTGTTTTATTGTTGAGGTCATGTTTGTCATTTGAAGTTTAGGGTACTTTTGTAAATTGTAATTTTCCATTAAAGAGGTATTTTATCATCTCTATTGAACCCTAATTGGGACTAATTTGGAAAACCCTTAATAGAAAATTGCTTCTTTGTATAGAGAGTTCTCTCTAGTGCAAATTAGTGGCTTGGTTTTGCTTCACGGCTTCACCTCCATCAACAAGTTTTCTCTTTTTCTCTTGCATGACCTAGGAGGAGAAAACTCATACTACCTCTTCCAGCAACTTCACTTTGAGGTTGTCTTTGTGGGGTGGAGGTAGATGACCACGGCAAAAGCTAGGTTGGAGTGTTATTTTTTCGAAACATCCGAACAAGTCGCCTTTCTCTACCAAGTGGGAGAACACAGACCAACTTGGTGCCTCGATTCTGTCTGTTTTTCCTAAAGGTTCTACTGTATTCTTGTTCTGAGATTATTGGTATTTTTGTTCTTGTGAAATGTTGGGTGGAATCGCGTGAATTGGATTCGTATTTTGAAAGTTATGGTCGTTTTACTAAGAGAGTCGCAAAACCAATTTTTCTGAAAATCACAGATCCGAGCTTCAGCTTTGCTTGCACATAACGTCGTTTGAACTACGCCTTTCAAGCTAATTTTTACTGGTGATTTACTATTATGTATCTACTACTTATTCTGTAAATTTGAACTTCAATGCCTGTATGCAAGCGGAGTTATATTGGTTTAAATTATGGTGTTCAGAATTAGGGCTACCTGAACAACCTTGTTGGTTTTGGACTAGTTTTGGATTCCATCCTGTTTCATTGGTTTCTTGCAACTTCTTGGAATGAACTTTTGTGTTATAAGCATACTCTGGACATATGTGAAGTATTGGGAATTTAATTAATGATTGGAGTTTATTTTGAATCAATTTGGTCATCCATTAATTGAGTTATTTACAAAATAGTTTTTACTGTTGAGAGAGCCATTTCCGAGCAGCTTCTTGAATTGTCATAACTCTGTGTGTATAACGAATTTGGGAGTGATTTTTGGAAGTGATATTATTTAGATTGTCAGCTACTTTCCCTATAAATTTGAGTTCTAAAACCTATATACACGTTGAGTTCTCTGCATTTTAATTTTAGTGGTCGGATTTGTGCATTGGTCGATTATAGTTTCCACTTGTTTGTTGGTTTGGAGTCTTGGGACATATCATTTCGTATCACAGCTTTGCTCATATTTTTATACTCTAATTATTTGAGAAAATTTACCGTTCTTAAAGATGACCAGAGGCCAAACTTATTGAAGGAGTTACCTCACTGTGGAAGAGGAGTTTCTAGCTTCTATACCTACCTTTAGTGGTTCAGAATGTATCGAAGACTATTTGAATTGGGAAGAGGAGTTTGAAGAATTTTTTTCAACTCATGAATTTTCAAGTTAGGGAAAAATTAAGATTGCTTCTTCGAGACTTAAAGGAAAAGCTTCCCTTTAGTGGAGAAGAATAAATTTTGACAAAAAGAATTGTGGCGAAGACCCTATAAACTCGTTGAAATTAATGAAGAGAATTTTGAAAAACAAATATGCTCTGAAGATTACGAAGATATTCTCATCTTCTCCACAACCAATCTGATCCAAGAAGAGTGTTTAAAAAAGGCAACAAGCCCAAGAGTTGAACTTCAAGGGCTCATTGCAATGTATAGCTCAACAACTAGACAAACTCTCAGCCTCAATAAGATCCTCAAATTCTCAACCCATGTAACCGATTGATCATGGTGAACTAGTTGAAGAACGTGTGAGGGTTGAAGAAAGAAAGGATGATAACTCTTTGGTAATCGATAATGTAAATGAAAACTTTGTAGAAGTTGTATTTCCACTTGAAGGTCCACTTCTTGAAATTGAACCTCGTATGGAAAAGGGAGTCAGTTTTGAAGAGTTAATTAGCCCGAGTTACTCAAACAACACTCTTCCTGTTTTAAGAACAATCAAATGACCACTTCATGAGGAGGAATGTAAAGATATCTCCTTTGTAGTCACCGTTGAGAAGGAAGAAGTGTTGGACACTGAGATTCAGTTCCAGGATGCTGATCAACTACTCAAGATAAGTTCAGAGTTACAGGCAACTGCAGAAAAAGAAGAAGAGCATAGAGAAAAGATGAATATAGAGAAAAGATTGTTTTTCTCAATCCAAGAGTAGACTTGGACTTTAACAACTCATCTTCACTTATTGATACCAAACCAGAGTGTGCAGCAAGTGAAACTCCTATAGTGATGGCAAGAAGGGAACCATTAGTTTTGCAAAGGTTTCGAAAGGATCTTGAAGAATGAGACACAACCAATGCTAATTCCACAGGGTACATGTCATTCAACACATTTATTGATTATTCTTCTAAAATTGGATGGATCAAAAATCTTGGAAATTTTGAATCTATTATACCACTTCGGATTGGAACTGCTGCTATTGAGACTGGTGTAAATCACACTATTTATATTGAGATTTTCGTTGGGGTTGATGACCTTTGCATACCTGGTGATGTGATTGAAGAAGTATTGATGGTCAATCTGAATGTATTGTTTGAGAATTATTGTGACCCTATTTTTCTACCACCGCATGACTTTGTTCCTTCCCGTTGTAAATCCACTCCCATTGGGCATGCACACAAAGAAAGGTACATGGTGTTAAATTCCTTATTTACATGGTTTTTTAAAATTGGTTGGATGAGAGATTCTTTTGCTGTTGGTGCTATTTTTGAATATTGGAAAGAAAGTTTTAATATTGTGGGTGTGGAACTTCCCTATTATTATGATGGTTGTTCATTTGTGGTTAAAAACTTGTGATGCTTAGTTCTGGAGATAGAAAAATTTTAATCTGAAAGATTCTTAGTGATGACCCCGCGAGCAATTTTTTTGATAGAAGAACAAATTTTAATTTGAGGGTACCTCTGAGTTTTATTACTATTGATACTGATATGGCTCTCAGACATGAGAGTTGTAAGATCATGAGTTCAGAGGTTATGAATGAAAAGAGATATGCACAACCTGATATGATGGAGCTGACTCTAGACATCAAGCAACTTTTTCCATTTGATCTAGGAGGAAGATTTGTTGAAGATAATGAAGTATTCTCCTTGGATTTGAGGACAAATCATTTTCAACCCCGGGAGTATGATGTGCCCCAAGAACCGATCACTCGCTCATGAGCCAAGGGATCATTTGTTTTCTAACTTTTTTATTTATGTTGTAGGTGTTTCTTCTCTAGCTAACTTGGAGGAGAGTTTTGATCAATTTTACAAAGAGGAGTCGGTGCATTTGGTCTAGTGGATGTCATGCTAAACATAGAAGAAATGGTGGCTTTCCTTTCCACCTAAAATCTGACCTTCGGGCGTTCAAGGGCCCTTTTGGCATTTGGGAAGACTTCATCTCAAATTTTGTCCTTCATACAATTTGTAGCAGACATCCAGATCTTTCCAAAGTGGTATTTTTTGTTATATTTGGGTTTCATGGGCTATGTCAAACGACCCATTTATAGAGACAGAAACCCAACCATAGAATTATTTTGTGTGTTTTATTGTTGAGGTCGTGTTTATCATTTGAAATTTAGCGTACTTTTGTAAATTGTAATTTTTCATTAAAGAGGTATTTTATCCTCTCTAATGAACCCTAATTTGGACTAATTTGGAAAACCCTTAATAGAAAATTGCTTCTTTGTATAGAGAGTTCTCTCTAGTGCAAATCGGTGGCTTGGTTTTGCTTCATGGCTTCACCTCCATCAACAAGTCTTCTCTTTTGTTCTTGCGTGGCCTAGGACGAGAAGACTCATACTACCTCTTCCAGAAACTTCACTTTGAGGTTATCTTTGTGGGGTGGAGGTAGAAGACCACGGCAAAAGCTCGTTTGGAGTGGTGTTTTTTTGAAACATCCGAACAAGTCACCTCTCTCTGCCGAGTGGGAGAACGCAGACCAACTTGGTGCCTCGATTCTGTCCGTTTTTCCAAATGGTTCTACTGTATTCTTGTTATGAGATTATTGGTATTTTTGTTCTTGTGAAATGTTGGGTGGAATCACGTGAATTGGACTCGTATTCTGAAAGTTATGGTCGTTTTACTAGAGAGTCGCAAAACCAGTTTTTTAGAGAATCACAGATCTGAGCTTCAGCTTTGCTTGCACATAATGTCGTTTGAATGACGCCTTTCAAGCTAATTTTTACTGGTGATTTACCATTATGTATCTACTACTTATTCTGTAAATTTGAGCTTCAATGCCCGTATGCAAGTGGAGTTATATCAATTTAAATTATGGTGTTCAGAATTAGGGCTAGCTGAACAACCTTGTTGGTTTTGGACTAGTTTTGGATTCCATCTTATTTCATTGGTTTCTTGCAACTTCTTGGATTGAAATTTTGTGTTATAAGCATACTTTGGACATATGTTAAGTATTGGGAATTTAATTGATGATTGGAGTTTATTTTGGATCAATTTGTTCATCCATTAATTGAGATAGTTACAAAACAGTTTTTACTGTTGAGAGAGCCATTTCCGAGCAGCTTCTTGAATTGGTCATAACTCTGAGTGTATAACACATTTGGGCGTGATATTTGGAAGTGATATTATTTAGATTGTTAGCTACTTGCCCTATAAATTTGAGGTCCAAAACCTATATACACGTTTAGTTCTCTGCATTTTAATTTTAGTGGTCGAATTTGTGCATTGGCCGATTATAATTTCCACTTGTTTGTTGGTTTGGAGTCTTGGGACATATTAGGATAGAAGTTTGACCCGAACCAAACTTGTTGGATGAATCGAAAGCTATCAATTTCGATCTTTTCAAGTAAGCACTTGAAGAAGATTAAATTCCTAAAGAACTTAAGAAGAGAATTCAAAGAATATCACAAAACAAAAACATAAGCTTATTTTTCATAAATCTCAAAGTCCTTCAATAAGGCCTTACAACTTTCTTGCAATTGGAAAAAATTGGGTTAACCATAAAACATAGTAAAATGACCTAAAAACGCAAAGTAAAAAGGTTGGCTAGGGTTTTTATGGGTGCAATGCGCGATGTCGTGTGCAGGGTGCATGCTGGGCTGGGCTGGCACTCGCGCTGGGCTGAACTGGGGTGCGCTGGGCTAGACTGGTGCATGTTGGGCTGGGTTGGGATCGGTGTTGATGGGGGAATAGGATTCCCGATGAGGCATTCTGATGGGGCGTGCTGACGAGGCAAACGCATGGAGTTGGCTGCACGGTGCACATGTTGGAAAACTAGGGGTGTGCGTGCAGTGGGTGATGGTGCTAGCTGCATGGTGCAAGCGCATAGTTTCCTGCAGAGAGGGCTGGCACATGTTGCTAGACCTTTTTGCCAATTTAGCAACACTTTTTTGTTTTCCATGCTTCCTTGGTCCTCCATTGCTTCTTCCTTAATACTTAGCATCATCATGAGTCTTTGCTTATTGTTTCATGGCTTTTTATCTTGGATTTCCTTGATAAAAATATGTAGATTTTTGTACATCTTCTTTGTCCTTGATCTTGTCATTAGTCCTCCGATATTTTGCAATGAATCTTGGCCTTTGGTCATGATTCAACTCTTAATGGGTCCTTGGATCACATGATTCCCTCCCTCTTTAGAAAGATTCATCCTCGAATCTCTTGCATCATAAAAGGATAAGTTATTAACATTAAAAGTAGCGCTTACATTACCATACTCACTTGGTAGGTTGATCTTGTAGTCGTTATCGTTTATGTGTGCCAAAACTTGGAATGGTCTGTCCTCTCGCGGATGTAACTTATTCTTTCATTGGCTTGCAAATCTTTCCTTCCGTAGATGAACCCAAACCCAATATCCGGGTTCAAATATGACTTCCTTGCAGCTTTTGTTAGCTTGCTGCACATAGTGCTCATTCTTCTTTTGAATATTTTTCCGTACCTTGGCGTGTAATTTCCTAACAAACTCGGCTTTCCTTTTTCCACTTAAATCAACAAATTTGTTAGTAGGCAACGATAATACATCAAGTGGAGTAAGGGGATTAAAATCATAAACAATCTCAAAAGGTGAGTATGAAATAGTAGAATGCACAACTCGATTATAAGCGAACTCAACATGTGGTAAACAAATAGATATCACATCATGCTTCATTTTCGGCCAAAAAAAGTGTTCAACCAATACATTCAATGTTTTGTCAATTCCAAAAATGTTCCATCAATCCTCCTCCATGAGTTTCCCTAACAAGGAATTCGCGAAATGAGCATTTAGCTATACAAAGTTGATCTTTTTTAAATAAATACCCATCAGGTCTATAGTCGTCAACACATGCAATTTTCTTGCAATCTTTCCAAACTTGACAAAAATCTAATCTGATTCATACAAATCTTTAATGAATTCAAATCCCAATAATTTATATTGTAGAGAAGTGATTAGGACACACCTTCTATACAACGCATCGGCAACTATGTTGTCCTTACTTTTCTTATAATGAATGACATATGGAAAAGTCTCGATGAACTCCATCCACTTAGCGTTTCTCTTGTGCAATTTTCCTTGTGACTTTAGACACTTCAAGCTCTCATGATCAGAGTGAATGATAACTCCCTCAACCACAAGTAATGTTGCCATGTTTGTAATGTCATGACTAAGACATACAATCATTTGTCATAGGTTGAGTAATTTAATGTTGCTTTACTAAGCTTTTCCCTAAAATACGTGATCGACTTCATTTCCTGCAAAAGAAAGGTAACATCAACTAGAAGAGAATTAGTTAGTTCACTAGAAGTCAAATAAACATCTTTTTACAAAATTATCTCATTACTTTTCTCGTTTTTTCTCAAAATTCCACTCTTTTTTTTTTCTCTTCCCTCGGTTTTTCTCTCTTTCCCTAATTTCTTTTCTTGCTCTTTGCCTTTTTTTGCTCAATTCACTCTTGGCTTTTCTCTCTTCGGCTCTTTTGTCTCCTTTCTCATATTTGCCTTTTTCCCTTTCTTCTATTCCACTCGGTTTTTCGACTACTCCATTATTCAAAATTTCTCTTCCTTTTTCTCTTTCTTCTATTCCACTCGGTTTTTTGACTACTCCATTATTCAAAATTTCTCTTCCTTTTTCTTTCAACCTTTTGTAGCTTTGAAATTCTTTAGCTATCCTTTCTTGGTCCATATTTGCTTCCCACGGTTGTAAGGGTGTTAGAACCACAATTCTCTCATTTTGAACTAGCGAATACTCATTCTTTAATCCATTATGTTCGACCACTCTATCGTATTGTCATGGTCTTCCGAAAAGGATGTGAGTGGCTTACATTGGTACTACATCGCACAAAACTCAATTTTTCAATTGATAAAGCAATAGTTACTTGTTTCGTCACCTTGATTTCACCACAATCACTTAACCATTATAATTTATATGGTTTTTGGTGTCTTTCGGGCTTCAAGTTTAACCTTTGAACCATCAACATACTAGCCACATTTGTGCAACTTCCACTATCGATGATCAAATTACAGACCTTGTTGTTGACATGACGTCTTGTATGAAATATATTTTCTCTTTGGACCTTGTCGTGGTCCTCCTTAACTTGCACATTTAGTGTTCTCCTTGTGACTAGAATTCTCCTTTAACTAGTTCTTCCACATTCATGTCACTGCAATCCTCTAGTGGTGGCATTTTGTTATCACTTGAACTTACGCTTTCCACATTTCCATTATCCAATAAAATCATTGTTCGCTTGTTTAGACAATTTGATGTGATATGTCCAAATCCTTGGCACCAAAAGAATTTGATCTCTCTAGTCCGGGTTGGTGTAGAAGTTTCGCCCTTTCCTTTTGGCGGAATGACATTGTTAGCTGTAGTTTTACCTTTGGGATCCTCCCTTGGGTTTGGCTTATCACTTTCCCAACTTGGTTTCCAAGAGTTATTTGACGTCGTTCCCACTTTTGCACTTCTTTTCACTTTTAATTTCCGCTCTATTTTGATTGCCTTATACAACAACTCTTCCATATCCACGTTGTGTTGCATATCTACTATATCTGTAACTTCTCGATTTAGGCTTCCCAAAAAATCTCACTATTGTGGCTTCCTCATCATCATTGATATTAGCTCTTATCATAGTAACTTCCGTCTCTTTGTAATACTCTTCCACACTTTTAAATCCTTGAGTTAAACTTTGGATTTTTTAGCACAAATCTCTATAATAGTGTGTCAAAATATAACTTTTCCTTATAAGTGCTTTCACACTTTCCCATGTGCGAATTGGGGGCTCTCCATTACGCCTCCGATTCTTAACCAATTGGTCCCACCAAATACTTGCATAGTTCATGAACTCCATTGTGATCGACTATATCTTTTTCTCTTCTGTATAGTTTTGACACTCAAACAATAAATCCACTTTTTGTTCCCACTCCAAGAAAGTCTTAGGATCACTTTTCCCTTGGAAGGAAGGAATATTCACCTTGATGTGGCTTAGGTCACCATCCTCTTGGTCTATCTTATCATACATTTCCCTTCGGTATGGTCTATCTTCATTTTCAAACTCATTTTTGTTGTCAACTCTCCTTCCACGAGAGTACTTAGGTGATGGTATATCCAACCGTTCCATCCTCCTAATAAGATCCGTATATTGGTCTTGTATGGCTCTCATGAACATTTTTATATCTTTTCTCTCTCCTCTCCACTCATGATTTGGAAACAATTAATCACGAATACGTAAATGTAAAGAGAAAGAAAAAAAACAATATAATTGAATGTTAAACAAGAAGTAATAAGCGGAAGAAGGAAAATTGATGCGATAAAATTGACCTTTCCTCTCCCTCACATGTTTACACTCGCTCGATAATCACTCCACTCGTGTTTCTCTCGTAATTTGGCTTTTATAATATAAGATCGTCCTCTTGTCTTTTCCCACTCAATCTCCTTTTTTGTTCTTAAAATAAGAACTCAATCAAAAGACAATTCAACAAATGTTACTAAGAAAATTTCAAACTTTTTAAACTTTAAATCCAATGTTAAAAAATGACTAGAGTCAAGCCACAAAGGCATTCACTCGAATCAATCTTTGGATATAACGTTTTGAAGCATTTGATGATCAATGAGTATACGAAGCAATCACCGGAGGTGTTACCTTGAAGCAACTAAGGTATTTAAAAGAATAAAAATTTCCTGGTAAAATGCAGAAATTTGCGAAATTAGGTTAATAACTGGATATTCGACACAATATGATCTCTAAGGGATGTGAGAAATCAATATATGTGAAAATCAACCCAATAAGTCTTAGGAAACTCAAGATTTAACGAATCAGAAATTTTCCCAGCGAATTTTGAAACTCGCAGAAATACAAAACCAATTAGATATTCAAATTCTATAGATTGAGATAAGCAAGAATATCTACTTTTCGAACGTTTCCAACTAAAGAATTTCAAGATATTTTCGGTGCAGAAATATAAAACTAATTAGATATTTAGATTCTAGAGATCGAGACACACAAGAGTATCTACTTGGGGAAAGTTTCCAACAACTTTTTTTTATTTGAAAGAAATCTCGAAACTTGAGAATTTCTAAGAGAAGAAGATTTTTTTATTTAATTTGAAGAAGATGATGAAAAATAGATAGAAAAACTATAAAGACAGCAACTTGAATCGTATGTGCCTTCATTGTGATACCAAATGATGTGAACCTATGATTTTAGAGAATCCGAGATCCGACAACAATGCAGAATAATCATAGAAACGTCTTTATGATTTAAGAGGATAGAAGCTTGACCTGAACCAAACTTATTGGATAAATCGAAAGCTATGGAGTTTGATCTTTTCAAGCAAGCACATGAAGAAGATCAAGTTCCTCAATAAGAACTTAAGAAGAGAATTCAAAATAATTTCACAAAACAAAAGCATAAGTTTAATTTTCATAAATCTCAAAGTCCCTCAATAAGGCCTTACAACTTTGTTTAAATAGGAAAAAATTAGGTTAACCATATAACATAGTAAAATGACATAAAAACACAAATAAGGTTGGCTAGGGTTTTTGTGGGCGCAATGTGAGGTGGCCGCATGCAGGGCGCACGCTGGGTTGGGTTGGAGAGCATGCTGGGCTGGCGCGTGCTAGACTGGGTCGAGTGCGCTACTGACAGGGCGGTCGAGGGCGGTGCTAATGGGGATGTAGGATTCGCGATGAGGCGCGCTGACATGGCAAGCACTTGGTGTTGGCTGTGTAGTGTGAGCGCTGGCGAATTGGGGTTGTGCGCATGGTGGGCTGTGGCGCTGATTGTGTGGTGCTCACGCTGCAGACCTGAGGTGCCCGCGCGGCGCACTGTTGGACCATTTTTCTAATTTAGCAACACTTTTTTATTTTCCATGCTTCCTTGATCCTCCATTGCTTCTTTCTTAATACTTAGCATCATCATGGGTCTATGCTTGTTATTTGATGGCTCTTTATCTTGGATTTCCTTGATAAAAATATGTAGATATTTGTACGTCTTCTTTGTCTTTGATCTTGTCATTGGTTCTTTGATGTTTTGCAATAAATCTTGGCCTTTGGTTATGATTTGGCTCTTAATGGGTCCTTGGATCACATCAGTTATATATTTCAACTCGAATGAAATTGCGTTACGCAGCAATGACCACACCATGTCTTTTAGAACGTAAATTTTCAATTTTTAGTCCAGCCTTTATGTTTGATTTTTGTAGAAAATCCAATATGATTAAAGTACTTTGATATAAATTTTTGTATCCTACTTCAAGACAGAAGGTGGTTTGTTATGAGAGCCTGAGGTCGACAATGGAAATACATCAATTTGCTTTCGTGTTATTTCAGCTTCTCGAGAGGTAGACAATATACTCTTCGAGATGGCACCAAAACTTCAACTCAAAAGACTTTGTTGAGCTGTACAACCTTGTATTGCTTATGACTGTAGTTTACTATAAATGCTAGAGGGAGAGTGGGTTGAGAGGGAGAAGAAGATGAACACATCTCCTCATCCAACACTACAAATAAAAACAATAATCTCTGCACAAATATGTATGTTCGCTCCCCAATAGCTCTCTTTAGCAACAATGGAGGCATTATTTAATCCTTAATTATACTTGGAAACTAGTTTTTATAAAAACAAAAATATAAAAATAATAAACTTATTTTATATAAATGTTATCCCATCTTAATTATCTGCAGTCACGTTATTTCTACAAAAACAAAATTGACGATTTACATCATTCGACAAGATGCATCTAATCTAAGTAACTATATTTCACTCAAAGCAAATGCCTCAAATATCTAATATTTGAGTCAGAGCCTGTTTGGTTCTCTCTAAGTTACACTTAAACTATCTTGTAAATATTTAATGAGTTAAACATAATGGTAATTTGTCCCATGAAGGCAAGAATTATTGTATGCCTAACTAATATTAAGTGTAATAAATGAGAAAATTTCAGGTAAGGAAGGAAATTAATTGAAATGAATTTCCCTCCCAACTTTTGCTGGAGCGTTATAATCAGGAAGAAAATTCTTTTATTCCATCCTCTCCTACTCTTTTAAAGAAGAGAGGAAACCACCTTCTGTAGTGGTTTGTTTTGGGACTTAATTTACCGAACAATATGGAGAAAATTGGCGAAACTGTGAGGTCGACATTGAAGATGACGACGTTGGGCAACAACCCAAGTATTGTTTGGTCGCAGCTCGCCCATACCTTGTTTTGAGCCTTATTTGTACTTTATGTCCAAATACTTTTTTAAAGCCCGTTCCTGACTCAATCGTTCTTGAGTCATTTTATGTGGCCCAACATTTGGAATTTAAGCGAGAATTTTTCGACGGTAATTCTATGATATTGTTATCCTTAGGTTCTAAGGCTTAGAGTTTCGACTCAACATGTATTGGACTATCCTGAATTTGGATGGGGCTTGATTATTTGTAAGCCTACTTGAGGTAGAGGTTTAATTTTATGTCAAACATCATATCATTTTATAAAACTATATTTTGATATGTTTTCTCATATAAAATGACGGTCTATTTTATGGACATCTGTCTTTGTACTATTATGTATTTTTACTAGACATTTTATATAAGCATGCATATTATTTCATTGATCATCTTGGTAAAGTGAACCTAATTTGATCAACATGTGAAGGGGTCCTGTTTTGTTTACATACATTCAACTGTTGGAGAATGTGCTTGTTTGTGTTAACTAAATAATGAGACAACTAACTCTATTGTGTCCCTGGGCGTAAAACCTTAAACCTAATCAGGGTCTTATTTTCGTAGTTTTAGCAATCACTAAGTATCACCGTTATTGTTTATGCCTATAACATGGTATGCTCGGAGTCCTTGAGTGACTCAATTTTCACTAGGCTTTTCATAATGTAAGTAAAGTCTATTTTTAATATATATCACACTATAATAGAATGTTTTATCATCTGCCCTACTCCTTGTTCTATAAAATTGTTTTATTCTAGATGTTTTATATATGAAATGTTCCCCACTTTATTTTAATTTTAACATGGTACGAAAACCTTTATCCCTCTTGAGTTTAGGTGACTCATCCCAACAACATTTCTTTCAAGTTTTAGTTAGGAGGATTTCTAATTGTCAATGCAAGAGTGAGTTTGGTGAGACTTTCACTTTAGCATTTATTTCCCTTCAAGAGTTCTATGTGAGGTTGGAACCCAATTTAAATTTGTAATAAGATTTTAGTTAACCTAATTTAAATTTATAATAAGATTTTAGTTATTTACTTTCGTGACACATTTATTTTCGGACTTATAATTATCACTTTAGTTTTAATTTCACCGTTGGACCTTTAGTTTAACCAAGTTGATTGGGCCCTGACTTTTACTTTTACATTTAAGACTTTCGTTACTAAGAATAAATCTTAATTTAAGGATCAGACGGTATGGTTCGTTTTGGGTTAGATTGTTCTTGTTTTGCCTCGAGTCCCGTTTGAAGTGTGACACTAAGAGTTGCATAATTTTACATCATTGAACGGTTAAGGGTTTTGGAATAAGTTCAAAAACAAATTTGTGTGAGTCTCAACGGAAAAAAGTTGAGAATGGTTACTTTTTTTTTGTTTGAATCAAAGTAGTGATGAGCCGAGTACTACGACTATAGGGATGAGTGAAGCAGAGCATCATAGAAAGTTGTGCTTCCTCTCGCTTCTTTTCTTTCTAGCTACTAGGGCTGTTCACGGTCCGGTTCCGAAGTGGAACTGCACCGAACCGGTTCTCCAGTACCAATTCCGATTCGGTACTGAACTTATTTTTTTTAAAATATTATAATAAAAATTTATATTTAAAATATTATAATAAAAATTTATAAAAATAAAAAATGCAAAAAAAAAAAAACTAAATAATTACACTATACACACAACATTAACATAGTATAAATAAAACAACCATAAATAAACTAACAAATATATAAAATAACAAAAAAAATAAAAAACTGAAAAAGTAAAGTTACAAAACAAAAAAAAACATTCAAAAATAAAAAAAGTTATAAAACTTTAGATTAAATGAACAAAAAAAAACATTTTCTTATGTCCAATTTCATTGTCCATTCCATTGTCCAAGACTCCAAGTTTAATGTCCAGTATCTTCAAATTTCGGAATATAAACGGTCAAAGAATGAATATCATACAATACGAGTTAGAAGTAATTAGTTGACAAACGATGATTATAAAAAAATAAAAATGAAGTAAAATATAAATACTCAACTGAGTTACTTATTTCCAAGTCCATGCATGTCAAAAACATTAATCAATTGAATATTGGAATGATACAACATTACAAGCAAAAAGAAATGATGATAATATGGTTCAAATTGAATAAAAATATAAATACTTTGTTATACGTTGTCATCAGTCATCAGTATCAATTTCAGACTAATTCACTTCATCAGCGTCATTAATTTGTATAATCTTTGAAAAATATAAATTGAAAACAAATTTATAAAACATAGTAATTAATAAAACAAATATAAATGAAAAATACTATCAATATAAAAGATACCTGGTTAATCCAGACCATCATTAAAGTTGACTGATTTATATTTTGAAGATCGAATTCAGCTTTAAGTGCAAATAAGCGCCTCGACAGTCTTTGGGGACAAAGAACTGCGAAATGGATCAGGTACTTGTCCTCCACTACTAAAAGCTGACTCCAATACAACAGTAGAAATAGGAATAGCCAATATATCTCTTGCCAAGTTGATCAGAATTGGAAATTTCAATGAATTCATTTTCCACCATATGAGAATGTCTTGTTTGTTTGAAAATTTTTCTAATGCTTCATACAAATATTGATCAAGTTCTGATCGAGTAGTTGAAATATCTTGTTCTTCGGGGTGAGTATAAAACATCTCATGTAGCTTGTTGTGGCTCACACTGCTCTTTTGTCTCAAGATTGTAGATGTTGTTAGTACACTTGCAGTACTATAATTGTCTTCTGAATTTTTCAATCTCGAATCACCTCTATACTCGAGATATAATTTTTGAAGCACTAGTTGTACTTGGGTTAACAAATTAGTTGTCTTATCATAATCCATTACCATGGAAAGACAATGTTTCAAATACTTTATTTTATATGGAGGATCTAAAACAACTGTAACATACATCAAGACATTCATTCTATCGCAGCTTCCCCAATATTTATCAACTTTGCCTTGCATTCCAATAGTCATTCACTCAATAATGGATTATCACATTCAGCATAATCTTGGATAACCATTTTCAAGTTGCATACTTCACAAACATATATATTTGAAGTAACATGCAAGGAGGCTGAAACATTTAGAGTTGTATCATAAAAAATCTTCAAAAATTTTATAAGTTCTCGAATATTATCCAAATATTCTTTTGTGGGAGGACCTTCTCCACCCAAATCAGTGAAATAATTAACATCTGTTTCTTTCAATTTCTCCAAAGCTTTTTCAATTTTTTTTGCGCTTTCCAACATCAAATATGTGGAATTCCATCTTGTAGGCACACCGAGAGAAACACTACTTTTGCACCCAATTTTAACATTTTGCACACATTTCTGAAAATTTTGTAGTCTCGCAGGAGAAGATCGAACATAGTTCACAGCTCGATATACCCTTGTAATAGATTCGTGATGGTCTTTTAAACCATCATATACTATCAAATTCAAAATATGCGCAAAACATCGCATATGCATGTATTCACCATTCAAAACTAAACCATTCCAATTTCAAATACTTTTAACTAAATAAGAAATGGTCACATCATTGGAAGAAGCATTATCCCCTGTAATTGTCAAAACATTTTCAATTCCCCATTCAAATAGACATCTCTCTACTTCTTTACCAATGGTTTCACCTTTATGATTTGCAATCAAACAAAAATTTATAATTTTCTTATGCAAATTCCAATCACAATTAACAAAATGCGTAGTTAAAACCATATAATTCAAATTTTGAATAGAAGTACATGTATCTGTAGTCAAGCATACGCGTTGAGATATGTTCTCTTTCAACTTTGTTTTCTCTTTCTCATAAATTCCAATAACATCTCGTGCAATCGTAGTTGTAGAGGGTACAACAAATTTTGGTTGTAAATAATTAGAATAAACTCTAAAACCCTTTGATTCAACAAACTTAAAAGGCATTTATTCAATAATAACCATTTTTGCTAGTAGTTCTCGGCCAGTTGCACTTCTAAAAGATGCAAGTGTGGAAGTTGATATTGTTTTATCTACATTTTGGAAACTTAAAGTTTTTTGCTTCGTATTTACACTTGTCAACAATTTTTTACAAGAACTAATATACTTTTTCAAGCTTGAAGTCTCATTCTTTGTTGGATGACATGCATATGTCTGAGAACAATAATTACATTTTACTCTAGGGTTGTTCGTATCAGTGCTTTCTACCATAGTAAATGTAATACCCCAAAATATTTCTCCCGTTTTTATGATGTATTAAATTTGGGTAATTTTAATATATGTGTAGTGTGTCATATTATGTGACGGTACGTGTTGAATTATGCTTGGGAAATATATGTTTGACATTGGAAAATAATCTAAGTGTAAAAACTTAGGAAAAAGTGTGCATTGGAGGGTTTCGAACGCTTGCGGATGAAGAGGGTTCGCGTCTGCATTGAATCTGTACAATTCTGGGACACATTCGGACGACTTACGGACGATACGAATGAGTATGGTTCGCGTCCGATTTGAATCTGTACAATTTAGGACTCATTTCAGACGACTTGAAGACGACGCGGACAAAGATGGCTCGCGTTCGATTTGATTATGGACAATTTTATGACACATTCGAACGAATCGTGGACGAAGATTTGGACGAGACATCTCGTCCGAATGTCACCTGTGGATGGTACGGATGACACTTTAGGACGCATTTTCTCGTCCCAAACTGGGTTTCGGACGAGTGAGGACAAGTCTGCGGACGACTTAAATCGTCCGAATTATCGGGAATCTCAGAGAAACCCATTTATATTTCGTCTCTCTCTTCCGATTTTGTGTCCTACATGATGAAATCTCCCTCCTTCAGACCTACTGCGACGTCCAGTTTATCTTGGAGGTGTGGAAGCTTTTCCACGTGGTGCTTGGTCATTGGACCACTCCCTCTTGGATTGATTGATTGGCGGCCCTTTCTGTAGTTTATCATCAGTTGCTGTTCAGGCCTCTTCCCTCCTCTGTCTATAAGAGGTAAGGTTTCCCCTGTATGCTCTACTCTGGCAATTGTGGTAAGGTATGAGAGTGTAATCCTACTGTGAAGTAATTTGGTGAGTGGTGTGGTGAGCTAAGTGGAGTGATACTCTAAGAGTCGTGTGGTAAGGATTATTCATCAGTGAAGTGAAGTAAGGGTAAGTCATGATTTGAGAATTTACAGATTATTGTTTAATTGTAGACCTTCCATAGTTTTGGTCAAATTGGTTATGAATATGGAATTTAACCTCTAATGCCATATTTGCTTAGGGGATATTAGGAGTTTGGAAAGTTGACGATATCGTTGAGCTGCTTTTTTGCTTGGTTTGCTTGGTTAGCTGTTGGAAAACTTGAGGTAAGGATTAGAATGTGTAGTTGACCAGAGGAGGTCCTACATTACGGGTCTTGAATGATATTGAATTGCTTTGAATGCCTTGTGTGATTTCTGGTTAAGTTACTGGAAGCTAGGACTGTTATGCTTTTGTCTAAAGAGTCTAGGTTTTGATTGCCCTTATGTGATAAGCATGAAATGTTAAAAATCGATAGTATGATTTGGTCACTCATTGAAATCCTGATCTAGTTGATATTTGGTTATGTTAGTGAGATATTTTCAGCTGGGTTCTTTCTATTTTGAGTTTAGATTCTGAATTTCTTCTGATTTGGGTGAAAGCTCTCTTGATTTTGCTAAGTTGCTGTTGATTTAATTGTCAAATTATAAAGCATGGATTGTTGACTGAATAGGAGAGGAATAAGGTGTTTGATATTGATTTTTGTATCCATGTTCGTTGCTAACAAATGTGGGTAGTAGCTAAGGTTGTCTTGGACTGTTGGAAATCTGTTTAGGGTGATTTAATTAGAACTGTAAACTGCTGGATGTTAGTACAAATGTTTGATGCCAAATTCAATATCCCTATTAGTTGTCATTGGAAAGTGAACATAATACACATATATATGCTGAAGTTGTTCATCAAGAGTCTATGTGCATAGGATTGGTTAACTCATAGTAGGATGTTATGAAAAGGATGAAAGTTGATCCTTGCTCATTATTGCCAAAGAAATAACACTAAATTATATTGTCTTCGTTTTATGTAAGCATGAAAGTTCCTTGTTTTCAATTGTTTTGTTATTAGTAGTGACAATGACAACTATGCTGAATTTAGCCTATAAAGAATTATGGTTATGATCTTCAAGTGTTAATTATGTGAATTATCTTGTAGCATTCATGCATCATCCTAGGGCTTACAAATTTTCTTACATTATGTATGTCATCCTAATATACGTAAATAGGCGTGTGGGGGGTTCGGGTGAATTGTGACTTTTCATACAGTAGATTCCTCCCACACGGTAGATTCCTCCCACGTAGGGAGTGGTAGGTTTAGAAGTTAGCTACGTGGATTCTAGGGTTCACAATTACCCCGTTCTGAAACCCCCAACGTCTTCAACAAAAATGAGGATACTGGCTTGTGGAAACACACCCGATGGATATAACTTCTCGTTGGAGTGACTAGTTAGGCCACATGACCCTAGAGAGTATTCCACCTTAACTTCCAGGAGAGATACGATTTTCTTCTGTAATACATCGTATGATCACGCATTCATCTGCATTGCATTTAATTCTGATTTTTGCCAGGCTTTAGGCTCATTGTTTTTCCCATAATGTAGGTGATTATTTTGAGGATGACGTTCAAGTTGTGGAGGAGGCGTTCTAGGATAACCTCTCGTGTTATCAGCTGATTTGACCTGCTGGGTGTGGCTCTTATGAGATGTGAGATGATAGTATTTTGAGAAAATGATATTTTGGTAATTTGACATAGTGATATTTTAAATACTATTAATATTTGTAGTCGGGGACTTTGAAACTTTTGTTAAGTAATTGAAACTATGTTTTGAAACTTATTATCTATTCCGCATTTCTTACTCTAATATAAATGAATTTCGAACAAATTAAGCGAAAAAATTTATATTGACGTATTTTAAAACGAGATAAATGTTTTTAAATTAATGGGGCATTACAGTAAAATGAATTCAAACATCAGATTTTTTCCTCTTCGTTTGACCCGTAATAGGGTTAACATCATCACTCTCTATAGTTTCATTAAAGCTTTCGATTATATACATTTTGAACAATTTAAAAACTCAATTAGAACAGGTTAACACTGACTTAACAGATTCAACAAAATCAACACGTCACTAACACTCAGATTCAACACTAACAATCAAATTTAACACTAACAGATTCAACACTAACAATCAGAACAGGTTAACTAACAAATTCAAGTATTCAACACTAACAAGACTACAAGAGACAAGAGTTCAACAGAACAGGTATTCAACAGATTAAGTATTCAACACTAACAAGACTACAAGATCAACACGTCACTAACACTCAGTAACAATACTAACAATCAGATTTAAAAATCAGATTAGTGTTAAATGTTGAACAATTTAAAAACTTCAACAAACAATCAAATTAGTGTCACTGACAATCAGATTTAATCATTTTGAACAATTTAAAAACTCAATTAGAACAGGTTAACACTGACTTAATAGATTCAACAAAATCAACACGTCACTAACACTCAGTAACAACACTAACAATCAGATTCAACACTAATAGATTCAACACTAACAATCAGAACAGGTTAACTAACAAATTCAAGTATTCAACACTAACAAGACTACAAGAGACAACAGTTCAACAGAACAGGTATTCAACAGATTAAGTATTCAACACTAACAAGACTACAAGTCACAAGAGACAACAGTTCAAATCGAATCGAAGAGGACATGACACACTACACACTGTGTAGCCGACTAGGAAATAGGAATATTGACCGGAGGAAGCCGTCAAGCTGACGCTCAGTAAACGGAAGCTGTTTGGGTTGGGAGGGCCAGAGTGGAGACTCGCCTGACGCCTCTCAGTCGATGGAAGCTGGAAAGCTTGGGACTTGGGATTCGGGAGGAAGCGTAGCAGGAGTCGAGACTTGAGAGACTGGACTGGGAGTGACGGTGAGTGAGACGACAGAGAGAACTCAAAGAAGTAGCGAACTGTGGGTGCGAGAGTTGGGAGTTGGGAGTCTACCTGCCGTGCCGTCTGCGTTTGCCGTTCGACTACAGGGTGCGGGGTGGGGTCCTCAAAATTCTAGCCAGAGATCAAAGTGGATGCCCTAAATTGAAATGTAAATTCGGTTCTTCGGTCGGTGCGGTTCTTTGGTACCGAGAACTGAGAACCGGACCGCCAAATTCAGTTCTGGTCACTTAGAACCAAACTCGGTTTGGTACCCACCAAAAATGCAACAAACCGGTACTGAAACCGCCAGTTCCGGTCCAGTTCTTTGGTACCGGTTCAGTTCTGCACACCCCTACTAGCTACTACTCGTATGATATAAAACAAAAAATCACTTATTTCAGCGGACAATATCTTGTCAGCATGTGCAAGGTTCCACACACTCACAAAAATTTATGATTGTTCAACTCAATTGATCTTTTCATAATCAATATATTTAGTTTTTCTAGAAAATAATGATAGGTTTACAATTATATTGTTATGTCTTGTTGAAATGGAAGGTTAGCAATGAACTTTAAATATAGTTCAAATAAAATTACACTAAAAATGATAATCGTCGCATATATATATAAATGAAAGAGTGTCTAACATATGTATGAACATCAATAGAAGACTATGATTGTCTACTCGGCGATTGCAAAGCTACAAATGACCCTAATCAAATTTATAGTTTTGTACCTAAAGACATAACATATACAAATATCTCATTACTCCAACTAACAAACAAATACATTCTCCAATGGTTAAATAGATATAACAAAACAAGACCCTCACATAGGTCGATCAAACTTGTTTACAAAACGAAGATGATCAATAAAATAATGTGCACGGTCTGGGAAAACATGTATAGTGAAAATTATATAAATAATATAAAAACATACGAATCATAAAAATGGACACATCATTTTATATATGAACACGTCTCAAAATACGTTTTAGTACCCAAAATAAAATTTACTTAAGTGTCATTTTTAGAAACGACCCAAGAAACAAATGAGTCAAAAGCCCAATTTGGCCCTAAAAAGGAGCTTTTAGCCATGACTTGACTCTACCTGCGATGCGACTTAATTTGGTCTGAGTTGTGACTTAGCGTCGAATCTTGTCGCCTTGCAATTTTTCCCTCTGGCTTTTCTGACTAAAATTACAACTACATCATCAATGATTTTTAACAGTACACCAAAATATAATTTTTATCTACAATTTAGATTACTTGACCCTAAAAACTCCACTTTTACACTACAACATTAAAACCAAACGAACAATATTGAGAGAGAGCATTCGAGTTCTCCATACCACTGTCAATCACAAATTTTCAGTGACGTCAAGTCAATACCCTCGACCGAAGTCCAACCTTGGTTTCTCTTAAATTTAATTCCCCATTTAGGATCCAAATTTTTACATCAAGATATGATTTTTCATCCATAAAATTTTAGTTTTTAAACTCGATACATAATCTCAAATCAAATTAGCAAAAATTGTCCAAAAATCTACGAGTAAAATTTAAGTTCTAACATACCTATGTAGATTGGAGGTGCTACGATGCTTAATCTCAATTTTTAGGACCGAAATTCTAATTCAACTTCTCTAAAATCAGACTTTTCACTTAAAATCTAAAGATTTTCATTAATTTTTTTCGAAAGAAAACGATTAATTTTGCATACCTACGCGAGACCTTCGTTTCCTATGCTATCTATCCTTCAAAATCTTTTGCTTCGTTTGAAGATTAAATCACCAATATCGACTTCTTAAAAAAAATCAATATTTGTTCAGTAAACTCCAAATTTTCAGACCACTTGACTAATAAAATCTTGAAAATATGCCAAATTTCTTCTCCCTCTCAAGATTAAGATTAGATAAATTTATGGTGTGGGGTCTGATGCCCGCGATGTTCCCTAAATAAGCTTCTTATCTTGATTTATTGAATAAAAAAAATTACATTGTAAGGCCCCGTTACGGGTCACTGTTGAAAGAGTTGAAAATGCTTATTTAAAAATCTGTCCCAACGGCAGGCCACAATATTGGGCCATTAATCATTCTATTATATCAAATAAATAAATTTATTCTTATTATTTTCCGTCAATAATAATTTAACCATTAAATAATTTTTATTAATAAATAAAATATTAAATTATGATAATTGAATAATATAAATATTACCGTTAACCTGTTAAAAGAAATATTACCTTGAAAACATTGCCGAAACATTATTGCTATGCAATTCTAATTTTACTTCAGTTTTATAATAAAATTACAATAATTGAAGTAATTTTATCTCGAAGATGATGTCGAGAATCTCCAACATGGTTTTCTCGTCATAGAAAACAATTCTCACATTTTCAATTTTCCAAACATCTTCTGGTGGTTGACCCTGCTCTCAATTTCACCCGTTCAGTTCTCATCTCTATCTTCTCTTTCTTCTTCTTGATTCGTCGTCGTCATCTAGTTCTCACTATCAATGTCTCACTTTTTTCAATGAAAAATAATCTTTTTGCATGCAAAACGTTGTATTTTCGCAGCAGAAAGAAATCATTATGTCTGCGGAAAGTAATCTTTTAAATTTGTTTAATGAAAAGACAACATTCTGCAGTAGAAAGAAAATATTTTTTAATGGACAACGTAAAAAAATGATGTTTACTATGTTCATTTATCATAATTTGAGTGTTTTATTGTTTAGTAGTTGACTTGTCATTGATTCCATAGTTAAGTGGTCATTTTGTTAATTTCTCTATTAATTATTATTGTAAAATATCTTAAAATAAATATTATGATATTTCTTTTAATATTTTTGATAAAATATTTGTGTGTTCATCCATTTAAAGTACGATTTATTATTAAACAAAAACAAACTCTAAATGATGCAAAATGAACAAATTAAATTTCGTGATTAAATAGTATGATGTTAATCAAATGGGATGGACTGATCCGGTTCACATGCCCTAAGAACACAATCTTCCATTCACCATACCCATTCTCGCCTGGTGAGAGAGGATTCGCAGACAACTGCTTCTCTTCATCGCGCACTTGTCGTCGGAGATTACAGGAGGGATTCGCACTTATAGTCGGAGATTCGTAGGAGACATTCTCTTCGTCTAGCATCCCAGTCGGATTCGCAGCTCAAGGCAGACTAGATTCGCTGGAGATTCTCTTCTCCTGGTGTCGGAGATTTCGTGGAGACTGACTCGGCCAGACCAGAGTTCGCTCACAGGTTTGATTCCAGCTCGGATTTGCATCCCGTTCCCAGCCAGTTCGCAGCCCCAGGAACGGACCCCTGTCGTCGGAGTTTTTGTCGGACAACTACTCGGCCAGACGAGCAATTAGTGTCAAGCAGGTTCAACTTCGTCTCCATATTGAAGTCTCTATAGTATTAATTTGATCAACATGCGAAGGATTCAACATAAAGAACAATTTCAGTCTTCAATCTTCAAGTCATGAAGAAAACGAATTGACTGTTTGTAGAATTAAGAATATAATTTCTATGGCACAATCTACCTTGATATGATTAAATTTACAGTAAGTTGGAAAGTGGACTCGATTTGGCTCGGTCAGTCTTGAGCTCGACTTGTTGTTACTAGAAGAAGTCGAGTCTGCCTCGTCCAGATGTTTGGCTTTGTGGATGACAACAAATTTGTTTGTCAGAGTGAAAAAATTAGAATGTTTGAAGCACATATTAGCATTCGCCTGTCATACCCGTTGGCTTAATGAGAATAATAAACACGTTCTATTGGTGGAAACAGGTTAGATTTGCATTATCTTCATTCCCAGCCTTTGTTAATGGCATCAATTACCCCCGAGTAGAGTACAGGTTTGTTTAATTTTTCTAAAGAGATAGTTGCTAAAAATTAATGGGTATTAAGATAGAAGAGTAGGATTTGTGTCTGTGAATATTGTTTGCACATCTCCACGAGGACACGAGCAAATCCAAGAAGAAGATGGTAGATTTTGGTTTCTCTCAGTCGTTACTAACAACATCTGTCTTCGCATTTTATGCACATTAATAAGAAAGACGTTGCAATGATTTAAGCAGCAGACAGAAAAATGACAAGAAAAGCCTAAGTAAAGTCATCTGGAATATAAAAACAGGAAACTCAGAATTCGTAGGCGCTAATCTCACAAAGAGCGAGTAAACAACATTAGGAAACCACGTGATCCCCAAACGAGAGTCATTACAATCTCAAGCAAAAGAGAGGTGAAGCTATGCTCTAGATTTGAGCATCTAGCTAAAAATATATCAACTCTATTTATCCATAACTTGAAAGAGTGTTATTTTTCCAATTTTTATTTTTTAGGTTAACACGCCAACCTGTCCGACGAAATTCCCCACAGAAAATATTCGGAAGAGTCCGAGGAACATGCGGAATCGAGGAGGAAAGAGTGGTGCATCTATCGCTGCTGCCAGGTCTCGGAATCCGATCAGTCTGAGAGAAGAATCAACCCGTAAAAGGCAAATCAAAGACCGGGGAGGTTCCAATAATGCCAAGTCCTTTCTGAAACTTGAGCACTTGCAGAAGCTAGCGGTGTGGGCGAGTGGAGAGGCTTCCATTCAGTCGTTGGGTGCTTTTTTCGGCCATCGACTCGCCGCCACTTCAGAATCTTTGGGCGTTTCGCCTGATTCTTCCCTTTTCCCTTGCCAGAGGTATGTGTCCTTTGTTTTTTTTGCCTTTGATAGTATTTTTTTTAACTTTTCTACTAAATCAACTGCTTTTTCTCCGTTGATCGTGCAAATAGCTGACAACATGCATACTATTGTTGTTTTACTTGAGACAATTGTAGTTTATGAAAGGGACATAGTTTTTAGTGGGATAGTTGATTGAGGTTTTCTTTTTGGGGTTACCTTTCAAACTGAAAAAAAGTATTGAGTTGTAGGATTTCAAGCTTGGTATCTCTGTCCTGTTGAATCATGAGCCATGATAAGTAAACAGGGAATATAGTAGAGGGAATGCTCGTATACGTATCTGTTAATTGTATGCATTATGCTAGATTGTGTCAATATGAAATTAATAGCTTTTCGGATACTATGCAAGTTTCTGAAATTACCCGAGGAGTGGTTGAAGATGTCTTTTTATGTTATTCTTTACGATGAGTATAATCTGACATTGCAGTTTATAGCACCATTACAGTGTTGCGATACTTGTTGTGTGCGTGTGTGGAGGTGAGAAAGAGAGTTTGAGTTTATCCTTGTTGTAAGTCATTTTTTGATATGCAACTTTAAATGAGTTGGAAATTTATGTTGGATCTGGCAATTTAATTGTTTTACAGATGTGAAATGATTCTTCAGTCGGGATTCAACTGCACCGTCCGAATAGAAACGAACAAATCAAAAGCGCATAGACGAAGCATCAAACACAAAGATTTGGTACAGAACAATGTTGTCTACACTTGTCACTTCTGTTCTCATAGGAATATGAAGAGAGGGACTCCAAGAGCTCATACAAAGGCGTCGTGCCCAGGAAAGGACAGAACACCTTCAGAATCAAAGCCAAATTTCACTCAGAAGTCTCAAAGCAAAGAGATTCAAATAGAGGGAGAAGAAAAGAGTGGAAAAGAAAGTGATTTAATTTTTAATACGGCGTTGGAAGGGGGGGTTTTGATTGCAGAGAGTCCGATAACTCCAGTGATAAAGATCGGAAGGACTCTGCTCAATGGAAAGAAAAAGAGAAATAGATTGACCACAAAGAAACAAAATGACCCTAAATGCATCTCGACCCCAGCTGATGGAGATGATGTTGATTGCTCAGCGGTCAAACGAAGAAGAAAATCGTGGACCAGTTTGAAGGAGATTGCTCAAGCTGAAAAGAAGAAGTAAACTTCATAAAGTTTGGAAGGACTCTGCTTAATGGAATGAGGAAAAGATATAAATGGACCATTGTTATAGATAGAGGAGCTGCTCAAGTGGGTGAAGAAGAAGTTGAAGACCGCATATGCATCTGCACTGGCTTAATGGCTGTGTAAAATATAACTATCATAATTGATTTGAGAGTTGTATAAATGCGTGTAAAGTAAATTGAGAATGATGCCGAAGTATTAAAAGAAAAGTAGAAGAAAGAGAGCTTTGAAGAAACTATAACTTCTACTTTTCTTTGAACACTTAGATATCATTCACAGTTTCACTTCACAAAAATATATACTGCTCTCGCAGTTACATTTTACACAGTCAATAAGCCAGCCAGGCTTATTTCTACTCCTTTGAATAATTAGTAAGAGACTTTTAGATTTTGATATTAGTAAGAGACTTTTAGATTTTGATATTAAATTATTTTATTTTTTTTCAGAGTTTATTCTCTAGCTTTTGTGTTTTTTTCCTTGCTTTCTATTTCCTATTGAAATAACTCTTCTCCTGCACCAACAAAAAAACAAAATGTCCTGAAAGGCAGATCAACCCAAGTTGATGGAGATTTATGTTGATGCCTCGGCCAACAGACAGAAGCACCAAATGAAGAAAACCATGGACTAGTTTGAGGGAGTTCGGTCGGGCTTTAGAAAGTGAACACAACATTAAAGTAAATTAGTTATCGTCCCCTTGGTCTTTGGAGTCGAACCGGTTCAGTTTGGCTTCTAATGTTCTAAAAACCAAATTCAAAACATAAGAACAAAAAATAATGGGAAATTAACACTGTAGTCTCTATAGTTTGCAATCAATGACAAGTTAAGTTCTGAAGAAATTTTGCTAACAACTAAAACTCTGATCTATAGAAAATTCTTGCCGACGACCTCGCAGTCACGTTTTTCGTCCAAATCCATTGACTTTAATGCCTCGGTTTTGTTGACGCCAAGAACCGTCGAACGAAAACGAACGACGTCAATTATCGGGGGCCAAGAGATGTCCCTCCTGCCCGTTGGAAGACGGACGGTCATTGGAATGATTATTGGGCGATGGTGGACAATCTTCATTGGCCATTGGATCGAGGAATGACGTCCCCTGCTCGGAATTAACAGCTAGAATTGAATCTATCAATTTCCAAAGGTGATGGTGGATGATCGTCCATGTAGTTGGATTGAGGGAGGAACTGTTAGCCTTTTTGTTAGGCTAAGTTGTATTTTGATAATGACTAAATGTTGATTAATTTAATAAATCTATAAGTTGTATTTTGTGTTATATTTTATATGTTCCGGATATTATTCTTATCGTTTTTATTATAATATTTATATCCGTGTATATTGGAAATACCCTCAAAATGGGTATTATTAATGTTCTAACATGTTTATTTGAGTCCATGTAGTGTTAGATATCTTTTAGGGACTCAATATAGTTCAAGGGCAGATTTGAAGTGAAGTGGGGATGAGTCTGCGGAAGCCATTTTGCGTCCCCAAGCTAAACTGTGTAGATGCGGATGCAGCGGACGCAAATATTGGCGTCCGATTTGAATCTGTCATTTTCTAGGTGTTTTGCGGATGCAGCGGATGACAGATGTGGATGCAGCGGATGCGTCCTAAACTGGTGAACAGTGACTTGCGGGTGCAGCGGATGACAGATGCGGATGCAAATCTGCGTCATAAACTAGGTGAACAGTGACTTCCGGATGCAGCGGACACGCAATTCTGCGTCCTAAACTCCAAATTTCTGCACAACGGCTATATTTTCAACGGGCATTTTTCCAACGGTCACATGCGGACGAGCTGAGGATGTCCGAAAGTGGAATGTCTATAAATACAACTTCACTCCAAGCTCTCCACAACGAACCGGGAATCGTGGCAAAGCCCTGCCGAATTTTATACACGATTCAATCATTGTGACCTTTCAATATTATTGTACATCCAATTCTCCCCAACCCATAAACTTGCGAGTTATATTTGGGAGAATTCGGATTAGCTAGATTTGAGCTTTAATTTCCAATTTTATTATATTGTGCTTGATTGTAAAGGGTGATTCCATAAGAATTCATCACACGAGGGTGATAACCCGAAATACTCATAGGCTAGATTGAACGCCGGTAAGTTCAATTATTGGGTGATGCCCCGCAATAGTCAAATTAAGAGTGACGACTCGTAAGAGTCAAAGGTTGATGACCTAAGAATTAGTCAAGGGTGACACCCCGTTTAATAGTCAATTTGTAAACGGTTTTATTGGCACCTGTAAGCCAATTATTTAGTATATCTCCAAGTGAAACTTTGAGCACGGACGTAGGCAAGTTTGCCGAACCGCGTAAACAAATATTGTGTGCATTACTCTAACCCTTACTCTTTAATTTACGCATTTAATGTGATTGCATATTTAATCGTATTTGATAAATCACT
>CM039484.1:7942866-7975510 GCA_022433065.1 Begonia loranthoides | reverse complement strand
CGATAAGGGACGTCCCTTGCTCGATCCAATGGCCATGAAATGTCATCCGCCATAGCCTTTGGAAATTGACAGATTCAATTCTGGCCGTTAATTTAGAGCAGGGGATGTCTTTCTTCGATCCAACGGCCATTGACAATCGTTCGCCATCGCCCGATAATTGTTTTGACGCCCGATAACTGGTAGGAGGGACATTCCTTGGCCCTCAATAATTGACGTTCTTCGTCTACGTTCAACGATTCTTGGTGTTAATGAAACCGAGGCGTTAAAGTCGGCGGATTTAGATGGAAAACGTGACTACAAGGTCGTCGGGGAGAATTTTTCATAGTTTAGGGTTTTAATTGTTAGTAAAATTTCTTCAAGGTTTGACTTGTCGTTTATTCTAAACTATAGGGCTTGCGGTGTTAATTTTCCAAAAATAAACAATATTTACTATTTGATTCTCGATTATTATTATGAAAAGTTGGTCAAAACCGAACTGAATTGATACTAAATTAAATATAATAGCAAAAATAAAAAATAAAACCACAACTCTTAAAATCGAACCAATCCCTAAAAACCTAATTTTTCTCAGTTGCTCTTTCGCTATCTCAGAATGAAGTCTTGCACTCTCGCACAGTCACCAATCGATCTCTTGCACTCTCACACTCATAACTCGGAACTCTCGGACTCTCGCAAGTCGCACAGTTGGTTTCTCGAGTCTCACCCAGGTGAGCCACTTTGATCTTGTAACATACCAATTTCAATTCCCAAATTACGCAGTGAAACAAATTTTTTCCATTTAAAAATTAATCAAACCCTAATCATTAAAATCATTTCCTAGATTAGGGAAATTAATCAACTCAAATTAGAGGATTTATCCTTTCTCTCTCCTAAGGAATAATATCACCCTCAAATCAAGAAAATTTCCAAAATTAATAACAAACATAAGCTCAATTCAAAGCTAATTAGCAATCCTTCAAAAAAAGAAAAGAATTACAGTCCTCCTTCAGTAAATTGGAGGCATCGAGTGAGGGTAACACTCACCTCTAGAGAAGTTCCAAAAACCTCACTGCTCGAGTTTCGACCACTCTATCACTCTCTGTCAAATTCTTGGGTAAAAATCCTCCATCGACCGAAGCCTCACCTTGCAGTTGCAAAGTTCCTCTTCGACTGAGTTGATGACCACTTTCAGACGCCTATTTTTTGATAGAGTTCTGATGCAGTCCAGCAACATTTCGACGGCAAACACACCTCCTATGTGTTTTGATCATGCACACCATGAAGAGGAATGATGGAGAAGAAGAGGATCGGGTCAGCAGAACCTGATCGACCTAGTTCTTGAAGAGGACGACCCGAACCGAACTGAACTAGTTTCCTAAACTCAAACCTGACTGGTCCAACCGACCTGAACCAAATTGGTTCAGCCGAACTAGACCCCGTCCAGATTCAACCCAATTTCTCATGAAATCTTCTTGGTCGACTGAAATTTGACTCTGATTCATTTGAAATTTTACCGATAAGAAATTTCTGCCAAAATTCTTAAAGAATGTTTTTTAGAATTTAAGGAGGATTTTAAACACAAAATTTATTCAAACAGGAAATGTTATTCAAAAACTTAGAGTTTCCCAAAACTTCATGCTCTCGGAATTTAGATAGTAAAGACACTAGTTTTCAACATTTTGGTCATCAGCTCTACACACAAAGTGTATTATTTAATTTATCTTCTTCAACTTTGTGCGTATGAATGCATGAATTTAATAGAATTAACAAAAAAATTAATATATTTTGTGATGGCTGATAAAACCTTATGAAGGTAAGAAACCTCTGATTTTCTGAAAGCTAAAACATATGGTAATTATGAGATGGTTAATGAAAATTTGAACACATGGTACTATAAGAAAAATGAGTTAAACATAGAAATTTGGTCATGCATGGAATTAATTCACATAGACACTTGTTTTTACTTACTGAGTTTATCTCATAATTAATTTTGTGATGTAGGTGAATTTTTATTGAAAGAGGAATTGGTGTTGATCGAAGATCTTCTAGATAGGGGTGTTCACAGTCCGATTCCGAAGTGGAACCGCACCGAACCAGTCGGTTCTGATTTTGGAAATCCAAAATCGAAACCAGTCCCATGGGAGTTCGGTATCGAATCGAAAATTCGGTATTGGTTCCGGTTTGGTACCGGTTCCGAACCGAATTTCAAATTTTTTTTTTCAAATATTATAATAAAATTTTATAAAAATTAAAATTGAAAAAAAAAATCCTTAATTAATTACACTACTGACTCCACACATTACATGAAAAATTTTCTCTGTTTCTTGTAAACTTGAACTTTGTATTCATCAGCTTCATCAATGATCTGATTCAACAACTCATTTTCTCTCTTCTTTCTCACTGACAAAGTAAGCATCTAAGTCTTCGCTACTTTCATAACTCTAGTCTGTCTACACTCTACAGATCTCATGCTTACCAAACACACCCACATGAACAACATGAAAAGAAAGAAGACGAACAAGAACCGAACCAAAGACGAGGATGAAGATGAACAGGCAGCGGATGACGAATGAGAACTCGAACAGACAGGCAGCGGAGGACAAGAACTCGGGAGTCGGCGCTCGCGGGTCGGGAGGCGGGAGCTGCTGGCGGGCAACGATTGCAGAATGAAGACTGTAGAAAGAAGAAACCCTAAATTTAATTTAGGGCCTAAATTAATCAAATTTTTGGTTCTTCAGTTGGGACCGGTTTTGCGGTACCAAAAACCAAGAACTGGAGCGTGAAATTCGGTTCTGGTCACTCACAACTGAATTCGGTTCGGTACCCACCAAAAATGCATCGAATCGGTACCGAAACTGCCTGTTCCGGTCCTGTTCTTCGGTACTGGTTCGGTTCTGCACACCCCTACCTCTAGAGACGGGGGAGCATACAAAAGAGAGTGTTGATAATATCACAGTTCAATTAGAAGATTAAATATAAGTTTTGCAATAGTATTGGTATCATTTAATAAATTAAGAATATTTTATATCTTATTTCGTTAGTATTTTGAAATTTCAACAAACATTATTTTAATGTTTGGAATAGGAAGTTTGAAAATTTTTTCGGATTTAATTTTGTTATCAAATGAATTTTTTAATAATTTTTTTAGAATTTTAATTTTCTTTGATGAATGTATTTTATTTTTACTAACATTGATTTTTAATAAATATAGTTATTTTCCCCCCTTAATTAATGATTTTACTATTTTCAAAGTTTTACAAAATTTTGTAATTTATAGTTTATAACAAATTAATCAAACCTAAATTGTTAATTAATTTTGGGGAAAGTTTTGGAGAAAATAAATTTAGGGTCGTTACAGTTGGTATCAGTGCACTAGGTTTATAAGGTTTTGTAGACTATCTGTATGCTTATTTGTATCAGAAAAATTATCTATTAGCAAGTAAGTATTTTTTTATTCTAATAAAATCATCTTTTATAAATTTTGTTATCTATTTTTTTAGTACATTAGGATTTAATACCTTCAATAATTTCAAAATATAAAATAGATTTTTAAACTACAACAAATCTTTGGGATGTAGACTTATGGCTAATCGTAGAGGAATTAGTATTAAACGTGATATAGTTCTCGATCAAATGATGGACTTGATCGAGAAATAATCTAAGCAAATCGAATAATTGATGCAAGCGGCCACCATTATTGCCCAGGCCTAGGCGGCTAACATGCAAGCTCAAATCCCTAATAGGCCTCAACCCATAGACTTTGATTATGATAGATTCCAAATATTGGGTCCTCTAATTTTTTATGGTAATTTGGCTGATATGGCGGCTACTGAAGATTGAATTAAAACTATTTGCGAGATATTTGACCATGTCAAGATTGTGGAGGCAAAAAAAGGTGGCTTATGCATTCTCTATGTTTAGAAGGGAAACACGTTATTTGTGGAATTCGATGAAAGTGATTCATCCAGTCGCCACTATGTCTTGGGAATAGTTTCAAGAGTTATTCTATGAGAAATAATTTATTAACGCTATGAGGAATGCAAAGATGGAAGAATTCATGGCTCTGAAGGAGATTGAGAGTGTAATTGATTATGTGCACAAGTTTGATCAACCCTCTCGTTTTGCCCTTCACATGATCAATAATAAAGTGTTGAAGGCAAAAAGTTTTATCTAAGGGCTGAGGGCGGAGATTTTTAAAAATGTCAACCTAGTCACTACAAAGGAAACTCTATTTGCGGTTGTGATGGAAAAGCACTGCATGCAGAGATAGGTAAACAGAAAGTTATTAAGGCCCAAGAATACAAAAGAAGGTTTAGTCATGCAAGTCAAATAAGGAATAAACCCCCCACAACAGTAATGGTTTGGATCTAAGTGACCATTGACCCATGGACTAGTTGAAGGAGCCTCCAAGTTTTTCAAGAAGGAATCAATGAACCAAATGATGATGCTCATTATTCCTACATGTCCTACATGCAAGAAAACTCATACTTGGAGAATGTCGTGCAAAGGTACTAACTTGTTTCAAGTATGATCAACCTGGAAATTTCATCAACAATTGCCCTAAGAATATCAAGGATCATACCAAAACAGTTGCTAGAGTCTTCGCCATGACTAAAGAGTAAGCAGAAGGAAACTCATATGTTGTGAAAAGTTTGTTTTTAATTTCAAGTATATCTTTTTACATATTAATTGATTCAAGAGCAACCCACACATTTATATCCCTTATGCATTCAATGAAATTAGAGAAAATAGTAGCACCTTTAGAGCATAAGTTGAGATTAGCTACACCTTCATGCAGTGTAATGTCTATCGATTCTATTATTCGAGAGTGTAATATTTTTGTTAGGGGTAAGGAGCTCGAAGCTGACTTGATCATCTTAGCAATGGAAGACTATGATGCTATTCTTAGAATGGATTAGTTAACCAAGAACTATGCAACTATCAATTGCCGCAAGAAGATGATGACATTTCAACTGCCTAGAGAACAACTGTTTTTATTTCATGGTGACACAAAAGGTTCGAGAATTCCAGTAATATCAGCTATGAGATGCCTAGTGGAACTCAAATCTCTTGCATTCAATCGCCACTATGTTGACTTAACAAATTTGCCACTAGTAAAAGATGTCGAATTCAACATTGATATTTTATCTACAACGCCAATCTCTAAAGCCTCATATAGAATAGTGCTACTAAATTAAAGGAGTTTAAAGTTCAACTCAACGAGTTACTGGAAAAAAGATTCATACAACCAAGTTTTTCGCCATGGGGAGCACCAATGTTATTCGTGAAGAAGAAGGACGAATATATAAGGTTGTGCATCAGCTATCAAAAACTTAACAAAGTTAATAAAGAACAAGTATCAACTTCCAAGGATCGACGATTTATTTGACAATTAAAGCCAGCAGCAGTTTTCTCAAAGATAGACCATAGATCTGGTTATCACCAACTACAATAAAGGGAGAAGATGTGTTCAAGATGACATTTTCGGACTAGATATGGCCATTATTAGTTTGGAGTGATGCCTTTTGGATTGAATAGTAGTACACCAACAACATTTATGGAATTAATGAGTTAGGTATTCAAGGCATTCCTAGATTATTTTGTTATTGTGCTTATAGATAACATCCTCATCTACTCAAAGAGTAAGAAAGTGCATGAAGAGTATCTAAAAGTTGTTCTATCAACCTTGAGAAGCGAGAAGTTGTATGCAAAGTTCTCCAAGTGTGAATTCTGGATGAAAAAAGTGACTTTTCTCGGTCACATAGTTTCAAAGGAAGGCATATCAATAGACCTTGGGAAAATTGAAGTAGTTAGTAAGTGGCCATAATCTAAAAATATAGTTGAAGTACGTAGCTTCCTAGGTCTTGCACACTAGTACAAGAGGTTTATAGAAGAATTTTCTAACCAAGCAACCCCACTCACGAAACTAATCAAGAAGAGTGTCAAATATTTATGAACTGGCGAGTGTGATCAGAGCTTCCATGAGTTAAAGAAGAGATAGATTTTTGAACCAATTCTTACTATACCATTAGAAACGGGAAAATATGTTGTATATAGTGAAGCCTCAAAACATGGACTTGGATGTGTTCTCATGCAAGAGGGCAAAGTTGTCGTTAATGCCTCCAGACAATTGATGGATCATGAGAAGAACTACCAAAGTCATGATTTGGAACTTGTAGTAGTAGTTTATGCACTAAAAACCTGGAGACACTATTTATATGGAGAATGATGTGAAATTTATACTGCCATAAAAGTATGAAGTACTTTCTGACTCAAAAGGATTTGAATATGAGGCAACACAGATAACTAGAGTAGGTGAAGGACTATGATTGTCAAATCAACTACCACCTTGGAAAGGCCAATGTGGTAGTTGACACATTAAGTAGGAGAGCCTTGCCACATGTTTTATCTCTACGGCTCATTTCAAGAAGATTAGCTGAAGATTAGCTGAAGAAATGCAGAAGTTCAATTTGGAGATTGTACCATCAAGCTTTCTTGAAAGACTATCAACGATGACGCTACAACCAAGCTTGCTCGAGCAAATTAAGGATAAACAGTATGGTGATGCTTTGATCATTAAGATAAGAGATCAATTGGAAGCTGAAAATGAGTCTAAATTTTCCATGTGAGAAGATGAAATTATCAAATATAAAAAGAGATGGTATATATCTGATGATTCTATAGGATCCAAATAACCTAAGAGGGGAGTTAATTAGGTTATTAAAACTTTTTCGTGTGATTATTAATTTTTAAACCTTAGGTGATTAATTAGGTTATTAAAACTTTTTCGTGTGATTATTAATTTTTAAACCTTAGGTGATTTATTGCAATTATATAATCAAATAATCCATAAATGTAAAGAGATTAGGGAAAGAGATTGCAAACGATGTTGTTCAGGTGGTTCAACAAATCCCGCTTACGTCCGTGCTCCAAGTTTCTGACTTGAAAATTCTTTACTTGCTACCCTCCCAGGTTAGTATCGATTGACTTCACGGGTGCCAACCAAATCTTTACAAATTAACTCTTTCTCAGGGCGTCACCCTTTTTTCTTTACTATTATGGGGCGTCACCCTTCACTTGACTAATTCATAGGGCGTCACCCTTTACGTTGGACTACAAAGAAACTTACGAACTAAATCTTAACTCTCCCAAATAGAAATTTCAAGTTTTGGGATGAGCAGAGTTAGGTTACAAGCTCAAATAATATTTTGGAATTGAGTATAAAAATTGGAAGGGCTTCACCTCAATTCCCAATTCGTCGCTATGAGCTTTGGAGAGTCTTATATTTATAGACTCTGTAAAATCGGTCAACGAATTCTTTTTTGGTTGACCACAACTGACTGTTGGAAACAAGTCATTGTGTGTTCTGTCATTTTTCAGTCGACCATTTTGGTCTTTGCTCGACCGCTTACTCGAATGAAAACTCTTGGAGACTCTATAATGTGTTTCAATCGTTGTCTTCAACCGCTCTGTCATCGACGTAGTCATCCGAAAATCTTCGAGCACTTTGTGTTGCATTTTGGTCGATCTCTTTGACTGCCTTGTCGACCGCTTAGTCAACCAAAAATCCTGGGAGAAATTTGCATTGGATTTCGGTCACTTTAGTCGACCGGGTACTCGATTGCTTCCTCGACCGCCTTCTTTGCAGAGTGAATTTGGTCGACCAGAACTCCATTTTACTTGACCTTAGCTCCTTCCTTTTTCCATCTTTGATATTTCTAAATCCCAATATGATGCATATTCACTACATGGTAACACTTGTTTTATGACTCTTCTAGTTGCGCTATCAAACAATAGATCAATCATAGAAGGGAAGCAATAAAATCCATGCAACCATTAGTGATTCATAGCAAAGTAATATAAGGAAGGTATAGATGCATACATTCAGCAAAGAAAGAGCAAAACAAGTTAGAAATATCCAAAAATTATTACAACTTCAGAGTTTTATAAGTCACATACAAGGTAGAACAAACGAGAAACTCTAATCTAGACATCAGGTAGATTAGTATCATCAGCTGAAGGAGGAAGCGGGGCCGATGAGGACGGTATATCTGAAGGTGCAGAAGATGATGGATCAAACCCTTAAAATATATGGTGTAATGACCTGGTTTTTCTTACATTTGAAAACGTGTAAAATTTAAAATTTTTCTTTTATAAAAACAATGCAAGACTTCTTGTTCTTAGATTCATTTAAAGAAGATAACTAAAATCATTTTCTTCAATTTTTTTATAAAATACAGCGAAAGACTAAAACAAAGTATTTTAGAACACAATAATGAAACCTTTACAATTTAAAACATTTATTAAAACTTTTACAAAACCTTTTAACCGTTTCTTTACAAAACCTTTTATGTTCCTTTTTCCTTAAATCCTTTAGCCTAGCCAGTCACAAGATCTGCGCGTGCAAATCCTTCATCAACTACTCCTTAACATGTTTCTTGGCATACCTACATCAACAAGGCTTAAACTAATGAGTCTAACACTCAATAAGTGATATAAAAATAAACTATACAATGCACGTGTTATGCAACTTTTAAAACCATATGCAGTTTTTATTCTTGTTTTCTATTTCTGTATCCGTTTTCTTTGTTTACTTTTACTGGTTTGTATAACTATGATGAACTATGATGAACTATGATGAACTGTGATGACGTGAACATGTGCCTCGCGGTGAACTATAGACCATGATGATGAACATGTGCCATCATGGTGAACCGCAATGGTAAACTTTCATCGTGATGATGAATACGTGCCATCACGATGAAGTTTTACCTTTTCTGCTAGCTATTCGGGAATGAGCAGGTGACTTTCAGCCTAACTTAAAGCCCTTTCATTTTCTTTATGCATTTCTCTTTACTCTTATCTTTCTCATATCCTTTACGTTTATTCATATCTCATTTATGTTTTCTTTTAAAAACCATGCATGAAAACCATTTTCGTATCATTTTAAAAATCATGATGCATGATACTCGTGAATGCATACAATATCTAAAATCCTCAAAACATAATAATTATAAACATCCTATAATCCTCAAGCATGATCATTATCAGTATCATTTAAAATCTAATAAACACAACATCAAGCATCGATACAATCCTCATAATATGATCACAACTTAACTTAATAATCTATTAAAGTAGTAAATAGTTAACAAACAATCTTAATTCTTGTGATGTAGGGCCCGAAGGCCAAAACACATACATATCAACTTACCTGGAAGCTTTAACGCATATCAGCACTTAATCGTTATCCTTCTTCTCCTTTTTGATACCTTCAAAGTCAATAATCTTTAATCATTAATAATCACTGATTATTAATCTCATTTCATAGTCCATTATCTTCAACAACTTTGATACCATTAATCCTTATTCGTTTTGTAACAGAATATCATAATTCAAATACACTAATCCACTTAACAGTTTCCCTTCACTTATTTTCATCACTTCACTAGTTAGTATCTTCACATACAGGCATCAAACATAATAACCATAATTTAATCCCATTGCCAAGTATTAAATGGTCAACCCATAGGGCATCCAACGAGGTAGTTAACCACAGATTCATCCTAATATCATCGTATAGTGAACATCACATATTTACAACTTCAACTAATCGTAAAGAGCATATATTCAATTATTCTTCAACAAAATCCATCAACAAAGAACCATTTCCAACAAAGCAGTCAAAACAACAGAGAGCAACACCAATTAACAACAGTGAACATCCCTCTGCCTAACATAATGATATGCCAACTAACAAAATCATAATCAACAATGTATTAGCCAAGCTTATCTTCCCACAAAACCCATAAGATGCAGACATGACAGAGAACCAATATCCCCGAATAACATAATAACTTAGCATCCAGAGGCATTACAAAGCTTAACCAAACAGTGCACTATATTCTTCATTCATCTATCGAACGTACATAAATAAACAGAGGACATCAATCACATAAAACCCATAACAGTCATGAAAGGGATTCTTACAGCAAGAACATCCGAGAGAGAAACCCTGCACCTTCACCTTCTTCTACTTTCTTCCTCTTCCTTCTTCTCACAACCTTTCCTTCACCAAGGACTCTCACGTTTCTCCTCCCTTTCTCGTTTCCTCCTACAGTACTCGGCTCCTACCTCTCCCAGAAGATCTCTGTTATTTCTCTAGAGAGAAACTCACCTGAACTCCCCCCAATATCTCTTTCTCTTTTTTGTCATCGAAGCTTGCCTTATAAGATTTTTACAATCCCCATTATAATCTCACCAACATCACATAGGAGCTACCATTTGTAATATTTAGCAACATGGAGGGATCACAGAAGGAAAGCCCATCTTGGGATTTTCTATTATCTTCTCGAGGAGCAGAACCACGTGGGACCGGTCGATGGCACTGATCGTAGCAACGACCAAAATCCACAAAACCTTGTGGGATCGGTTGCCATCTGGTCGACAGGAATAGTAGACTGTGCTGTCGACCAGTCCCAAGGGATGTTGCCCCTGCTCCAAAATGCTGCGTTTCTCCATTTCTTTCCTTTTTATTCTTTTATTTTATTTCAATTCAATTAATTCCGCTCTTTATTTAATTATCCCCTTAATTTATTCTCAATTAATTCTTAACCAATTCCTCAACGATTTATAACTTACTCCATAATTATATAATAAACCTTCAATAATCGTCCAAATAATCCTATTACACCCAGTTAATTTCTAAATTATCCTTACTTAATTATGTTACGGGAAATCAGGGTATTACATATGGCTCCATACAGCTTGAGATATGTCCTCAATGTGCTTATCCATTGTCTCAAGCTTGACAAGAATTTATCCTAGGTAGTTTGTTTGCAAATCATTTTTTTCTTCAAGTCTGGCTAGCTCAGAGGCAGGGGATGAAAAACTGTGATGAGAGAGAGCAGGACAAGAGGATGGTCTAGGCAGCGATACGGGGGGAACTGCGGGCAAAGTAGTATCGGCATCGCCTAGATGAACAACATCTTGAGCAGAGGACGATGAAGCAACTCGGGATGATTTTAGAATCCATTGTCAATCATCACCCAGCACAAAACCCATTCTTCCTAAAGAATGAACTGAGTAGATATCCACACTCATTAGTGACAGAGAAGGCTAGGTGTGAAGGATTGGAATGTTCATCGTCTAGAAGAGGTTTGTGAGCAGAATATTGAATGGTAGTGATTTTGATCCACTTTCTGCAGCCTCAATTATTTGATAAAGAATTAAGTAGCCCACATTGAACAAAGCTTGAGAGTATAGATGCTCCAGGACATACAAGTCCATATAACTCACATAGTCCCAATGACCATCTCTGAGCAGCACGTTATATGTCAACGTGTGAGGAATCACACGTGCTCGTATGTTAAGGTTCTTGGCTTTAGGTTTTGTAATGAAATTCGAGGATCCTTCAGAATTTGTTTAAGAAGTCGATCTCCGGCAAGAGTTTGGAAAAACTCGGGTTCTCGATTGCCATTGTAGTATTTCTCACATTGCTTACCCTGTTCAAAATCCAAAAATGTATTGATCAATTGAGGGGTCAGTTTAATCTCTTTTCCATACACAAAACTCTTCAACTTCATAGGATTTGTAGAGTATGATGCATTCACATAAAATAGCTAGATAGCTTTTTCTACATAAGGTCCATACAAACTGAACAATTTATACAGTCCCATTTGAGTGTACATATCTTTAATGTTCAAACTCGATAATCCTGAGAACAAAATTTTCCTTGACAAAATTAATGACCTATTCTTAAATTCTTCCTCATATCTTGCTTTGCAGGCATCATTAACATATAATTTAGACCTATAATCAGTCGATGCATGGGATCTACCTTTATTTGATGAAGATTTTTGTTTGCCTGTTGCACGAGATGCCATTTGAGGAGGATGATCTAGAATTTGAAGCTAGAGAAGGAGAGGACTTGGAATGGAGGGAAGGAGAGGTAGAGAGGGCCAAAATTTGCAGTAAAATCACGTAGGAGTCGCTGGAGAATTGCCAGAATCACCAGAGGAGAAGAAATGTTCGTGCAGTTTAGGGTTTTGGTCGACCAAAACCTGTTTAAAATTGATGAATCAGTCAACCAAAAATTAGGTGGTCGACTGAAAATTTTGAGGGAAAAATAAGAATTAAATTGTTTTATTTTTCGATCGACCAAATCATAACAAGTCAATCAAAATCTATAATCCAAGAGCAGTTTAAGAAGAATGGTCAACCAAAATTGTGTACCCCTTACACAATAAGTTTCTTTCTTAAATTCGGCCCAATTGGAGTCGATTATTCTTAATACTCATTGAATTCTTATACTTCAAGAATTCAAATTCTACCAATTTTAATATCAAACTCATTTTTATCCTTTAAAAATTGTTCAACTTTTTTTCACCCCCTTTTTCAACTACCAAAATTAATCAATGGGGGTTAATGCATTTCAACCAATTGGAGCAAATCAAATATATTTCTCCCTTTAAATCAACATATCAATTCAATCAATGGGGGACAATATACATCAAAACAAAATGCCAACAAATTTCCTATATAAGCAATTTATAACACAACTTGTTGGAATAACAAGAAAAAGTATGCAAATAAGAGCAAAATCAATCAAAGGAATAAGAATTTTATCCTATATGCATATAATCTATTCAATTCAAATCAATCAAAAGAATATGATTTTAACCTATTTCTACATAATCAAGAAAAATCTATTTGAGTCAAGAGTATAAGTGTTAAACAATACCATCAAATCATATGTCAACTCTTGATTCAAAAGTCGAAAAACCCCTAAATGTTTTTCATAGGCACCCAAATCTTCTTGGGTCCTTTATCCTTTGGAATGGTTCCTTTAGAAACCCATACCAATTTAGACTTAGTCCTTTCATCATTCAATTTTATAGGGCAAACAAAATATTTATGTTCTATACAATTACATACATTGCATGTACTAGGACCAACAAAGAAATTATTAAACTTTTTCTTCTTTGCAAATGGTTGATAGCCAATTTCAGTTTTATCAAATGTAACACTTTGCTTTCCTAAGAGCATATTAAAATTTTTGCTACCGTTTGTAATTTCAAAACAATAGAATTCAAATCACTATTTTTAGCATTCAATTAACAAATATTATTCTCTAGTGATTTGTTACTACCAAGCGTATTCTCATTCATGCTTTTTAAATCAACAATTTGATTCTCAAGAGATTTATCAAATCAACATGCTTATCAATCAAATTGTTTTTCTCTTTTTTCAACAAGTTACATCTACGTTTGAGCATATTGAAATTATCAGCATCTAGCAATTTATTATCATCATCACAATTATCGAAATCGCTAGAAGAATTGTGTACCTTATCATCATTGGCCATGAAGCAAATATGAGATACCTCTTCAATTTTGGAAGAAGAGCTCTCCTCGCTACCATCCCACATGGCCTTAGATGCTTTCTTCTTTGAGGCTTTGGACTTCTTCTTTGCCTTGGGACACTCGGTTGAGATATGTCCGGGTTTTCCACATCCAAAGCATACTATTACCTTCTTCCCTTTTTCCTTCTTCCGTTGAAGGTATTTGAAGAACTTCTGGGTGACGAACTTTAAATCTTCATTTTCATCTTCACCCTTTTCCCCGGAATCACCTTCTTCCTCGGTTTCATCTTGAGTGCTTGAGGAGATTTTGAAGGCTATGTTCCTTAGTTTGAAGATTCCCTTCTCTTTTTGCTCCTCCTCCTCATTGCTCATTAATGTGATCTTATGCGTCATTAGGGAACCGATGAGTTCCTCCATCTTAAAACCTTGAGATCATGTGCCTCTTGGATAGCAGTCACTTTTGGTTGCCACTTCGTTGGTAGACACCTAAGAATTTTTCTAACTAACTTTTCGTTGGAATAAACTGTACCAAGTACTTTCAAACCATTAATAAGGTTAGTAAAATGAGTAAACATACAACTAATGGTTTCATCCTTATCCATACAAAATAATTCATATTCATAAATAAACATAGTAAATTTACTTTCTTTTACTTGATTAGTGTCTTCATACGTAATCTCAAGTAATCATAAGCACTATCACAACCTTGTACTCTATTAAATTCATCACGGTTTAGAGCACAATATAAAAAATTTATAGCTTTGGCATTCAAGCTCAATTTACGCATATCACTATCATTATATTCGTCATCTAATTTTGGAACAATTATATCATTTTTAGATTTAAGTGGAATGAAATGTCCATTTTCAATAATTTTCTAAATTTCATAATCTATAGATTGAATATAAATTTTCATCCTAGTCCTCTAAAACATATAATCACTATCGTCAAAATATGGAGGCGTAAGTAATGATTGTTCTTCGACTTGTATATTGAAGGTCATAACAATTTATATACTCAATAAATTCAATCAAAATTATCTAAACAATCTTCAAAACAAAAATTCAATCCAATGAGTTCAATTCAAGCAAATATCTCAAAACAATTGCAATATCACAGAAAAATTTTAGTCAACCTGCTCTGATACCAATTGTAGGACGGAAATAACCTAAGAGGAGGGGGGTGAATTAGGTTATTAAAACTTTTTCATGTAATTATTAATTTATCTAACCTTAGGTGATTTATCATAATTATATAATCAAATAATGCATAAATGTAAAGAGATTAAGGAAAGAGAATGCAAACGATGTTGTTCACGCGGTTCGGCAAATCCCACCTACGTCTGCGTTCTAAGTTTCCGACTTGGAGATCCTTTACTTGCTAACCTCCCCAATTAGTATCGATTGGCTTCACGAGTGCCAACCAAACCTTACAAATTGACTCTTTCTCAAGGCGTCACCCTTTTCTCTTGACTATTACGGGGCGTAACCCTTCACTTGACTAATTGTAGGGCGTCATCCTTTACATTGGAGTACAAAGAAACTTACGAACTAAATCTTAACTCTCCCACAAATATCAAGTTTTGGGATGAGGAGAGTTAATTTACAAGCTCAAATGATGTTTTGGAATTGAGTATAAAAATTGGCAGGGCATCGCCTCAATTCTCGATTCGTTGCTATGAGCTTTGAAGAGTCCTATATTTATAGACTCTGCAAAATCGATCGACCAATTCCTTTTTGGTCGACCATAAACAACCATTGGAAACTAGTCGTTGTGTGTTCTGTCATTTTTCGGTCAACCATTTTGGTCTTTGCTCGACCGCTTACTCGACCAAAAACTCTTAGAGACTCTGCAATGTGTTTAAGTCGTTGTCTTCGACCGCTTTGTTGTCTGCGTAGTCATCCAAAAATCTTTGAGCACTTTGTGTTGCATTTCAGTCAATCTCTTTGACCACCTTGTCGACCGCTTAGTCGATCAAAAATCCTAGGAGTAATCTGTATTGGATTTTGGTCGCTCTAGTTGACTACGTACTCGATTGCGTCCTCGACCGCATTCTTTGTAGAGTGAATTTGGTCGATTAGAACTCCATTTTACTTGACCTCAACTCCTTCCTTTTTCTATCCTTGATATTTCTAAGTCCCAATATGATGCATATTCACTACATGGACTTAGATAAACATGTTAGCACATCTTAATACTCGTAATGAGGGTATTTCTAATAAACGTAATGATTGTACAATTAAGAGCATTAATCAATAAACAACTTATAATTGTCAATCAAAACATTCATCATCAAAAAAATTAAGTCTAACACCATTTAGACTAACAGATCCTTGTTTGAAAAAGTCATATTGAAGGAGGCACATTCAACATCATACTTGGTATATTTTGGTGCAACCAAAATGTATTGAGATTTGAAGCAGCATTATTTGTGGCGTGGGTTGAAATTGGATGTAGCCAAATATATTGAGAGATGTCTCACTTGTCAGCAAGTCAAAGCAAAGCATTAACTACCTGCTAACACATTACAACCACTAAAGGTACCTCAATGGAAATAGGAGCATATAACTACAGATTTTGTGGTAGAACTTTCAAAAACCATCAAATGATATGACTATATTTGGGCTATCGTGGATTGATTAACAAAATTGGTACATTTTCTTCCCTTAAGGACCACTAATACAATGGATCAGTTTGCACAACTTTATATCCAGGAGGTCATCAGATTACATGGTATGGCGGTCTCTATAGCGTCAAATCGAGATATCCGTTTCACTTCAAAGTTTTGGAGAAGTATGCAAAATGCAATGGCCACTTAGTTTAATTTCAGTACAACATTTAACCTTTAGACTGATGGACAGTCTTAAAGAAAAATTCAAACATGGATGATATGTTGAGGGCATGTGCTATTGATTTCCATAGCAATTAGAGTAAATATCTGCCACTAGTGGAGTTTGCATATAATAATAGTTACCGAGTTTTGATTGGGATGACACCTTATGAAGCACTTTATGGCAAAAAGTGCATATCTCTAATACATATGATGCACCTCAATGTCCTATCACAAGAGCACGGCGCAAAAGGCTCACTAACCTTTTTATTTACTCTTATTTTGCAGATGGAACATTTTATGATAAGTTGGAAGGACAACCAACTAGAAGAGACAAGGAGCAACTGAGACACATACTCACATTGGAGTGCAACATAGGCACCCGAGACACTTTTTCCTCCAACACACAATCAACCATTCTTAGAGACAATTGAGGGCATCAACATGAGGAAAGCCAATTCAAAGAATCTCTGGAAGTCTAAGAAGGTAGCATGGATTATTGATATTAAACTATTTGGAACAATTGGATGTATTGATGTTTGGTACATTTTTGGTGCTCTAGCTAGCTAGTGGCCGACAGCTTCTAGATTACAATTTGTGTTTGAGGTCTTTTTGGTCATTGTTTGTTATGGCAGCCCTAATTTGAGGGGATATATAGACCCTCATTAAGGCTTGTCTAAAGGTAGACAATTTTTAGCTCAAAATTATCCATTTTTAAAAGGTTGGTTTTCCCTTATTGTGGCCATTTCTTCTTGGAGCATTCTGAGTGGATTTTTGGTGTAAAAACTGGTATCACTATTTCTTGTGAGTTTTTGGTGAATTATTTTATTGCTACTTCCTTCTTCATCTTTTTCCAGAGGTGGACATCCATAGCAAGGGAGTAGAAAGCTCTCTAAACCCCAAGTTGGAGTACCTTCACCATTGGAGGCCATTGAAAACAATAGGCACAGTTAGGTGCCCATTTGAACAAGCTTGCATCCTTCCGCGTATAATTTTTTATTTTGAACATATTTTCCCTGGAATTTTGGAGGGATCTTTGTTCAAAAATATAGAAGTCTGTGGTCCAAATTTCACATTGTTTGGGCTTATATTGAACGAGTTGTGCTCCTTGCCATTTCGGACCAATTTTGCCCATTAGTGCCTTTTCGAACCAATTTGCCATTCACCAGCGTAACTTCCTCCTTAGAAATAATTTCCTTGTGATTTTTGGAGGGTGTCACATTCCCTCATTGATTATAGTCTAATCAAAGTTTCAAGTCATTTGGATATAATTTGAACGAGTTATTCAATCAAGCATTTGGTTTTGTTTTCTTGCCCTAATAACCACTAACATCAAGGGAATTCCAAGCTTCCCCTACCCATGGTGCATCAACATTTGAACGAAGTTGGAGAATAAATATTTGTTGAGCCTAGGGAATAATATCACACTCGAATCAAGAAAATGTTCCTAAACTAACAACAATCCTATCCTCAAGTTGAAGATTATTCACAATCCTTCAAAAAAAGGAAAGAATTAAAGTCCTCCCTCTATAAATTGGAGGCATTGAGTGCAGGAACACTCACCTCTGGGGAAGTTCAAAAAACTTCATTGCTCGAGTTCCAACCACTCCATCACTCTTTGTCAACCTCTTGGGCAAAAATCCTCCATCGAATGAAGCCCTACCTCGCAATGGCATAGTTACTCTTCCATCAAGTCAATGATCACTTTCAGATGCCTATTTTTTAACAGAGTTTCGATGCAGTCCAGCAACATCTGACGATGAACACACTTCTTGTGGTCGTGCGCGACACGAAGAGGAACGAATAAGAAGAAGGGGATCGGGTCAACAGAATCGGACTGATCTAGTTCTTTAAGAGGACGTCCCAACCCGAATCGATTTCTTGAACCCAAACCAAATGGGTCCAGTTGACCCAAACCAAACTAGTTAGTCAATTTGAAATTAGACTCCAATCCATTTAAAATTTTAACAGTAAGGAATTTGTAAGTCTCAGATTGGTGATTTGTAAGTCTCAGATTGGTGAGCAAGCAATAGGGGAGCAAGCAAGCCACGAATTTGTAAGTCTCACATTGGTGATTGTGTGGAGTGCTCCGTGAAGGTCCTTGACTAGGTGATTGAGAGATTCAACTCAGTGGAAACAATTCTTAGCTACTGTAGTCACTGTGATCCCGAGGTAAGTAATGGTTGCATGTCTTTGGTCTTTCGACCTACAATACAAGATGCTAGGATATTAGGTAGAATTGTGAACTTATATGATTGATGATTATAGTATGATACAGGACTGTTGGATGAATTGGATATTGGTAACTGTGGTTTATGGTTAAGCATATTATTTATATGTTGATTCCTATGGTAATTAAGGATGTGAGGTTCTAGAAAAGAATTGATGAATTGTATGTTGAACTATTGGTTTAATTGAATGATTTGAGTACTTGACTGTTGGGTTAAATGGATGAAATATAGACGATTGTGGTGTGGTGTTGGACTGTTGGATTAATTAGATGAAATATTAATGACTGTGGTATAATGCTGGACTATTAAGGATATAATTATGGATGAGCTAATTGTTGAGGATATATTGCTCTGTTTAGGTTCTATTGAGTAAGATAGAGTAACGTGACTGTTAAGATTATGTTATTTTGTTTTAATAGTGTTATTGAGGATATGTTTTCATGCATCATGTTTTCCAAAAGAAATGAAAATGCTTTACATACAAAGGTTTCATTAAGAAAGAATTAAACAGAATTAATGTACGTAAATAGCCTTGTATGGGCGGGGCTCAAAGACGAATAAAAAAAAAGAAAAGATGAAACTGACAAAGAAAGAAAGACTGAGATCATTGTGGGCTAGGAGTGAATTGTATTTATTCTTCCACGTATTGTAGCCCAACGATCTGGGATCATTTGTGGGTTGGGATTGACTGGACTGTATTTATTCTTCCATGGACTGTACCCCAACAATCTGGGATCGTTTGTGGGCTGGGATTGAATGAATTATATTGATTCTTCCCTAGACTGTACCCTAATGATTAGTTTGATAAAAGAAAAGAAAAGAAAGAAAAAAAAATGCTGACTAAAAAGAAAAGAAAAGAAAAGAACGCTGATTGAAAACGAAAAGGCAAAAGAAAAGGAAATGACAACATGACGTGTTTTGAATTGCATATTGCACATTGTATTAATTTTATGTTAATGTTTAGTTTAAGTTAAGTTATTCATTGCTTACTGAGCATTAGGCTCATCGATGATCTTGTGTTGTAGGTAAAGAAAAGTTAGATGATGAGACAGACAATGTAGAACCTTGCAGTTGAAGGCGCATGGCTTGTGGGGATCGCTTAGAGTTGTTACTGTGACTTAGGGGAATTGCTCACGATATGTAAAGAAATAAATTTAAATAAATGTTGTATTAAATAAAAGATGTTCTATAAAAATGATTAATTTTTTTTTATAAATGATTGATTTAACTGTTATTGTTCACCCTCGCGAATTTATTTTAAGTGTTTAAAAGAGACAAGTCTTCACCTACGCAAAGTTTCTTTTAAAAAGTTTCAAAAAGTTGTGCTCAAAATGTAATGAAATCAACAAGGAATTTTAGGGTGTTGTGTGAAAAAAGGTATAATAGTAGATACCTTAGACTATGGAATAGTGATGAAATTGGATCAATTGGTTATATGCTCATTAAGATATGAATTTTTGCGTGGAAGTGATAAATATGTTATAAATGAGCATAGTCACTGTTTGTGGCTAATTGAAGAAGTTATAGTGATTAATAATTCAAGTCATTATGAGGTTATAAAGTAGACACAAAAAAAAGTGTATGACTTTGGATTGAGAAGATTTAGATGTATGCAATAAAAGTTATGCAAGTTTGAAGTTGGATGAGTTCAAAACTGCACTGTTTTGGGAAATGTCTTTAAATGGGACTTTAGAGTGGGAATTTGAAGAAGTGTATAAATGTTCCTAATACATTGAAGTATGTGACTATGTAATAAAAGTGGACAAACAATAGGATTATGACATGTGTCACTTGTGAATTAGTGACTAAGTGTGTGATTAAGACATAATTAGTGGATGATTAAGGTTAATCATTGGGATTAGCTTAGAAGTAAGTTAGAGTGATTAGTTTAAATTAATAATGGTCAAAGATAATTAACCATGGTATTTTTGTAATTATTCGTGGAATTAATGGTAAAATGGTAAAGTTTGAAAGACAAAATGAACAAAATAGTCATTTTATCCTAAGATGTCTCCAAAAAGGGAAGAATGGCTGAGGAATTCAGCCATTTTGTGCTAGAAATAGAGGAGAAAGAAGAGAGAAAAGGAGAAAAAGAAGGAAGAAGAAAGTGGGGGGAAAATAGAGAATTGACCTTCGATTCTTTCATTGAAGTTGTTCCTCTCTCCACGGGGATCATTTTGAGCCCAAAATCAAGAGAAGAAAGTGAATAATCAAGTGGTCTTCAAGAGGCAAGAACCTTAATCTTGGTATTTTATAAACTATGTTAAATATTGCATAGTTTAGGTGAAGAAAATTGTGAAAGAAGTTGGTTTGTAGGTTATATGTGGAATTTATGAATTGCATGTTAATATCTATGGTTTAAGTAGATATGTTTTGGTTAAATTAGTTGATGTTGAGATTCCTAATTAAATTGGATTCAAGCAATCGGTATTGATTGTTATGAGTGGATTAGTAGAAGCATGAAATTAGCATGCAATTTGTTAGTCGATTGAGTTGAAAATGACCATGAAATTAGTATGCAATATCTCAATGGATCAATTAAGGAAATGTATTAGGGATGATGTGTAATGAGTTGGTGATAGTTTAAATGGTATGACTATATGAATACTAGAATGATCTTTTAATATTATTATGTTCAAAGTGGGGTTATAGTATGAAAAGTATGCTTGAAAGTGTAAGAAATGGGGTTAGTTTTGAATGGAAAAGAGGTTTTGATAGTTCATTAAAAACATGAAATGGACATGTTGGTTGATAATAAATCAATTAAAGATAAGCATAAATGTATTGCATAATTGGTAAGCATTATAAATTTATAGTGCATAAGTTGTTTAAATAGATTAAAATGTCTATTTGATGGATTATATAGTGTGGTCATAATCCTAGGATGATTTGGTATGAAAGGGGTTAGGTTTGGAATGGTTTGGAATAGATTTGGTACAGGGAAGATGAAGAAAATTGAAAGTTTTTGTCAAACTGGACCATTTGTGGTCGACCAGGGCTGCAGTGCAGTCGATCGGACATGAAAATTAAAGGGTGCAGATGACCAAATGGTCGACCGCAATGTAGAGTTCGAATTTGTAAAATTTGTGGACGACCACAGTTGTTGATCGAAATAGGCATTTTGCCTTGTTTTGTGTTGAAAATGCACTAGAGTGGACAACTGCATGCTAGAGAGAGAACGATCAGGACCCTGTATTTTTAGAATATTTTCTTTAGGTTTTTAACCATATGTTTACCCAATGCATAAACTCTTTGGAGTATGATTGGAGACATAGATAGAACTTGTCTAAATAGATGTATGACACTCTTTCATGCATCATTATTGTATGTTTAATAACAAGATTTACATGGTTCACATTTCATGCATTATTAGTATCTATTATATACATTTAATGTATGCATAGTAAGGATGTCAAATCATGCATCATGAAATATTTATATGTACAAAATATATTATTTGGATGGTATTGTTAGTTACAAGGAACCCAATATGTCTCGCCAGACTATGTATTGTGTGATGTATGTAAAGTGAGAACATAGAAGGAGAGTGATTGTGAGTCACCCTTGGGTTGAGAGTCTCTAACCCTCAGAGGTTTTGATATTCATGGACACACTTATTAGAGACCGTGGCTAGTATGGTGGGGTTTCATGGTTGTGTGCAACTTTACATACGATGGTGTATGATCATTCATGTTCATAGTCACATAAATGTTAACATTCACGGATATTTTGACATTCACGTACATGTTAATAAAATAGTACTTGTTAAATATATGACCATTTAATAATAAATGGAGCATTGCACTAATTCACAGTATTATTGCATCGTTGTGAAAGGAGAGTCGTGATATACATTTCATATTCATTGCATAACTATGAGTCATGAAATGACATGGTTAGATAGTTTTGAGATTGTGATACCATTTATGATAGACATTAATTAAAAATAGTGTGGAGTTAGCGTATCTAGACAATGATCATAGAATCATATGTCTAGGCATTGTCTTTTATGCATAATGACGAAATCATTCATATAGAGGATTAAGTGGTTGAAACATAAATTATGATAGACATACTTATAAATATCTAGATAGCTTGATATTAGACACATATTAGAGGTGTCTAATATTGGTATTAAATAAACCATAGAAAACCATGAGATGGTTTGGGAATAAGTTATTAATTGGAAATGTCTAAATGATGATGGTGATAGATGAACCAAAATAGAATGTGATCTTTAATACAGGAAATCACATTGGAAAGTAGAAAGATTTATAGAATAAGTATTCTATAGAGTTTGATGGTGCTTATTTGGAATAACACATAATGTTTGTTTTGAGAGTATTTAATAATTAAATATGTATGAGAATAAGGTGTGTATAAAAAGTAATTGCACATGAGAATGAGAATGATAGGCTATGATTATCTAAATCATAGGCCTAAGTATTTCTACATATGCACTAAACACTTCTTATATAAATAGATGCATCATATAGTTGAGATATTAATTAGAAATATCTAAAGATCTAGATAAAATATAGATTTGGGATATATAATCATTAGAGTTGATCAAAAGTTATATGTTGGAAATCAAGGATATGATGACTTATTATGTTGGGCTTAGTATATGGTTAGTTGTGATATTTGTATGGTTTATTGAATTCTTTGATTATAATTCTTACTAAGCTCAAAAAGCTCACGGTTCTTTATGATGTTTTTCAGAAACAGGTGGTAGGAGCTTAAGGCCAAAAAGGTAAAGATCTTTTGGATATCAGAGTTTGCACAACATAGGTCAGAGTGTGAGTTCGAATTTTTATTTTCATATATTTAGTTTTAATTCGGCTCATATTTGTAAAATAAATTTGGATACAGTTTTGTAAATAAATAATAGTGTATAACTTTCATGTTTGAGTTTGATTTTATTTTTATGTGGTCTAATTGTGCTAACTCATGAGTGTGTGTGACAGTGAGTTTCCGCTGCGACTTGTGAGTTGTATAATCATTCTCCTGGTGGAGAATCAGGTTTGTGGCACTGTTCTTGAGGAGATCGGGAATAGGGTCGTGTCAAGGGTGTTGATAACATCATAATTCATTAAAAGGATTAACTTTAAGTTTGTTATTGTACTTGTATCATTTAATAAATTAAAGATATTTTATATTTTATTTTATTAATATTTGAAATTTTCAATACACATTGTTTTAATATTTGGAATAATAAAGTTTGATAATTATTTTGTATTTAATTTTGTTATCTAATGAATTTTTGAATAACCTATGTTTAGAATTTTAATTTTCTTTGATAAGTGTATTTTATGTTGACTAACATTGATTCTTAATAAATATAGTTGTTTTTTTAAATACCTTAAATTAATGATTTTACTATTTTCAAATTTTTATAAAATTTTGTAATTCAAGATTTATAATGATATAATCAAACTTAAATTGTTAATAATTTTGAGAAAAAAATTTAAGATTTGAAATTTGGAAAAAATAAATTTAGGGTCATTACAGATTTCTCTATGCAACACTAAATTTTATGTGGGTTGGATACAACACTAATTTTTTGTTGGGTTCAACATTCTCTAATTTTTCCATTTTGATCCTAAAATATAAACCACGAAACGGCGGTCGAGCCCAATAAAAATCCACCGAGCTTCATTGATGATTTGTGTCGATGCTTGATGGAAAGGCAAAGATAGGTGGTGTTACAATTCTTGATATAATTCTTTTCTTCTAATCTTCACTACTGAGCAGGAATTTTAAATTGTTAGAGTTCAGAGTGACCCGAATTTTAGTTAGGTCAGGTTGGGCCCATATCCAATATTAGGGTTATTTAGTTTCTCTATATATTGATGTTTGAGTCGCAAAACTCATTATACCTTGATTTCCAACTTAGTAAATTTCTCCTCTGCCCGTGGTTTTTTTCCCGTAAGGGTTTTTCACTTAAATCTTGGTGTCCTTCCTTCCGCAGTTTTCTTTTTCCGTTTCGCATTTGATTCTCTTCAATTGGTTTCAACAATTGGTATCAAAGTCCAGGTGAAATTCTCTATATCAATTTTTCAACAATTGATATCAGAGCGAAGTTAGAGTTTTCGTACTCGGATCGAACGTAAGTAGTTTGTAATTTTTTGTGAAAAATTACATTTGTTGGAAAAGGAAATTAAAAAAAAAATTAAGGAAAAATTGGATTTTTCCTTCCCTGTTGCGTCGCCATCTTCAACAGAGAATAGAGAAGCTCTGCCTTGGCCATCCAGAAAGCGAAGAAGAAGACCAGACCTGCCCACACCGCTGCCGTCCGTCGCCTGTCCGTTGCACGCCGCGACCAGAAGCCGACTCCCAGCCGGGCGTCGCACGCGAAGAACAGAGAAGCTACGCCGTTTGCCGTCTATTCGTCCGCCAGAAGTTGCGCCTGGCGTTCATCGTTTCCGGCCATCCGTCCGACGACTCTCCGCTGCTGTCTGTTGTCAGCGCACAAGCAGAATAATCCAACAGGTTGAAGAATTATCACATGCGGATATTAGATTGGATCTGAAATTAATTGGGGAGATTTATTCTAATTTTGGGGCAGATATTTTGGGTTCAGAATTTTTGGAGAAATTTCTGAAATTTTTTAGGGAGATGAGTTCAGTGAAATTCGATATTCCGTTGTTGGATCAGAATACGAGATTTCAGTTATGGCAGGTGAAGATGCGAGATGTGCTCGCACAGATGGATTTAGATGACACATTATTAGGGCTCAATAAAATGCTCACGTTATTGAGTGAAGAGGAGAAAAGTCGAAAGGATTGAAAAGCCCTATCTATGAAATGTCTGCATTTGTTTGCAGGATGTCGATTTGGAGACTAAGGGATGCAAGTACGATGAGGAGAATTTGGGGTTGATTCTGCTATGCTCGTTGTCTGCTTCTTATGGTACTTTCAGAGATACAATTTTGTACAGTAGAGACAGTCTAACTATGAAAGAGGTTTATGGTTCTTTGTTATCAAAGGAAAAGATGAAGCAGCTTGTTGTGGGATCCGAGTCTCAAGGTGAGAGACTCGTCGTTCGGGGTAGAACAAGATATTCAAATAACAAAGGCAATGATAATGTTCAGAGTTCGAAGGGCAGATCAAAGTCAAGGTACCGAGATAGAACCTGATACTTCTGTCAGAGAAGGGGGCACATCAAAGCCGAGTGCCATAAATTGGAGAATGAGTTAAAGAGAGCTACAGAGAAGGGAAAACAATTGATGACGTTCGGTGAAGTAGTTGTCGCAAAAGAAGAAGACTATAGTGATGGAGATCTTCTAATACTGTCAGAGGAAAACTCAAAGCCAAACAAGGATTGGATTCTGGATTCAACATGTTCATTTCATATGTGCTACAATTGAGATTGGTTTACAACATATGAGACCGTTTCAGGAGGTGTTGTGTTAATGGGCAATAACACACCTTGCAAGATAGCTAGTATCGGTACTGTCAGAATCAGAATGTTTGATGGAGTTGTGAGGACACTTGGTAGTGTACGACATGTTCCCAAGTTAAAGAAAAATCTGATCTCGTTGAGTACTCTGGATTCGAAAGGGTACAAGTACAGCGCTGTAGGTGGAGGTCTAAAGATCAGTAGAGGTGCTCTCGTCAAGTTAAAGGGACACAGAAGCTCTGCAAATTTATATGTGTTACAGGGTTCTACAGTGATGAGTAATAAGGCTACAAAGTTTATGAATTCACCTTCTAAATGTTGGTTGGAGAAGACTCAGAGGAAGTCAGGTTCTCAGGTGAAGTTCAAGTTAGGTTTTAAATCCACATCAAAGCCGATATGTCAGCCTGTTACAGATGTTCAGCGTGATGTAGTCACCACATCGTCACCAGTTTCAGTTACAGTTTCACGTCAGAGTGGTATCGTCAAAAGCAGAACCAAGAGGAAGGGTAAAGCTCCACGACGATATGGTGAAACATCTACAGTGGGTTATGCATTGAGTATAGATTCAGCATATTCACATGCAGTTCGTTGTGACATCTCTGATAATTCGGTGGTACCATGGAGGAGATGTGATTTCTCCCAGAGTGTGTCTCTCAAGTTTAAGCGGGGCTTAAACTTGATCAGTACCGGATATTAAGTTGGCCCAGTAGGGGCTTTTGTGGAAGAGGAGGTTATTTTTCGTTGGAGTTTTGCAGATCGTTCGCCTAACATTGGAATTTCTTAGAAGACGAAGATTGTCAGAGTTTAGTGTTCTGGATTCATTTTGGGGTGGGCCGAGAAGCCTGCATTAGATCTCTCAGGTGGAATTCGTGTCAAGGTGGAGATTGTAGAGTTCGGAGTAACTTGAATTCTAGTTGGGCTAGGTTGGACCCATATCCAATATTAGGGTTATTTAGTTTATCTATATATTGATATTTGAGTCGCAAAACTCATTGTATCTTGATTTCCAACTTAGTGATTTTCTCCTATGCCTGTGGTTTTTTTTTCCGTAAGGGTTTTCCACGTAAATCTTGGTGTCCCACCTTCCACAGTTTTCTTTTTCCGTTTCGCGTTCGATTCTCAACAATTGGTATGAGAGCTCAGGTGAAATTCTATATATCAATTTTCAACATAAATTTCTCTTTTCTACTTTGTTTTCTGAATTTGGAAGTGAAAAATGTTGATTTTGCTAGGAAATAAAGAATTTGAGAGAAAATCGAGTAAAAACCGAGCTCAAACTGACCCTAAATCGAGCTCAAAACCGAGCCCAAAATTGAAAATTAAAACAAAATTTAGCTTTAACGAACTTCATAAAATCAAAAACCAAAGTTCGGTTTTTGTTTGGTTTTGGAGTGGAGGACTTGATTCGGTTTCAGTTCACTCTATCTAAAATTTGAACCTAGTCAGTTTGATTTTAATTTAGCTTGTAACCAAACTAAGAATCGAACCCCAATCGAGCTCAAACTAGCCCCAAAATTGAAAATATAAAAAATCAAGACCTGAATAAAATCGAGACAATTCGGTTCCATTTTTTCTTAGTTTTGGAGTAAAACCATTTGGTTTCCCATTCACAACTTCTAAAAAAACGAACCTAGTCACAATCCGAACCTAGTGAATTTGGTTCTAATTCATTCCAACCCTCCTTTATTTCACAAGCCAGCCAAAGTTCAAAATCTTTATACCAATTTCTCAGATTCGTTTAAACAAACATTTTAAAACTCTTTTTTTTTCATATAATGTTTGCAAAATTAAAGAAAAGCAAACAATATTTATATTTTCAAACAAAATTGATTAAATTCGTACTAGTTGATGCCTCTGCGAAGATCAAAAAATGGATTGACAATGTAGAGAAACAATCAATTTCAAAAAATTACATGACATCGCCTCAAAATTTGAATGTTGTCGATTAGACTTGAAAAGGCAATGGCCAGTCCTTCAAATCCTCTTCCTGCCGAACCTTTGAACTCCTCACTGCGCTTCCCCTACAACCATCTCCTTCAGCAATGGAGAAATATTTCAAGAAAAATGCCAGAGTAAGAACAGCCCACTCCAGCACAAACATCAAAACACACAATCCACCCGCCATTTTCAGAATCACCGACCCATCTTCTTCCCTGACGTACGATTTCAGCTCACTCAGAAAATCCCCAGTTCTACTGAAAATCAGCACCGAAACAGAGCCCTGAAAGATTGCAGTCAGCACTGTTAGAACCATGTGCACGGCGAACCACCGGTTCTTGTCTCCAGATGCGGCAGCACAGCCAGAGACTGCGCCGGCGATGGTGAGGAAGTGGAGGAGGATGAGGAAGAAGCCACAGAGGGAAGGGAAGAGGCGGAGCGAGAGTGTGAGGAAGATGCAGCTGGAGGCTGCGCCGAGAAGAATGTAGTTGCAGTAAAGGAAGATTTTGCGGGTGTGGTAGTGTGATCGGGTGATTGGGCTTGGTTGAATTGCGTCAATGGAGATACCCATTTCTGGATCTATTCCAATTTCGATTATTTGCAGGGAATTTTTGAGCTTGCAAGGTTAAAAATGGCGGATTTAGAGGAGAATTGTGAGGATGAAGATCTATATAGAGTGAGCATTTGAAAGACCCAACGGTTAGAATAATCTGACCGTTGGGAGTAAAAGAAGAGAAGGAATTCGAGGTAGTGGAAGTGTAACGTCTAGTTTTAATGGAATCTGTTTAATTAATTTGGGGAAATGACGACCGTTCGATTAAGCTGTTGTTTGATCAGCTCTCTTTGGTGGTACCCGCCGTATATAGTTAATGCATTGTTGAAGATTCAACGAAAGAAAAAGAAATAAATAAAAATATATAGAAAAAATAACAAAACAACCATTATCCTTTACTATTAGTAACAAAACAACCATCATCTTTTTTATGTTAATAACTTAATCACTGAACTATGAGAAAATATCGCGACAACCATTACTGTTATGTTTACCGTTAATGATGACGAATCGAGGAGGCTTGATGATGACGAACCACGGCGGCTTGACGACGAACCGCAGAGGCTTGATGATGACGAACCGCGGAGGCTTGATGATGACGAACGGAGTCGTCCAAGGTAGCAACAACGGGCGACGTCTGTCAAAATTTGTTGGCCAATGACCATCGAACAAAGACGTCCAAGGCATCAATAATGGAAGACGTCTGTCAAAATTCGTCGGCCAAGAACCATCGAACAATAATTCAACAGACTGAAGAAGGACATCAATTATTGGGGGACGTCCATCGTGCTTGTTGGAACGATGATTCATGGCCATTGGATAGAGAACGAATGTCCCTCGATCGGAATGGACAGCTAGGATGGAGTTTGTCATTTTCCAAATAGCGATGACGGACGTCCCTAGTCTCACAACGAATGTCTCTCGACTTAAGACTACGTCGTTCAGGCTGCAACAGACGCCTGTCTTTTGCCGATGGATGTCCATTGTATGTTTGCCGGACTTCTCTGAACGTTACATCAATTATCGAGGGACGTCCGTCATGCCCGTTGGAACGATAATTCATGGCCGTTGGATCGAGAATGGATGTCCCTCGATCGGAATGGATGGCTAGGATAGAGTTTGTCATTTTCCAAATGGAGATGACGGACGTCCCTAGTCTCACAATAGACGTCCCTCGACTTAGGACTACGTCGTTCCGGCTGCAACGGATGTCCGTCTTTGGCCGATGGACATCCCGTTGTATGTTCACCGGACTTCTCTGAACGTTAAATCTGCCTATAATCTCAAAAGACACCCTTCGAACATAAAACGAACGTCCCCATAATTCATTGAATTTAGTTCACCAAGAATTTCGTATTTCGCGATACTCTCCGGAGCATACAATCGATTCTTATATAGGAAGACTGATGTAAAATGATCAGCGGTGGATCATTCTCAAATTGCAGCTGTCTTTCTTAGACCGCGCGGTCTGCCCATAACGACGTAGTCATAGGGACGAGCGTTCTGCGGCAGAATTGAGATACTAGATGACGATGACGGTGACGGCGATTATAACTGCTTTTGACGATGAGAAGATGATCGGAAAACTAAAAATGTGAAAATTGTGGACTGAACTATGTCGGAGCTTCCCAACATTATCTTCTCGATTTTCGTTAATGTCCATCGACGAAATCCTAATCAGAATCAAAAGTTCACCAATAATGTCGATGGGAAACGTGACTGCAAAGATAATGTTGTCAGGAAATGTGATTACGAGGTCGTCAACAGACATTGCCGATAAACGTAACAACGATGGTTACTGCGTCCTTTTTTTTATAGTTCAGTGGTTAAGTTGTTAGTGAGAAAATGATGATGATTGTTTTGTCATTAATGGTAAATAATGATAGTTGGTTTGTCATTTACCCAAATATATAAATAATTAGGATATTTATTAGTTTTACGTTTGTGGAAAGAAGAAGAATTAATGCATAGGTTATTCATAAAATGTTTTGTATTTTTTCTACCTTAATTATTTAAATTTAAAGGGATAAGTGTAATTTAATAGAGAGATCATTACCATTGACAATTTGAACCTTTTGGAACAAATTGGACTGGTACTTTTCGACCAAGGAAATCGCTCATTTTCATCATAAAATCTGCAAAAATGGATCATGTACACAATATGTGATAGTCTAGATATTTTACCAAGCCTTCAAACTTACATGGATTCAGCATTGATAGGTTCTCTCCGTAAGATATTTCTTACCGAGTTATAACTTCTTCCATCAAAAGTTATCACAAAGAGGCGTGAATTTGACAGATTCCAAAATGAAAACTTTTCGAAAAATCAAACTACAACCCTTGGTGGATAGTCACAAATGCAAAAGTTACATTGGATTGTAAATTGTCAACATCCTCCTACTTGGTGTACGTTTTACAATATTTTTGTAGTAAGAAAACATAACACATGAATCATGACGATATTTCCTCATAGTAAATTCGATGTATTATCTTCTATGTTCACTATGCATTATGTTCTCTTTGTTATTGCTCATAAACTTAATGAATAGACCTTATGTTTATTCTTTATCCAATAAATGTGTGCACAATAAATATGAATATGAGAAATATCATAAGAAGAGTTACATCAACATTTGTTCTTACAATGAAAAATTACATAGAGGATCAAGTCTCATTCTCTCTACATGATCCTGAAATTTTGATGGTGACATGCCTTTAATCAAAGGATCAACTATCATCAATTTAGTGTTAATGTGTTCAATGACCACTTAATCATCTTTAACACGTTCTCTAATGTCTAAATACTTAATGTCAATGTACTTACTTTGACTACCACTTTTATTGTTTTTAGCCATAAAAACTTCAGCTGAATGTCATAATATATTTTCAATGGCTTAGAAATAGAATTCAATATTCTAAGACCTGAAATAAAATTCTTCATCCATATACCATGTAAAGCAGCTTCAAAATATAATATGAACTCAGCCTCCATAGTAGATGTGGCAGTCAAATTTTATTTTACACTTCTCCAAGATACAACTCCACCGATAAATATAAAAATATATCCGGATGTTGATTTACATGAATCAATGCAGTCAGCAAAATCTGAATAAGAGTAGTCAATCACATTCAAGCTATCAGCCTGTATGTACATAAGTATGTAGTCTTTGGTTCCTTGAAGGTATTGTAAACCTTTCTTTGCAACAATCCAGTGGTCATTACTTGAATTATTCGGATATCTTACTAACATCCCAACAACAAATGCAATGTCAGACCTTGTGTAGATCTAAGCATACATCAGGCTTCCAACAACTAAAGCATATGAAATATTCTTCATTTGTCCCCCTCTCAAAGTCATTCTTCTGGCACTGATTCTCATGGAACTTGTCACCATTCACAATTGGAGCTATACTAGATGAACAATATTTCATTTGAAATCTCTCTAAAACTTTATTGATATAAGTTTCTTGAGATAAATCCAAAATACCTCAAAATCTGTCTTGATGAATCTTAATACTAATGACATAGGAGGCATCACCCTTGTCCTTCATGTCAAAGGTTTTAGAGATGAATTGTTTCACCTCCTGCAATAAACATTTATTGTTATTTGTAAATAAAATATCATCTACATATAGAATTAAGAAACAAATTTTATTCACATTGACCTTTTGGTATATACATTGATCTATGATATTCTCTACAAAACTGAATGAAGAGATAATGTTATGAAACTTTAAATACCACTGATGGAAGGTTTGTTTCAATCCATATATGGTTAGCCTAAATTTTATTTTGATGATGACTAAAATGTTGTTTAATTTAATAAAATCAATAAGTTGTGTTTTGCATTATTCGGATATTATTCTTAATATTTTTATCATAATATTTATATATGTGTTTATTAGAAATACCCATATTGATGGTATTAAAGTGTGCTAATAAGTTTATCTAAGTCCATGCAGTGATTATATATCAATTTGGGACTTAGGATATCAAAGAATTATGAAGTAGTGAATAATGGGATGAAATGGACGTTGGGCGAATGAAGTTTGTGAAGAAATGGACGTCATGTGTATGTAGAAATGAAGGAACGGACATCCCTTATGAAGGGAAGGATGTTTGTTGTAAAGCAGCGACGAAGATTTGGAGTTTCAAACGTCCCTGATGCTGGAAAGGACGTCCGTCATACTGCTGTGGCGACGCTTTGAAGAAACGGACGGAGCGCAGACGAGCCTGGTCGATGAACGTTTGAATCTGTAATATTTGGGGAGTTATCTGGATAGATTTTAGACATCCCTCATCATGACTTAGACATCCCTCATCATGACTTCGGACGTCCGCTATATTCA
>CM039484.1:7897315-7937911 GCA_022433065.1 Begonia loranthoides | reverse complement strand
TGTCTACATGTGTTAGCTCAAGAGATTTCCATATATCAAAAGCACTAACACATGATTGAATTTTATCAAATTCATTTTTACTTAAGGCACTATATAAAACATTCATAATTTTAGTATTTAAATTCCAATTATGTTTATCTACATTATTGAATTCACAAGATGGTCTTGAAATAGTTATTCCTTTTTCAATGATTCTCCATAGAGTATAATTAATAGATTGTTACAAAAATTTGCATTCTACACTTTCAATATAAATTATTACTACCATCAAAATGTGAAGATGTAGATGTGCATTGACCTTTAATAAACATATTGAAATCCATAATCAAATATACAATCTAGAAATTAATCAAAGTTATGCACAAAAAATTTCAACAAGAAATTCAATCCAAATAATCAATAATATACAACATGCACAATAATTACAATATCACACAAAATTTTAAATACCCCGCTCTGATACCAATTGTTGGATCAATATACGCCTATAGAGAGGGAAAGGGAGGGGGAGGGGGCATGAATATAGAGATTCTAACTTATATGAATTTCTCAAATTTGCATACTAAATACTCACCATCACTAGAGGAGAATCATTTATGTTGTTTCATGTAAACCTCTTCCTCTAGCTCTCCATAAAAAAAAAAATCGTTTTCACATTCATTTGTTGTAACTCAAAATCATAATGTGCAACTAATGTCAAAATAATGCGAAGAGAATCTTTCTTGGATACATGAGAAAAAATCTCTTTGTAATCTATTTCTTCTTTTTCAGTGAATATTTTAACGAGTCTTGCTTTATATATTTCGATATTGCCTAATGAGTCTTTCTTGGTCTTAAAGACTGATTTACATCCAATGGTTCTTATACTATCAGACAACTCGACAAGATTTCAGATTCCATTTGAATTTATAAAATTCATTTCATCTTTCATAGCATCATACCATAAACTAGATTTACTACAACTTATAGCTTGTGAAAACATCTCAGGATCATTTTCAACTCCAACATTATAGTCTGATTCCAGTAGATATGTCACATAGTCACTAGGAATAACTTATTTTCTTTCTCTAATAGATCTCCTTAGTGTTGTTACAACATTTTCTTGAGAAATTTGTTGTTCAATAGGTTGATCAACAATTTCTGGAACTTCCTCAAGAATTTAATCTACTAGATTATTATAAGCAACTTATGGAACATCATTTATCGATTGTTTAACACTCGTTTGAACTAGAGGAGTGTTATGAACATTAATCAATCTTTCACTTGAGTTAGAGGGTTGAAACTGTAAAATTTGAGAAATTTTAAATGATTTTAAAATGCCACGTGTAAATTTTTTGCGTTATTTTGGTCAAATATGAAATAGTTGACCTATTTTATCGCGTATCGGTAACATGTGTGTTTTTTCGTAAAACGGTCAAATTGGAAATTTATTTCCAGAAATATTTTTTTAAAGTTATTTCAAAAATGTTTTTAATTTCGGTTGTGTTTTAAACCAATTGGACTTTAAAATAGAAATTTGATAAGATTTATTTAATATATAAATTATATATATTATATTTTTATTAAAAACTATTGCAACAAAGGAAAAGAAAAATTAAAACATAAAAAGGAGAATAAATATGAAAAAAAAAAAGGAAGAATAAGCCGCGGGGGATTTGGGGGAAAAATCTCCTTTTCGGCTGAGCTTCGCGACTTCGAGCGAGAGGATGGCGAGAGGCGATGGTGGAGCTTCGGGCATTCCGTGCTGGAGTTGGGCGAGCTCCAGCTGGGGACGAATGGGCATTTTGTCTGAAGGCTTCGAAGGAGCGAAGAAACCCTAAGCAGCGGAGTGAGAACGCCGCGCATTTCAACCACTCGGCCAGGTCGATTTCGGGACTTCGGGCGGTTGTGTGCTCTGTTCGAGGGTTCTTCGAGCAGAAGCTGGTAGGGTCAAGCTCTTTTCTTCTACTTCTCCGATTGAGGTAATCAATTTTCTGTTCTCTGTCACCCTTAATGAGGAGATAGGTTTATGATTTTTCGTTTCCTGTTTCCTGCCTTTGATGATAAAAAGAAACCGGGAATGAGTTGTTATTGATTTTTTTGTTCCCTGTTTGCTGCGGGTTATTGAGGAAGTCTTCAGGAGTTGACCCTTGTTCTATGCCACGGTTTTAGGTTATTAAATTGGTTGTTGTTGTGATGGGGACATTCTGATAAAGTGCTCACTGCTTGTCTGGTAAGAACCCCATGTGTTTTGTTCTCTTGGCCGGATTGCCCTATATTTGCCACTGTTCTACAGTGGTGTATATTCTGATTTATGCACCCTGTTCTAGTCTTCTGTGTTCATGGATGATTGTTGAGGACTAATTGTTTCGTTGATTTCTTCTATCCTTTACTTCGATTATAGCCTGAAATACATTTTGAACTGCTGGTTGTTTGTTTTGTGTTCGGTTCTTCGATTTAGTTTTGTGGATTGAGTTGTAAATCTACATTTTTAGATTACTGCTGGATGGACATCATTCATAAATGTCGTTGAGAATGTTGTTCTGTTGGTTGGGCTTTATTTGTCATTCTTCATTCCTTGGTTACGGCTGGATAGATTCATAGATGAATATGATTGTCTATGCTTAGGTGATTTAGGTTAGTTTTGGTTTTGATAGATACTGTTGGGAGATTATTGGGTTATTGCTTGATAAACACGGTTGAATGCTCTGTTGGTCATATTGAGTGGGCTAAAATAGAAAATGTTGGATTGTGGTTAAAAGTTGCATGAAGATGGACGTGAGACTTAATCCAATGTATAGGTTGTATTCCTAGATGTCGTTTCAAGGTTAGGATTCGGGGTTGGCCCTAGAAATCATTTTGGATTCTACTCTTGTTTAAGACTTGTTTGTTTTCTCTTGTATGATTGATGAGATGTTGACACCAGCCTTTTTATAGGTTTTGGGGATGTCAGTGGTTCAACTTTTTGCTTACAACAGCACGTGGAGCTAGTTTGTCGGTAAGCGTGTCGTGGTCGCCATCGAGGTAAGGATCTTTATACTTTCTACATTGTATTGGATCATGATTTTCAAAATTATTATTTTGTGGGATACCACACCTGAAAACCCGATGGAGACTGTTCGACAGCGCGTCAGTTTTTTAATATACATATGTTTTCTCACGTTTACATTACGTACATGGGTTATTCTTGATATTCTGCTATATTGATGATGTGATATCTGTGCATGTGTTGGAAGGATGAATTCTCTTGATGTCTTAGGCATTCTAGCGCTAAATCATTGCGAGACTATCCAGTGACATCTTCTACTGCAAGAAGATGAGTTATATGATACGTACATTGGGAGGGTAAATCCTCTTGATACTTTAGGCACTTTAGTGCTAAAGCATCACAAGACTATCCCTCAAAATCTTCTACTGCGAGAAGATTTGTTATGTACATTGGGAAGATGAATCCTCTTGATGCTTTAGGCACTCTAGCACCAGAGTATCACAAGGTTATCCTTGTGCAATCTTTTGCTGTGTGAAAATTGGTCGATTACGTGCAAAATGGCGGTGGGGCATTTATGACATATCCTCAGGTTTCGATCCCTGGAAGTGGAAAAAGAGGATAGGGCATTGATGACTTGTCCTCAGGTTGCAACTTCTGAAAGTTGGAAATAGGATGAGAGGGTGATGATGCCTCCTTAAGTTGCAAGTCCCTAAACCTGGCCAGGGTATTTGTCACACGGAGTTGGCTGGGTTGTTAGTCGCGAAGATTAGCCTATCCTAGTACCGTTTCATTTGGCGGGTGGCTGGACGGCTTGTAGCTTTGCTCATCGGCAACCCTCGTTAATTTGGAACATAAAGGTATTTAGTGAGAAGCTGTCTATCGTTAGCAACCTCATCTGTTACTATGATTTTACGAGGTTTTTTTTGTCACTGATCTACTCGCCAGCAACTCGGGTGACGTGCTAGATCTGCGGATCACCATCAATGGTATTCTTTCCTACCTCATGAGGTGTTGTTACTAGCGGATAGCCACCTTTCTGTGACATGTGTTGGGAGGGTCCTTGCGTAACCATCTGTTTCATTGAGAACGGATTGAAGGTTGTTAGTCGCTGAGATTGACCTATCCTAGTACCGTTTTATTTGATAGGTGGCTGGACGGCTTGTAGCTCTGCTCGCTAGCAACCCTCGTCAATTTGGAACATAAAGGTACTTAGTGAGAAACGGTCTATCGCGATCAACCTTGTTCATTACTTTGATTACACGGATTGTATCGGCGTTAGTTACGGCCCATCAGCACATCCGAGTGATTATACTACATTTCTATGATGAGTGATAGATATGTCTTTGGTGACCATCCCTTTTCACTGTTGATATTTTCATACGAAAAACAATGTTGGCATATTTTGCGATTATAGTTGTCTATGTATACAACGAGTTTTAATAAAGTCATATCGAGGGACATGAGCCAGATTTATAAAATGATAAAAAGGTTTTAGCAAAATTTAAAAATCCATGTATGGCAAATGAGAAGCGTAAAATGGTTTTTCAAAAGATGAGGAAAACGGTTTTAGCATGTATTGCATTTAGTATAGATTTTTCTACTGATTTTGTTCCTTACCCCCTTAGACTATATTTTTCCTCAAGTTAGAGTGTAAGTTCGGTGCACTGGTCGTGTACATGTGGCAGCAGGGCGGCGCTGGTGTTCCCTGGTGGGTGTCTCGATCTCCTTGTGGATGGATGGAGGTTCGTTGGTTCAATCCCTTTGTTCCTAGTATGTTGAGATTTTAGTTTTTGTATTGTTTGATTTAATTCTTACACAGTACTTTCCTTTATTTATATCATCATGTCTTTAATTGATCACTTTGTAGACCCCAACTCATGTGATTTGGGTTTGGACTTGATATTATTCCCATTAAGACATCCGCATAAAAACTCACGCCTTGGGCTGGATGATTAGGTTCTCTCCGAGGATCGAGTCGCTTAACCCGAAGGTTCTCCGGCTCGCCTCCAGGTCATGACAGAAACAATATCATGAAATTAATCACTCCCACTAATCAATTCATTTTAAAGAAATTTTGCATTTCTTTATTCCACAATCCTAGTACTGTTAGATGAACAATAGAATCTATACCCTTTAGACCTTTCAGCATATCCAATGAAATAACCACTAATAGTCTTTGGGTCTGATTTGTTTTTTGTTGATTATAAATTCTGACTTTAGACAGGCATCCCCAAATGCCTATATGTCTCAAACTCAATTTTCCACTTTTCCATAACTCAAATGGTGTTTTTTTGATAGCCTCAGTTGGAACTCGATTGAATATATACATTGTCATCTTAAGTGTATCAGACCACAAGAAATTAGGAAGTTTGGAGTTGGCTATGCATACTCTTTACTATGTCCAATAATATTCGATTTCTTCTTTCTGCCACACCATTCTAATTCGGAGAACCAGACATGGTGTATTGAGCAACAATTCCATGCTCTTAAAGAAATCTAACAAACGAACTAGGTACTTGTCCATCCTCAGTACATTTACCGTAATATTTTCCACCTCTATTAGTCCTTATAATCTTAATTTGTTTACCACATTGTTTCTCTACCTCTGCCTTGAAAACCTTAAAGACATCTAATGCTTCAGAAGCAAGTGGGGATACATGTATCGTGAATAATCATTAATAAAATATATGAAATATTTTGGACCATTTGAGTCCATAACCAGACTACAAATAGCTGAACGTATGATCTCTAATATTTTTGTACTCCTCTTTCCACCTTTCGTTGATGTGTTGGTCTGCTTACCCTTAATACAAACAAAAAAAAAAGGTAATTATCAAATTTTACTTTGAAGTTTAAGACACTTTATATGTTTCACCTTATAGTTTAAATTTTTTTAAAAAACACCTTGAAGTTTTCCAAATTATCAAATTACACCTTTTCGTTAATTTTTCGTTAAGTTTCTTCACCCCAATGCTACCAGCTTACTCCCGAAGAAGCTCCTATCTCTGTTCATGTCAACAACACATAGGGAGAGAATTTTCAATCTTCCACGGCCTAAGTTGGCCTTCGATATCGATTCAAAGCTACCTGGAGAGGATTTTCAAGTATGCTAATTGCCCTCTTGCTTCATTGTTGCATATGTTTATCTGGATCGATTTGTTCAGAGGCAGCCCTCTCTCCCTATTAATTCCTACAATGTCCATCGCTTGATCATCACAAGTGTTCTTGTTGCTGCCAAATTCGTGGATGATATGTAACTTTACTCTTGGTCTTTCTCGTTGATCATTTGATGGGTTTTGCCTGTTTCGAAGAAGCTGATTTCAGAGCTCTTTTCTATGGTCTTCTTGTTCTCCGGGGTTTGGTTATTTGATCAATGTCTTTAGAGATTTTCTTGCATTTCTCATACCCACTTGAAAATTTGATCTTTTTCTTTCTAAAATCTCTTGAATTCAGCCTACCCAGAAGAAATTTGCCTTCTTTTTCTTCACTTTTTAGAATAAACAGACAAAAACCCCCAAATGTAGATCTTCTCTTCTTCTTTTTTGCTTCAAAGTGTACTACAAAGTCCAATCAATTGATACACTTTTAAGAATGTTTCTGATAAAAATGTTAAGTCTAATTATAGTCAATTGCTAAATATTTCTTGCAAGACGTTTTCTTGTTCTTCTTATTATTTTTCCCTTGAAAAAGTTGAATTACTCAAATACAGCTAAGTCCAGCCATGTGAGACCCTGGTTTTGCAAAGTTAATTCCAGGCACATTTTAGGGAAAATGCCCCAATAAAAGTCAAATGTAAATAATTAAAAAAAAATAAAAAATTAGCTTAAATTTGTGTGGAAATGTACTGGTACTACAACAATACATATTATGCAAAAGTGGGAGGAATCAGCACGAAGGAGATGAATTTTCTGGAAGTGGATTTTCTATTTGCTTTGGGTTTTCATTTGAACTTGACTCCTTCAACTTTCTCTACCTACTGTTCTTGTCTTCACAGAGAGATGCTTCTTCTTCAACCTCCTCTACATTCTGCGGATTCTGCACTCGGCTTGGGCATTTCCCTCAGAACCCACTTGTGCTTTAATGATGACGAAACTTCTTCCCATAAAAAACAGCAGCTTGCTGTTTAAACTTCAGATTTGTAGATCCATCACTTTCTGCTTCTCTTTTTTTTTTTTGTTTTGTGCAGTGATAAGGCATTAGTACAGTGGTTGATCTCTCTCTCTCTCTCACCATCTCTCTCTCCCTATGTGTGTTGACATGAACAGACGGAAGGAGGAGGTGTTTTCCACGAGTCGAAAAGCAGAAGGCCACCCACCGCGGAGCAAGAGTTCGTCTTCTCGCCCATTTTTGCATTCACAGGTTCATCTTCAGCACAAGTGCAGAACGCCTTGGGAGTCAGCTGGTGGTGAAGAAAATGAAGAAAAGTAACGGAAAATTAACCAGAAGGTGTAATTTGATCAATTGTAAAACTTTAAGGTGTTTCTGAAAAACAATTTAAACTTTAAGGTGAAACATAAAAGTACCTTAATCTTAAAGGTGAAATTTGATAATTACCCAAAAAAATATTAAAATCAGTAAAATCAAAAGTACTAAATACTTTATCTTCTACTAATATTTTAATTCTCTGTATGGAGATATGTCTCAATTTTCGGTGCCATAACATAGAGGAATCTTCATTTATAACACATCGTTTCTTACCAATGTGAAAATGCATAGTATTATGAGTGGTAGCATTTTGTTAATTAATAGAGAAAATATCATCAGAGATTGTAACATTTCTAATAAGATCATATTTATAAAATAAAATAAAATTTGATTCATAAAAATTAAAGGAAACTCTCAATGATACAAGTCTTGAAACTGAAATTAAATTCCTAGAAAAACTAGAAACATACATGGTCTTTTCTAAAACTAAAATAAAACCACTACTGAGAACTAAACTATAGGTTTCAATAGTTTTCATATGTGAACGCATCTTGCTTTCTAGATAGATGCATAGTTTATTTCCCCTTGGTTTTCGAAAGTTTCACATACCCTACAAGGTATTTGAAATATGGATTGTAGAACCAAAATCAATCCACCATATGTTATAAATAATATCAATCATATTAGATTCATAACAAAAAAAATGAGATTGATGTACCTTTCTTATCAAGTCATAGTTTAAATTTGGTGTAATCTTTCTTCATGTGTCCCTTCTTGTCACAGAAGAATCACTTACCTCTTTCTTGATATCACCAGCTTGTATCGATATTTTACATTTCCCTTTATCTTTCTTTTTGGCTTGATTTTTCTTCTTTCCATGAGTCACCGTAAATGCTCTATCACTTATTTCCATTGTAGCTTTCCTTGCTCTTGAACACACATGGCCAATAATTCATTAATCGATCATTTATCCATATGTGTTATAAGATATCTTAAAAGAACCATATGACTGTGGAAGAGTGTTCAAAATATAATGCACAAGAAAAGAATCATACATATCAATCCCAAGTGTTTTAAGTTGGGTCACAATGTCTCTCCTCTGCATGATGTGCTCACACACACCTATCACTGAAATGAGCCTTAAAGATGAAAATTTCATAATGAGGGTACTGGCGAGTGCCTTATCTAAAGTCTCATATTGCTCATCAATAGTCTTCAGTAATGCCACGACATCATTATACTGATCGACAGAACTATGAATACCAACAATGAACTTGGTCTTTATGAACATCACACTAAAGTGATTTAAACGTTCCCAACGTTCATAAAGAGCAAGTTCATCATGAGTGTTGGTCGAAGTAATAAATAGTTTGTCTTTTTGTATAGCACAATAATATCCATACACCCCAAGTGAAGAATAATTCTCTCATTCTAAACTTTGTAATTATCATCCCTTAATTCAAGAATATCGCACTTAATATCTGAGTAACTCAGAGAATGTATATCTACAAAATTAAATGACACATGGTTATTGTAACGACCCTTCTTAATTATAAATCATTTTTCTTTAAAAATTTATTGTATAAAAATTTTTCTTTTTATTTAACGAAGCATACGATAATTTAGCTACGAATAAAACCATATCATAGTAAAGCGGAAACACATTTAAACTTAAGAAATCCATAGTTTCACAAACCGTTGTTCAAATTAAAAGTTAAACATTCCAAATTAAAAGTTATGTTTATCATGAGTCATAACCTTTCAGGTCTACTTCGCTGGATAACCCAAGTCCTCCACGAGGAATGTTTCGTTTCCTTCTCCACTCCAGGAATTATCATTTCTTGACTCTCACCTACACCAACAAGTAAATTGTAAGTTCAAGGGCTTAGTAAGGAATTGAGGAATACAACATGAATGCCTCTAACTCATTATGTCGAAATGGGATCCGTCCCAAACCGCTCTTTACTCACAATTACATATAACATAAACTCGTTGATCGAGTTGGGAGATTGGAGATTCTTGGTGGAGAACATGGCGGGTACCCAGCACCTAACACCTTACGGTAGACAAGCTCGCACAACCCGTGTAGGGAAGGGTAAAAAGGGGTTCGAGTCTACCGGTTAGGTCTGAATCATCTCTCCAACCTCTAATTCCCTTACTTTCTTTTCTTTTCTTCATTTTCTTCTCACATATGAATACCAACCCTTTCGTGGTATTTCCTAGGGTTTCTAATGTCGTGAATGCATGACAATGCAACACACACAATATAACAATGAATCATACAATCCACTCTATCATTCCACAAATTTACACTACCAACAATTTCCAGAATATCGAATTCTAAATTACCAAAATGTTGAACAATCAATAACAAATATGGACATCGACTTAAGGAGAATTAACAGCACATACAAACAACGAAATGAAATATAATCATGCTCTATAGTTTGACAATAATATGCGAATACAACAGTGAGTTAACCTAGCATATGTGCATCCAAATCATGACATATAACAGTGCAATAGAACGAGCATACGTGCTTGGCAATATGACAGCGAAGGTTAAACATAACAACGAACTAAACTAATCATACGTGCATTATAGTTGATAGTGGATGCTCAACATAACAGTAAATTAAGACGAACATACGTGCTTTCCAATCTAACATCGAATAAGGAAGCAAGAAGCAAAATAGAACGTGCAATACATGCTCGATTTGACAGAAATTATAGCAGCGAATTAAACAAGTAGGCGTGCGTATAACTTAATAGCGAATACAAAATGTGGCAACGAACCAAACAAGAATACATGCTTCACAATTTAATAGCGGTTTACGAAACATAGCGGCGAACTAAAGAGAGCATACATACTTTGAACTTTAACAGTGAACACTAAACTTACCAGCGAGAATAAAGAGAACGTGCTTGCATACTTTAATTCGATAGTGAATGCAAAACGTAACAGCAAGACATAGATGGACATACGTGCTAAATACTAGCAGAAAATGACAGCGCAAAACCAACGAATAAATGAAGAATTTCCAACAATTTAAACGAACTATTTTATCCTAGAATTGACAGCAAAGAAAGTCCAGAACAACAGCAAATTTGACGATAATTAGAACGTGTTAACGTGCTTCAAAACCAACAGAACCTAACAATATACAACAACGTATTGAACATGCATATACGATATACCTTTGGACAGTAAACTATGATATCTGACAGGGAACTAAAAACGTATATACATGCTTTATCTTGACAGAGATTACAGCAATGGAAACGTGAAGGATGAACAACAACATGTGAGATATCAAACTCTAAAAATCGGGGCAACAACAATAACTAAACGGATATTATACATGCTTGAATTAAATGGAAAGCTAACAATTATTTCATTCTATGATTTAATCATGCTTATCTAAGGATTTACCCCCATATAGAAATGAACATGACAATCGTATAAATTAAACAACCAAACATTAACTACTAAAGATTGACAGTTCAACATAGACTAGGAATATCCAATAAATCTCACAGCCAAATGGAAACCAAACATAGCTTCAAGAACTAGAAATCTTCAAGAGTAAACAAGGCATAACAAGGTAGTCAACAAATTGAGGCTATCATTCTCTTCTCTTCATTAGATGTAACCCAACACAATTCCTTTCACAAATCTATGCATAACTAGACAAGAGGCTATCCAACTCAATCGATATCTGTAGTCAAAATCAAGAAAAACAAGCAAAGAAGAACACATAGAACTCAAGCAAGGAAATACAATGACTCTACTTGTAGTGTAGGGCCTCCCTTGGCCAAGACTTACTCAATCCTTACCTAGCTGAAGGAATTTGCTCACGGACAGCTTCTCCTTGCTCCTACCCTTACTCCCCATGCAGGGACTTCACTCTAGAAGAGAACACAGAACGTAAGGGAGAAGGAAGGGCTGGTTGAAGATAAAGGGGAGCTGCTCACCCCTTGGAGACAACTCGTACGTCTAGCAGGGAGGGTGCAGGGGAACAGTCCCTGCTAGTCGGGACCTAGTGGTGCGATTCTGTGTTGAGAGTCGCGTTCCTATTGGCCGTTCGATGATTTCCTCTGATTTTAAATTATTTTCTGTCGCATATTTGCGATCTTCCAGACGTGAAGGTCTCATCCGCATGTGTAAAATTCCCAGAAAAATTTGGATATTCGGACGCAATGTGGCGTCCTCATACTGCGTCTGCGTTTGTTCGAAAGTGTCAAAAAATTGGACAAATTCAAATCGGATGAACTCCGTTCTCGTCCGCATTCATCCACGTTCGTCCGGAATACTGGGGATGAGAAATCGCATCCTCGACTCATCCGAAGCGCTCTAGGGCTGAACAGTGCACTTGCGGACAAGAGATTGCGTCCGCAAGTGCATCTGCTATCGTCCGCATCCGCTATCATCTGCAAGAGTGTAGTGAACACTTAGGGCGTGAGAATCGCGTCCTCACGCATCCCCAACCCCAATTCCTACCCTCCTTTACTTAACTTTTCTCATATAAATTACACCCAACTACTTCCAAATCATTTATGTGATAATAATCAACTCCAAAACGTCATCCCACAATATAACGCATTAGTTTTCCTGAAATTCAAAATATCATTAAGACGGAGGAAATAACGGGGTATTACAGTTATCAAATTGAGACAAAATATATGTCATGTTTTACCAATATAAATCATGTTATAATCATGAATCCAATGATATAAAACTTGCTTATGAGCTAAAATTCTAACTCAATAAGATTCATCTTCAACAGATAATAAAACTATCAAATTATGTTTCTTTTCTTAATTTTTGTGGGTAAATTAAGAAATATAATTTAATATTTTATCCTAATTAACCATGTAAATATAATAAATTCATGAGGGATTATATTTACTATATTTACGAAATTAATTACAGTAAATATCATAATATGATTTTTAACGCTTAATACATAATTTTGCTTAATTAAAGATATTGTGACTATTCTTTAATTAAACAAAATTATATAAATTACTCGACAATTTGAATTATTTATGCAAACACAAACTTTAATTATGCATGTAGAAATATAAATTTAAATAACATGTTATTTAATTGACAAAAAAATTCTAGCATAATAGTTTAGGCATTTAATTTAACACATTGGAAGCATGAATTAAAAAACACAACAAACATATTTTAACATGTTTAATTCTTCATTTAATTTAATAGATGCACTTCATAATAAAGAAATCTAAACTCTCACAAAAATTCAAGTAAACTGTCACAAAAAATCAAGTCAACTGAGTGGCAACCCACTCTATGCAGCTTTCATAAGATCATGAGTTTTAATCTTAGGAGGTGCAATTTTTCTAAATAAAAACAGCCATAAACAAATATTAATATAAAAAAAACCAGAGTGCCATCAGAAAACCACACTGGAAGAGTGGCAACCCACTCTCATCTCATTCTAGGCACCTAGGTTTGATTCCCAGAGTTGTCATTTTAAACTTTAAATGTCATTATCAAAATGGCGTTGTTCCAGGCCATGAGAAAATTTCTTTTCTTATGCTTGAAACGGCATGTAGTTTAAAACCACTAGAAACTACATGTCGTCTAGGTTGTCTTCAACCTCTAGCCTCTGTTTGACCCGATTTGACCCAAACAAAAACCCAAATAGAAATCTAACGATTTCTCTCTATTTTTTACATCGAATTCAATGATTTCAACTGTAGAATATTTGCATTAGCTTTTCTGAATGATTCGTAACAATAAAACGCTTCAAAAAAGCCTAAAATATACACTTTAGAATCAAAATTTTTTTTTGAAACTTTGATTTTAAAATATCAAGACAAAGGCGTTAATGGCTCTGATACCAAATGTAAAATATTTCTTGACGATCTAAATATGCTTTTACAATGAAACAGAAGCTTTAAATCAATTGCACACCATTTCAGAGTACCTCTCACCATTGATGTTGAAAACATGGACGATTGCTTTCCATCTAGAAAATCTCTTATAAATCTTCTCAATCTCGTACTGATGGTGTATACATTTTTCTGAATGTGATTGCAAACTTAGAGGACCTCCTGTAAATTACCCCAATATATATATATAACTTCTTTCATCAAGAGTTATCATGAAGGGGTGCGAATTTGACAGATTCCAAAATGGAAACTTTCTGAAAAACCAAACCATAACCCTTGTTGGATAGTAACAAATTCAAAAGCCACATTGGATTGTAAACTGCCAACACTCTTTCATCTCCGTTTAGTCATGAATGTTTCAAGAAATATCTTTATTTTTTATATAATGATATTGTAATGCCTCGTAGCGTTAATTTTTTTTAAAATACATTATACATAAAAATCGTGTCTTTAAACCATACACAGTGGAAATTTTTAAAATAAATCTCTTAAACCAAGTCTTTAAAAAAAACATACAACGAATGTCTTAAGGAAAATCTCTTTTGAAATCTAAGATTTGTAAAACTCAACATTAATTAAATATTCTTTCGTACCTTTTTAAAATCATGCACCTGAAGTCTCAACGAAATCTCATTTAAAGTCAAACGTAGTAAAACTCATCATTTAAATAGACATAAGTATTTATAAAATATTTTTATTTAAATCCTAACAATAATAAATATGAATTTTAATAAAAGGTTTCATGACACGTTATTAAAATCCTCATTTCTTTAAATTCTCATTCACAGGTCAACCTCACTCCAACAACGTTTTATTTTCGCCCATGAGAATTCTTTTTCAACCGTGCTATTAATTACTTCTATCATCATGTTCTTCAATAATTACATCATTACCTACATTACAAAGTTCACTTATGAACTTAATACTTAGTAAGAGATGTATAACAGAAAACATAACTATGAGATGCAGTATGTAAAAACCGTGTCTTTTTCAATCCACATTTTTTTTTTTCTTTCACTTTACTATCCAGATGTTATGGGTATTCAGTCTAAGGGAGAGAGTGACACCATTAGGTTCACCTCATGTGGGATAGCCAACTTGAACCCGCCTATAACGATTATTTACGTTTATTCGGTCAGTCTTTCATTAATTCTTATCTTTTTTAAAGAAAACATTTTTCATGAATGCATGAAACATACATGTACCACATAATGACAATCTAAGATGCATGAACATAACAGTAAACATATTCTCGATCAACGCATCATATATGAACAGTAAACAAATAATAATCGTATCCTCAAGCAACCGCCCGTAGGCATCACATCATATCATCATCAAAATCATGTCTTCGATCAACAACCAATAGAAATCATATCCTCAATTAATATCACAACGTGAACAGTAACACAATAAAAAATCGGCATGCAATATATCCTCGAATAGTAGCCGTAGGCATCGTAGAATAACATCATAATTCTACTTTAACCTAGCACTTTGTGATGCAGGCCAAAGGCTAAACATAATCAACATCACTTACCATAAATCTTTAATGAAGATCTGACTATCTCCACTCTTCCAGTACGTTGACTTTTCCTTTAAGAAAATAAAGAATTAGTTAATAAAAGAATAACCCCAAACATTACTCATAGTCAAAGAACAACTTCGAAAACCAAACAGTGAAGAACCTATCTTGAAAAACCTGAAGGAAGGATTACCCGAGAGCTTGAGAGAATGGTTCTCTCGTCCTCGCGGCTCTAGGGTAACTAAGGTTTCGACCTAATGTTTCTTATTTATAGACCCATAATCGAAGAAGCTCGTGGGAGAAAATCCCATAAAATCGTATCTTAATTTTAACTTTTACTAAAGAGAATAAAGATCGAATCATATTTTGCAAGTAATCTGGAAAATTGACTTATTTGAAACCTGTGTGAGCTATAACGGACGCGTGAACAACCACAACTCGTCCAATGGGAAACAGTCACGTCAACCCTAAAACTTACATTTGTGGTTGCCAAAGCTCCTACGAACGCCAATGCTTATGAGGAAATCAAAGCTCCCACGAAAACTCCAACCCGCAGGTTCGTCCATTAATTGTCGTCTGTCACGTGTACTTATCCATTGTGAAAATCCCTTCCGCAAACACTAACTCTAACGCTCTCGCGGACACTAGTGTCACCACGAATTCATTAAATCCAATAACAACGTTTCACTTCATCTAAAACCTACTGCAGACACCTTCCTCTCTGTGGAAGCGAACACTTCTGCTCTAACATTGCTAACGTAACTCACTAATCCAAATGATTTCGTTCAAACACCTAAATTTGCAGCCGCAGACACGAACGCAGCTGCGGAAACACAATAAAACCTAAAATGACAACGTTTCTATTTACTTAACTCCTACTGAATGACATCTTTCCCTTCCGCAAAAGAATATTTTCCTAATCCGACAGTTCACACTTCTTTTGCTAAATCAAATCCAACGATCCAACACTCTTCTGCGTCCAAGCGTCGTCCAACAATTCCGTGGAAGAATCTTTCTTAAATTCAACGATCTTTGTTCCTTCTGCTAAATCAATCCAACGATCCAACAACCTCTCACTTCCAAACGACATCAAACACTCTCGGGGAAGCATGTTTCTCAAATCTAACAGTTCACGTTCCTTCCACTAATCTAATCCTACGGTCCAACATTCTCTCGCACTCAAACGGCATCAAACACTCCTGCAAAAGCATCTTTCTCTATCCAGATTGATCTCAGTCATTCCTAAATCTTATCCAACGGTCCATCATGCATTCTAGTCTTTCCTACATGATATTTCCTTAATCCCAATATAAAATTAAACCAACGCTTACAATTTTTCTTACCGTGGATTATTACATATTATTCCTTTACTAATTCTAATATATTCGGTTTTTTAATTCCTCAATAATTCATATTTTATTTTATTATTTATAAAATAAAATCATTTATTTTAACTTTCATAATTCCAATATTTATTGAATAATTCTAATCCTTCATTAAAATTCTCCAATTGTAACAATAATTAATCTATTTAAATTCTAAATTGTCTCATCACATAATTAAAACTATTCGTATGAAAAATTCGGGTATTACAGATATGTTTTGCAAGAACCAATGAATTCTGAAAAATATCTTAGATTATTAAAAACCTTCATAAATTATTTGTTACTCTTTTGATATTTGTAATACTCGATACGAAAGTGACTTGAATCACTTAAAAGAACTTTTAACGTGAGTGTCTATGTAATACCTCAAAAATATTTTTCCTTTTTTGATGATGTAAGAATTCTAGATAATTTTAATCTATGAATATTTCATCAAATTATACAACGGTGAGTGTAAATTGTGCATGAAAAATAGATGGTTAATGTTGGAAAATAATATGAGTATAAAAAACTTAGAAAAAATGTGCACTAGTGACTTCCGGACGACTTGCGGACGATGAGGATTCGCGTCCGCATTGAATCTGTACAATTATGGGACAATTCAGACGATAGCGGACGAACACGGACAAAGAAGACCATCGTCCGATTTGACTCTAGACAATTTTTGGACAATTCAGACAACTGCGAGCGCTACCTGCAGACGAGATTCCTCGTCCGAAAGACGCCTACGGACGGTACGGATGAAGGCATTGGGACACATTTTCTCGTCCCAAATCGAGTTTCGGACGGATGCGGATGATGCTGCGGACGTCACGTCTCGTCCGAAAGTTTGGGAATTTTCAAGAAACCCATTTATATTGCACTCTCTCTCTTCCGATTTCGTGTTTTACACGATGAAGGCTCTCTCCCCAGCCCCCTACAACCTGCCCTGCTCCTTCCCAGTAGGTGTGGGGGCTTTCCACATGTGTGTGCCTCAATGGACCACACTTTTGTTGGTTTGCACAACTATCAGCTCTCTTATCCTTGCTGCAGCTCAGCTCTCCCTCTCCCTTCGTCTATAATAGGTAAGTTTTTCCTGTATACTATGTTGCTGGCAGTAAGGTGAATGTGCTACGTTTTTCTTGTGAGTGTGAAGTGTTTAGTGAGTTAAGTGAGTTAAGTGAAGAGTTGTATGAGTTTCTGTTGGACAACTCTAGTGCACCTACTCTGGATTTTGCTGTGAGGAATTGTCCATCTGTGAATTGATAAAGGTAATCTCCTGCTTATGTCAAGTTTGCTTATGTGGTTGATTACCCATTAATATTGTCTTTGTTTAGGAAGATATTAGAGGATTGAACAATTAAGAAGATATTGGAGGATTGAACAATTAGAGATTTCAGTTTAGACTTCTGCACAACAAGAGGTAAGAATTGGAATTTGTTTTGCTAAAGGAAGACCCTACATTACGGGTTTTGTGTGATTTAATATGCTATGATACGTTTGGTTTGAAAGAATATGTTCTGTGGAAATTTCTGTTAGAAATCGGATCTGTTTTACTTTCATTCGAACTGTCAAGCCTTGAATTCTTTCTATTGTGACCAGCATGAACTATTAAATTTGATAAGAATGAAGCCATGAAAGTTTACATTGATGATTGATGAAACCTTGGTTTGTTTGACGTTGATACATATATATAGATTGTGATAGTTATCATCAATTGTAAAGATGAAATTACAATTGTAGTTACTGTCAAGAGGATGGATAGACCAACATTGAAATGATAGGTTGCATAATATGAACTGCTCATAATGGTTATCTTGGGTATGATTGTATCGTAGACATGCTGACAAATTATCAAATTGAGTCCGTAAATCTACATGAAATGATTGAGATAACAATGAATTAATCCCTGCAATTGATTGGATCTAGTTATGCCTTACTTTGCTTGAAATGTTAAAAGGATGCCTAAAAACTTGTAGTGCTGCCGTACACAAATTCTAGTTAAGAGTTAAGAGAATGGGATGATGAAGAAAATTATAAATTTCCTCTACATTGTGCCACTTTACAGTTTTATAAATTGTTGCAATAATTGTATTCTTACGTACATTGTTCCTATGTTATTATGTGGCATTCATGCATCATCCTAGGGCTTATGAAATTGTTTACATTTTGTATGTTATCCTAATATACGTAAATAGGCGTGTGGGGGTTCGGGTGAATTGTGACTTTCCATACGGTAGATTCCTCCCACGTAGGGAGTGGTAGGTTTAGAAGTAGCTACGTGGATTCTAGGATTCACAATTACCCCGTTCTGAAACCTCCAACGTCTTCAACAAAAGTGAGGATACCTGCTTGTGGTAACACTCCCGGTGGATATATCTCATCGCCGGAGTGACTGGTTAGGCCACATGACTCTATGGAGTATTCCACCTTAACTTCCAGAAGAGAAACGGTTCTCTTCTGTAATACATTGTATGTTCATGCATCATTTACATTGCATTTTATATTCTGATTCTTGTTGGGCGTTAGGCTCATTGTTTTCCCCGTAATGTAGGTATATGTGCAAGAACAGACTGTTGTCGTTGATGGAGTATTTGCATGATGGATCTTGTGGCTGATTGGGCTAAAGAGTTTTAAAAAGGGAATTCATTTGTAAAAAGGGTTTGTAAATTAATTACTATTATTTAATACTTTGTTTTGATTCCACTGCGTTTTATAAAATGATTTTACCACTTATACTGCAATTTATAAAAGCATTTAAGAAAAGAGTTTTGACGCTCGGGTTTTATAAAGAAAAGTCTTACTCTGATTTTCTGAAGGAAAAAGTTTTAAATTACACGATTTTAAAGCAAATAAAAATCGGGTCGTTACAGTCTAAACACTGCACGCTTAAAAGTTTAAGATCTGTATGTGAAAAAAAAAAGATTGTGTCATTTAAATCTTAACATTTGTAGTCCTTTATAAATTAGAATTTAAACTTTTTTTTACAAACATACTCTACACCTTTGAGTTATTAATAATATGGATCTTACCATCAATTTATCTATTAAATCTTATACATATATACCGTATTTTCCATCTAATGAGATTTTTTAACTCTATTTCTAACCCATACAATGATTTTTAACCTTATTTCCAACTCTATATATCTACTCATTGTCGATTTTGAATTTTTTTTCAATCGAGCAATAGAGTTTAAAATACATAGTGGTTAGAAATTTGATTAAAACATCTAATTAAATATAAAATGTAGTATATATATACTATATTAAATAGATAAATTGATGAAAATGTCTAAATTACTAATAGTCGAAAGATAAAAAAAATTTTTGTCAAAAATTAATTTAAAAACTAATTTATAACTAAGATCTAAATTAATATATAGTGTTTTTTGGTGTTACTCTTGTAAGTGTTTAGTTTTCTTTAAAATTCAAATGTGTTATTTTTTCTTAATTACATACTTGTGAAATCCAATCAATGTCCTTCATCTTAAGCCAAGCTCATTCATATCCATCTTTGACATATATAATCCCTATGTTTTTCTAGATTTTCTCATTACAGCTTTTCTCTAAAGCTTCGAAGAGAGACGAAGGAAGATGCGTATATTAGTTGTTATTAGTTGTTGCTGCACGAGCTTTTTTTAAATCAACAGGTGATTCAGAAATTTCACACGATCTAAAACCCCGAGCCTAAAGTCAATTGAAGGCAAAGTTCAAATGATTGAGTTAAAAGTTTCAATTGTAAAAAAAAATAATTTAATAATTAATTTATAACTCAGTTAAAAATTTATTAAGATATAATTTTCTGATAGTTACACTCTAAAGTGTTAGTTTATTTTAAAATTTGAATGTTTTATTTTTCTTTAATATCGTTTTTGCGAAATTAAAGCAATGCCCTAAAAATTGATTCCAGCCCAGCCCAGCCCATCCCAGCCCAATCTGACCCGAGGTATTTAAGCCATGTTTTTTCTTAAATTTCTAAGAACAGCTTTGCCCTGGAGCTGTGAGAGGGCGGAGGGAAGATGTGGAAATCAGTTGCTGCTGCACGAGCTTTTCTAAATCGACAGGTGGTTCGGAAATTTCACGCGATCAAAAACCCAGAGCCTAAGGTAGCTTTTAGATCCTTTAATTCTGAATATTCTACATTCTTCTCCCAGCACTCCCCGAACGAGAGTGGTTTTGAGTCGCGGCTGTCTGAATCGGTAGATTTTGGCGACAATGGTGATGCTCCACTGAAAGTTTTAGGTGGGGGTTTAGAGATGGATGATATCGAGAGTATGAGTTCTTCCCCTGTAGAAGGAATTCATGAGGAATCTCCAAACGATTTTAATGCCCAAATTGATGGGGGTTTTGAGAAATTTTCATCTAGTCACCTCCAAATTGATTATATAGAGAGTGCTAGTTTTTCCTCTGAAAATGAAATTGGCGAGGCATTTCGAGGCAATTCTCATGCCCCAACTGATGGGACTGGGGTTTTCCCTGGTACCATAGAGGAAGAAAATGAGGTTTATGAAATTAATGCGGAGCAGCTAGAGAGTGTATTATCTCTTCTTCAGAGTAGAGTCGGTGGATCCTTCGAGTCTAGTCTAGACAAAATGGATTTGATTCTGCATGTAGATTTTGTGGTGAAAGTTCTTGAAACTCCACTAATTTCAGGTGAGAATTTAATTAAATTTTTCAAATGGGCAATGAAAAAACCAGATTTTAAGCTAAATACTCGGGCTTTGGATGCCCTTGTTTGCGCTATATGTAGTGATCATAGGAGAAAAGATGCATATTCTTTGTGGGATTTGATTAAGGACATTGGTGAGAAGAAGAATGGTTTACTGAATACACAAAGTTTAAATGAGTTGATAGCTTTGTTCTCAAGATTAGGAAAAGGGAAGGCTGCTCTTGAAGTTTTTAACAAGTTTGAAGAATTTGAGTGTGTACCTAATCCGGACACATATTACTTTACTATTGAGGCGCTTTGTAGACGCTCCATTTACGATTGGGCTTCCTCCATTTGTGAAAAGATGCTTGGTAATGAAAGCTTACCAGACAGTGAAAAAGTAGGCAAGCTTTTGTGTTGGTTATGCAGAGGGAAGAGAGTGAAAGAAGCACATTCAGTTTATGTTATGGCTAAGGAGAAAAACAGATTCCCACCTAAGTCATCGGTTTATTTTTTGGTCAGCTCTCTCAGCAGAGAAGACAAAAGTGTGAATTTAGCTCTGGAGATAGTAGACGATTTCTCCGGCATGGAAAGAAAATATGCAATAAAACCATTTTCTTCGGTCCTTCGAGGTTTGTGTAGGATTAAAAACAGCAAAGAGGCAAACAGTTTACTTTTGAAAATGGTATCAGAGGGTCCACCTCCGGGAAATGCAGCTTTCAATACAGTCATCAATGGCTACTCCAAAACAGGGGATTTGGACGATGCGATTAAGCTGATGAGATTAATGGAGGATAGAGGATTAAAACCAGACGTTTTTACATACACAGTCCTTATAAGTGGTTATGCAAAAGGTGGTCAAATGGAAGAGGCTTGTGAAGTTCTATCAGAAGCCAAGAAGAAGCATTCTAAGTTAACTCCTGTTACTTACCACGCCCTTATTCGTGCATACTGCAAGCTCGAAGAGTTTGACAAGGCATTGAAGTTGTTGAGCGAGATGAAAGATTTTGGTGTCGAACCAAACCATGACGAATATAACAAGTTGATTCAATCTCTTTGCCTAAAGGCCGTAGATTGGGAAAAGGCAGAAAAATTATTGGAAGAGATGAAGGAGAAGGGCTTGCATCTTAATGGCATCACCAGAGGACTCATTCAAGCTGTGAAAGAGCTGGAAGAGGAAGTGAGCACTGCCGAAATGAGTGTCACGGCTTGAAGTGGGAGTTTCAGCCATTTTAGATGTCTGCATAAACTTGAGAGATGTTGAAGCCCCAAGAGAAGCTTTCAATATCTCTCTCTGCTTTAACTTGGACACTTCAAAGCTCCAAGAGGGGCTCTTTTTCTTTGCCCTCCAAAAATCAATGACGTAGCAAAGGATTGGTAATGGTAAGATCTTTTTTTTTTTTCCACAAAAAACTTGTGTTCAATAAGTAGAAGGCTTTGATCGGATAGCTCTCTCCCTGAATTAAGAAGTTCATTTTCTTATGTTTCATGTGCGTACTATACCATACCCTCCCTCCCTCCCTTTGGATATTTATTTCCTTTGAGTTTTATAAAGTCTAAAACCAATACGAAGCTGAAATCCTACTTTAATCGAATCATTTTGTTTATTCATGATTTAAATGGAATGGAAGGAATCCCAAGACTTGACCACATAACAAATGAAGTTGCTGAAAGAAAAGACGAAAGAGACGACTCTTTGGCTATTAGAGACATTTTAAGGTAAAATTTTGTCATTTGATGTCAAAACATGACATGCAGCAAGCTTAAGGTGGTTTCAGTTGATCATTAATTTTCAATCTCACACTTTTTAACATTTAGTGAAATCTCTCGCTGACACCCCCCAAAGGATACAACTACAAAAGAGATGATTCAAATAATGGTGTCAATACGCTGCTAATACAGATTACAAAGACACTAACAATACAAATAAATTAATAGCTGGCTGGCTCATCACAATCATTTTTACAATATAAATATATATACACCGACTATGCTAAGATGGAAATTACAACAAATCATTTTTACGCATCACCGTTAGACTACTTAGGAGATGTAAATTTTGAACACTAGTACCTAGGCTGAGAAAATCAAAGATTATGTATAGTAGGAGGCATTATTTGAGAAGAACATACCATGGTTCCTTCCCCCTTTCTCAACAAAGGGTGGGGTCAAACTACAGCTATCCAGGGCCTTTAAATTTCTCTCTGCTTTTCCTGTTTGATTAGAAAATGGACTTGATGAGTTTTTCTCGAGGTTTTATATTTATATTATCAAAGGGCATGGCCTGTTCTACGTGCACATAATCCCTCGTCTTGAGCACCTGCAAATGGAATCACAACGCAGTAACTAAACAGAAACAAGACCCAGAAGGAAAAAAAGAGAGAGAAAGGACAAAGTGAGTACATGTTATTATTACATCTATGGGATATAGACAAAAGGCATATCTAGCAGTCAACATATCTATTTCTTATTTATGTATACGTCCATTTATGAAGTTCAACAATATAATCAAACTCTAATGACTAATGAGCTTAGACATGACTCGAGCAAGCTGAATATCTTGCATATCATATATGTTTTTTTTTTTGTAAATCTAATGATATCAAACTTTCGAAACAGCAGTACACTGATTCATGACCTCTACCACCTTCTCTTTGAATATAGATTTGCAAAAATTACCAGTGTTTCAAAGAACATCCTCGATGCTTCTTTTCGTGATTTTCTACCCAGTAAATTATCCATTGCGAGAACCCTTTTCCCTCTTATAGCTTCATCATCAAATAAAGTCTGAAGATACTTTGCAACAGCCCTAAAAGGAGAAGGCACAATCATCAATCTTTCAAGTCCTAAAAAAAGTCTGTAAAGAAAAAACATCTATTGCCCTCAAGAAGCATTCTATACCTGGTGCGAGAAGACCATCCACTGTTTTCAACAAAACGAGTTTCCTCACCAAAATGCTCACCTTCTTCATCTTCTGCAATCTCGTCATCATCCACATTCAAAAATTCTGCAACAGAAAAATAACACAATATATAACTTTCTAATCCAACTTCAGAGCAAGTTCAAAGTTACAGCAAGAATGGGTTTCCCTCTCCAAGATGATCTGAAAACTCAAATTTAGAATCAGGGGAATTCTCAGTTTTCTTTTAAATAAAAATTCCGCTGATTATCATCTGCTATCCGTAGAAAATATGTTCAACAGTTTATTAAATAGAAGGTGATCAAATCAGCATTCAATCAAATAAATTCATTAAACTAAGTCTTCGGAAGAAATGAATTTAAGTATTAACAATGAAGCAAGAGAAATAAACCTGTATCAATGCCAGCCGTAAGGTTTTCAAAGTTCTGCAGACAAAATCACTCGGATTAGAAACCATATATAACGATGATGAGTGCATTCTAAGAATAAATATAAATGATATTTTTGTACGCTTTAAAATATCCAATACAGTTTCTGTGTTTAAAAGCAAAACCAATTTAAGAATCCAAAGATATAAAATTAACAGGCGAAGTTATAGTTCACAAAGTATATCAACACTAATATTGCTTTGCAGCATTATAACATAAATTTCCAGCTCAAACTCCACATAGTAAACTTAGTTAATATAGAAGATGAATAAAGAATCATTTTGGTTGTTTTACTCTTATTTGACCATAGAAGTGGCAAAATTTTCATAGAAAGGACCACGATCAGGAGAGCAAAAATGCAGTGAAAACATTTTTCATTAACAAACATGACCGAGAAAATTGCAATACTTACACCAGGATCTTCCTCGGTAGAATGATTGACAGTTAAGACAGCAGTATCTATAATATTTGGTGCATTAGATTCTGGACATCCCATATGCTCGACACCATTAATATCCACATTAGGTCCCACTTTAGAAGAACTTGTCTTTGCTACTTCATCATTCATACAGCTAGAGGTCGGATTCTTGTGATCAAATCCCGTATCCTCATACCTCATTTCACCTTCATTAGTAACTCCTAGCAAGAGTTGCCTGGATTTGCATCCATCATCCTCTGAAATTATAGTTGCATGGGGAACAGTTGTTTCAAAACAATTTGCAAAAAGATCTCTGTCTTCATCATTATGATCCAAATTATTGGTGGCAAGTCCCTCCTTGTGGTTTCTAGTAGAAGCATCAGCTACATGCTCAAAATCCAACTTCGTTTCAGATGAAAAGCATGAGGTATCCATCGGCAATGGACCTTCTGTATCAAACGAGCCACCCTTGACACGTGGAGATGAAAATCCAAGCCCGTGTGTAGTAGACTCAGTTGCTAAATTAGTAACCTCAAAATTTCCTCTCTCAAATTCCATGTTAGTGTTCTCCCCTTGAAGATGATCAGGTGGAGTTTGAAGCTCCAATACATCAGCAATGGTCGTTTCTTGCACTGGAGTTTGAAAATCACAAGATTCCAAGTTCAATTCTTCAAACTGCCCTTTCTCTATTTGAATAGAAGTGTCAGCAGGTGGCAGTTCAGTACCATTTCTAATTATAGCTGATTCATTGTTTTCTCCAATTCTGCTTTCTTCAGAAATGTTCGGGATAACAGCGGGCATATTGTCCTTCGCTACTTCTGAAGCATTTTCTTGGCAATCGTCAGATACCCTAACTCCACTAAAATTCAATGTCTCACATTGCAATACCATCAGTTGTCCTGACATACCTACAAGACCCACCAAATAAAAACAATAATTTTAGAGGTTATTACAAGCTCCAAAACCTTAATATGAAAATAATTTTACCCATATATGTCACTGCTAAAGAAACAATAACTACATCGAAATGAATCGTCTTTTCCAACATATAGTTTTCACATTATAAATTTACCAAGATCCCATATCTTACAGTAGAAACTATAAATGTTCAAAATGTAGAACTAAAGAACAGCCTCCAAAGAGAATGAGACAAATTCAAAATGTAAATATTAAATATATTTAGGAAAAAAATTCAAAAGCAAGAGGCTAGAATAATATGGTTAAATTAAAATTGTTCTATTGAATTGCACCTGCCTATGGACTGTAATAAAAGTTAACTCCATAGTAACCAATTTACACAATTCATTTTTTAAGGAAAAAAATAATATTAAAGACAACTTTTTATTGGTAAAAAGGAGATTAAATCAAACAACGTTCTTCTTTCAGCTTTTAAAAATGAACCAATGCAATTTCTACAGTTTTCTAACTTGAAATCTGACACCAAACTCGTTGAACATGCACCTTTTGCAAATTAACCTAAGGAAAGTACAAGGTGTTCTATCATAGCTTTGTGATAGTAAAAATAAGCTGATTTGTATAGGAATATGATAGGAACCAATTCTATATTTCTTGAATTATCAAATAACAACATAGAACGTAGGACACTTCCTTACAATCTAAGCATTCGAGTCCCGAGCAACTCCCTACAATACTATTCTCATATCCGATCTCCCTCCCATCGACTACCCCCAAAACTTTATATAATAAACTTGATTTACAACCAACTAACTTCCCTTTATTAATTAATGATAGGTTAGAAGTTAATAAAAGAGAGTTAATTGGTTGTAAGTCAAGTCTATTATATAAAGACTTGAGGGTAGACGAGGGGAGAGATTGGATATGAGAGTAGTTTGTGGGGAGTCACTAGGGACTCGAAAACCTAGTGTAGTAAGCAAGTGTCCTATATTTTGTATTGTAGATTGATAATCAAGAATAGAGATTTGGTTCCTATCAGAATATAAGCATGTGGATTACTTTGGCATGAGCTATATATTAATTAAGTCCACGCGGATAAGTTTGTTATTGTCATATATGCATTAACATACTATTGTGCACATCCGTAATCATAGTGTACCCCGTACAATATATAAAAATAACATCAACAACGAGACAATAGAATTTTATAAGGATAAGGACATTAAACTTATAGCACGTCTCACCACTAAGTACAGTTTCATTGAAAATTTCATCCTCTAGAAATTGTCTCTGTATCATTGAAATTTCAGGGTGGGTGCAAGGAGCTTTCTTGCGCACACGGCGTATGTCTTCAGTACTTGTCAGTTGTTGCCGGATCACACTAGAACAAAAAATATAGACAATCTGTTAGTAATTTACCAAAGCAGATAACAACAATCATCTTCATTGACTATAATTGAACATTCCATGGTCAGTGTCATAACAAAGCTAGGTTTTTTTTTGTTGGTATAACTAAAAAATGTTATCAGCAAGCGTCCCAAACCTAACAGTTTAGATGCAAAATCAATTTGTCATACTAAATAGTATGTATTGTTACAGGTTTACACACACTTCAGACCTGTTGCAATAAAAATAGCCATCACCTATCATTATATCTGACCAGTTGACGGCTGATATGAACAGAAAAAGACTTCTTGAGAGAGAGACTGATGGGTAGGAAAAAAAGAAGCTGAACATAACTAAAATAGATTGCAAAAACCAACTGGATGTCTTAACTACATGAGATTTATTAAGAACTTTTATACGCAAGTAAATGTGAGTCTAACAAATAAACATTGCAAAAGAGACATACTCGCCATGCAAGACCATTGTATCATCCATAAGCACTTTCCTCTTCATGATGCTCACCCGAACAGCAGATCTGGGACGTTTCATAGACAATATTTCAGCCACAGGAGGCGTGGGTTTCATCTTCAACACAGAAGATCTTCTTCCAACTAAAAGAAACAGAAAGTATTTGTTGAGAGATAATCCCGAATCAGCAAGGTGAAAATCTAAAAAATGTTCTACAAAGAAAAGAAAGAAAGGATAAAGAACACACATTCTTTGGGTTGTTTAATATTGAACAAAATGACATGCAAAGATACCTAAAATAGAAGACAACAAATCATCATCATCAGGGATGTATTCTGTTGTTCTCTTGGAACGAGGCACTCCAACTGACTCTTTGGAGTTTAGACTGTGGACAGTTAGAGCGCTTTCAGCAAAATTCCTCTTCTTTCCTGATGTAGGTTTGATTGCATTGCTGCCGTCAATATTACCAAGTATGATATCTTTGTCTGGAGTGGAAAAATCCACTAGCAAATTGTTAGGACTAGAGAGAGCATCTGGTACAGAAACCAATCGTTCAGGAGCAGACAATTCAGGGGTTGTGGAACTATTTACATTAACTGAAGGATTATCACTAGATGTTGCATTGTCAAGATGCTCATCTGAAACTTTGCAATCAGCTTCTCCACACAACGCAGCTTCTGACAGCTCATTTTTTTCTAAACCTAGTTTCATGGGATCAGTTGTGTGGCATTCTTCACCTAAAAGAACACGACATCATATTAAACTTGAAGTTACTAACAATTAAAAGTGCCATCCCTTTGGATGATTTCAATTAGCATGTTAAAAATGTCTGACAACTCTACCTCCAAAAGATGATATATCATGTTGTTTCAAAAGTTCAAAAATGTGAACACTCTACATGGCTAGTAAAGAAAAACTACGGGTTGTTACCTCCAATAGATGACGTATCATGTTGTTTCAAAACAGAGTTGCATGCCCAGAGGACAGGTTTCTCTCCAGATAACATCTCTTTACGCATAACAGATACTGAAGGTTCATTATGATTTCGATCATCAATGGATGGCACTTCAGAATTACCAACTTCACATACCATAGGAGATTCCAGGGGAAGAACAGCATCTGATATTTTGTCCGGTAAGACCAATTCTTCAGAGTCGTTGGAGACCTTTGGTGATACTTGACTATCAACCAAACAACTCTTAGACGCTAGAGGCTTATGCAAAGGGCTGTTGCAACCAGAGTGAATCTCAACATCATTAGCACCACTACAGAAACCAGATGTAAGGCTCCCATTCAACTGATCTTCAATGATGCAATCCACATCCATTTGATCCACACAATGTGTTGATTTATTACTTAAAAAATCTCCATTACATGCATGTTCACTTTCGGTCATAGCATGAACATCCAATACATCAATTCTATCTGAAAGTTTATAACCAGAAAAACAATTTAGCTTTGGTTCTATAGCTGGACAGAATGACTAGTTTGAAATATAATCACCTTCCGGATTGTGCTTGACGGCAGATACAGTTGACAGAATTACAGATTTCACTTGTTTACTCGCTAAGTCAATAGGTAGGTGCCCATTATCAAAATCATGCCGTGAATTCCAACCAGAAACATTATCACCTGTACAAAAACTATCTGGCTTGCTGGGTTCACTTACTTGGTCAACTTCTACCACAAAGTCTGTCACATTATGATCTTCTGCTTCCAAATGATCATCACATTCATGGGCCTTCTGAACACTAGTTCTGTTTGGCTCCTCCAGCAGTCCAGGAGTACATGGAGCCTGAGCATACTCAACAAACTCAGTATTGTCCGCAGGAACCTCAGTCTGATAAGAGATAAAAATGTATATAACTGAGGAACCAAAACTATATATGGTACATAGTTTAGCATACATCGAATGAATCACCATTGAAATGAGAAGTAATAGAAAATGAGATAGATCAAGTGACAAAAACTTATATGAAATTTTAAATCACAAAATATTTTTAGATAATGAATGTAACCTGATCCACAAAATCCATAACAATGGCTTCTGAAGCATCAAGCATCCCTTCATCAAATCCATCCTTCATGTCCAGCAGGGTGACAGTGCGGTTGGATTCCTGAGTAATGGGACTGCAGCTAGACAAAAAAAAAAAGGTAAATTGATTGGAACCATGGATTAAAGAAGAAAGCTACATCATATTAAAAAAAGCAACTATAGTTCTATGAAAATACTCCTGCATCAGATTAAAAAAAAAAGAAAGTATATGCCCTGTGTCATTTATGCATTGAGAAACAAGCAGTTTAAAGGTGTGAAAAGAACAAAAATAAATAAAAGCTCTTCCTTCTTAATTTTTTCAAAATTATTTCTCAAAGAAAATGTAAATAAATTTAGTGATTTCTATTCATGGGCATGAAACTAAGAAAAATGAATATTTTTTTTTTTCCTTTTACCAGGCGTGAGAAGGATAAAATGTTATGTACTGCAAGTACAAGTGAAAGTAATTAAAAAAATAGTATATTGAAAGTTTCCAATGAAATTCTGTGCTATGCAAGCAAAATCTTAATTGTCTAACAAGAAACTAACATTTTCAGTTGATATCTTTTTCTATTTTTAGTTGATGTACGACTTTTATAATAAAATTTTGATATTCCAAGATCAATTTCATTATACCAACATAATCTGTGGGAAATTAGAACCAGGGTTCTACAATCATATTCGAGTCTTGACATCAGATAGTCAAATTTTTAAAACAGATAGCAAAGAAAGAGCTCTTGCGACATTTAATTAGAGAAAAAATGCAAAATTGAAAAAATGTTTTTTTTAACTCAGTAAAATTAGATGACGGGTCAATCACAAGTGTCAGTAAACGACATTAAGTGAATGAAAGAGAAGATAAGCACATAGAAAAGATACAGAGCTTACTTTGAAACTTCTTGGCCAACCTGAGATTTGACATTGTCCATGAAAAGCTCCTGTATTTGACATCATTTAAAAGAAACCAAACAGTAATAGTAAATTTATTGCAAACAAAATTTTTCAGCCAAACACAAGCACAAAAGAGAGAAGAAAGTGAATATAAAACTAGTGCATAATAACTTGTACATAAACACAAGGAAGGAATGAAAGGGAAAAAACATATCGTCTTGCAAAAGCCAAGAGGATATAAGAGGATTTTTTAACAGTGTCTTTCCACTTACATGCCTCAACTTTAACATGCACCAAATTCTAAAACAAGAAGCTTGGTTCAACAAATTACAGTGAGGTGACTGTTTTTTAATTAAAAAAAACACAAGAAAGTCACAACCAACAATAAGTGTTATATATCTTAATCAATTACCATTAAAGATTACATCTTGACTGATTTGATTAGCAGTAACAAAAATTATGATCACTCAAAACCACACACAGATTACTAATGTCCAACTTAAAAGTTGGTCAATGTCATTCCGAAAACCAAATCATATCCAAATTTTAACAGCGGAAGTAAACCTGAAACGGATTTCATAAATACCACCGTAATGCCCTGTAATTCAAAAACAGTCATCCAGTTTGTTTTTAAGGAAATTGGAGTTGCAAGTTGAATGACAAGATAAGACTAGTGCACTCAAGTACAACAGCTTTCAGTTTAAAAGACAGTTAGCACAACAGTTCACCTCACAATACAGAACTTGTTTAGGTACCACAATACTAAATAGAGATTTTGTCACAAGTGAAAATTCCTAACTTGATTTCAACTCAACTGAAATACAATTACCTCATCAAGGTCAAAACCAATTTGTGAAGCATCTCCATCACCGAAACGCTCTAAAATGACATGGAAGTCAGAAAGACTTGAAACATATTTCTCAACAATAGTATTAAGTAATTCAAACATCACATCATCACAAACAGTTCATAGCGACTAACCATCAAGACCAAACTGGGATGTGGCATAAACCACGCCTTCCATACTATCTTGGAGTGTGATTTGCTCCCTCGAACTAACATGATGATCAGCATAGTTGCTGAAGCAAAGTAAAAGGTTAACAAAAACATAATCATCCTCAACAACCAAGGTTGTTTTAGCTACACATAATTATGAACTAACCCCTGATAAATTTCATTATCCGGAAGCTCAAAGTCATCAAGATCAAATGTCTCAGGCAAGGTGATAGCATGATATGGAGCAGTAGATTCTTCTGGAGGTAAATCGACTGTAGTGGAACGAAAAGCTTGCTTTATCTTCAGCAAAGCCTCACTGCAATCATCAAAAAGGTAATTCACCTTTCTAGAATATATCCTGACCACTCCAAGCAATAGATGGCTGGACAGTCGAAGTGCAATCGGTACTTCAGGAGAAATAATTGAATCTGTTTGGATAAATAAACGACAACAAAAATCATACACATAATATAGAAATAATCATCAGCAAGGTATAACCAAAATAATTATCAAATATGAAATATAAAATTCAAATTCGATTATATAAACATGTTAGAGTAGCATTTCTCATATGTTTCAAGTAAGATTTGGTGGGGTAGAGCTCTAGGTTATACAGATCATTATTTGAAGAGAGTGTCAGTATTTCTTGAGCATTTTCTCTTAGCACACTTTATTGTAAATATTTTCAGTTAGCCATTTTCAGATATTACACCAAACTAACTGAACGTCAGATGGGAAAAGAGAACTATGTCTCTTAATCACGCCTATCTGCCTATTCATTGCAAGCTTATAATTTCTCTATCAAGTAATTAAGTTAATCCATCCTCAAAAATCAATATTCTGTTTCACAATTTCCAATCAACTGAGCATATGATTCAGTAGAACACACAATAAGAGTACAATAACACTCACCAACAGAAACTCCAATGTCGGTGTCAGCAACCTGATTCTTGCGAAGCTTCCTCTCCAGATGTGCTGCTATCCATATGGTACCAAGAGGGCCCTTCTTGGCCAATATAAACTGAGAATAGAACATCTCTCACTCACCGCCAAAACCCCAAATGTCGTTCAATAATTCTCTAAAATTCGCTGTGACTACAAGCTCCCATTTAAAACCTGTGTACCATCTACCTCACAAATGCACAAACTTCTCGCAAACAACAAAGCTATAAGCTTCAAGCCCATCTCATTCGGCAACGCAAAGATCAAATTCTACATCTATTCAACGAACTACTTAGAAACCCTAATTCGTTGACAACACCAAATTACCACTGAAAACCCCAAATCCCTACTTCTTTTCACCAGTTAGTATCCATATCAAACAAAATCCCCGACATCAAAACATCATACAAAAAGCCCTAATTATTCCTCAGCTACTCAGAGATCAACAAACTCAAAGAACAAACAGCAGACAGAAAAATTCCAGTTCAGCCTAACTCCCACCACTCACCAGAAACCTCCACAGCAAAAGCTCAAAAACTTAAACCTGAGAAGCACAAGCTTCAGAACTCCAAAACTTCAACTAACTCCAAGCAGGGAACCAGAGAAAATTCTCAAAAAGTAGGCACATCAAAGCAACGAAGCCAGTACGAGGAAAATCCCAACTGTCAAAGCCTAAATGGAGAATCAAACCAAGTCGACTCAGAATTCGAAGTCAGATGAGGAGATGTGGGAGGAGGATTTGATGAAGCACATCTTGATCGGAGTTTGAAGTTTTTTGAACACGGTTAATGATAAGCTATAAGTGCAGCATACCGTTTAATAAACGTGGCAACAGTTTAGTGGATGAAAATTGAGTATTAGGCTCTCCTTTGTACCAAATTGGTCCACCCTATTTGAACTTCTCAGTATTAAGTACAAACCGTATTTTTAGGGAACGACGATGAAAATGATTGCATTTATACTTTTTGTCTTTAAATATTTCTCCTAATTTTAATATAGAAAAATTAATAAAACAAATCCTATAATTTATTATAAGAAATACGACAAACCTTCAAGAATTTTTATAAATATTTAAAACCTCAAATTATGGAACATAAACAATGTAAACCTGCCAATCATCTTTTCGTCCAAAATTACAGAGACAAAAGTACAAAGAAAAAAAAATCAAATATTCAATAATTTTGAAGTTTACCACGGTGAAGGACGTTCGTCGAAAACCTTCACCCTCCTCTGTGTTGTTGGCCCGCTGGAGACAAAACAGAGTCAATCCAAATTTAAGTAATAAACATCGTCATCTTTGTTCATTTTAAACGAGAGACGAAGGGACATCTCTGATAGATTGAGGGACCTATAAGGGATGTCTCTCATAGGTTGAGGGATGTCTCTTATACGGCCCTCAACCTATAAAGGATGTCCCTTATAGGTCGAGGGACGCCCATTGTCTCTACAATTCATTCTAATATATAAGGGTGGATTGTAAAGACAAGAGACGTCCCTCAGTCTATAAAGGACGTCTCTCAGTCTATAAAGAACGTCTCTCAACCTACTCTGCAATTTTGGATGGAAAGATAACAGGAAAGTTTGCATTATTCATTTTCCATAATTTGAGGTTTTAATTGTTTACAAAAATTATTGAAGATTTGTCATGTTTCTTTTCCTCAACTATAAGGTTTATTTTATTAATTTCTCTTTGATATAAAAATATATTTATTTTCTTAATCACTTATTTAATTATAAATTTTAGAATCCCAAAATCATTCATTTTTTCTAATTTTATTTTCTTTTAATTTATTAATAAAATAAAAAAATAACTATGATTTTTAAAACTCTTACCATAAATGATAACTACATAATAATAAATGATTATGAATTTTAAATCTATTTTAAAACCTCATTCATTCACGTACATTAATGAAATGTTCAGAATTTGGGAAATTAACACCGCAGACCCTCTAATTCACGATCAATGATAAGTCAAATATTAGAGAATTTTTTTTAACAACTAAAATCTTAAACTATGAGAAATTCTTGCCGGCAACTTTGCGGTCATGATTCCCATCTAAGACCGTCGAGTTTAACGACACAGTTTCGTCTCTATGAACTACCGTTGAACGGAGACGGAGGACGTCAAGTATCATCCCTCTTGGCAGTTCAAAGAAGAAGAACGATGGCGGGCAAGGGCAGACAATGGCGTCCCTCTTGGCGGTTTCGTCTCTGTCAAGCTAATTGGTCGTTGGATCGCGAAATGGACGGCCATGATGGAATCTGGCAATTCCCTAAGGCAACGGACGGACGACAATCCTTAGCCGTTGGATCGAGCGAGGACGTCCCTCATCTGGATCGACGGCCAAGATTGAATCTGGCATCTTCCAGAGGCAACGGACAGACGAACGACGATCTATGGCCGTTGGATTATGCGACGGACGTCCCTCATCTGGATCGACGACCAGGATTGCATTTGTGTCTTCCAAAGGCGATGACGAACGACGATCCCTGGCCGTTGGATTGAGTGAGGGACGTCCCTCATCTAAATCGACGGCTAGGATTGACTCTAAATTAATTGGGTCACGTGCAAGGCACAAGCGATTTTAAAACGTGTGAATTCTCGCAATTGAGATGGACATCTCTCGACATGAAACGGACATCCGTCGGCCAATACTACGTTGTTCTACCCTCAATGGACTCCTCTCGTCTTTGGACGACATCGTTTAGGCCATGACAAATGTCCGTCTTAATACGAGGGACGCCCGTTCCTCTCAAATTTCATTATCTGAACACTAAACGACAACGTTTTCCTCTCCACAGATGACGAAAATTTGCCTTATAGTCGCGAAGGCGTCCCTTGCCCTAGATATTGCAGAGAGCAAAACGAACTTCCCCCAACGAATTCAAACTTCCGATATCCATCCTCTCGATTGTTGAAGCGGAAAATGGCACCAAAGGCAGGGCAAGTGTCAAAGAAGCGTAAGGTGGCTCCCTCCGAGCCCGCAGGTCCAGTCTATGTGTCTGTAGAGCCCTCCGAACTCGGGTTGTTCAGCTAGGCCTCCTCTAAAGAACGGTACGATAATGACAATATACCCCGTGTCATAATTATATCTAAGAAGGTATATTTCAATTCGTTCGCTGATTTTGGATTGAAGCAAATGTTTGAGAGAATTGGGTTGTATGAATTGTGCACGATGGGGGGTTATTATTGTGAGAGGGCTATGAAATTGGTTTATGCAAATTTAGAGATGGACATCTCTAGTGACAGTGAGTTGAGGACTTTTCTGTATGGGAAACATATTAAAATAACTCTTAATCAGTTGGATGAGTTTATTGGATGCTCCACGGAGGAGCCATTGGAGGAGTATTTTCATGTATCAAAAGACCCCGAATTTGTAAAACAAGGAGAAGGGGTGGCATTGCTAAATCAATTGGTTCGCAATCCTACAGCCGTTGAATATTTCTTTCGTCCCAAATCAAAGGACCTCAATGCCAAAGCAAGAGTCATCCATCACATGATCACTCACACAGCTATGCCTCGTGATGGATATAGAGACCTTGTCACCTACATGGATCTCTATGTAATGGAAAAGCTCTACAATGGGAAGAGGTTCAACCTTGCATACATCATTATGCATCAAATGAAGGTAAGCCTGAATAGTGTAAGGAAGAATCTCCCTTATAATTGGCTCATTCAACACATTGTTGATAGCAGCGGGTTGGTTGTCCCTCCCATGGAGCAACGAACCAATGAAAAATCACTTGGCGTGTACAATCAAGTGACATTGGCTCGGATGGGGCTACACAAAGTACGAAGGGAGTGGGTATTCAAAGGAGAGGTGACATGAGTCTTCTTACTTTCAATAGTTATTTCATTGTCCATCCCATGAAATAACACCTTTGTTATCGACACAAATTACAAATGTCATATCCTGTCAACTTGGTTAGTAGTTTTAGTATAAATTTTTTACATATTGTTAGATTAAAGTTTTGAATATTTTTTTTTAACTTGTGGCTTCTTGTGTTAAAGTGCTTTTTAAAATTCAAAGTTCATTGATGCCATGGTTGAAAAAATTTGGGAAAATGACAAATCAACAATCATACTTTGTGATCAATGACAAATCAACCAGTAAAGTATTTTTGCTAACAATTTAACCACTGAACTATAAAAAATTGAAAGAGTAAACACCGCGATTACATTTTCCGTTAAATAGCGTTATCATTTCTCTGCAGAAGGTTGTCTTTCCTTTGCGGAACGTTAACTTTCTACAACGGAATGTTGTCTTTCCGCTGCGGAATATGAGTCCTTAAAATATAACTAAAAAAAGTCGACATTTCGCAGAGAAATGTCATCTTTCCATAGAGGAATGTCGTCTTTACTTTGCATAAAGTTGACATTTCACTGCAGAAAGTTGACTTTCCACTGCGGAAAAATATTTTTGATATTTTTGGATCACACTTGCTATCATTTTTCGTATCGGTTAGTGGTTTAATTGTATTATGTAGGTAAGCTCTATCTAAGGAGACTGAATTTTAATTGGGACCATTAGTGACTCCAGTCTTTTCTAGTAACTTACTTGGAAAGGTAATTCTGTCTAAAGAGGTTGTCAAGAGCAGTTTTTCCTAGGACTTATTCTGATCAGTACTATCTACGTTTTCCCAATTCTCTATATTATCTATATTTTTTTCCTAGCAAATGGTATCAAAGCTTTGTTATTATGGTGGGAAAAGTTGAAATTGAAAAATTCAACGAAAATAATTTCTCGTGGTGAAAATTAAAAATGAAAGTATTACTACGAAAAGATGGTTGTGCTATGGCCATTAGCGAAAGACCGCAACCATTGAAGAAGAAAAATGGATCAAAGTAGATGGGGATACCATCACCAATTTACATCTTGCTCTAGCATATAAAATTTTGTCAAGTGACTCATAAATGATAACTGCTAAACAAAACTTGGATACGTTGGAAAAATTATATTAGGTAAAGTCGTTGCATAATAAAATTTTCTTGAAAATAAAATTTTATACTCTTCAAATGTCAGAGTTGACATCGATGATGAACCATATCAATACTCTCAACACATTATTTTCTCAACTTACAGCAATGGAGCACAAAATTGACGAGAATGAACAAGCAAAATTTTTACTTCAAAGTTTACCTGATTCATATGATTGTCTCATTATAAATATAACCAACGGTGCTGCAAAGACAACATTGATGTCTAATGATATTGTGGCTACAGTTCTTGAAGAAGAAAGCAGATGGAAAAACAAAGAGCATTCTTCCATGTAGGCCTTATCAGTAATAAGAGGGAGATTAAAGGAACGTGAGACCCTTGGAGCTAGCATGTCTGGAAGGTCAAAATCAAGAAGTAAAAAGAGGATAAAGTGTTATCATTGTGGCAAAATGGGCCACATGACAAATGTGCTAGAAGTTGAAAAAGGAACAAGGCATAAAGAGTGCTAAAGTGGAGACAAAGAGCACGACTGCAACAGCTTTTAATGGTGAAGATGTAATTATATATGAAGATGATGTCAACCTCATGACTCATGAATCATGTTAGGTGTGTGACTCTGTGCATCTTATCATGTACTCTCAAAGGTGGAATATTTTACATCTTACATCAGTGGAAATTTTGGCATCATTAAAATAGAAAACAATCACGTTTCCAAATAATTAGAAAAGGTAACATCTGTATCGAGACCAGAACAAGCTGTGATTTGGTGCTAAAAAATGTCAAACATGTTCCAGATATTAGACTAACTCTAATATCAGTCGGTGCTCTTTATAATGTCAAATATAAGAGCAAATTTGCTGGTGGTAAATGGAAGCTCAGCAAAAGTTCGCTAGTGGTAATGAGAGGAAACAAAGAATCTAGCTTGTATGCAATTCAAGTGACTGTGAAAGAAGCATCGGTAAATACTACTCAAGATAACTCATCCATTGAGTTATGACAAAAAATGGCTCAATCACATGAGCGAGAAAGGAATTCAACCCCTTGGAAAGAGAGAAACTGTATCATATCTCATAAATGAAGTTCTGTCAAGTTCTATTCATTGTTTGGTTGGAAAACAACACAGAGTTTCCTTTCAGAAGAATGCTACATCAATGAAACCAGATGTGTTAGAAGTCATCTTTTCAAATGTTTGCGGTTCCATGTAAGTAAAAACATTAAGTGGTCCCCAATACATGGTCACTTTCATTGACGATCATTCAAGAAAAGTTTGAGCTTATGCACTTAAGTCAAAAAGATGATGTTTTCAACATTTTCAAATAGTTTCATGCTTTCACAGAGAGAGAAACTGGAAAGAAGTTAAAATGCATTCGCACAGACAATGGAGGCAAATACATGAGATCCTTTGATGAATACTACAAGATGCATGGAATCATACACAAAAGATCAGTTCCAAAGACTCCTCCACAAAATGGTGTTATGGAAAGAATAACCAGAAAAATCATGGAAAAGATAAGGTGTATGTTATTATATTCAAAACTTCAGAAAATAATTTGGAGAGAAGCAATAAAGACTGTAGTAAATATTATCAACTTGTCTCCATCAGCATCATTGAGTGGAGAAGTGTGAAACAGACTATGAACCGAAAAAGACATCTTTTATAAGCATCTAAAGGTGTTTGGATGCAGAGTGTTCATCCATATTCTCAAAGATGAGAGGTTCAAGCTAGATAACAAAGCTAAAGAATGCATATTTCTGGAATACATAAGCGAGGCATTCAGCTTTGGGATCCAGTTAACAAGAAGATTGTCAAGAGCCGAGATGTTATCTTCTTTGAAAATCAGACCATTGAAAACTTAAATATCTATGTCGAGATCACTGATGAGCATTAGTAAGAATTGATCCTAAAAAATCAATTTTTGATGGGGGGATGCTGGAGAATCTAATGATCAAGCAACTGATTACATTAATAAAAAAGAAGTAGAGATTTCCCTTGAATCAGTTGCAGAACTCAAGCTAAGAAGGTTAACAAGAGATCGTTGACCATAAAAAAGATACTTTCTAAATGAGTATGTTATGATCACTGACAATGATGAACTTGAGTGCTATGAGAAAACTATTGAGCATCCATATAAAAAGAAATAGTTGGGTGCGATGCAAGATGGGAATAGATTATTGCATGAGAATTGTTAGCCTAAATGGTGTTAGACTCAATTATTTTGATATGAATGTTTTGATTTGAATTTTAAGTTATTTATTGCTTTTATGCTTAATTGTTCAATCATTATATTCATATTGATATTTCTTGGAAATATTCTTAATTAGGGTATTAAAGTTAAACTAACATGTTTACATAATTCCTTGTAGTTAATATATATCATATTGGGACTTAAAGAAATCAGGGAATGCAAAACATGGTGCTGAGGTCGAGTAAAATGGAGTTCTGGTCCACCAAAAATAGACCATGAAGGATGCGGTTGAGTAATTGATCAAGGAGGCGGTCGAAGGGAGTGTCCAAATTCTATTATAGATTACTCCTACGATTTGCGGTCAACTAAGCGGTCGACAGTACGAACGAAGAGATAGACCAAAATGCATTACAAAGAGCATCCTTAGTTTTTGGTCGAGACAGCGGCCAAGAAATCAGTCTATGCACACAACCAAAATACATCACAGAGAGCACCTTGGGGGATTTCTGTCAAGTTAGTGATCGAGTAACAAAGAAAATGGTTGACTGAAAAAGTCCAGAACACGCAACAGCTAGTTCGTAACGACTGGTTGTGGTTGACCAAAAACGAACTAGTCGACCAAGTTTTACAGAGCTTATAAATATAGGACTCTCCAAAGCTCATGGTAATGAACCGAGAAATAAGGCGAAACCCAGCCAAATTTTATACTCATTTCAAAATCATATATTGAGTTTGTAACCTAACTCTCCATACTAAAAAACTTGAGTTTTCTATTTGAGAGTGTTAGAAATCTTTGTATTTTCCACTTCCATCATTGTACTCAAATAGAAAGGGTGATGCCCTATGAATTAGTCGAGTAAAGAATGGTGCCCTAAAATAATCAAAGGCTAGATTGACGCCCGATAAGATCAATCCAGAGTGTGCCGCCCTGAGAATAGTCAATAACAATTTATTTAAATTGCATGAAGTCAAACATTGTCAACTAGGGAGGTTCGAGGGATAAAGATCTCCAAGTCAGAAACTTGAAGTGCACACGTAACGGGATTTGTAAAATTATTTGCACCTCTCTATCCTTTATCTCTTTACTTTATTGTATATATTTGTGATTGTTTATTTAATTATATGATTTCTATGCAATAATTCACTTAGGGTTTAGAGAATTAAATATCGCACGAAAATTATTAGAACGCCTAATTCACCCCCCCCCCCCCCCC
>CM039484.1:7838623-7877315 GCA_022433065.1 Begonia loranthoides | reverse complement strand
CCCAATTTCCTTCCTAGATCTTTAACCCATACAATCCACGATTTTTCTTCTAATATTCACCAAAATCAAGCACAATAATCCTCACATAACTTCCATGGTATCTGTATCCAATTGTTAAATCTCGCCAATAATATAATAATTTAAAATATCAACGTTCGTCATAAACTACCAACATAAATTTCCAACTCTTTTTTCAATTTGAATTGTTATAATCTCACTTAATTTCTCTAAGATATTTCTTATTCTTCCTTTATAATTGATATTGCATAATTTTTTATTTAATTTTCGTAATCATAAAATAATATACTCTACTAATAGGTCGATTCAATAATTATTAAATACTTTGATCGACATTCTTAATCATTTTAAAATTCCTGCACATAGAAATTTTGGTCATTACATGAACATTGTGAAATTAGTTCCAAGTCATTAACATAATTGAGAATATTAATGTTGCTAATATTTGGAGGAATATTAAAATTATATTATATAATGTGTGTAATTTGGTTATATATTAGAGAATAAATAAACAAAATATGTAATTAAATGAAGAATAAGATGAAAAAGGGTGATAATGGTCGATCCTAAGGGCAGGCAGTCAATCACCCTCTGATTAAAAAGTTATAGAGAGCATCAAAATTTGAAGCGGTCGATCAGGTTTAGGAAAATAATCGACCGGACCCAAAGAATAAATATTACTGATTTTGTCAAATTTGGTAGCGGTCAATCGTCCACTTAGAAGGTGATCGACCGATAATTCTGAAAATTTTGATTTGCGGCTGATCATATGTGAGAGGCGGTTGATCATTGCTGTGGAAATTTTGAGTTCTGTGATTTGCGGTCGATCATACCCATGGAGGTGATCAACCGAAACACAGACCCTCATCTAAAATAATACATAACCTTCGTCTGGATGTTTGAGCAGTCATCTGAAAACTGAGTGGGCGCACCTCCTCAACGTCCTCTGAGGATTATAAAGTATATATATGGGGAGATTGGCAGTAGGAGAACGAAAATTCTTCTGCATTTTTCTTAAATCCTACATTTTTTGTTTTTGGAGTTTTTGGAGAATGAAAGTTTTCAATGAAGGTTTAGCAAGGAGGGATGTAAGAAATTTGCATGCGTTTTGCTTGAAAATGCATACATCACAAGTTTAGGTTGTGTTGTTTACTGTTGAAAATGTTTCTGCTTCGATGATGAGAACTATTTGGTTGCTTGCTATTGTCTAATTACTGTAATTGTTCATAGAACTTGTCTGCTTCCTACTATTTTTCATAGTTCTTGGCTCTGCTTCCTGTTTCAATGATGAATAGAAGGAAAAGTGCTTTGTCTACCTTTGTTGTTTTAATCGAATTGTCATTGCTCGATGAAAGTTTACTTGATAAGGTTCAGTTGGGAGTGGTTTATTCTCTGTGTGATGAGAATTTGTTGAAGGTAGAAATACGTTGTTGGTTTATTCTCTGATCATCTCGTATATTAGCTAGAGTTTTGACAACTATTGTTACATTGAAATTGGTTTGAAATTTGGTTACTATAAATTACTGTCATACTTTGTTGATAACATAACACATGTAGGAGATTAATTAAATGGTTGGATATAACTCGGTTGGATAACCTGTTTTGTTGCACGACCATTTCAATGATTAAGGTGATGCAATATAGTAAAAATGTAGTGTTATAATTAAATTGATCGTTGGTTGATGTAAGTTAATAGAAACAATTAGAAATAATGCTAGGCTTGGTGGTTTCTACTTTATTTTTGTGTTAATTACAACATGTATAGGATTGATTTACAGTTGTTTCATGATTCATGCTTCAATGATTTGTTGATTAAATTGTATTGTTTTCTAGTATTATATGAACTGTTGTGTGACATTCATTCATATCATGCATCACGAGCAGACATGTTAGTTAGGGTTGCCTTTTCATGCATAGCACGAAATAATAATGAATCTAATATATGTAAATAGAGGTTGAAAACAGAGAGTTTAGTATAAGATCTACTTGAGAGAACTGCATAATTATGTATCTCTTCCCACGTAGAGAATGAGTGACCTATTCTGTTCAAGCTAGTTCTCCAATGTTCTGGATTATAGTAAGACTTTAATTAAATAACAGGGATATGTTCTCTTCTGACTTAAGACATGTTCATAGAGTCAGCATACATATTTCTTGCATTTCATTATATCTCTTATTGGACATTAGACTCATTATCTCTCTTTTGATGTAGGTACTGAATGTGATCCTAATGAAGTGTATGTGAAAGAAGTATAATGCTATGAGTGCTTGTGTTACTTGGTGCGTTATGACTTGGGGGTTGTGGCTTACAGATGGAATAAAAGTGTCTAAATATATTCAAAGACTTTTAATAGTTTGTTTTCAAGTATTTTAAACAGTTTGGTTGACAATGTTGTTTTTAAGTATGATTACATGTTTTAATATTTCGCGTTTATTAACTCCAATTTTTCACTTCACGTATTTTTGAATAAGTTTTAAAAAGAAACATTTTATTGGAAAGTCGTATTGGAGATGGGATGTTACATAAGTTCTAAAGTGTATTTACCATTTTGCACTAGTACTCAAACGATGAAAGACTAGATTGACGCCCATGAAGATCAATCAGAGGGTGACGCTTTGAGAACCGTCTGTAAAGGTTTGGTTGACACCTGTGAAGTCAATCATCACCAACTGGGGAGGTTGTGTGATAAAGGATCTCCAAGTTGGAAATTTGGAGCGCAAACGTAGGCCGGGATTGCCAAAGCGCATGAATAAATGTGTTTGCATTCTCTAAATCTTAAACTCCTTTATATTTTGTGATTGTTTGCTTGTTTATTTTTGATAAATCACTTAGGGTTTAGAATAAAAAATATCACACAAAAAAGTTTAGCACACCTAATTCACCCCTCCCCCTCTTCTATAGGTGTGCACACCGTCCAACAGATCCTTTTTTCACCTCTTTCTAGAGGTAGAAATCCCTAGCAAAAGGAGTAGAAAACTTGCAAATAACCAAGTTGGAGTGTTTCCACCATTGGAGGTCATTGAAGTCAATAGGTATGGTTTAGGTGCCTAACCAACTTGCATCCCATCGTCCATATCTTCCTCTCCCAAAAATTTCTTCCTTTAATTTTTGGAGGGATTCTTTTTTAATTTCAGAGTAAGGCATGGTCCAAATTACATGTCTTTAGAACACATATTGAACGAGTTACGCTTTCTGCCATTTTGGTCCAATTATTTCCTAATTAGGTGCTAGGACCCGTTTGTGCCCCTTTGTCCCTAATTTTCTCTCCCGAAGGAACTTTCATGCAATTTTTGGAGGGTTTCATTTCATTTATAGAAGAGTGTGTGGTCCAAATGTCACGTCATTTGGATCCATATTGACCATGTTAAGCCAATTGTCATTTCGGGTCTGATTCTGCCCAAATAACCACTTGCATCAAGGGGTTTCCATATTCCCCCAATCCTTGGTGCATCATAACCTTGAATAATAATAAATCATCTCATCCTCAATCAACATATTATCATAAGCAAAACATAACAAATTTAACCAAATAATCACTATTATCACTTAAATTCTAACATCTTGTGATGTAGGCCTTTAGACCAAGCACATGCGGTCATGATTTATCTTGGATTCTTAGTAATTATCTAGTTTTCCTCCTTGAATTGAAAACCTAAAACATAAGACAATAGATTAGTATTCGTATATTCACAAACCAGACCTATCCTGTGAAGGCCAGGATGACCCATGTGAGGGTCGGCCGCCCATATCAATGAGGGTGCACAATCCCACACCACTTGGGAGAGTAGAAAATGAATGATTTGTAAGTAGAGTTCTTCTCTCTACCTAGTCAGTGTATTTTGAGTTTACTCCAAGAAAAAAACTGTGTGGGCCTTAATCCAAAGTGGACAATATTGTACTCGGAGCACTGAGGATATTACGCACGATGACAACCGACACAATATGACACGCCCAATGAAATGACTCAACAGTCGAGGAGATGTAGCTAAATTCAAGAGCCCGACTACGGTCAACTAGGACCGCTTAGTGTCGACAAGATACGACAAGGGTCAGCCGAGACCATACAACGATTAATGAGGCAAAGCAGAGGTTAAGCGGGACATTGCAGCATCAACACTACTCTCCAACGACCGCCCAAGACTCAACAACAAAAGACCTTGAAAAACCTAGCAGTCGATGAGGTACAACACTCCTGACTCAAATGACTTACCAACTGAGGAGATTCGGCTGAAGTAAACCTGAGTACAACTTCATCAGGAATCGTCTCAAAGTTTTGAAACTCAATTGAGCCTAAAAACATGCAAAAGTTTAAGAATTTTCTTTAACAATGACAAGGAAATAGTGGAAAGGTCCTACACCAAAACGAGGAACCCAAACAATATGTAAATGACTTAAAAACATGACAATTAACACTATGTTGTTGACCTGGAACCTCTCATGGTTGACTAGGGATCACTAGCATCCAATCTGTCCATTTCATAGTTGACCATAAATAGTATTGTGGTCAACTAACTCTTCCTTAATGCTTAGAACCCTCATGGGCCTTCGCTCTTTATTTAAAATGTCCTTAACATTAATTCCTTTGATCAAAGTGTGTAAATCCTTATACATCTCCCTTGTCTTTGCTCTTGTCATAGGTCCTTCAATGTTTTGCATTGACTCTAGGTCTTGAGTCATAGCTTGGCTCTTCATGGGCTCTTGGATCATATCATTCCCTCCCTCTTCGAAAGGATTTATCTTCAAATCTCTTGCATTATATAAGCATAGGTAAGTGATATTAAAAGTAGTGCTTATGTTACCTTACTTGTCTGGTAGATTGATCTTGTAGGTGTTATTGTTTATGCACTCCAAGACTTGGAATGGTCTGTCCCCTTGCGGTTGTAGCTTATTTTTCCATTGGCTCGCAAATCTTTCCTTCCATAGGTGAACCCAAACCCAATCTCTGGGTTCAAATATGACTTCCTTTCGTCCTTTGTTTGCATGTTGTGCATAGTGCTCATTCTTCTTTTGGATATTGTCTCGCACTTGTGCATGTAATTCTTTAACAAATTCAGCTTTTCTTTTGCCATCTAGATCAACAAATTCATTAGTAGGTAATGGTAATATATCAAGTGGGTTAAGGGGATTAAATCCATACACTATTTCGAAAGGTGAAAATGAAGTAGTATGCACAACTCAATTGTAGGTGGACTAATGCGTGTGTCTAACTAGGCTGGGTAGGTCAATTTTCTGTTTCTGTATCCGTATCTGTTTCTCTTTTCATATTCTTTTCTTTAATTATCTTATCTATCTTTTCTTTTCTGGTGTTTCTTTATCTTTTGTCTGTGTCAGGCATGATATACCGGATCCACAGAAACCTTATCTTTTATTTATCTTTTATTCTTTATCTTTTGTCTCTGTGCTGGGCGTGACATACTGGATCCACAGAAACCTTATTTTTCATTATCTTTTATTCTTGTATTGGGCGTGACATACCCGTCTACAAGGTTCTTTATCTTCTCTTTTATCTTCTTTTCTTTTGTCCCTATGTCGGGCGTGACGTACTGAACCATATAAATCTTTATCTTTTATCTTTCATAATCGTTCTTTGTAATTTCTTTTCGTTTATATTTCTCTTCTCAAATCTTTGCGTGAAAACCATTTTTTGTAATATTTTGAAAACCATGATGCATGATGCTCATGAATGCATATAACTTCTAACGTCTGAATAAGAAAACTAATTAAACATCCAACATAGACATGCTATAAGAACAGTAAACAACAAAACATGATATTTAAAACTGAAAACAATGAAACATGTTATTAAAACTATAAAAATCGAAACGTGCTATTAAATACTATAGACATGCTCAATAATATACTAATAAAGCTGTAAACAACGAAACGTGCCATTAAAAATTGTAAAAAATGAAACGTGCATATCCTATTTTTGGCCCAAAGACCAAAACACAGGCATATCACTTACCATGTTTCCTTCGCCGATTAGTTTCATCCCCCCAAATTTGTGGAATCATAAACTACTCCTTAAACTATAGCGGCTTAGTTGATAAAACTCTTTTACACTTAGATCTACAAAACCATTTGTTATTAATTTCATTATTTCTCTATACAATTATATTGTTCAACGTTTATCATGACAGTTTATTGTGTTTTATTTTTCTATACAATTAACAATTTATTGTGTTTAATTTCTCCATATTGTTCAACGTCTATTAAGACAATTTATTGTGTCTTATTTTGTTCATTCTTTCTTTATGTCATTTATTTGTAATCCTAAATATTATTTTAATGGATGATGTTACTTTTTATTTTCGAATGTCCCTAAATTTTTTTTTTATATAAATAAATTTAGTAACTTACTTGCAGTTGATGGAGCATTTCCACGTCGAGACTCGTGCTGGCAGGCAAGCTGTATTACTTTACTTCGATTGACTTTCTTTCCTTTACTTAGACTCACTTTTATGAAATCTCTTTACTTAGCACAACTTACTATAGTTCATTTGAAATGTAGTAAAATAAACAAGTGAGCTACAGACAATTTTAAAAACGATCAGAGCAATTCACGAAATCGTTTTTAAAACCACTGCTCTGATACCAACTGTAACGACCTGGATTTTCGTAAATTGTTAAAATGACTTAAAAATTTGAATTTTTCTTTTTGAGACAAATCAGAGGGCGCAAATTCGAATCGCTACTACCTCTTTCTTAAAACTCGTCATTAAAACCAACTTATTAAATATGCGGAAGCGTAACTACTGTAAGGAAAAATCATCTGTTCAAAGTCTTTGCAGAAGCGTTCTAAAATAACCCTTTGTATATCATAGCGGAAGCATAAGAAATCTTTTAAAGGAAATACTAATCTTTTCAACATTACTTCTATCAAATAGAACTTAACAATTAACTTCGTTGATTCTTAACCATTTACTTTCCTTTAACTTCGTTGATTCATAACCATTTACTTTCCTTTGTCTTTGCCTTGCCAGCCTGAATCCTGTGCGTGCGAAATCATCCATCTCTGCCTCGTTATGCGTTTTTCATCTTCTTCTTATTCGTTTACGATCTGTTCGTCATTGTACCTACACCACAAGTAAGGACGTGAGCTTACGCCCAGTAAGGAGATGGGGGAAAACAATTTATGCATATCTCTCTTTAGTTCTTCTTGGAATGGGGGCCACCCAAACCAAATTCTTTCATTACATTCGTTTTCTTTGTTCGTTCTTTAAACTCGTACATCGAGCTGGAGATTGAGGGTTTTTCTTTGAGATGGCATAGCTGTACGGATTCTAACCTCCTGTGTGTATACTAGTCCCTTCCCGACTTGGGGAGGGTGTATCCTAGCAGCTAGGATAGATCCGGACTACCCATCTACCTCAACTCCCTATTTGTGGGATATACCTGCCTTTAGGGTTCTTTTTTTCTTTTCCGGCATATACCCGCCTTTAGGGTTCTTTCTTTCTTTTCAAGCATATACCTGCCTTTAGGGTTCTTTCTTTCTTTTCTGGCATATACCCGCCTTTAGGGTTCTTTCTTTTTCCTCACTCATGCATGTGGGTACCATCCTGAAGGTTACCCCCTACTTGGTTTCTATTATCATGAACTCGATCTAACTTCTTCCTGATAAACAAAGCACATATGAGAGATAATATCCTTTAATGTAAACTGAAATGCACATTGAAGTAAACATACTATACTTGACTTCACGTATATAGAGAATCACAATAGTTAATGTAGATACAAGGAACAATTATGCTATCGAAATGTAACAACGAGCAAATACAAGAAGGTAATAAAATGTATTTATCGTTCTATTGAATTCAATAATGAACATGCTAAATAAATCTATAAAAACTACGAACCAAGAAATAACATTTACGAGTCAAGTTTGTTATTCATCAACTAGTTCACAACTCAAGCAATGGAATCCGAAACGACTTACAACATTTATGCATCTTAAACTCCTTAAACCATTTTTATTCGTTTGTTTAGTTAACTAAACCTTTTTCCTTCGTTTGTTTAACTGCTAAACCTTTTTCCTTCGTTTGTTCTGCTAACCATTCATCTCTTTGTAGTTCACATCTTATTCATGCTCATCATACATTCTTGCTTTTAGATCATCATTCTCTACATTTCCATGACTACGCCAAGACTCATTCGTCAACTAATAGCATCTACGTGACTATGCAATAGTATTTTCGTTCAACTAACTCATATTCTAAATTAATCTTGATAACAGAAAACTTACATATAATAATCATGCTAACATACTCTTTTGATGGACAACATACAGCAAATGAACTAGATTCAGAAAGATTACCATTTATTAGGCTAATAAATTATTAACCGATTTCATGTTTAGCCCATTGGCGTACTTAGTCAGTTTATATGCTCAAGTGTGATATTGTTAATTTGATAGTCATACATGCTTAAGTAATGGGGCATGCTATTTGATTTATTACATGCATAAGGAATTCAAACTATAGCTACATAGCAAGTAAATCAATAACTCTTCTAACTCACTTTCATACCTTCATTCACTTAGGCATTTTCACATAATGTAACTCTTTCAGCCACTTTCATACCTTACCTCATACCTTATCATTTACTCGTTTCACTTTTGTATCATCATTCCTTCGTTTGGTTAGGCATTTCATCACATAATGTAACATATAGTATTTTCATCACATAATGTAACATAAAACAGAGCTGAACATTACTGGAAGATATCACAGATTCACAACAATTCCTACAGAACATCAACAACTACCAACATCCATTTTAAGAACACTAACTCTAACTCACACACACTTTACTTGGGTGTAGGGTACAAGGCCAAGACAACCCATTCCCTTACCTCGAAACTTTAACGTGAATTAGCGTTTAACTGTTATTCTTCTTCTCTTCTTCTTTGTACCTTCACAATTCAATAACTTTTAATTATTAATCAAATCACTAATCATTCGTCGTCTTTTTCTATCTTTAATTCTTATACGTCGCTTACTAAAGTTTCCTAAAAAAACCGTTTCGTTAATTATAACTGAGCTTAATTAATTAACCTCAATCAATAACGTCTAGAAACTAAGCTTAACGTATAGAGAAAATCAACAAGATTCTATCCATAAATTATTGGCTTGTAAACCAAAGCCCAATAACAATATATGAATCGAGTCATAATCTATTTTACTCAATTCCCATGATATCTTTATTCCAATTAGTGAACCGAAACTGAAACCGAAACCAAAACCAACATGTATGAATTAATCCAACATTAATTTAACACTTCCTATTTCCACAATTCATTCATGTTTTTACTCAATTCTGATTTAAACCAACATATTCTTCATTACCATATTCTTCATTAACCTATTCATGCTTTCAAAATACCAATAGAGCACAACAATTAGCAGAAACATTTTTAATCCATAATAGAACAACAAAGGTCATCTCATTACTTAAACTCATTAATAACCTTTATCCAACAACTAGCAACAAGCAACAACTTAATCAATTGTCTAGAGCATATCTTTTATAACCCCACAACCAACATTAAAATTTCTGCGTAAAATCATTCCACAATTCATCCAACAGGGGGTCTGGATTAAAGCAAGGATAGATCCAGATCTAACAACAAAGATGATATTCCATAAATTTATTCGGAACATATCCCTATCTAATAACACCATTAAAAAAACTCAACAACCAACAAAGCACTCTTATTATTCCTTTTGATCCAAATAATATGGCAGCAAACATTATCCATAACAGAGTGCACATCCACAACAGAACTAATCTCATATTTTCATGCTTTCGGAAATAGCTAATAAAGAGCAATAGTCACAACGTTGCAGAAACAAATCAAAAGTTATCTCAACTAACAGAGAATTCTCCAGTGTTATCCAATGATTTGCAACATATTCTCGTCCATAATCAATTTACTTTACAGAAACTTAAGATCTATTATTCCATCAGCAGATCAACATCCATTAACTAACTGATTATCTCAAAACTACTAAAGCAGTATCAATGTTGGACTTAACATCTAAAACAAAAACCATCAAACTAACACAACCGAGAGGGGAAACCTCACCAGACAGGGCAGGGCATCCGAGAGCAGGTCTTCCCCTTCGGCCTTCACCTTCTCGGCCAGTATCCCAAAACAGAGCACTCTCTGCACTCTCCCTTTGTCCATTATTTTTCATTTATCCGACAGCCTCTTTAATTTCTTCTGCAGCCATCTTGATGAGGGATGTCTCCCTCTTAATTTCCTCAACCAACTTGCTCCCCATCCTTAGTGTCGCCAGAACACAACTGGAAGGGGGCCAACGTGAAAAATTCACTCAAGGCAGCAAATGGTTCAACCCGAACCGCCAACCTTCAACCGAGCCGAAGTCCCCTGCCGTCGCACCCTCAAACCGACGCCGGAAAACCACGCCACGGGAGATCACCGATCCCATGCCCGCCGCCTTCCCTCGACCCGACGATCCCAAGCGTCGCCGGACGATGCGCACGCCGAGAGGGAGCCCCGGCCCAGGCTGAGCTCGCCGTCGCCTTCCGACTCCAGCCCGGGCCGCAAGTCGTCTTCTTTCTTGTCGTCGCGAGTGAACTTCCGATTGCCGACTCGTCGCCTCTCTCCCTCTCCAGTTTTCTCTATTCAGTTCAGACACGAAGGAATGGCCTGGCCATTCCTTCTTTTTAATTTTTTATTTTATTTTATTTTTATTTTAATATTATTTAATCTTTAATTAATCACACTTTAACATTTTAATCCCAAGTATACCATATTCATTAAATTCTCTTCCAAATTTCCTTTCCTTCGTTTTAATCATCTTTAATCCAAATTAAAATTTTCTTTAATTATTTAATTAAATCCTTCATTCAATTAAATTATTTCCAATTCAATTCAAATTCTTGATTTATTTCAAATATCGCTTTGGTAATACCCGAATAATTTTTCGATTAATTCAAATACCTTAAATTACTTTTCGATTATTCTTATTAAATTCTAATATAAAATTCGGAGTATTACACAATTCTTCTAACGATTCTTCTAGTGAATTTGAGGATATTAATGATGATTGTGAATTACTAGAATTGTTTGAAGAATTATTTGAACAATTTAATTTGATTAAACGTAGATATAAATTGTTGAAAAATGATAACAACAATTTGATTGAAAAGCATGTTAAATTGGTTGAATATTTGAAAAAATAAATTGTTAAATTGAAAAGCATGAATGAAAATTTGAATGCTACTATCAAATCACTTGAGAATAATATTGGTGAATTGAATGTAAAAAATAGTGATTTAAATTCTATTGTACTTAAATTTACAAATGGTAGCAATAATTTAAACATGCTCTTAAGTAAACAAAGAGTTATGTTTGACAAAGCCGGAATTGGCTATTAACCTTTTGTTAAAAAGAAAAATTATGAGAATATTTTTGTTTGTCCTACTANGCTATTAACCTTTTGTTAAAAAGAAAAATTATGAGAATATTTTTGTTTGTCCTACTATTTGTCATACTTGTAATTATTTGTCCTACTATTAACATTTTGTTAAAAAGAAAAATTATGAGAATATTTTTGTTTGTCCTACTATTTGTTATACTTGTAATTGCATAGGACATAAATCATTTTGTTGCCCATTGAAATTAAATGACAAAATGATTGGTTCTAAATTTATTTGGGTTCCTAAAGGAACCAAACCTATAACTAATGGACCCAAAAAGATATGAGTACCAAAGAAACCGAATTGATTTTGTCGTAGGTTGGAGGTACTCCCAAGGAGCTTGAAGAAGATGGATAATTGAGTATCCAACACAAAAAGGGGGAAACCTCAAAAGTGCGTCTCAAATGCATTAAAGATAAAAATGAACTCGTGGAGGTACACAATAGGTTAATTTCTTTCTTTTTTTTTTACTTTTGATTTGATAATATGTATATAGGTTGGAATTTTATTTTCTTTGTGAATATTGAGTCTTAAAGTTGCATACTTCTTTTTGGTATCATTGATTATTATTCTTTAATTCTTTAATTGGTTATTCTTGGTTTTAATCCAACAAGTGGTTTAACAATTTGCATATATTGATGAATTGTTGGAATTTGCTTTTGGATGTCTATAATTTCCCCCATTGGATTGAAATTGTCTATTGATATAAGGGGAGAAAATATAAATGTATTATTTTGATTATGTTTTTCCTCATTGATTTGAAATTTGGTTATTTAAATAGGGGGGAGAAAATAGTTTTATCTTGATTTTCTTAAGGTTTTCATTTTTCAACAAATGGTTTAAATCAAATTTTTTTGGATGTATAATTAGATGTTTTTTCTCCTAACAATTGATATACTAAGGGGGAGAGATAATTGTTTTTGTTTTAATGTTTTGATTTCCTAATTAACTTGGTGTCAAATATTGGTAAATGGTAATCTAAAAGAAATGTTTTTACAACAATTGGTATCAATAAATTTCTTTCAATTGGTAATCTAACAATTCATATCAATCTTGAATTGCAATTCTGAATTATTTGATTTTGTGCATTGATATAAGGGGAGAGAAGTGTTTTAACTTGGATATTTTTTTTTTCAAAAATAGATTACTACACTTGGTATATTTTTCTTGAAAAATAGATTCTCTTAAATGATTGCTTCCCTCCATATATGCTTGTTGATAATTTAATAGGGGGAGAAGAATATAATTTTTTTGCATTGATTGTTTAGCCTCTGATAATTTCTATGGTTTGAATAATGTCTAAGGAGGAGCATTTTTTGGGTAATGATAGTGTTTTCAATGCAATCCTCAATATTTTTATTGTGTGTATTGATATAGGGGGAGAGAAATTTGATTTTGTGTTTTGATTTTGTGTACTTACAATTGGTATATCAGTCTTGGAAATAAGAATTGAATTGAATGTTTAACAATCTCTTTAATGTTTTGTTTTTGGTATAAATTTAGACAAAAGGGGAATGACATTGTTTTAAATGACTTCGATAGTTTAAACTCTCTATCCCAATGATTTCTTTTTTATTATGATACAAAAGGGGAGAGAAATATATAAGTTAAATAACAAGTTTGCATGTAATTAAAAGTTAGATACATTGCATAAACTAAGGGGGAGAAATCACATTATGCAATAATATATGCACATGTTTAGTTTTAGGAATAAACAACTTATAATATTTTGTCATCATAAAAAAATGGGAGATTGTTAGCCTAAATGGTGTTATACTTAATTATTTTGGTGATGAATGTTTTTATTGGAATTATAAGTTGTTTATTATTTTTATGTTTAATTGTTCAATCATTATATTCATATTGATATTCCTTGGAACTACCCTTAATTAGAGTATTAAAGTTATACTAACATGTTTACATAAGTTCTTGTAGTTAATATATATCATATTGGGACTTAAAGAAATCAAGGAATGCAAAACGTGGTGCTGAGGTTGAGTAAAATGGAGTTTTGGTCGACTGAAAATAGTCCACAAAGGATGCGGACAAGTAACCGGTCGAGGAGGAGGTCGACAAGAGTGACCAAATTCTATTACAGATTACTCCCAAGATTTGCAGTCGACAATGAGGACTAAGAGATCGACCAAAATGGATTATAGAGAGCATCCTTAGTTTTCGATTGAGATAGCGGTCTAGGAAGCGGTCGACGCACATGACTGAAATACATCACAACTCACTGCCAGTGTTGGTCTGGATATAGATGTCACATTTTCCAATTATTTTGGAAACGTGATTATTTCCTATTTTAACGATGCCCAAATCGCCACTGGTGTAAGATGTAAAATATTCCACCTTTGAGGTTACATGATAAGATGCACTAGAGTCACACACCCAACATGATTCATGAGTCATGAGGTTGACAGCATCTTCGCATATAATTACATCTTCACCATCAGAGGCAGTTACAGTCATACTCTTGTCTCCACTTTAGCATTTTCTGTGTCTTGTTCCTTTTTCAACTTCCAGCAATCCTTTTTTATGTGGCCTGTTTTTCTATAATGATACCACTTAACCCTCTTCTTACTTTTTGATTTTGACTTTCCCAACGTGCCGGCTCCAAAAGCCCCACATTCCTTTGATCTCCCTTTCATTGCAGATAAGGTCTCCATGGAAGAGTGTTCATTGTTCTTCTGTCTACTTTCTTCTTCAAGAACTGCAACTGCAATATCATCAACGTTATCTTTGCAGCACTGTTAGCGAAATTTATAATGAGATGATCATATGAATCAGACAAACTTTGAAGTAAAAAGTTTCGCTTGTTCATTCTCATCAATTTTGTGCTCAATTGCTGTAAGTTGAGAAAATAACGTGTTGAGAGTATTGATGTGGTCCGTCATCGATGTCGACTCTAACATTCAAAGAGTATATAATTTTCTTTTCAAGAAAATTTTATTATGCAATGACTTTGCCTTATATAATTTTGTCAACGTATCCTAGATTTGCTTGGTAGTTAGGGGTGTGCAAACCGAACCGAAACTGGTGTTTCGGGTTGGTTTGGTTCAGTTTTTCACATATAATAATCGAATTTTTGTTCTTTTTAGGAAGAACCAAAATTCTCTGATCGGTTTTTGGTTTCAGCTTCTTAGAACCAAAAAACCAAAACTAAACCGAGGGTTTATTAGGGCTTTCCTTTCCAGTTTGGGACTCCACATTTTGTAACTTTGTTATGTTGTAGACTCACTCTAAACTCTCCCAGTCCCAACGTTGTGGCTCCCGACTCTCGACTCCTAGTCCCGATGCTCCCGACTCTTGACTGTCGACTCCCAGTTTGTCTTTGTCTTCAAGGCGTCTTCGTCTTTAGGTCGTCTTCATCTTCGGTTCAGTTTCGCTTAAATTTGTCCATCGCTTAAATATGTTTCTGCTTAAATCTGTCTGTCACCTGTTGCTTAAATCTATCTGAAGCCTGCACTCTGTAGCTAAATATTTTTGTCTATCCATATACAAGTCCAACTACCAAAAGGATAAGTAAGATCAACTTCAACTGTTACTTTTCAAAGCTGCCTTTTAATCTAGCTAATGTTATCGAGTTTCCCTTACTTTCCAAATGACTTTACTGTGTTTACTGTTTTGGACTGCCTGCTTGGATTGTTTGAGTTTTAGATTTTGTTGAATACCTCATGACTGTTGATTCAATTGTTTTCGATTGTTGTTGATTTTGCTTGGTATTCAATTATGGAATCCTGGTATTCAATTCTGCTTGATTTGTTGTGACTGATTTAATTTTAAATCTTTGGTATTCAATATTGATTTGATGGATGCTACATGTTTTTTACCCTGTCTCAATTGTGACTTTGTGAGTTGTTTTAGTTTAGCATATTTCTGTTTGATGGTTGTTTCTGTTTATGTATGAATGAATTATTTTTCATTTGGTTAAAATTGATTCTGAAATGGTTCAAATTGTTGAAAATGTAGAGAATAGAAAGCTTTAATGAAACTGTAGAAAGTCCTTCTGTTAACTTTATTACTAGTCAAATGAAGAGGAAAAAATCAGAAGTTTGGAATTATTTTACTATGATATAAAGCACTGATAACAACCATAGAGCAAAATGTAATCACTGTTCACATACATATGCATGTCATCCAACGAAGAATGATACTTCAAGCTTGAAAAAACATATTAGTTATTGTAGAAAAATGTTGGCAAGTGTAGAGCAAAAGACTTTAAGCTTCCAAAATATAAATAATATGGGATCAACTTCCAATCCTTCATCTTTTAGTAGTGCAGAAATAATTGTTATTGATGAAGTGCCTTTCAAAGTTTGTTGAAGGAAAGGGCTTTAAAGCTTATTCTCATTATTTGGAACCAAAATTTGTTGTACCATCTAGAACTATGATTGCGCGTGATATTGTTAGCATGTATGACAAAGAAAAAACGAAGTTGAAAGAATACTTTAAAAACAAATCTCAACGAGTATGCTTGAATACAGATACATGGACTTCAATGCAAAATTTGAATTATATGGTTTTTACTACACATTATGTTGATAGTGATTGGACTTTGCATCAAAAGATTATCAATTTTTGTTTGATTGCAAATCATAAAGGTTAAACGATTGGTAAAGAAGTAGAAAGATGTTTATTTGAGTGGGGGATTGAAAATGTTTTGACAATCACAGTGGATAATACTTCTTCGAATGATGTGGCCATTTTATATTTGATTAAAAGTATTCAAAATTGGAATGGATTAGTTTTGAATCAGGAATACATGCATATGCGATGTTTTGCGCATATTTTCAATTTGATAGAATGTGATGGTTTAAAAGACCATCATGAATCTATCACGAGAGTACATTGAGCTATGAAGTACGTTCGATCTTCGCCTGCAAGACTACAAAATTTTATGAAATGTGTTGAAAATGTTAAAATTATGTGCAAAAGTAGTGTTTCTCTTGATGTGCCTACCAAATGGAATTCCACATATATGATGTTGGAAAGCGCAGAAAAATTTGAAAAAGCTTTTGTGAAATTAAAGGAAACTTATGTTCATTATCTTGCTGATTTGGGTGGAGAAAGTCCTCCCACAATAGAAGATTGAGGTAATATTTGAGAACTTGTCAAATTTTTGAAGATTTTTTATGATACAACTATAAATATTTCAGCTTCCTTGCATGTTACTTCAAATATTTATGTTAGTGAAATATGTAACTTGAAAATTGTTATCCAAGAGTATGCTGAATGTGATAATCCATTATTGAGGAGAATGACTATTGGAATGCAATGAAAGTTTGATAAATATTGGGGAAGCTGCGATAAAATGAATTTATTGATGTATGTGGTAGTTGTATTAGATCCTAAATGTAAAACAAAGTTTTTGAAACATTGTCTTTCCATGGTAGTGGATAATGATATGGCAAATGATTTGATCAACCAAGTACAACTTGTGATTGAAAGATTATATCTCGAGTATAGAGGTGATTTGGGATTTGAAAATTCAGAAGAAAATTATAGTACTACAAGTACAAGTATTCCAACAATGTCTACAATCTTGAGACAAAAGAGTAGTTTGACCCACAACAAGATATATGAGATGTTTTATAGTCATCACGAAGAACAAGATGTTTCAAATACTTAGACAAAACTTGATCAATATATGAAGCGTTGGAAAATTTTTTAGACAAACAAGACATTCTCATATGGTGAAAATTGAATTCGTTGAAATTTTCAATTTTAAGCAAATTGGTAAGAGATATGTTTGTTATTCTCATTTCTATTGTTGCATCGGAGTCAACTTTTGGTAGTGGAGGACGAGTATTTGATTCATTTCGCAGTTCTTTGTCCCCAAAAACTGTCGAGACGCTTATTTGCACTCAAAGCTAGATTCGATCATCAAAACATCAATCAATCAACTTTAATGATGGTGTGGATGATATTGAAAAAGGTATCTTTTATATTGATATTGTTTTTCCTTTATATTTGTTTTATTAATTACTATGTTTTGTAAATTTGTTTTGAATTTATATTTTTTAGAGATTATACCATGAAGCTGATGAAGTGAATTAGTCAGAATTTAATAGTGATGACAACGTATAACAAGGTATTTATATTTTTATTTATTTTGTACCATATTATCATGTCAATATCATTTTTATTTACTTGTGATGTTGTAGCATTCTAATATTCAATTGCTTAATGTTTTTTAGGAAAAACATTTAGTTTGTTTAATGGGGAGGACCTCCACCAGTGTTTTGACTATCTGTATTTTGAAAAATGAGATGCAGAGACTTGGAAATAACTAACTCATGTGAGTATTTATATTTTTATTCATTTTTAGTTTTTTGTAATAATTGTTTTTCAACTAATTACTTCAAACTTGAATTGTATTTATGCTTTTGCAATTTATAATCTGAAATTTGAACATACTGGACATTGGACAATGAAATTGGACATTACGAAATGCAAGGATAATTTTTTTTTGGTTGATAAACTTGGAGTTTTACAATTTTTTTATTTCTGAATTTTTTTTAGGTTTTGTAACTTTAATTTTTTGGTTTTTATACTTGTTTTTTCATTTTATATATTTGTTAGTTTATTTATGGTTGTTTTATTTATAGAGTAATGTGTGGATAATGTAATTAATTATATATTTTTTTCATTTTTAATTTTTATAACATTTTATTATAATATTTGAAAAAACAAAATTAATGAGGGAAAACCAGAACCGAACCGGAAACAGAACCGAAATTCTGGTTTGGTTCCAATTCGGTACCGGTTTCTCATATAACTGATTTTGGTTTTGAATCTCCAAAACCGAAACCAACCGGTTCAGTTTGGTTCCACTTTGAAACTGAACAGAACCGGATCATGCACAGCCCTATTGGTAATTGTCATTTTTGAGACACTTGACAAAATTTCATTTGCTAGAGCAAGATGCAAATTGGCGATAGCATCCCCATCTGCTTTGATTCATTTTTTTGTAAGAAATTTATTGATACCAATTGTTGTAAAAATATTTCTTCCCTTTTACCAATACTTGACACAAAGTTAATTGGGGAAATCAAAACATCAAAACAAAAACAGTTATCTCTTCCCCTTAGTATATCTTGTTGGGAGAAAAAACATCTAATTATACACTAAAAAAAATTCGATTTCAACAATTTGTTGAAAAATAAAAACCTTAAAAAAATCAAGATAAAATTATTTTCTCCCTCTATTTAAATAACCAATTTCAAATCAATGGCAAAACACATAATCAAAATAATACATTTTTATTTTATCTCCCTATATCAATAGACAATTTCAACCCAAGGAGAAATTATAGACATCCAAAAGCAAATTCCAACAATTCATCAATATATGCAAATTGTTATACCATTTGTTAGATTAAAACCAAAAATAACCAAATGAAGAATTAAAGAATAATAATCAATGATACCAAAAAGAAGTATGCAACTTCGAGACTCAATACTCACAAAGAAAATAAAATTTCAATCTATATGCATACTATCAATTCAATTAATTTATATCAAATCAAAAGTAAAAAAAAATTTAACCTATATATAAAAAAAAAGGATTATTGTGTACCTCCATGAGTTCATTTTTATCTTTAATACATTTGAGGCACACTTTTGAGGTTTCTCCTTTTTTGTGTTGGATACTCAATTATCTATCTTCTTCAAGTTCCTTGGGAAAACCTCCAACCTACAACAAAATCAATTTGATTTCTTTGGTACCCAAATTTTTTTGGGTCCCTTAGTTATAGGTTTAGTTTCTTTAGGAATACAAAAAAATTTAGAATCAATCATTTTGTCATTTGATTTCAATGGGAAATAAAATGATTTATGTCCTATGCAATTATAAGTATGACAAACAAAAAAATTCTCATAATTTTTCTTTTTAACAAAAGGTTGATAGTCAATTCCGACTTTGTCAAACGTAACCCTTTGTTTACTTAAAAGCATGTTCAAATTATTACTACTGTTTGTAAATTTAAGTGCAATAGAATTCAATTGACCAATGTTATTCTCAAGTGATTTGATAGTAGCATTCAAATTTTCATTCATGTTTTTCAATTCAACAATTTGATTTTCTAAAGATTGAACCAATTTAGCATGCTTTTCATTCAAATTGTTGTTATCATTCTTCAACAATTTATATATACATTTAAGCAAATTAAATTGTTCAAAAAATTCTTCAAATGCTTCTAGTAATTCACAATCATCATTAATATCCTCAAATTCACTAGCATAATCACTAGAATAATTGTGTACCTTATCTTCATTGGCCATAAAGCAAATATGGGACACCTTTTCAATCCGGAAGAAGAGCTCTCCTCGTTATCATCCCACATGGCCTTAAACACTTTCTTCTTTGGACTTCTTCTTTGCTTTGGGACACTCGGTTGAAGTATGACCAGGTTTTCCACACCCATAGCATATGTAAGGACCCAGATTTTCATACATTTAAAAATACGTTAAATTTTGAGAAAAACATATCAGAGTACATGTTGGGCCGTTAGGAACACTTTAAAGCGTTGTGAAAATAAATCATTTTGGAAATAAAAACATTTGCGGAAGCGTAAATAATTTAAAGAAAATAAAATAAACATTAAATTACAACTTAGAATGAGAAAACTGAATTTAATTACAAATTAATTACAATTTAACTATCTTTCACTTCTCATAGCCCGACCAATCACAAGCTCACGTGTGCAAATCTCTCATCAACTGTTTCGAGTCCACCCGCTCTCTTTTCCTGCAGATACCTACACCACGAGTAAACTGTAAGCCTAAAAAGGCTTAGTAAGGATAGGGTTAACAATTAAATAATAGAATTTAATTACAATTATTAACCTAGATGATTTAGACATGCTTTTAATAACTAACTCGTTTAGGTTAACTAAATCGATTAAGTTAATATTCTAGACAGATTAATAACTTAATTAACATTCTCAATATACTAGTTAATTACACTAGTTATAATTACTCATTTTAGATAACATGCTCAAGGGGTTGGTTAACCATTTCTAATTTAAATTACTTAATTTACAACTAGCAATTAGTAAGCTATTTAACATGGAATTTCCTGTAAGCATTAAGCACACAACACCAGGATGAATACACGTGAGCCTACAAAGCGATTGTACTCTAACAAATATAACAAAGAAGAATTTTAGAGAACTAACACACAAATCATCCAAGCATAGAAATCTATGAAGTGTCCAAGTGCAGAAACATATAGACAATACAATGCAGAACATCCGAGGCATTAACAAAGAGAATATCACAAAGCAATATAAAACTCCAACATTCTACCCTATCAACACAAACAGTGAGTATTTCTAGGAATTATCAACTAACGACAAATGAATAACAGGAAGCATAACAATAATATAATAATACCTAAGTCTATAGAGCATTCACAAGTCCATGAAACCAATCCAGAATGTTAACTAGTAACTAACAGCAGCAAAGACATGAAAAAAAAAATAGTATGCACAGTAACATAGAGAGTATCTAATATAGAAAGCATTCGACAAATAAACGTATGAACATATACTCTACCATTATCACTAAACAGAACGTTCCAGGAACCAAACATCTAACAACAGAGATTCACAACCATACCCGACGCACGCACACATACTCGTGGGTAGGGCTTAGACGGCCAGACACTCCCAATCCTTACCATTTTGACGAACCAAAAACAGGGACAACAGCTCTCCAGCTCCAGCTCCAGAACACCCGTGCATCCTCATCCCTTGGGCCTCAGCCATTACCCACAATGCAGAATAATCAACAACAACGTACTAAGTCATTAGAACTACCATCCACATATGAAAGAAAAACAGGGAAGGAGTACCACACACGACATCACGTACCTCGCAGAGGAAACTGCCAGAGTTGACAGAAATCCTCAGACCCGAACACTTGAATTAGCAGTGAGGGAATCGACCACCGGAGCCCACAATTGAGCACATTGACCACCTCCAGTCGCCCAACACTAGTTGTCCACACTCGGTTCACAAGGAAATGCTAGCTGACACACACACAATCTCTCATTTTTATACACATAAGGAAATTGAAATGCATAGCAGCTTATCCCATGATATCCGGTTACCGATCCAAAATTTTCGGATCGAGATCCAAGCCACCGCCATTCAGCTTCCTTTCTAACCGCCAGATACGAATCACTGAAACAGATCAGATGAATCGAACCGCGAGCTGGATCGAACCATCAAAATTGGCCATCGTGAACCGAAGCCTTGCATCCTCCAAAAAAATTCGATCACTCCTAATCGATGTTTGATCAACAGAAAACGGAAGAGAACCTGACCCACATCCCTCAATCGTCGCAGGAAGATCCACGCTGTGAGAGCTCCGAGGTGACCGTGCGCCCGAAATCGTGCCCTAGTCGCAACCCGCGTCGTCGCCACCGCAGCACGCTTGGAGCCGTCCTTCCGCCACGACGAAGCTCGCCTCGCCGTCGCCATTCGTCGCTCGCCCTTTGCGATGTCCCCCGCGAAGTCCCTCTCTGTCGAGCTGGTTCAAATGGTGTGAATCGGATCTGTTGAGCCGGTTCATGTCTCCATTATCCCTCTTTTAATTTTTCTTTAACCCAATCCTAATTAATTTTCTTCTTTAATTAATTCTTAATGAAAAAAAATTAATCCCAAACAATATCATTTAAATTCATTAAATTACTATTTATTTTAATTATAGTAAATTCCATTTAATCTTAATAAATAGAATTCTTACGAGTACGTCATTCGTAATACTCCGATAAAATAATTATCCAACTTAAAAAAAGTCGGGGTGTTATAGCATACTATTACCTTCTTCCCCTTTTCCTTCTTCCGTTGAAGATACTCGTTGAATTTTCGAGTCATGAATTCAATATCTTTTTCATCTTCATCTTCATCTTCTTCCTTGTATTCATCTTCTTCCTCGGATTGAACTTGAGAGTTTGAGGAGGCTTTGAAGGCTATGTTTCTTAGTTTGAAAGTTCCTTCTCTTTTTGCTCCTCCTCCTCGTTGCTCATTAGCGTGATCTCATGCGTCATTAGGGAACCGATGAGTTCCTCCATCTTTAAAACCTTGAGATCACATGCCTCTTGGATTGCCGTCACCTTTGGTTGCCATTTTCTTGGTAAACACCTAAGAATTTTTCTAATCAACTCTTCGTTGGGTTAAACTCTACCAAACACTTTCAAACCATTAGTAAGGTTAGTAAAACGAGTAAATATACAACTAATGATTTCATCATTATCCATACAAAATAATTCATATTCATGGATAAACATACTTCATTTTTTTTCTTTTAATTGATTAGTGCCTTCATGCATAATCTCAAAGTAATTTTCAAATATCATAAGCACTATCACAACTTTGTACTCTATTAAATTTGTCACGGTTTAGAGCATAATATAAAAAATTTATAGCTTGGGCATTCAAGCTCAATTTACACATATCACTATCATTATATTCGTCATCTAATTTAGGGAAACTTATACCATTTTCGGATTTAAACGAAATGAAAGGTCCATTTTCGATAATTTTCCAATTTTCATAATCTATAGATTGAATATAAATTTTTGTCCTAACCTTCCAAAATTTATAATCACTACCGTCAAAATATGGAGGCCTATGAACGGATTCCCCTTCAACATGCATATTGAGTGCCATTTTAAAGTGAGCAACTTATCAACAAATAGTTCCAACAAAATTATCCAAACAATTTTCAAATAACAAAAATCAATCCAATAGATACAATTCAAGCAAATATATCCAAGCAATCACAATATCACACAAAAATTTTAATTAACCTGCTTTGATACCAACTGTAGGATCGATATGCGTTTATTGAGGCCTAATTTTTTTCATGTGATATTTAATTCTCTAAATTCTATGTGAATTATTGCATACAAATCGTATAATTTAATGAATAATCACAAATTTATACAATAAAGTAAAGAGATAAGGGATAGAGAGGTGCAAACAATTTGTTCACGCGGTTTGGCAAATCCCGCCTACGTCCACGGTCCAAGTTTTTGACTTGGATATCTTTATCCATCCAACCTCCCTAGTTGATGATGTTTGACTTCACGGGTGTCAAACAAACCATTACAAATTGCTCTCAGGGTGTCACCCTCTAGATTGATCTTAATGGGCATCAATCTAGCCTTTGACTGTTGCAGGGCATTACCCTTTGCTCAACTAATTCGTAGAGCATCACCCTTTCCATTTGAGTACAATGATGGAAGTGGAAAATACAAAGATTCCTAACTCTTCCAAATAGAAAACTTAAGTTTGGGAGTATGGAGAGTTAGGTTACAAGCTCAATATATGATTTGGAATTGAGTATAAACTTTGGCAAGGCTTCGCCTCAATTCCTGGTTTGTTGCAATGAGCTTCGGAGAGTCCTATATTTATAGGCTCTATAAAATTCGGTCGACCAGCTCCTTTTTGGTCCACCACAACCGACCGTTACAAACTAGTTGTTGCTTGTTCTGCACTTTTTCGGTCGACCATTTTCTTCATTGCTCGACCGCTAACTGGACAGAATTCCCAAGGTGCTCTCTGTGATGTACTTTGGTCATGTTCGTCGACCGCTTCCTCGACTGCTGTCTCGACCAAAAACTAAGGATGCTCTCTGTAATGCATTTCGATCGATAGCAAATCCTGGGAGTAATCTGTAATAGAATTTGGTCACTCCCGTCGACCACCTCCTCAACCGGTTACTCAATCATATCCTTCGTGGACTGTTTTTGGTTGACCAAAACTCCATTTTACTTGACCTCAGCACCACGTTTTGCATTCCCTGATTTCTGTAAGTCCCAATATGATATATATTAATTACAAGGACTTATGTAAACATGTTAGTATAACTTTAATACCCTAATTAAGGGTATTTCTAAAGAATATCAATATGAATATAATGATTGAACAATTAAGCATAAAAACAATAAACAATTTATAATTCCAATCAAAACATTCATCATCAAAATAATTAAGCTTAACACCCAACAAATACTGCTCAAGATAATTCATTCATTGAGTTATGACACAAACAACTCGGACACATAACCGAGAAAGGACTTTAACTACTTGGCAAGAAAGAAAGTCTATCATATCTCATAAATGAGGTTCTGCCAATTTTTTTTCATTTTTTGACGGAAAAATAACACAGAGTTTCATTTCAAAAGAATTCTACATAAAGAAAACCAGATGTGTTAGAAGTCATCTATTTAGATGTCTACGGTTTCATGTCAACAAAAAAGTTAGGCAGCGCCCAATACATCATTCAAGAAAGGTTTGAGCTTAAGCACTCAAGTCAAAAGATGAGGTGTTCAATGTTTTCAAACAGTTTCATGCTCTCATAAAGCGAGAAACTGGAAAAAATTTAAAATGCATTCACACAGACAATGGTGGCGAATACATGGGATCCTTCGATGAATGCTACAAGATGCACGGACAGACGCGAAAGATCGGTTCCAAAGACTCATCCATAAAATGGTGTTGTGGAAAGTGTAATATCCCGATAAATTCCTCTGTTTATGTAATATGAAGAATTTCATGAAATAAATATATTTAATTACGAGACGATATTTTGTGGTCGAAATAATACCGTGTAAATGTATGGAAAATATTGTGGAGTGATTAAAATATAAATTTTTAAAGGAAAATGTGCATTTTGGATTTTTGGTCGCCAAGCGCTCTTGGTCGCGGTGGAGTGTCTCGACCGAAATACATTACAGATTTCATTTTGGGCTTTCAGTTCAAAGGCGGTCGAAGACGCGGTCGAGAGGTTCAACCGAAATGCATTACAGATTGCATTTTGGATTTTCGGTCACAAGGTGGTCAAAGACGTGGTTGATGTTCTCGTCTGAAATCTATTACATATTGCATTTTGAGTTTTCGGTCACAAGGCGGTTGAAGACGCGGTCGAGAGGTTTGACCGAAATACATTACAGATTGCATTTCTGGCATTTCAGTCATGGAGTGGTCGAGGGATTCAGTCAACTTACTCGAGTAAAATTGCACAATTTCGTGAAATGTCTATTTTAACCAGTTGGCGTTTTGTCTTTTATTCATTAATTCCCCCCACTCAAACAACATACCAGCACCCCCCTCCACAATCTGCGACCTCCTCCTTTGAAGTGGGTGACTAACCATCAACCCCTGCTCCCCGTAAAGTCCTTTCCCGTTTATAAAATGATGACTGCAAAAGCAACATTCTGCCATTTTATTGACAGGGTGAGGGAGATTGCTTCTGGCAAGTTGAGTGTTTACAGAGAAAGAGAGAGAGGGAGAGAGCCAAGAGCAGGAGAGTGAGAGAAAGGAGAGCAAAACACTCTATGAGTGGGTGTGTGTAGTTGAGGCGAGCTGTTGGTTTTAGATTTGGAGAAAACCTAGTTGTTGTGTTTATCCAATGAAGAGAACCTTCAACTGCTTGTGTTTTTTAGGTAAGAAATGAGTGGAGTTGTGGCCAGTGGAGGCCCTACACCACAAGCAGTGTCTCATTCATTGATTTACTGTATATTTTCTGTGAAATGCTCAGTGTTGTTCCTGCTTGTATGGATTTATGCTACTCACTGCCTAACTTTGTATACTTCTTGATATTGCTCTGTTAAATTCAGAGTCTTTGCATGACTATACCTTCTGCTATATAATCACCTGTTAATTTAGGATTTTTACTCTCTGTTTGGTTACATTGGCTGTTGGATTTTGGTTACTCTTGGTTGTTAACTCCTAATTGTTTATTGTGAATTCTACTCCCACCATGTAATGTTTGTTGCATAAGATTTGAGCTGCCAATATAGGACTTATGTTGTTAATTACTTGGGATGTTGAAACTGCTGAAAATATATGCTGTCTTGGGGTAGTCCGATCACCTGTTATTTAATGGCCACTATTGACTTAGCTCTTATCTTGCTATGATTATTTCTCTGTTACTTGGTGCATAGAACCTGTGAGATTGGAAATGCTGAATATTGTGGTCTGACTCTTGCTTAATAATTGTCCATTTAATCACTCTTTTACTTGTAATCATTCGGATATCAATAAATGTCTTGCTGTTTAATAATGCTTACTTTGCTGTTAACTAAATAAAATGGGTGGTTAGTTTATATTTAGATAGCTTCGAAATATTATGTCTTAGAACATTACTCCATGTTATAGCATGCTAGTAGTTTATACCATCTTCCATGCTTTATTGCTATATTTCTATTTAAATTATGTCATGTTAATTGTCATAGCACTATATTGCCTTGTGTTAGCTCTCAGTTATCTAATTCGTTGATTTTTGTTAATTTCATTATTGCTCATAACCATGGTATTATATGGCGTTGCTTGGTAATATAGTTCTTTTTAGCTTACTCTTTGTTGTTAGCTTGGACTTGGTTTAATTGAATTCGTTTATTTCCCATTAATTGATATTGATTTATATTATTGTGATTATTGTGCCGCATTGATATGCATCATTATAATAGAGGAATGTCATGTTTGGATTGGTATTCACATGCATTTCATGGGAGAGAAATGGATAAAGTAATAAATGTAAGAGAATTGGAGGTTGGGGAGGTAGTTCGGATCTAACAGGGTAGACTCGAGATTATGTCCTTCCCTAGTCGGGTCGCGAGAGCCTATCTACCGGAGGGTTAGATTCCGACTAGCGGCTATTCTCCCTAAGACGGATACCTCCAATGTTCCAACTCAATGTACGAGTTAATGTATATAACCGTGAGTAAAGAACAATTTGGGTGAATTTCATTCTGACATAATCAATTACAGACACACATCATGTTGCATCTCATTTCTTGCTGGGATTTAGGCTCACAATTTTCTTGTGGTGTAGGTACTTGTTAGGATGTCAATGTTGGAGTGGAGGAGGAGGCATTACCTGTTGAGCATTTGGGTTACCCAGCTGAATCGACCTGAGGGGTTATGGCTCGCATGAAGCAAAAATGTCATTTTGAAATGGTTTGAAAATTGATAAATGTTTTGTAAAACTATAAACTCACGTTTTAATTGTCAAACTGTATTTTAGATTTATTTATGTTTCCACTTTTACTCTAATTTATTTTATGCAGTTTGATTTATCTCACTCATTTTAATTTATTTCATCTCGTATGTTTTAAATAAATAAAAAGAAAAATTTTTACATGGAAATTATAAGGAAAAAGGTTAGAAATTAACGAGGGGCTTTACAGAAAGAATGAACAAAAAAATCGTGCAAAAGATAAGGTGTATGTTATCACATTCAAAACTTCCCAAAACATTTTGGAGAGAAGCATTGAAGACTGCAGTAAATATCATCAACTTGTCTCCATTAGCACCATTGAGTGGAGAAGTGCGAAACATACTATGGACCAGAAAAGACGTATCTTATAAGCATTTAAAGGCATTTGGATGTAGAGTGTTTGTCCATATTCTCAAAGATGAGAGGTCCAAGCAAGATAGCAAAGCTAAAGAATACATATTCCTCAGATACGGAAACGATGCATTCGGATGTAGGCTTTGGGATCTGATTAACTAAGAAGAAGTAGAGACTTCTCCTGAAGCAGTTGCAGAATTAAAGACAAAAAGGTCAACAAGTGATCATTAACCATTGAAAAGATACTCTATAAACAAATATGTTATGATCACTGACGGCAATGAACCCAAGTGCTATGAGGAAGCTATGGAGCATCCACAAAAGAACTGGTTAGATGCAATGCAAGATAAGATAAGATTATTGCATGAGAACCACACATACGAACTAGTTCCGCTTCCAAAGGGGCGAAATGAACTCAAGAACAAATGGGTATACAGGCTCAAAGATGAAGACAAAAGTTCACAACCAATGTATAAGGCACGACTGGTTGTTAAAGACTTTGGTCAAAAGAAAGGCAATGACTTTGAGGAAATATTATCACCTGTCGTGAAAATGTCATTCATACAAGTGGTACTTGGATTAGCCTCAAGTCTAAACTTAGAGGTCGAACAACTCGATATTAAGTGTGGCAACCCGCCCTGTGAAAGCCAGGAAAGGCCCAAGTGTGGGTCTAGCCTATATTAGTAGAGGTGCACAATTTCACATCGCTTGTGAGAGTAGAAAATGCATGGTTTATAAGTAGGGTTCCCCTCCCTACCTAGTACAACGCATTTTGGGCTAACCCCAAGAAAACAATTGTGCGGGTTTCATCCCAAAGCAGACAATATTGTACTGGGAGCACTAGGGGACATTACATTAACACTGCCTTCCTGCATGGTGAACTAGAAGAAAAGATCAACATGGGGCAATCAGAAGGATTTGTCGTTGAAGGAAAGAAACATCTGGTATGTAGATTGAAGAAGAGCTTATATGGATTAAAGCAAGCCTCACGACAATGATACAGAAAGTTTGATATTTTTATGGTCAATCAAAGATGCAAGAAAACTTTCTCATACCATTGTGTGTTCATGAAAAGATTCACGGATGGTACCTCTATAATCCTCCTACTTTATGTTGATGACATGTTGATTATGGACCCAAACAAAGAAAAAATTGTTAAGTTAAAGAAAGAATTTAGCAAGTCTTTTGCCAAGAAAGAATTAGGACCGACAAAATAGATACTTGGCATGAGTATCACTCGTGACAGAAAAAATGAAAAGTTATGGCTATCGCAAGAGAAATATATCAAGAAAATTCTCAGTCAATTCTATATGGATAATACAAAGTAGGTTAGTACTCCACTTGCCCAACATTTCAAGCTTACTTCTGAACAAAGTCCTTCTACTGAAGAAGGAAAAATAGAAATACAAATAATTTCATATGCCTCTACAGTCAGCAGTTTGATGTATGTTATGGTTTGTACAAGACCTAATATTTCACATTTTGTTGGAGTAGTCAGTCAATTTTAATCAGATCTAGACACAGAGCATTGAAGTGCAATGAAGTGGATTCTCAAGTATCTTAGAGGTACTTCTGAATTAAGTTTGTGTTATGGGAGAAAGAGTCTTCATTAGTAGGCTATACTGATGCAGACCAGGCTAGAGATATCGACTCTAGAAGATTAGCATCAGGATGTTTGATTACATTTGGAGGAGGAGCAGTTTCATGACAATCTAAGTGACAAAAATCAGTTTGCATTATCAACTACAGAAGTTGAGTTTATAGCAACTACAAAGGCCTACAAAGAAATTTTGTGGATGCAAAAAGTTCTAATAGAGATTAGTCATAAACAAGAAAAATATATCTTGTATTGTAATAGTCAAAGTGCTATTCATTTGAGCAAGAATCTGAGCTTTCATTCGAAGTCAAAACACATAGATATTAGGTATCAGTGGATATGATATGTGTTGGACACCAAGCAGATATATCTTAAGAAGATACTAATGAAAACGGCTCAGATATGATGACAAAAATCTTGCAAAAAGGTAAGCATGAATTCTATAGAAACTCTACAGGACTACGACCTACCTCATCATAAGTTGAGAGGAGGAGATTTGTAAGGTGGTTAGTCCTTCTTTATGATGAGGGACTACCATCTTTAACAAGAAAAAGTTTTTTCTTCTTTTACGAAAAGGTAATGCAAACATCCTTTGTCTTTTTGCAAAGAACTCTCTCTATAGATAGAGAGTTCCTCTTATTGTTTCTAGTATCCAAAAAAGAGGAGAAGAAGGAGACGAGGAGGGAGAGAAAAATAAAGTGAAGATTATATTGAGGGAGAGAAAAATAGAGTGAAGATTATATTGTAAATAATATTTTTCATAGTAAGATCTTTTTGGACTCGGTCCCCGTGATTTTTTTTCCCGATTTGGGCTTCCACGTAAAAATTATTAGTGTCTATTTTTACTATTATTTCTCTTACTTCTTAACTATTATATTATAATAGTATGGGAAAAATATTCTTGATATTTTTGGATCACATCTGCTATCGTTTTGACATGCCTCGGGGGCCGAGGCCTATTACTCGATCGCAAACAAGGTCCTTACTGTCGCCTAGCCAAATTACTGATGATCTTGTTTCTTTTGCAGGTATTAACTTCGAGGATGATTCTATTTGGGATGTTGTCCCAACGGATAGGGAGCAACCTGTGCATGTCTTGACTTGGGACACACGTGAATGTTATGAGCTTCATCAGACGGGAATTTGTCTTCCCAGCATCCCAAACGTGTAACCTTTCAATTTTGCATTTTTATTTCTTATTTTATTTTCATGGCAAACATTGAGCCTATTTTGTGAGGGTAAGGCATGGTTATAAGCTTTACTCATTCATGCATTTAGATTGTTGGTTAGGTTAGATGGTGATGATTCAGTTATGGGTTGATGGGCCAAGTCCAATCCATTTCAAGCCCAAGGAAAGAGCTGCCACGTGTACGCCATGCATGTTATCTCCCACCAGCTTTAATCTTGGCCATTCATTCCACATTCATCCAAGGGCCTGCATGTTGCCACCCAAAGAAAACAACCAGGAGCTGCCACGTGCACGTCATGCATATTGCCACCACCTGCCTCATCTCGGCCGTCCATCTTCCCTCATCTCGGTCGTCCATCATCCCCTACTCATCATCACCTAGGACTATAAATATCCATAGATTAGATGCATTGAAAAACTTTTGATCAAATTAATATAATAGTAGCTTTTTCCTCCGTGAGAGAAATCCCGACCCTGTCGTGAGTCAGCCCCAGATTTTCGAATCCGAGACGAAGTAGAGCACTTCCTTGTTAGCAAGCTCGTGGTGCTTGAGCTAACTCGTAAGTTTTCCCTTTTCAAACTTCCATTGGGAGTTTGAGCGAGGGAAAACCGAACCATTGCCTACGATTGGTAGATTTTCTTCGAAAATCTAGAATCTGTGAACCTCACGTTAGATAGTTCCCAAATCCGATCAAGGGTCTACATCTCCTCCCTGTCGCTCATCGTGGGTTTCTAACACGTGCTTCCTTTTCTAGGTCGTCTCGTGTCACGTTTTTCATACCGGTTAGTAGTGTAATTGTATTATATAAGTAAGCTCTGTCTAAGAAGATTGAATTTTAAGTGGGACCATTTGTAACACCTCCAATCTTTCCTAGGAATTTACTTAGAAAGATAATTCTATCAAAGGAGATTCTCAAGAGCAATCTTTTTTTAGAATTATCATGATCAGTACTATCTATGCTTATTTATCAACTCTCTATATTATCTTTATTTTTTCCAACAGAAAAGCACCTACAACGTATGATCCAGATGCTGCACAAATTGAATGATAAGAGTGATTCACTTGTGACTGTGTTAGCTCCATTGGTTGAGCACAAAACTGATCATAATCAGATTCCCTCTGATTGTGTTCTTCAAAACAATACATTGTAGAACTGTACTGGAGATGTTTCAGGCCCTGATTGAGTGGCAGGTTGGTTTTGATCAATGGCAGGAGCTGAACCATTAATTGAATTGTCTTGTGTAGTCCCTGCACTTGAGGCTACATATTGTGTAGTCTCATTAGTTGAATTGAATTGTTCTTGTTTCCAGTCTAGATCCGCTTTGGTTATCGAAAGGATTTTATCCATTTGAATAGAAATTTCCTGCAACATCTTCATCAAATGGTGAGACGTTTGTTCGAATGCATCTAATCGGGCATAAATTGATACTTTAATATCCTTGTTGCTGTCCTCTTGGATTTTATCTCGAAAGTCGGCCATTTCTACAGATCCACTAGGCTGATACCAATTGTTTTGGCTTTGTTCAGTAAAACCTCAACACTGGTTCTTTAACCTCGCTCAACAAGCATAAAAGAGGATTTTCATTCCTAAAAACCATGAGGTACAGAGTAAATATTAGAGATAAATTGCAAAAATAGATGGAAAGAGGAGGAAGAATAATGTATAAGAGAGAGATAGAGAAAGAAGGAGAAGACGAAGGCAAACATAAATAGGCAAAAAATTAACGAATTGTTCATGTCCAAAAAACTAAATCTAATAATGCCACATAACCCTATTCATTTATTCATTGGTCTATAACTAAATTGATAGATGTTGCGATCACGTTCTATATCCAACAAAAGAAGACGTATTATTCGTCATTGGAATAATGTTTTGTATATGAAAGGAAAGTTATGCAAAGCCATAGTGTTACAAATAAAGATGTTTTATGCAATAAAGATGGTAGAAAATGAAGATGAAAAAGCATGCAAAGATGGACGCAAAGGCTGGGGTGGGCAAGAGCTGGACCGAACCAAGAATCGACTCAGAACCGAGATTTGGTTCTGGTTCAGGTTCGGTTCCGGTCTTGGTTCCCAAACTTATTAATGGGTGGGAAATGGGAACCGGCTCTCGATTTTGGGTTGGTTCTTGGTTCTTGGTTTATTGAATCGAGAATCGACCTGTTCCTCATCTTATCTTTCTTGGTTTTTGACCTCTTCAACTTCAAAGGACCATAACTTTGACTATGAGTGTCAGAACCGTCTCCATAAGATATCAAATCGAAGCTCTCTCAGAGATCTATGCCAAATTATTGGGTTTACCCTTGACTCACCTTTATCGGCCTCAAAATCACTTGTTTCAGTCCTCAAATCTGCACTTGAAGATTTTAGAATAGAAAATCACCCGTGACTCTTTTATTTTTCAGAATAGAAACAGAATGTCAGAAACGACACAAATTGTTTCTAAAAAACGCACCATAAATTCTAATGTTTGGGAGCATTATATTGAGATTGGAAGTCATGATGCAGAAATTTGTAAAACACAATGCAAGATATTGTTTTTAAGTATCCCAGCACTTACTACTTATGACTGAAAAGACAAAGATAACGAAGGAGGAGGTGATCTCTTGCCCACCACTATCGATTGCGAATAATCAAGACTGGTGGTGGACATTATTGCTTTGTTAACATTTTTAGTTAAATGTATTTGTATTTCAATATCTAAACATGAGAAAGAGATAGAGATTTGGAATAATATTATTAATAATTATAATTTATGATCAAGCGTAGCTTTTTTAAATATTAATAATAATCCTAATCAACCTATTATACTATATCTAAGAAATTCAACGGTTCTGATGGGTTCACATTTTCATCATGTCGCTATCCAATATCCAACGTGCAGAAACAGACAAAACCACTATGATGGAAATTGAATATTAATAATAATAATCCAAATTTAGAATCGAAACTGAATCAGAATCGAGTCTCGGGTCTGGTTCCTTGCGGTTCCAGTTCTGATTACTCACTCTTGAAATTGAGAACAGAATGGTCGGTTCCAAGAGGTCCAGAACCGGAACCGAGAACCGGTTTGCCCACCCCTAACAAAGGCGACTTCTAGTCATCATGTGACAAACTACTCTCCAAAGTAGATAAAAAGGTGACTACAAGTTTGATAAAAATTAGTTTCAACTATTTTTCTATGAATGTACAATCCTAAACCCCTTGATTCTTTCTTGATGCATAATTATCAAATTAAATAAAGACTAAAAAACATAAAATTTATCCATCCTTCTATACGTAGTCACAAATAAAGTTTGTTGAATTTTTGATACGGAGTATTGAACCTTTTATACATGACGAAAAAAATACCTCATTTATATCGTCTATTGTGATGATTTACCAAAGAGTTTCTTCCAATTTTAAACTTTAATTTTTTTTTTTCATATTAATTCCCAAAAATAAAATTGACTTAATTATTTCCAAAATCATAATTTACTCAAAATTGAATTTAACTAAACTCAAAATTAATTCAAACGCAAAAGATTATTAATAACCTTCGTCAATCCTCAAATAAATAATTAAATTCCTCACTAACCTCAATATTATGATAGAAAAAAAAAAACATATCAATGTCACAATTTGATGTGCACTAAATTTTAGTTGGGTCGAATCAACCCCATATTTAATATTAAGATTTTTTATTTGCTCTATATATTAATAATTGAGTCATAAAATTTATTATATCTTGATTTCTTAATAATAAATTTTCATCTACTCGTAGAGACGATCGACTGCGTCTTCGTCAGAAGCACTGTCGAGAAAGAAGACTCGGTCGTCTACTCCAATCACAGAAGCCGCCGTTGTTGCCCGTGAGAAGGATGCCGCTCCACCTTCAACAGAGATCACTGACCATCAACGTCTAGTGTCCCCACCTTTGCTGCAATTCTGAACTTCAATTTGAAGCAGAGAACTCGCTAGTTCTCAAAGTCGGTCGCACGCACTAAGTTGGCTGCTCTTCCCTGCACAGTTGACAATCGTCTATCTCTGCCCACTCACCAGAATTCCTTTTGCCGTCATCGTTAGTCTCCCTGCCAGCCGCAAACCCACAACCAGAATAGCAAAAGATTTACTTTTGGATTTGTTCGAGTGACGGCTTGTAGAATAGGAGTATAGTTTGTATTTTTCAGGTTGTGAACAAAGATTCGTGGAATTCTTGTGTTTAGCTATTTTAGATTCAATATATGGATTAAGAATTTTGGTTATGGTGGAATATATGTGGGTATTGGAATTTTTGAAATTTTGTGTTAGAATTTTGTGTTTGGATATTTAGTACAGAAAATTTGGGATATTTGTTTATGAAATTATTTAGGATTCAAATTTTTGGACAGATATTTTGGGTGCAATTCTAAAATTTTTTAGGGATATGAATTCGTTGAAATTTGAGATTCCGTTGTTAAATCAGAACCCAAGTTTTTAGTTATGGCAAGTGAAGATACAAGATGTTCTCGCACAAATACATTTAGACGATGCGTTGTTAGGGCTCAATGAAATGCACACGTCTTGGAGTTAGGGGTGGGCAAGAACCGACCAGAACCCAGAACTGACCCGGAACCGAGGTTCAGTTCTAGTTCAGTTTTGGTTCTTGGTTCCTAAATCTGTAACGGGTTTAGTTCTGGGTATTGGTCCACATTTGTGGTTCGGTTCTCAGTTCTTGGTTTATGGAACCAAGAACCGAGCTATTTAAAAAAAACTTGCGATTCTCTGCTTCCCGAAGACAAATTCGAAGAACAGGGAAGGCGAATCGCGATTCTCAGCGTTCCCGAAGACGAATCCGAAGAACAAGGAAGGCGAACCTGCCATTCTCTGCGTTCCCTAAGACGAATCCGAAGACGAACCCTTGCTCCCCTTCTTGATTCTGCGTTCTGTGATTCTAGAACCTGGAACCAGATTCTGGAACCTGCGATTAGGGTTTGCGATTTTGATTTCTATTTTCGATTCTGCGATTAGGGTTTGCGATTTTGATTTCTGTTTTTATGTGATTTCTAGTTATACAGAAAGGCAAAAATTAACTTGTAATCTTCTTTAAATTTCAAACCGGAGTCTTCATGTTGCTGAACTTGATGAAATAATTGAAATAGAGAGAATTTTTCTCTCTTCTGGGCGTAATACTCATTTGATGGCCTTGAATTTTTCTCTCTTAATGGCCCTGATCTTTCTATTTTTGTAGGATGTTTAGTAGTAGATGTTAATGATAGTTTATTGCTTGAAACTTTTGCTTGTAGGATGTTTAGCAGTAGATGTTAATGACAGTTTATTGCTTGAAACTTTTGCTAGTATATTGGGTGATTTGGTGTTCTTTACGATACTGCAAATGGAGAGATTAAATCAATGGTAGGCTATCAAATTTTAATGTCATTGGTTTGTCTATCAGATTTTAATGTTCATTGATTTTAATGAACACTAATATCATATTTTAATGTTCATTTGTTTAATATATTGGGTGATTTGGTGTTATTTACCAACGGATTGTGATTGAAAATTGATCATAGAACTAGAATTCTTTGATGTTTTTATGTCCAGATTTGAAGAAATGATTGCTAGGAACCGGAACCGACCAGAACCAAGAACCAATTTGCCCACCCTTACTTGGAGTAAAGAGGAGAAACTTCTAAATGATCAAAAAGTCCTATCTTTGATATGTCTACATTTGTCAAATCAAATTTTACTAGATCTTTTTGAACGAGAGATCTGTTGCAGAATTATGGGTAAAATTGGAACAGTTGTGTATAAAGAAAACCCTGACTAGCAAGTTGCATTTGAAGTAACGACTTTATCCTCATCAATTGATGAAATGAGGTTCTATTGAATAACACTTGACCGCATTCAAGGAGTTAGATTCAAATTTTGAGATTATGGGATGCAAGTACGATGAGGAGGATTTAAGGTTGATTTTACTATGCTCATTACCTACTTCATATGATGCTTTCAAAGGTATGATCTTATACAGTAAAGAAAGTCTAACTCTGAAAGAGGTTTATGGTGTCTTGTTATCAAATGAGAAGATGAAACAAATTGTTGTTGGGTCCAAGTCTCGAGGTGAAGGATTCGTCATTTGGGGTAGAACAAGAGAGTCAAACAACAAAGACAATGATAATGTTTAGAGTTCGAAGGGCAGATCAAAGTCAAGTAACCTTGATAGAACCTATTACTTCTGTTAGAAGAAAGTGCACATTAAATATAAGTGTCATAAATTGCAAAATGAAATAAAAATAGCTATTGAGAAAGGAAAGCAACTGATGATGTCTGATGAAGTTGTTGTTGTAGAAGAAGAAGACTATAGTGATGGAGATCTTCTAGTTGTGTCAGAGGAAAACTAACAGCCAAACAAAGATTGTATTTTGGATTCAGCTTATTCATTTCATGTGTTACAATTGGGAGTGATTTTCGACATAAGAAACCATTTCAGAAAGTGCTGTGATGATGAGTTATGACATACCTTGTAAGGTAACTGATATTGGTACTGTTAGAATCAGAATGTTCGATAGGGTTGTTAGGACACTTGGTAATATGCGACATGTTCCCGATTTGAAAAAGAATATGATCTCGTTGAGCACTCTGGATTCGAAAGGGTACAAGTATTAGCTTTTTTGTTAAGCTATGTTTATTTTGATGATGATTTAATGATATGATTATTTTGTTGAAAATAATTAGTTGGTTATTATATTTCTTGGATATTATTCTTAACATTTTTATCATAATATTTATACTCGTATTTATTGGAAATACCCTCAAAATAGGTATTATTATGTGCTAACATGTTTATCTAAGTCCATGTAGTTAAGACATCATTTTGGAGCTTGGAATAATTAAAGAATGAAAGAAGATGTGTTGTGGTCGAAGCTACAGATGAAAGAGGTGACCAAATCTATGATTTGGTCTTTTGGTCACACTACGGTTGAATGGTTCGGTCGAGGGACGCGACCGAAACACAACATAGAGACCTCTTCAATTTTTTGGTCGAGAAGCGGTCAAAGCCACGGTCAAAGGGAGCGACCGAAAAGCTTTACAGAATGACCCTAGAGGAATCGGTCGAGGAGCAGTCGAATATTTCAATTGAGACATAAGGCCGAATTTATGGAGAGTTTTGCTTATGGAGATTTTGTGCATTTTGCGGATGTGACGCGGCGAATTGAACGAGGAACGCGACCGAAAGAGCAAAACAGTGAGACCATAATTATTTTGGACGCGAAGCGGTCGAACATGCAGTCGAGCTATGCGACTGAAAATGCACAACAGCCACAATGAATAGATTTTGAACGGCTATATTTTTAACCGTTATATTTGCAACGGTCATAAGTAGTCGACCGAAAAGGATTAGATTGACCAAAAATGTGCAATCTATAAATACAAGAGAAGCACTCCAATGCTCAACACACAAAACCGAGAGAAGTAGCGAAGCTCTGCCAAAATCAATACTCGACTTCTCTATATTATTGTGAGCATTGTAATCCTACTCTCCCTATCCCAAACTTGATATTCAATTTGGGAGAGTTTGGACTAGTTATTTGTGAACGTTAAATTTCCAAACACTTATACGATATTGGAAAGGGTGACTCCCTATGAATAAGTCATATTAGGGTGACTCCTCGAAACAGTCAATGGCTCGATTGATGCCCGAAAGCTCAATCAAATGGTGACTCCCTGGAATAGTCAAGTAAAGGGTGATGCCCCAGTAATAGTCATTGTTGTAACAATTTGGTTGGCACCAGTAAACCAATATAGTGAGTGATCTCCAAGTGGATTCTTGGAGCGCGGACATAGGCGGGATTTGCCGAACCGCATAAACAAACCGGTGTCAACTCTTTAACTCTCTCTTTACTTTATTGCATATTTGTGATTGATTATTTAGTTATATGTTTTAAATCACATAGGAATTTAGAGAGAATTAATATCGCATGAAAAAGATTGAAACACCTAATTGGTTGACCGAAAAGGATTAGGTCGACTGAAAATGTGCAGTCTATAAATACAAGATTCAAAGCTCAACACATGAAACCGAGAGATGTAGCGAAGCTCTACCAAAATCAAC
>CM039484.1:7815471-7838311 GCA_022433065.1 Begonia loranthoides | reverse complement strand
AAAAAAAAAATTCCTTCCTTTAAGTGTATATCGATCCTTCAACAAGTACAATGCTATAGGTGGAGCTATAAAGATCAATAGGAGTGCTCTCGTCATGTTAAAGGAACATAAAAGCTCTGCAAATTTGTATATATTGCAAGGTTTTACAATAATTGTTAATAAGGTTGCAAAGTTTCTGAATTCACTTTTTTAAGGTTTTTTGGAGAAGACTCGGAAGAAGTCAAGTTCTCAGGTGAAGTTCAAGTTGAGATATGAATCTACATAAGAGTCGATATGTCAGCTTATTACAGATGTTCAGGGTGATCCAGTCACCACATTGTCACCAGTTTCAATTTCACGTCAGAGTAGTATTGTCAAAAGCAGAAGTAAGAGAAAGGGTAAAGCTTCACAGTGATATGATGAAACTACTTTAGTGGGGTTGTGCATTGAGTGTGTTCGATGGTATTGATTCTAGTGGGGAGTCTCAACATATTCAAGTGCAGTTTGTTGGGACAACTTTGATAATTCGGTAATACTATGGAGGAGATGTGATTTCTTCTCGAGTGTGTCTCTCAAGTTTAAATATGACTTAAACTTGATCGGTATCAGTTTTTGAGTTGGCCTTGCAGGGATCCTGTGGAAGAAGAGGTTATTTTGTGTTGGAGTTTTACAGATTCATTTTCCTTGCACCAAAATTTCTTTGAAAATGGAGATTGTCAGAGTTCAGTGTTCTAGATTCGTTTTGAGATGGGGCGAGAAGTCTGCATTGGATCTTTCATATAGAATTCGTGTCAAGGTAGAGATTGGTAGAGTTTGTTGTTATTAGAATTCCAGTTGGGTGGGGTCTGGCATGCATCCAACATTAGAGTTTTCTATTTACTTTATATATTAATGCTTGAGTCGCAAAATTCGTTGTAATTTGATTTCGTAATAATGAATTTCTCCTCTACCTGTGATTTTTTTCCCTTAAGAGTTTTTCAAGTAAATCTTGATGTCTCTATTTCTGTAGTTTTTCTTTTTCTGATTTTGTGTTCGATTCTCATCAAGTAATAACAAACTAATAAAATATAATAGTAAACTCTCAAGATGAATGGAGGTGTAACACATAATTTGTCATCAAATTAACAAAATGTGCCGCATGAAGGTCGTTATATTATCACGTCACATATTTCTTTTAAGTACTTTTTTTTTGTTCCATTTCCATTTTGTCACTTTTGGAAAACAAGTACATAAAATTAGAAACTACGATTTTTGTCTTAAAAAAAAAAAAGACAAATGGACCGATTACGATAGAGAAATGTCTATAAACATCTCATTGCTAGGTTATTCATCTCAAAGGTGAATCATTTTTAAAATATTTTGTAAATGTTAGCGATTGGTGTTCCTCGTACGACCTCCGTCGGTGAACCAGAACAACCCGATTATGTACTTCTTTTACAATAGGATGTTCACAACGATACGAGTTTTAAAACGATATAACAATACAAGATAAGTATTATGACTATCAACAATCACAATAAAATCACACACTTTATGATGATAACTAACCTTAAAATAAAAAACAGAAAAGAACAAAGTGACCAAGTGTGCTAGTGCGTGATTTGGTGAACGGTTCTTTTTTCTTTTTCATATTTCATGCATGTTTCTTTGGTGAATATAGTATTTCTTTTGTCATATTTCTCATCTTTTTTTGCCGTCAATAAAAATAGGTAAAATACATTTATGTACAACATAATTTCTAAAAATTGTGAGAGTATGCTTCTAATAATAATTTGGTAATTATATTTATTATTGTGAAATTTTTATAAACTTAGCCCTCGTGATTTTTTTTTGTCTATGGCGAGAATATTTTTTTTCATAATTTTCAACTTACATATGAATTTGCATATGTTGCTAGTTGTTTTATGCACTATAAATGCTAATGATAATTGTTTAAAGGGAATTAACAAAATAACTACTTAACTATGAAATCTATAACAAGTTAATCACTAAACAATTTTTGCTAATAAATAAAATACTCAACAATGAAAAATAAATGGAACAAGTATCGTTGTCATATTTTTCGTTAAAAATTTCAATTTGTTTCCTCAAGAGCAAGGTCAAAGACTTACTTTCCGTTGCAAAAAGTGAGTCATTGGAATATGATTCAAGAAATATTATTTTCCGCTGTGGAAATTGAGCCCTTGTAATAGGAATCAGAAACATTACTTTTTGCAGCGGAAATATTACTTTTCGCAGTAGAAAAATTACTTTTCACATCAAAAACTATTATTTCTGCAGTGAAAAATATTCTTTGCGCTCTATTTGCTGAATTCTTTATCGTTCTTTAGTGTAGCAAATAACGAATTTTTCGATGAGTTTGTTCAGTGGATCGAAAACATATATAGCTTGGAGTACATTGATTTTTCAACAAACAATTAACTAGAAATCTTCTATTTTCATATCAAAATCGATTTTGAATATCTTAACATTTTTTTTAAAAATTTTCCAGTGAGTTTTCTTAATGAATCAGAAACACGTTTAACTTATAGTATTTTTCAACAACATTAATTTCTAATAGATTAATTGAAAATATTTTATTTTAAAAATTTTTCTATTTTTTATGTTTCTTTTGATATTTACATTATTTAATATTTTATAATTGAACATTTTATTTATTAACTAAAATTATTTAATAATTTAGTTGTCATTGCCCGTGATTTGTTAATTTCCCTGGTTTAAAATGATTTAAGTAAACTAATAAAGAAGATAGAAGAGGAGGGAAGCAAGCCGCCGTGGAGGAATAGGATGGGAAAAGCTCTCCACGCAGGCAGCGTGTCTTGTCGTGGTTACTTGTAGGAGCTTCAGCTTCTCTCTCGAGCTTCGCATTCACTTAGCAATGGCGACTGCCTCAGCACCCTTCTTTACCTCCGCAAAGTACCACAAATCAGCACCTGGATTCGAATTTGGACATGGCTTTTCAAGAAGCCAGAGTTTTCGGACTCCTCAGGTTTCTCAATGGAGCAGCTTTCAGCTCAAAAAGACGCGAATCCGTTCTATGTCTACCGGCAATGCCGTGTCTGTAAGCGACTCTGCGCACTCTGTCACGCTGTCTAAGTGAGTGCTCTTTAATCTTCCTCTCCATTTTATCCTTTCTCTGCCATTTTACTTTCCAATTATCATTTTGGGTTGCTTTCCTGGTTCATTCTTTTATTTTGTAAATTTGAGCATTGTGTCAGAAATGATCTGAGTTCCTTTACTTAGGCATGCAAAGTGAGAGACAGAGAGCGAATTGTTTTCCTTTCTATCCAACATTTATTGCTTTGGAACCTCAGTTCACAAAAAGTTTAAAAGGACATTCTGTCATTCATGCGTTTAAACATCATCGGTGAAGATATCCATATAATTTATAAAAAAAACAACAAATCATTCAGTGAGATGTTAGTTTAGCATTTATTGAATCATAATAATGATTTTTTAAATCATTATTTTATTTCCCATAAAGAAGTAAAATTATAAATTTTTCCGTACAGCAAAGTGTTGGAGGCAGACACATACAGCTAGTCAAGCACCATGATATAACAAAGAAGTTTCAGAGGAGCATTTTTTGCATGAGAAAATTGTATTGTGTGCAAAATTTTTTAACGTAATAAAGTGGATAACATTTCTTTTTTTTTTTGGGTATTACCAAGCTATAGTGGCAAATTAAGTGAAGATTTAATTTTCTCTCCACAAAATTTCTCATTCTAAATCGTGCAAATTTGTACTGCCTGTTTATTAAGTCGCTACAGTTGATTGCATATTCATATTTATTTGATCCAGGGTGAAAATTCATACCATTTCAGTGTTCGTTGGTGATGAAAGTGGGATAATAAATCGAATTGCAGGAGTTTTTGCCAGGAGAGGTTACAATATTGAGTCACTTGCTGTTGGTTTAAATAAGGACAAGGCCCTTTTTACCATTGTTGTCTCTGGAACCGAAAAGGTTTTACAACAAGTGGTAGAACAGCTCAACAAGCTGGTGAACATTATTAAGGTTTGATTTGATAGTCTCTCATCTTTCCCTTATGAATCTCAGTGCATATTTGTTTTTGCCGTGTGACAAATTACCAACAATTCCAAAAGCTTAAGCTTGTGGGTTGAAGTATAATTTAATCATTTATATTTATCTTAACATTCCCCCTCACATGTAGGCCAATTTCTTTTATTGGTCCTTACATGTGGATATTTTTTAATAGGGTTAATTTTTTAACTTTGCTAGGATTCGAACTTGGGATCTCTAGCTATGATACCATGACAAATTACCAACAATCCCAAAAGTTTAACCTTGTGGGTTGAAGTATAATTTAATCATTTATATTTATCTTAACACCGTGCAACATATTCTCTGTACCTTGTCATGAATTCTTAAATTTTTGTAAAATTGGTTGATTTTCAGATTGGATCAAATATATCGATCCCAAGCTTAAAGGATGTAGATCTGATTAGATAACGTCCATTTGTTTCGTATATGCTGTAACATAAAATGTTTGGACATTTCTAATTCATAAGGTCGAAGATATCTCAAAGGAGCCTCAAGTTGAACGTGAACTGATGCTTATAAAACTTAATGCAGATCCAAGTAGTCGGGCTGAGGTAATGACTTAAACTTTTTGGAGAAAAGTATGTTGGTCATTTAACCTATATGTCATTGTATTTTCTCTTATATAATAAAGCCTATCCTTTCATCATAGTTTAGCTGGCAGGTCACCCTTCAATGAGTAAGACACTCATCTATCACTTTCTCTCTCTGTCTCTGTGCACATGCGTAAACAGTAATGTTAATCTGATTCTTTCTGCATTGCAGTTTGGATTATTTTAAGTGGCCAAGTTTCAAATGTATAATTTGATAACATTTTACATTAATGAGGTAGTTTTCTACTGCTTGTTTTTGAAATGCCTTTCCATGACTTGATTGTTCTCTTTAGTTCTTTTTCCTAGTCTTTTAGGCCCTGTTTTAGGATAATAACCACACTTTCACTAAACCAAGACTGCAATTGGCCTTTTTTCAAATGTCCTTACCCCATCCTTCCTCTCAATCAAAAAGGGAAAAAAGAGGGTAATGTAAAAGAATTTTTGTCAGATTCACAAATTTTCTAAAGTTTTTATCTTGCTGAAGAGTTTTAGTAGCTTACGTTTCTTATATATAGTTTGAAACCCAGCACATTGATCTTTAATTTCAATATTAGTGTTTTAATGTTTTTTTTTTTAATTATTAGATCATGTGGTTAGTGGACATCTTCAGAGCAAAAATTGTGGATGTCTCTGAACGTTCTATGACTATCGAGGTGATTTATATCTATTTTTTTTTTACTATTTCTATAATGTGTGATGGTGAGGCAGATGTTAAATTGTGAAAGAACTGGAAGTTTTATACCTTCTCATGTCATTTATCATTTGGTCAAAGATGAAAATACTACTCTTATTAAAAAAAAAACTGTTACTCTTATAAAGAAAGGGGATAACTGCTATTAATTTGGAGTTTCAAATATATTTTTTGTTTTAATATGCTTTTACATATAGAAATATTTTGTGAAATTTCCTCTAAAATAAATGAGTTTATAGCAATATTATTATACTTCTGTTATAACTTGTATTTACCCCAAATTTTCTTTCCAGTTTGAACGCAAATTATTTTGTGATTTATTGAAGCTCTTACAGCTCTTTTCTTACACATCTTATGATTTTAGGTTGCTGGAGACCCTGGAAAGATTGCTGCTGTCCAGAGAAACTTATTTAAGTTTGGAATCAAAGAACTTGCAAGAACAGGAAAGGTATGATAGCACATATGATTTGCTCTATTATTTATTCTTAATACTAAATAAGTGGTTATATTATTGTGATCGATTAACGTTGAATGTGCCAGGGCAAGAGCACTGAAATTTCAAATTTTCAGTGAACTGTAGTTTCCCTCAACACCTTCATGTTTTAGTTGTATCTCTCTTCCATTTATCTTTCTAAGATCCGTTGAAAACACATCAACTGAGACTATATATGTGTGTACATGCATGCATGTGTTGTTATGTGCATGTATATTTGATTGATTCAGGCCATTTCCCTTCATATGAGAGTGTACTTTTGCACCTTTTTATTTGCTATTTGTCACACTCGTAACATGTGTTTTGACTGTTGCTACCACTATCAGTTTACATCAGGCACAAAATTTTGTCATCATATGCACATATTATGAAATTTGTGCACATCCATGTGTTATATCGTGTAATTTGAAGTTGAATCTCTTATAGATTGCTTTGAGAAGGGAAAAAATGGGAGAGACTGCTCCGTTTTGGAGGTTTTCTGCTGCATCTTATCCAGATCTTGAAGGAACAAGACCCGTTGATGCTCTTGTAGGGGACAAAAGGCAGCCACTTAATGGCAGTATCAGCACAACCTCAAGGGTATTTCCTTTTGTTCTCTATCAAGAAGGTTTGCATGTATTTTCTTTAAAAAAGACAAGTTAAATCAAGCAGGGATCTCTTACAACTAATTTAGAGAATTTCAACCCAGTTTTTGTTTTATTATATTATCTTCACATTTTTAAAATTTATAGTTGGTGTTCATTCAGAGAAATTTATTCTGAAAATTTTATTTAATCACATATGTCAAAATATGATTCTCTCCTTTTGAAAATTTTTTAAAAGCATTTTCAGGGAAAATAAGGAAACCCCCAAAAAAGATCTAAGCTACTTTAAATCAAAGAAAAATCAAATGTGAAATGTTTCCAGTGCCAATATGGAAAACATTTGCCAAAATTTAATGTGAAAAATCTATGTCAGTGCTAATTGTTGGTACAGATATCTCCAATGCAAACATAAATAATTATGGGAAAAAGCAAAGGTATTTTGGCTTAACAGTTTTCATGTGAGAAGATTACAGTAACCTGATAAAAGTTCTGCATTTTTTACTTAAATCTTTGAATTAAGTATACTTTTTCTTCAACTGTTTTTGAAGGGTGATGTTTATCCCGTGGAGCCCTATGATAATGTGCCAATGAATCAAGTTCTTGATGCTCACTGGGGAGTTCTCTACGATGAAGACGTACGTTGTTTCCAATCCTTTGAAAGTCTTTAACTTTGTATTATTTATAAATCTTGGATCTATCTTGTTTTATCTATTTCATAGAAAGGAGTAGAATCAACACAATTTTTTGTATGCTCACGAGACATGTAAATAGTATGAACGTAGTATTTAATAATCAAACCTAGTAATTTAGATTGAGTGAAAACAAAGCCATTTGATTTAGTCTTCTACTGCCATTTCGTTTGATTGCATGTACCTTCCTCATGATAGTGTGTGGGTTTAGTTGCTTACTAATAATTGTCTGTGTTAAAGTTTTAATCTTCCAGCCTTAGATTCAAACGCTTGAAGTTTTTAAGTGTTTCATTAATCCTTCAGTCAAGTGGTCTTCGATCCCACACATTATCTATGCTTGTGAATAACTCTCCTGGAGTACTCAACATAGTCACTGGGGTTATTTCAAGAAGAGGTTATAACATTCAGGTGAGTTAGTTTAGATTTATCCTTAACATTTTATGGTCATAACAATGTTATAATATAACATCTTCCCATTTCAGAGCTTAGCTGTGGGACCTGCTGAAAAGGAGGGACTTTCTCGCGTCACAACTGTCATTCCTGGGACTTACGAATCAATTGGAAAGTTGGTTCAACAGCTTCACAAGTTGATTGATCTTCATGAGGTGTGGATTCTGGAATAACAGAGATATTAGTTTTTCTATCAAATAATTTGTTCTTCTTGGAGAATGACTAATTGCATTCTCTTCGCTTTGTCATGTTTGTCGATTGGAAGCTTCAAGTTTGATTTCTATTTTTGAATCTGGAAATAAAGAATTTTTGGTTACAAAATTTGTGATGAAAATTAAAGGTGTTCCATAGAAAAGCAAAACACTGAGTTGTGTAGCAACTTTGCAACTTGGGAAGATATGGAGATAGGGCATCTCCTCGCATGTTCTATTATCACCCGCTACTACCTTTTTTTTCTGTTAAAAAGACCTCACTGGTTAGCATAAAACAAGCTATTTGCTTGAATGGTTATCATTTTATGGAGTTTACTTTTTGCTCTTGCGGGTTACTACATTTCTTTCTTCTTAGGAATAGTTGATACATTTAGTTTGATTTTCTACTTATTATCTAACACTTCCCTTTCAGATCTTCTTGGATGAAAGTTTGCTCTTTGTCCCTAAAGACCAAGTGTGAATATTCAAGGATTACCACTTACAGAGTTCTAGGAACTATATTTATTCAATGTCATTATGAGAGAAGTAATTTGGCATAGTCAGTGACTGATGAGGCCCATTGTTGTTGCTCCAGGTTAAAGATCTAACCCAGTTGCCATTTGCGGAGCGAGAACTGATGTTGATAAAGATTGCCGTAAATGCTGCTGCTAGGAGGGATGTCCTTGATATTGCTAGCATTTTCCGTGCCAGAGCTGTTGATGTGTCTGATCACACTATAACTCTTCAGGTTGAATATTTTTCCTCATCATCAATTATAGTTTCCACACTCTTGGACACTTTTTGCAGGTTGGATTGAGGATATTTTCATTTGTTATTACCATATGAGATCCATAGAGCAAATTTCTGTGTCTATCCAATTACTGGCTTGTATTAATGTATAGATAGTTTCTTTTTACCCATATTTGGTTGTGGCCTGTGGCTATATCTTCTATATCCTTAGTTTCCTCAGCAACATGGATTTTTATTGTTTGTGAAATTAAGATTCTTCTGAAACCTACTAGTTTTAGTGATATGCCTTATTTTTTCCTCAAAAGTTCAATGTGTTTGGCTGAAAGGCCTCGAAAATAACAAATATGAAGTGCTCTAGCTCTGTAAATTGACTCCAAATTTGTAACACCTATATTTGTTTCACATACAACTCGTGTTTGTTTGCATAGTAAGTATGGTTTTAATTATGTTATTTTTCAAACTGAAAAAATTAGTTTGTCGTTTGTATTGTTTCCTCCAACTTTCTCCTGGTGTAATTTCTAAAATTTAAATTTTCTCCAGCTCACTGGTGATTTGAACAAGATGGTTGCTCTACAGAGATTATTAGAGCCATATGGGATTTGTGAGGTTTGTTTTGCAACTTGTCCTATTTCGCATTCGAATTTGCTCATAGATATTGATTGCCATTGGCATATTATAATGCATGTTTGCATATGATAATTCGAATTTAGTGCTTATTTTTCTCGGTGAACAACAAACCACCATCTTCTAAGTCTAGACAAATTTAAGAGGCCCACAAGTTGAAACTTGTTACTAGTAATATTGCGATGGAGTAAAAAAAATATAGATTGAATTGTTTCCTCTGGGTACAAATTTAAACACTTTTATCATGCTTGTGCAAAATCTATCAATCCCTTCCTGAGAAATGGTGAAAATTCAGACGTAGGAACTTATTGTGGTGAGTTGTCATCAATTGAATTTCTCGAGTGTATGATGGGTTTGAGGTATGATGCATACCGCCAGATTTTCCTTGCAAATTCGTTTTGTTCGAGTGATTGTAGGCTCAAATTGCTTGACAAAGTTTATCAATGCTTATTTTATTAGAAGAGAAGCATGTACAACTCTAGACACCCAAGCAACTTTACAAAGAATGTGACTTAAAACTCTTCCCCCACAAGAACAAAAACGAGATTGTTCTTCATTTTGCGCCTATTATTTATGTACCAATAAATGCAATTGTAGAAGAGATTTCTCAGCACCGCTTTTGTCTCACATAAGTTAAAGATAAATTAGTGTGCCTCTTTGTTTGATTGACAAATCCTGTCTTTATGCTTAATTATGACAAATGCGAATAATATTATTCAATTCTTTTGATAGATTTTTTTAATACATATTGTATGTGTCGTCATAGGTTCATGTTTTTATGCTGTAAAATTTTCTTGTTTTGAGGTTCAGGTTTAAGAAAATGTCATGGAAAAGGGTGTGAGCTGTATGTTATGATGTAAAATAGCTTCATTTCAAATTATCTTTCGATGACCATCTGCTCTTTTGCCTTTGTTCTGTTATATTTCTTTTTCCTTGCTCGCTCACTAAAGAACATGGGTGCTTCTTGAAGGTGGCTCGGACCGGGAGGGTGGCTCTAGCTCGAGAATCTGGCGTTGATTCCACCTCCCTTCGCGGCTATCCTCTTCCGTCGTGATGGTGAAATAAAAACCAACTTTGGAAGTCGTGGTTTGATATATTGGTTGCAAGAGAGTCATTGCGTAGTTACCAAATATTTTGTGTTGCGATCAATTATTTGAAATTTGTGTTTGGTTCGGTCTATTCATTCTTAGACCCAACCAAATCCAACCGCGAGTGATGAACAAGTTTCAAAGGAAAAGCTAAATTTTTATCCTTTATTTAATTAACAATTTTAAATATTTATGTCGTAGTTGGATTAATTACACGTTTAAAATTCAGTTTTTTTGTCAAATCTCTTTATAATTATTTTTATCCGGCCATAAAAAACATCAATCGAATATTCTAGATTTATTTATTTTTTATGTAATAAGTGAAATCACATTAATACCATTTTATGAATTTCGTTAATTCACCCCATTAATTTGAAAGATTAAGAATTTTAAACCTTATTAAGTCACCGTTCTTGAATTAATTGTGCATGTCCATCGTAAATATCATCAAATGAACGATAATTACGTAACAATTTCAAAAATCAAAAAAGCTTATAATAGTAAAATAATCTTCTAACCTTGCGACAACAACGCTGCTTATTTGGGTGGCATTTGCTTTGTTGCTCAACAATGAAATGATGGTGAAAAATGCAGAGACAATGCGAGTGACTCGTCGCATCCATTTTTATTATTTGCCACCATGCAACAACCTGTTGGGCTCGACCCATATTTTTTAAGCTGAGTATAAAAGGGAGTTTTGTGGTTAATGAAACTCTAGAGTGAGAGTGAGAGTGAAAGTGAAAATGAAGATAAAAGAAAAAAAGATTTTCGGATTTTCAAAGGCAATCAGACGAGAATTGCGTTTTCTCGAGTTTCTACCGTTGGATCGTTGATAAACTGTAGGTTCGCGACAACAAGTGGTATTAGAGCCAAGTAGTTTTGGTGGTTATTCTTGTGCTTATCAAATGGAGGAGTCTAGTACAATAGCAATACTATGATAAAGCTTACGGTTACCAATTACTCGATATGGAAGTCACGAATGAAAGATTTATTATGTTGGCTGGATTATGAAGACACACTTTTGGGAGATGTGGGCAAAACAAACGAGATGTTTGAAAAAAAATTGGGCAAGTTGAACAGGAAAGTTGTTGGTAAAATTCGACAGTGGGTCGATAATAGTGTTTATCAGCATGTTGCCAATGAGACAAATGCCAACAAGTTTTGGGAGACTCTAAGAGAGTTGTATGAAAAGAAGAATGCGTAGAATAAAGTTTTTTTTTTCAAGAAATTGATGTATCTTCGATACACAGATGGAACTCCAGTTTCTGATCATTTTAATGTTTTTCAGGAAATTCTGAATCAGTTGGTAGCACTTGGCATGAAGCTAGATGATGAGATACATGCTTTGTGTTTGATTAATTCATTGCCTGATAGTTGGGAAACTCTTGTTGTTTCTTTTAGCAATTCCGCTCCAGATGATGTTCTCACTTTGAAGACGGTGAAAGAAAGTATGTTGAATGAAGAAAATAGAAGAAAATAGCAAGGACTAACTGCACAGAGTCAGGTGCTAGTTTCAGAGAGACCAGGTAGAAGCAAGAGTAGAAAACAGAAGAGTTGTGACAGTAATAACAGATCACAAGGGAAGTCTTAGATAAGGAATGACTTTAGATGTTTCCATTGTTACAAGACAAGGCACAAAAAATCTCAGTGTAGAAAATGGTTGAGAGAACAGAAACACAAATAGAAAGACGAAGGGAATATAGATGATGCCAATACAACAGCAGCTGTAAATGGAGATGTGACTATTATTTGCAATGATAGCAGTATTAACCTCACATGTCAGGACCCTCGTTGGGTAGTAGATTCTGGTGCTTCATACCATGTTACTTCTTAGTGTGATTTATTTTCTACCTACAGTGTTGGTGAGGTTGGTCTTGCGAAGATGGTGAACAATGCAGAGTGCAGAATAGTAGGCATGGGTGATGCCTACATGAATATTGATGTCGGATGTCGATTGCGTTTGAAGAATGTGAGGCATGTTCCTGATATTCATCTAAATTTGATCTCCATTGGTATACTTGATGACGAGAGATACCATAGCCACTTTGGAGAGAGTAAGTGGATGCTCCCTAAGGGGTCTTTGGTGGTTGCCAGAGGAAAGAAACACAATTCTCTTTATTTTGTGCAAGCTACATCTTACGAGGGAGAAGTGAATGCGGTGGATGATTCATCTACTCAACTATGGCATATGAGGCTTGGACACATAAGTAAGAATGATATGCAGAAGCTTTCTTAGAAACAGATAATTCCTGGTTTGAAATCTACAGAGCTAGAGGTATACACTCATTGTTTAGCTAGTAAACAACACAGAGTATCTTTTAAAACCTTGCCTTCATCTAGAAGACCAAATGCATTAGATTTGGTGCATATTGATGTTTGTTCTAGGGATACTATGAGTCTTGGTGGTGCTTGTTCTTATATTACCTTTATTGATGATCATTCCAGAAAGGTGTGAACTTATGCTTTGAAGACTAAAGATTAGTCTTTATATTTCTTCAAACTTTTTCACGTGTCAACTGAAAGAGAAACTAGCAAGAAATTGAAATGTGTTTGCTCAGATAATGGTGGTGAATACAGAGGGTCATTCGAGGAGTATTGTAAAACTTATGGGATCAAGTTTAGAAAAACAAAGCCAAAAATGCCTCTGCACAATGGAGTTGCAAAGAGGATGAGCCGCATGATTAATGACAGGATTCGTTGTATGCTCTCTCATGCAAAGTTGCTGAAGTCCTTTTGGGGGGAGGCAATGAGATTGGCAGTTGACTTGATAAATCTTTCGCTTTTAGTTCCTTTGAATCATGATATACCTCAAAGGGTGTGGTCAGGGAAAGATATTTCATATGGGCACTTGAAAGTTTTTGGCTGCAAGGCATTTGTGCATACCCTAGAGATGAGATATCTAAACTTGACAGTAAAATGAGGCGGTACATTTTCATTGGGTACAGTCATGAGGAGTCTGGGTACAGATTTTGGGATCTGGTCAACAAGAAAGTTATCAGAAGTAGAGATGCAATTTTTTTGGAAGATCAAACCATTGTAGACTTTGATAAGACAGAGAAGCCAGGGTCTAGTAGTGAAGAGCAAGTTGACTCAGGTATGGTTCGTCTACCTATAATTCCTATTAATGATAACAGAGATACACAGACAGATGATTCTCTTCCAGTTAATGATGAATCAGTTGAAAAGAACCCAATAGAGCTATCAGTTGAGCCTCAGTTGAGAAGATCCACTAGAGACAGGGAACCTTCTAGAAGATATTCTACTAGTGATTATATGTTGCTCACAGAAGGAGGAGAACCATAGACTTATCAGGAGGTTCTTTCACATGAAAGAAAAATGAATGGTTATATGCAATGCAAGATGATATGAAATCCTTCCATGAGAACAACATTTATGACTTGGTGAAACTACCGAAGGGAAAGAGAGCTTTGAAAAACAAGTGTTTGTTTATATAGAAGTCAGATGAAAATAGCTTACAACCAAGGTATAAGGCAAGAATAGTTGTGAAAGGATTCGGTCAGACAAATGGTGTTGACTTGGATGATATTTTCTCGACTGTCATGAAGATGAGTTCAATCCGAGTTGTTTTGGGACTTGCCGCTAATTTTGACTTGGAGGTGGAACAACTTGATGTGAAGACAACTTTCTTCCATGGAGATTGAGAGGAAGATATCTATATGGAGCAACCCGAAGGCCTTAGAGCTGAAGGGAAAGAAGATCTTGTTTGCAAATTAAAAAAGAGTTTATACGGCCTTAAGTAAGTGCCAAGACAGTGGTACAAAAAGTTCAACACTTTTATGAAAGTGAATGAGTACAATAAAACTTTTTCTGACCATTGCGTTTTCGTGAAAAATTTTTCTGACGATGATTTTGTCATTCTTTTTGCTGTACGTCGATGATATGTTGATTGTTGGACAAGATGATGCTAAGATAGAGAAGCTGAAGAAAGAACTCAGTAAATCCTTTGCCATGAAGGATTTAGGTCCAGCTAAACAAATTCTTGGTATGAAGATTATTCGTGATAGGAAGAAAAACAAACTGTGGTTATCTCATGAGAGCTACATAGAGAGAGTTCTTGAGAGATTTAACATGAGCAATGCAAAGTCTATTGTGTCTCCACTTGCAGGGCATTTTAAGCTGAGTGTCAAGCAATGTCCTACAAGTGATAATGAGAAGCAAGAGATGAAGAAAGTGCCTTATGCATCCACAATGGGTAGCTTAATGTATGTCATGGTGTGTACAAGACCAGATATTGCTCATGCAGTTAATGTTGTCAATTGTTTTCTTTCTAATTCAGGGAAAGAGCATTGGGCAGCAGTAAAATAGATTCTCAGGTATCTCAGAGGTACTTCCAAGGTGTGTTTGTGCTTTGGAAATGGAAAGTCTGTGTTGGATGGTTTCATAAATGTAGATATGGCTGGTGACATGGACTCAAGGAAGTCCACATCAGATATTTGGTTACTTTTGCAAGGGGAGCTATTTCATGGCAATCTAAACTACAAGATTGCTTTGCTTTATCTACTACAAAGGCTGAGTATATTGCAATTACAGAATCTTGTAAAGAAGTCTTGTGGATGAGAAAGTTTCTTCAAGAATTGAATCATGAACAAGATAAATTGATTTTGTATTGTGCAGCCACAATGCAATCGATCTTAGTAATAATTCCATTTTTCACTCACATACAAAACATATTAATGTGAGATATCATTGGATTCATGAAGTGTTGGAATCAAAGATGCTACAACTTGAGAAGATTCATACTAGTGAGAATGGATCTGACAAGATGACGAAAACTTTGCCTAAAGAGAAGCTTAAAACTTACAGGCAAAAAATGGGCGTGCTAGAGCTCGATATATGAGCCGAGAGAGAGATTTATTGGGTTTGGCCCATATTTTTTTGGCTGAGTATAAAAGGGGGTTTTGTGGTTAATAAAACCCTAGAGTGAGAGAGAGAAGATAGAAGAAAAAAGAATTTTTGAATTTTCAGAGGCAGTCAGATGGGAATACTTTTTCTCAAGTTTCTACCATTTGATCGTTGTCAAATTTGAATTGTAGGTTTGCAACATCAAGCAGTATATTCTGAATGGTGGAGATCATTGTTTGAGTTTTCTAAGATAGTCTGTTGGGGTAAAAATGCGACAGCAGTTTGGTAACCCTAGGTTTGTCCTTTCTTACGTTTTGTTATCTTCCAAGATTGTTGTTTTAATCTTGATGAATATTGTATGCCTCTAGTTTGTTGAGCTAGAGAGCAATTGTTGAGAATTGAACGAGAAACAAAAAAAAGAAAACTGCGGAAGCAGGGACACCAAGATTTATGCGAAAAGCCCTTACAAGAAAAAAACACGGGCATAGCAGAAATTCACTAATCAGAAATCAAGGTACAATGAGTTTTGCGACTCAAGCATCAATATATAGAGAAAATAAATAACTCTAATATTGGATATAGGCCCGACCTGACCCAACTAGAATTCGGGTCACAACGAACTCTAAAACAACCAACTCTGCAACTCACTGGATTGTGAAAAGAAAATAAAAAAAAAACTACATTAAAGGCCGCAACAGCATTTCGAGATGCAAAAATGGAAAGTTGGAGTAAATGTTATGTAATATCAAAGCAAATATCAGTATGTGTTTTACTTGGGATTGTTGTGTAATAATGTATTATGTGTCTCGCATTCCTTTTTTTTTTTATATAGAAATGAGTTTGATTCTTTGATGTTTAACTCTTTTTCAATTACTTGTCTTAAAGCACCAAGCAAAAAACTTGTTTTAAGATATTAAAAGTGGTGTAAGGAGTGGGAAATATGGCAGTGAATAATAAAGATTAAGTAAGAAATAAGAAGAGAGTAGAAGTGAAAAGGGGAGAAAAAACCAGATGAGGGAAGAAGAAGAAGGAAGTTAGACGAAGAAGTGGGATGGATGGGCGAAATATATACGAGAGATGGAGAAGGACAGAAGTGACGCAGGAAGGTGGAAGGTGCGACGCAGGAAACCAATCAAAGGGAAGGAAAAATGCTTAACCGAGATTTGATAAAAGTGAAGAAATAGGGTGAATGGGAAAATTGATGCAGGGTGAATGGGAAAATAAAAGTGAACACGAAAGATTGAGTAAGAAATAGGAACAAAGGAGAAGGGAAGAGAGGAAAAAAACCAAAGAAGGGAAGAAGACAGAAGCTAGGAGTAGGAGTGGGAAGTTACAAATATCAGCATTTTCATCCAAATTCATTAGATACTAAAACAATTTACATAATAGAGTTTAAATAGAAAAACTTAGAACTAATAAGCCTTTTAGAGGATAAAGCTCAATTACAAAATATAATTAAAAACAAACCTCAATTACAAAACATAATTAAAAACAAATAACATAGTTAAAAATAAAAACAATTAAAATCAAGAACAAACTGTTTCATGTCCTCATCAAAACCAATGTCCATGTGTTCATATGAAAGCAAAAAGGATGAAACCAAATCAAAAGAAAAAACCCAAGGGATTGAGTTAAATTTTTGGGAAAATGACAAATTAACCGTCGTAGTTTGTGGTCAATGACAAATCAACCACTATCCTTTATTTTCTAACAAATTAACCACTAACGCATGGGAAAATGACAAAGCTAACATCGCTGTCACGTTTGTCGTTAACAAGGTGATCTGGAGCCACGGCGGTTCGTAGACAAAACGTCGCAGCTCCTTGATTTTCCAAGAAAAGAAGGCCAAATTTGGCCTGGCCATCGCGGCGTCCCGCAGTGTATTGAGCCTAGTCGTCGCGGCGTCCCACAGACACCATCACAGTTTGCTAAACTGGGCTTTGAATTCTATAAGTAGATAGTGAACTTCTCGCGATATTCTGAGGCATTTTTTCAGTGATTAGCAAACCCTAGAGAATTCTGAGAGCCGAAGAGAAAGGAATTTACAAAGTTGAAGAATTTGTTGAAAAACAAATGACGTCTTGGAGTGTTGAAGAATATGTTATCAACCCTCAAATTGAAGTGGGGCCCACAGCCACATTTTTTGCCAATGAGAATGAGGTACGTGGAATTGGAAATGAAGCTACAATTATGTTGCATTCTGTCTTAGCAACTCTAAACGAGGAGGACGATGAAGACCTCTGTTCAGTATGCCAATCCACTAGTGACGAAGACATTGACATGGCCGAGAGTAGGCCTAGACACCAACCACAAGCACAATGCACTTTCGCTGGTGTGAGCCTTGGCAAAAAGTACAGTTCATTGAATAAAATTAGAGAAGAAATTGTCGATAATGCATTGAAGAATGGGTACAGGATAAAATTCACCAACAGTAACGCTCATCGGTTGAGGGCTGCCTGCTAGGAAGGATGCACATGGCGGTTGCACGCTTAAAAAATACAAGGTGAAATGACATTTGAAATAAAGTTCTACAACGACGTTCACACTTGCTCCAGAAAGATGGAAAGCCGCCATGCCACTGCCAAATGGGTGGCAACGCATTACTTAGACAGATTTAAAAGTCAGGTCGACTGGGACCTTTCTTCCATAATTGAGACAGTTAGGAAGGACTTCAACGTCAACATCACACCCAGCCTTGCTAGAAGGGCAAGAAATGCGGCTAAAAAAATTAACGAAGGGGATGACAATGAGTAATACAAGCTCATATGATCTTATGCCGAGGAGATTCGGAGGTCAAATCCTGGAAGCTCACTGCGCTTTGACCTTGACATGAGTGTATTTAAAAGGATGTACATGTGCTTGGATGCATGCAAGAGGGCCCTGCGGAATTGTGGTAGACCGGTTCTTTGTTTGGATGGTTGCCACTTGAAGGGAGTGACTCCGTACCAGCTGCTCACTGCTGTCACCATTGATGGAAATGATGGAATGTATCTGGTTGCTATAGCAGTGGTTGAAGAAGAAAATAAGGCTTCGTGGAGCTGGTTTCTAGAATTGTTGCTCAATGATCTAAACACCCCATCTGACAATGGATGGACAATCATTTCTAACAGAAAAAAGTGCGGTTGATTGCTTTTGCCTTCTGTGATTATGTTATGCATTTTGTACCAATGTCTGACTCATATTATGAATCTTTGCAGGGGCTAGGCCAGCTTTCAGAGAGGTGGCAGGGCAAGCAGACCATTAGTTTTGCATTAGACACTTGTATGGAAATTTTCAAAAACTATTTAAAGGCAAGCTGTTAAAGGATGCAATGTGGACCGCATCTAGAGCCACAACAGTGAGGCAGTTTGAGCGAGAGATGACTAAGTTATTTTTGCTTGACTCGGCGGCCCACAACTATCTACGAGGAATAGATGTGACATGATGGGCCAAACATGGCTTCTGCTCCATCCCCTAATGCGACTTAAGCCTCAACAACCTCAATGAGTCCTTCAATATTTGCGTCCTACCAAAATGCATAACATAATCACAGAAGCCATCTAAGTATGTTCGAGATCATTCAAAAGGACATTATGGGTAGGATCGTGAAAAAAATGAAAAGATGGCTCGCTCGATGAACCTTTTGTGTCCAATGATCAGCAACCGGCTCGCCAAACTACAACTTGCCAGTCGAAATTGGAGCCCCCAGTTTTCAGGAGCTGCCCAATTTGAGGTCAGCAATGGTAACAAACAGTACTCTGTCAATTTGGACAGGCTTACTTGTACCTGTTACTGGTGAGAGTTGACAGGCATCCCGTGTGTCCATGCAGTCCCATGCATTCACTTTACGAGGAGATCTCTTGAGGAATTTATGTATGCGTGCTATCACTGGGAAACATACATGGCGATGTACTCCCATTTTGTTTGCCCCATCAATGGACCAATCGTGTGGCCTCCTGTGACGAATCTTGATCCAATTATCCCACTGCCATTTAAAAGGCTTCTAGGAAGGTCATGCAAACATAGAATACGGGATGTGGATGAGGCCCCAAGCTGGACAGCGCTTCCCAGAAGACATTTGAACGTCACTTGTGGCCAGTGTGGGGGTATGGGGCACAATTCCCGCATGTACGAAGGTTGAGGCGAGTCCAGTGCAGGGGCCGACAGAGGCGACAGAGGGAGAGGCAGAGCCAGAGCTAGAGGCGGCAAAGAAAGGTCGGAGGGCACATTTATGGGTTTTAGAGTCCCCGAGATAGCCCCCGAGACAACTCCTTCCGTAGTCCCTAAGACAATCCCCAAGCGAGTATCTAAGATAGTTCCCGACAGAGTTCCTGAGTCGCAGGTGATCCCATTATCACGTTTTCATTTTCAAGTGTTATTAGAACTATGCTAATTTCATTTGCAATGTGTTTTGCAAGAGTCTGCTGCGCAAGGTCCACAAACACAAACGTACACAAATATGGACCTTAACCTTCCGTGATACATTCGTTTAATAGATTAGGTTTGATATATATGTCATTGTACTGTACGCTATATTTGTAAATTTTGAATTGATAAATATGAATTGGTTTCATAAATTTGAATTGATAAATTTGAATTTGTTTGGCTTCAGCAATTTGAATTCGTATATTGGTTCCATACATTTGGTTGTAGAGTGTGCATGGAATTTGATTATAGGTATTGTGAGCAAGCCATCGCGGTTTGTGAGCACAAACCGCATCGGTTTGTTATGCAAGCCGCTAAAATTGTTGCACTGAATTCACCCAAGTTTCTCCATACACTTTTCTTTAATTATGTACTTGATTTAGGTTATACATGATTTACTTTTCACTTATCCTCACCCCAATTTATAAAAATTTTGCCACAGTCTCCCTTGTTTCTTTACTCACACAAAGCTATTCTCATACATCCTGCACAAAAATCTCAAGCAGTTCTAGTATCATCTGAACATATAATTCATGCAGTATACCATTTAATTTCGCAAAGTAAATGTAAACTACACATAAATTACAATGTAAATGTAAACACATTCAACTAAACATAAATTACAACGTAAATGTAAACAAATTACAACAAAGTGTACATAAACATAAAGTCCTACGCCGCCTTCTTCTTTCTGGTCTGTTTCGGCCACAAATCCTTGACCGCAAAAGATAACTGTGGGTCAAGGAATACCGATTCTACTGTGTCGAACAACGGACCCTCATACTCAAAGGTTGCAGCGTCATGCTAGTGAAATTGTTCTAGAATAGTGCACTTTCGCATCACCTTCATCCCCGCACTCGTACACCGAAAGACGCTGTATGGGCTGCAATGCAAAGGGAACAATTGCCAGTAAAATACGCGGAAAGCAATATTAAGAATTCACACAAGGTAAAATACATACCGCTCTTTGTCAGTGGGAGTTACGATGATGGAGATTGCTTCCGACATCAATACCTAGTAAGCGCATTGAATGTGTAGGTCAACGGAGGACATAAAACAACTATGCTTCGGGTGTGTCTGCAAGGTAAATAATGCATTAGATGATCTCAGTAAACATGAACAGCAACTTGGATAAGCGAGATGGTTACTTACGTGAATCCACCCTAATGAGAGTAGAAGGTTTTCCTGATGAAACGCAAAAACGGCTGCCTCGTCGACCGCATAGCACTGCATATAAGTTCATATGAGTACTAAGATAAAATCTTATACACTAACATACAAAGAAGGCTGCTCACCATATCCGGCATCCCGACTTGCTTCGGGGAAGATGATATGAGTGACGACGTAATCATCACCGATCACCTTTCCCCCAAGAACCACGCACATCTCTATTTTCTTCCGAGTATTTGTCTGGACATAGTTCTTGAACATGTTTATCAAATCACGAGCCTGCAACAAAAATTTCAAAACTCTGTCAGACAAACAAAGCATGAACATGAACAAACACACCTATATAACCAAATGAAAGACGTACCACGCGCACAGTTCTAAGGGGCTGAGGCTCGAACTGACTGGTCCCCTGCATCTCGATAGGCACGGTTAGAGGAGCAGGTTGGCGGCTTACGGCACTGGTTCTGCAAATCAACAACACGTCATTACGTCAAACACAAATAAAGTAAAAACTAAACTTTGCGTACGAAGTAAATAACTTACAAGCGGTATATGACATCTATTACTTCAGAGGATGATGACAAGGATGCTGTACGGGCTGATCGCCTCTCATGTCTCTTAAGTGCTGCCACCACCTCACGGTGTCTCTCTTCTGCTCGCATATGCCACTCTTCTGCTATGCGATGCTTCTCTTATGCTCGCTCCTCCCCTCTTTGTATTAGGACCTGTTCCATTTGCAGGTGCTCCTCCATCATTTGCATTCTTGTCATCGCCATATGATGGAGCTCCTCCATCCTACTCATCTAGGCGGACGTCTCCTTAGGCATCAAAGTAAAGTGAGATGACTAAGGAGGGGGCGGTTGTTCATGTGAGGGGGCTAAATGTTGAGGCTTTGAAGGGGGTGGAGGTGTTGCCTACTTCTTGGACTTGTGGAACCATTCCCCTCCAACTTGGGTGATACTCATTCGGTCCACTTTAGCTTTGTTGTACACATCATTGGCCGACTCTTCAATTCTTGGCTCTTTCTCCTAGATGGGTACCCTATACTGCTCAATGATCCTCTAGATGAGCCAGTTGTATGGTAGGTTCTTGGCTGGGTTGTTGAGTACCTCATGCATGTGGCTCAAGATGATAAATTCGATGTCCATCTTTTTCCTGGTGAACACATTCTCCAACATGTAGAGATCCATGCAGCTAACATGGTCTCGATGCCCATTCCGAGGCAAAATCGTGTACGTCATGATCAGGTGGATCAATCGGGCTATTGTTAGCTTTTTTGTTAGGCTAAGTTGTATTTTGATAATGACTAAAATGTTGATTAATTTAATAAATCAATAAGTTGTATTTTGTGTTATATTTTGCATTTTCTGGATACTATTCTTATCATTTTTATAATAATATTTATATCCGTGTTTATTGGAAATACCCTCAAAATGGGTATTATTAATATGCTAACATGTTTACTTGAGTCCATATAGTGTAACATATCATTTAAGGACTCAATATAGTTCAGGGTTTATTATGGAGTGAGGCTTGACGAATCACGGACGAGGAGAGCGTCCCAAAACTGGTTTCCAGACTTTTCGGATGAGCACGGATGAGGGGAGAGTCGTCCGAAAACTGTCTAACGCAACTAAAAGTTCAAGGTAAAATTCGTCTCCAAAAGTTCAAGGTCAAATCTGTCATCAGAAGATCAGGGTCAAATCTGTCATCAAAAGTTTAGGGTCAATTCTGTCACAATGCAGTCCAGAGATTTTGGACGATAGAGGATGACATTCAGGACACAGGAATGCATCCGAAAACTCAGTCTGGAGTTTTCGGACGCATGCAGACCACGCGGACGCACTAGGACGATCTCGTTTTGAATATGTTTTTTTCTGGGGGACTTTTCGGACGATAATAGACGATAGCAGATGAGGACCCCACGTCTGAAATCCCCAGATTTTGCCAACGGACAGATTTTCAACGGACGGATTTCAACAGCTATTTTCCAACGGCTACATGCAGACGTTCGAAAATAGATTTAGGTCGTCCGAAAACTCAAAGTCTATAAATACAAGTTCACTCCAAGCTCTCCACAACGAACCGAGAATCGTGGCGAAGCCCTACCCATTTTTATAGACAATTCAATCACTGTGAGCTATTCATATTGTAAATCCAATTCTCCCAAACACATAAACTTGCGAGTTATATAAACTTGCGAGTTATATT
>CM039484.1:7694686-7805511 GCA_022433065.1 Begonia loranthoides | reverse complement strand
TGAGACGCCAACCAGAAGCAGAGTGCACATTTGTTGGTATGGGGCTAGGCAAAAAATATAGTTCCTTGAATAAAATTAGAGAAGAAATTGTTGATTATGCAATGAATAATGGGTATGGGATAAAATTCACCCACAGTGATGTGCGTCGATTGAGAGCTGCTTGTCAAGAAGGGTGCATGTGGCGGCTTCACGCCTCACAAATAAAAAATGAAATGACGTTTCAAATAAAGATGTACAACGACGTTCACACATGCTCCAGAGAAATGGAAAGCCGCCATGCCACAGCCAAATGGGTGGCAACGCATTACTTGGACAGATTTAAAAGTCAGGCCGACTGGCCCATATCTTCCATAATTGAGACTGTCATGAAGGACTTCAACGTCAACATTACATCCAGCCTTGCTAGAAGGGCAAGAAATGCGGCAAAAAAAATTAACGAAGGGGATGCCAATGAGCAATACAAGCTCATATGGTCCTATGCTGGGGAGATTCGGAGGTCGAATCCCGGAAGTTCACTGCGTGTTGACCTCGATATGAGTGTATTTAAAAGGATGTACATGTGCTTGGATGCATGCAAAAGGGCAGTGCTGAATGGTGGTAGACCTGTTATTTGTTTAGATGGCTGCCACTTGAAGGGAGCGACTCCGGGGCAACTGCTTACTGCTGTCACCATCGACGGGAACGATGGTATGTACCCGATTGCTGTCGCAGTCGTTGAAGCAGAAAATAGGGCTTCATGGAGCTGGTTTCTAGAATTGTTGCTGGACGATCTAAACAGCCCATCTGGCAATGGGTGGACGATCATTTCTGATCGACAAAAGGTAAGGTGTTATTCACTGCTTTTGCATTATGTGTTTATGTTTGTCATATATTACCAATGTCTGTCTCATATTATGCATCTTTGCAGGGACTAGTGCCAGCTGTGAGAGAGGTGGCATGGCAAGCAGACCAGAGGTTTTGCATCCGACACCTGTATGCCAATTTTCAAAAACAATTTAAAGGCAAGTTGTTGAAAGATGCAATGTGGGCTGCATCAAGAGCCACAACAGTGAGGCAATTTGAGAAAGAGATGGCCAAGTTACGTGTTCTTGACCTGGCGGCCCATGAATATTTATGTGGAATAGAGGCGACATGCTGGGCCAAACATGCCTTCTCTTCGATCCCAAAGTGCGACATAAGCCTCAACAACCTCAGCGAGTCCTTCAATGCCTGCATCCTACCCGCCCGGGACAAACCAATTCTAAGTATGTTCGAGATCATTCGAAAGGGCATCATGGGTAGGATCGTAAAAAAATATGAAAAGATGGCTCAGTCGACCGAACGGTTGTGTCCAATGATCAGCAACCGCCTCGCCAAAGTACAACATGCCAGTAGAAATTGGAGCCCTCAGTTTGCAGGAGCTGCCCAGTTTGAGGTCAGCAACGGTACCGACATGTACGCTGTTGATTTGGAAAGGTGTACTTGTACATGTTACCGTTGGGAGTTGACCGGCATCCCGTGTGTGCATGCAATCCGGTGCATTCACTTCATGAGGAGATCTCCTGAGGATTTTGTGCATTGGTGCTATCACCGGGAAACATACATGGTGATGTACTCCCACTTTCTCCTCCCCCTTAATGGACCAAGCGAGTGGCTTCCTGTGACGAATCTTGATCCAATTATCCCACCGCCTTTTAAAAGGCTTCCAGGAAGGCCGCGCGTCCGTAGAATACGGGATGTGGACGAGGCCCCCAGCCGGACAGTGCTAAGCAGAAGACATTTGCCCGTCACTTGTGGCCGGTGTGGTAGTGTGGGGCACAATGCCCGCACGTGCGAAGGTGGAGGCCAGTCCAGTGCAGGGGCTGGCAGAGGCAACAGAGGGAGAGGCAGAGGCGGCAGAGGAAGGTCGGAGGACACCTTTATGGGGTTTAGAGTCCCCGAGACAGCTCCCGAGACAGTGCCTGATAGAGTTCATGAGACGCAGGTCCGTGCATTATCACGTTATGCTTTCAATTGTTATTTCACATATGCTCATTTCCTTTTCAATGTGATCTGCAGGAGTCTGAAGGTTCTCCCACACAAACGTACACATATGTGGACCTTAACCTGCCATGATACAATTGTTTTTTCTTTCGACAAATGTAAATGACAGTGAAATGAAACTTTAGTAAAGTTGTGTTTTTATGATATAAAAAGAAGTTTTGCAAATTCAAAGCTTTGTGTTAGTAAGGTAATGTTTTCATTTCAATTCCAGTGGCGTTACAACTAATCAATTGACCTGACTTCATAATTTTTTATAAATTTTGACATAATGTGACTTGTTTCGTTACTCCCCCAAAAGTACTATTGTACATCCTGCACAACAAAGAATCCCAAACAGGTCCAGTATCATTCAAATCATCCACTAAATGTAAACTATACATAACATCCAAACAACATATCATTCAACTACACTACGCCTTCTTCTTCCTGGTCGGTTTCGAGCGCAAATCCGTGATCAGGAACGACAAGTGCGGGTCCAGAAATACTCTATCTGCTCGGTCGAACAACGGTCCCTCATACTGAAAGTCTGGAGGTTCGTGCAGGTGGAATTGTTCCTTAATTTTGCATTTTCCTATCACCTCCATCCCCGCAGGGGTACACCGCAAGACGCCGAACGGCCTGTAATGCAAAGGGAACAATTGGCGGTCAATTACGTGGAAAGCAATAATAAGAACGTAAACAAGGGAAACTTCTTACCGCTTTTTGTCGGTGGGAGCTACGATAATGGATATTGATTCCGGCAGTAATTTCTGGTAACCGTATTGCTGGTGCAGGTCAACGGACGACATAAAACAGTCGTGTTTCGGGTGTGTCTGCAATGTAAACAACGCATTATATGATATCAAAAAACATTAACAACAAACTGGAGACGCGAGATAAATACTTACGTGAATCCAACCTACGGTGAGTAGACCGTTTTCCTGTTGATGTCTGAAAACAGCTACGTCCGCGCCGTCCACCGCATAGCACTGCATATAAGTTTGGATGAGTACTTAGATAAAAGCTTATAAACTAGCACACAACGAAGGCCTCTCACAGTATCTGACGTGCCCTTCTGATCCGGGAAGATGATCTCGCTGACGACGTACTCATTGTCGATCAACTTTCCCGCAAGAATTGCGCATGTCTCTATGTTCTTTCGAATATTACCATGACAATAATCCTTGAACCTACTCATCAAATCATGAGCCTGCAACCAAAATGTCAAAAAAGGGTGAGCGTAAACATTAATGAACACACATATATACCGAAATGAAAGACATACCACGCGCACAGTTTTAAGGGGCGGCGGTTCCAGAGGCACGGCTGGAGGAATAGGTTGGCTGCTTCCAACAGGGTTGCTGCCAATTAAAAACATGTCATTACATGAAACAAAATAAAGTACAAACGTGGAATTAGCGTTCAACGGAATGAACTTACAATCGGAATGTCGTATCAGGTGCGTCAGAGGAGGATGACGCGGATGCGTAATGGGGTGCTCGCCTCTCACCTGGGTTCCGGGCTGCCACCATCTCACGATGCCACTCGCCATATTGGTTGTGCCATTGTTGTGCTATGGCCCACCTATCGTCGGCGACCTTGGCCACTTCTTGTATTTGGCTTTGTTGCATTTGCAGCTGCTCTTGCATTCGCTGCATTTGGGTCATGGACATCTGATGGAGCTCCTCCATCCTGCTCATCCAAGCGACCGTCTCATCAGGCATCGAACTAAAATGGGATGCCTGAGGAGGAGGAGGAGGAGGTTGTTCATGAAACGGAACTGAATGCATAGGCGCTGACTGGGGTGGATGTGTTGCATCCTTCTTTGACGGCCGCATCCATTGCCCTCCTGTTTGGGTGATCCCCATTCGGTCCACTAATGAATTGTTGTAAATGTCAGTGACCGACTCTTCAATTCGAGGTTCCGTCTCCGGGATGGGGACCCCTAACTGCTCAACGATACTCTGGATGAGCCAGTTGTACGGCAGTGCCTTCGCTGAGTTGTTGACCACCTCTTGCATGTGGCTCATGATGATATATCCGATGTCCACCTTTTGTCCCATGAACACCTTCTCTAGCATATACAGATCCATGCTAGTAACAAGCTCTCGATGCCCAAGCCGAGGCAATATTGTGTACGTCATTATGAGGTGGATCAATCGGGCTAAGGCATTCAACTCCTTGCCCTTTGGCTTGCTGTACTCGGCAACCTCGGGATCCTGATGCAACAATCTAAGCACCTCTAACCCACGTCCTTGTTTGACGAATGGTGGCGCCCGAGCCATCTGATAATATTCATCGCTTGGCTCCTCCAACACACATCCAAGCATAATGTTGAGATCATTGGCCGTGAACCTAACCTCATGTCCAAAAATATAAGTGTGCACCTCTAATGGTTGGGTGGAAATTCTCAAATTCGCATAAAATAATCGTATAACTCGCTCGCAATAACTGCCCCTCATCCGGCACAACCCGGCTAACCCAGCAGCCTCAAGCATACGATCAATGCCCATCACTGCGAATGAGTCCAAATCTACTATCTTGGACACAATAATTGTACGGCGTTGTATATCTTCTACGTACCGTGCTTTGCAATTCCGGTTCCAATATAGTTTCGACCTTGAACCCACTTGAACGGGTTGGAATGGGTCGCTGGAGCATCCGGCTTCTCCTTCTTCAGGCTCAGCGGTTGGCATAATGGCTAACTCAGTGGTTTCTTCCACTACATCGGCTTCGAACGCCGCAGTTTGAACGGGTTCAACTGCCTCCATCGTTGCCTTCCCACGCTTCGAGGTCAATTTCTTAGTCCTGGATTTCATTCTGATAGTTGAGAGTCAGTCACCAACCTGCAATATAATAACCCACACAACATGTCTAAGTTAGCATAACAGTATTTCCTCATTGCGTCGCTTGGATAATAAAAAATGTAATGAAATATTTTTTTTTAAATAAATATTTTTTTTTTTTTTTTTTGGGCGTGCAGGCACTTTTGGCCTGGACACGCCGCGGCGTGCAGGCAAGTTTGGCCTGGACGCCGCGAAAATGTGTGACCGGCGCCGAAGACCCTCATACAGACTGCGAAGAAACGCAGCAAATCTACCTCAAATCAACAGTCCATTTCCATCATGACAGACAACTATGAGAAAATCATCAACAAATACACACAAATCTACCTAATCATCAACAAATACACACAAATCTACCTCAAATCGTCCTCGGCCGTAGCTCCTCTCCTCTCTTCGTCGCACGCAGATCGTCTCTTAGTCGCACGCAGCCGCACTCCTCGTCGCACTCCTCGTCGCACTTCCTCGTCGCACTCCTCGTCGCACTTCCTCGTCGCACTTCCTCGTCGCAAGTCTGTCGAGAGTTGCAGATTAGGGCTTGACAATTTGGGCGAAATTGGTTTAAGTATAAATTTTTTTTTTTTTTTTTTTCAAAATAATTTTGCCCTGGACGCCGCGGCGTGCAGGCCAAAATGGCCTGGACGCCGCGGCGTGCAGGCCAAAATTGCCTGCACGCCGCGGCGTGCAGGCCAAAATTGCCTGGACGCCGCGGCGTCCAGGCATACATGGTGGGGCCATCAACTTTTTTTAACGGACAGCGATGGTTTATTTGTCATTTTCACATACGTTGGTGGTTAACTTGTTAGAAAACATACCCCAGTGGTTGACTTGTCATTGACCGCAAACCACGATGGTTGATTTGTCATTTTCCCAAGAAGAAATGGTTGGGATATGGCTGAATCGGTTCATTTCAAACCGGTCCAATGTGTTAAGAGGATGGCCTTCGGGCCATTCTGGTGAGGAACCCGAAATGAGAGGGAAAGAGAGAGAACAATTGGAGAAGGGAGAGTTAGGTCGAGAGATCGAGAGAAATCGCCGGTGAACGACAAGTGACAATGACGATGGCAGGTTCGCGATTAGGGCTCGGTGCTTGGGACATTTATTCACGGCAGGAGGCATCGCGGGTTTGCTGGTTTTCTAGGGCTCCCTTGTCTGAGCTGGTGGCTAGGGCTCGCGATTCGGGTTCCCGCGAAGTGGTTCTTCCGGCGACAATTGTGGGGAGCTTTGGTTTGCTAGGCGTGGGTTGGTGGTCCGGGTTGCTCGCAGTTTGGTCCATCCAGTCCGCTGGTTCCTAGTGAAAGTCGACAGCTTGCAGCTCTGTTCTGGCCAAAAAATCAGGTTATGTGGCTGATTTTGTGGGATACGTTATGCATTTCAAATTTGGTCGTCTGTGTATATATTCAGCGTGAGATAAAGATTTCAGAGAAATGGAGAGGAAGAGCAGAAACTCTCTGGAGAAACGAGAGAGCTAGAGTCGAGAGCTTCCTTCGGGTTGTTGTGGGATGTTACGAAGGGGTGTGATGGAGCTGCCATGTGAGCTGCTATCCTGCTGGAAGCTAGAATTGGAGAGTTATCCCTGTTGGTGTGTCTTCATCTATGGTAAGACTTGGGTGTGTCTAGCCTTCGAAGCCCTACACCGGAAGTATGTGTGTGTGTTAACGTTAGTTCCCTTGGATGATTTTCTATGCTAGTTTCTTACTGATTTTGTGTAATTCTTCTTGCTGCCATTAGTGGTTAATTGATAATGTTGCCAATGAAACAATCTAGTTATATATGCTCCATAGTTCCTTCGTGGATGGTTTGTAGAATTTCTTGTTGTCCTCTTGTTCCTTGTGATAGTGTAGTCCCTTGTTGATATAATTATTGATTCTGCTATGAAGTTTATTGACTGCCCTGTGAATCCCTCGGACTGATGGATTGATGTGATAAAGGCTTAGGGTTTGAAGGTGATAAGTATAGAATGATGAGCGTATAATGATTAGTAGCATGAATGAGCTAAGGGCTTTTATGACTGTTATGCACTCTGTTAAATACTTGCTGTCTTTAATTCTCTATATTGATTTGACTGTCATTTCATTAACTCAAGGTATACCATGTTAAATTAACCTGATTAGTAAATTCAGTTAACTAGCATGTTTAGGTTGGTTAACTAGCATATTCAATATCTAATCAATATAGTTAAATGATAGTCATTATTAGCATGTTAATTAATCTAATTAATTAACTAGCCATGGAATAACTAATTCAATCATGTTAACTAGTCATTTAATTAGTAACAAATACTTGAGCATGTAAACTATCTAGCTGAGCATGTTTAGATTATGAGATTTTGTCTTGATGCATTTCAATTAATTAATTACATGTTAATAACTAGTTGAGCATGCTAAGCTACCTGAAGAAATCAACTAGTTGATAATCGTGGCATGTGTAACTTAGCTTGCATGTTTAATTATTTGTATGTTAATTAGCTAAAGTAATTAAGTAGCTTTGAGCATGTAATTAATTAAAATGATATTAGCATGTTAAATTAACTTAGTCATGTCATGCTTACTTATTAACTAGACTGCCGGGCTTAATTATTGACTAGGCGAAGTTATTTTGTGAATTGATAATACCGTGCATATGTTAAATTCTTTGAGTATGTTTAATTAGCATGTCTAACCTAATTAACAACATGTTAATGTCGAACATATTAATAATAATTAGTAAGCATGATAATTAACTAGTCATTTAAACCTTGAGTATGATAACGACTTAGTTGAGCACGTAATTAAATTAGATTAATATTCACATGTCAATTAATTAAGATGTGCCAGGTAATAAGCTTGCAATTAGATAATAATTGTAGAAAGTATGTAAATGAACTAGGAAGTTAATTAGATAATTGACATGTTAATTCTTGTGTTAATTCTTGTACTCAATATTATAAATGCTCTGTATATTGGTTGTCGTTATTGCAATGCGTTTTCAATTCCTATTATTCTTTTATATGTGCTTTTAATTTCAGTTACTTTTGTTTATGCGTACTTCAATTTCTATGAATGTTATATTGTGAAACATTATACATCATATTAGGTTGAGAATATATGGTCATGCATCATGTAATAGAAACAAATAGTTTGTGCCATTATGGGGTGGCACTCACATGCATGAGTGACGAAAATGAAATGAACGAATGCAATGAACGATGATGAATAATGCAATGGGAGATTGATGGGCGGATGGGTAGCCCGGATCTAGCCTACATAAGGTTAGAGACCGGTCAACTATTACATCTAGTACATGTTCCTTCAACTTCCAACTCGATGTACGAGTTATGAATGAACGAATGAATGAAACGTAACAAAAAAATTGGTTTAGAGTGGAGCTATTCCAAAGAATTAAAGAGAGACATTTCATCCCGCATAAACTCATTTCCTTACTGGGTCTTTAGGCTCACGTCTTACTTGCGGTGTAGGTACCCGACGCGCGGAGTTTCTTGAGCAAGGAAGAAGCAGTTGATGATGAATTGGCTATGTAAAGTGAGAGATAATTGAAATGTAATTAAATTAAGTTTCTTTTTCATAAATTGTAATTTAAATGTTCAGTTTATTCTTTTAAATTATTCGCGCTTCCACAAATATTTTATTTCCGCAATGTTTTAAGTGTTTCTAACGGCCCGACTTGCACTCTGATATATTTTTCTCAAAAATTTAGTGCATTTTTAAATGTATGAAAAATTCAGGTCGTTACAAAGTATTTATAATTAATTAAAGCATTAAATAATATAAATAAAAATCCATTTATTTTACAAAACAATTAGAAGATGCATAGTTCATTACAAAATATTATTGAAATAAAACCATTATTTAAAAACAACTCTTCTTAACCATTTCGAACCATAACCTTCCAGGTGGCACCCAGTTAATAACTCAAGAGATCATCTGGCAATGCGTCTCTTTTATCTCAATAACATTTACCTGCATCACGGGCAATACCATAAGCCGAAACTCAACAAGAAATAGAATGTATGAGTGCAATGCGTATGCAGTCGTTTTAGAGAAGAACATATCCCCTTTTTCATGCTAATTTAGTTTCACTTAACAGTCCAAATGTATGAGATCCATTAGTCTTTGAATTCAATATACAATCCAGTGGCTTAACATGTCACTCTAACGAAGAGATACATCCATCAAGGATATTACCACTTGATCACATACACCAATATACGTTTATTGGTTCATTTATCAACATGCTATGCATATGTCAGTAGTTTCATAAGTCCTATCATAATGCATGAATGTCAGTTCATATCGGTATAATGAAAGTAGTAGAACAGTTCATATACAATCATTTCACAAAATTAAGGCAGTTCACATATGTTATTCATTTTTTTACGTTTAATTATTTTCTTTGTTATTTCATATATTCATTCTAATAATTAATTCATATAATAATTACAATAATTATTTTAACAGTTATTTCAATATTTTCGTGCATTCTAACAACTTATTTAATTTAACAAAATTTGAACAATATTATGATAATAACTTAAGAGTAATCTCGCGATGCAGGACCTCTACTGGCCACCGTATTTTATTTCTTACCTCTTGAAGAATTTCTTTCAGTAGAATTTTTCAAAGCGTAACTTCTCCCGATTTATCCTAGTAACTCCTCCTCCATGCTTTTCCCCTCAAATATATCACAATTTCTCATTCACAAATTCTCCTCTTTCTCTCCTTCACCCTCACTCACTTGTCTCACTCTTTCTTCTCCATTCACACTCTACTTTCTCTCCTTCACTTGATGATTTTCTCTTAATCCATCAAGGTCTATTTACAAGTAAGAAATGGAGAAAATAGGTAGAAAATTAAATAGATAGATGCCACTTGGAGGAGATTAAGTGGATAGATGCCATTTGGAGGAAATTAGGCAAAAAATTAGGTGGATAGATATCATTTGGAGGCAATTAGATAGAAAATTAGGTGGATAGATGTCATTTAGAGGCAATTAGGTAGTAAGTTAGGTGGATTGATGTCATTTGGAGGAAATTAGGTAGGAAGTTAGGTGAATAGATGTCATTTGGAGGAAATTAAGTAGAAAATTAGGTGGATAGATGTCATTTCTTCTTAACTTTTATTTATTCTTTTAACAATTTCCAATAATAAATTTTTCATGAATATTCAAATAATCTCTTGTCCAAAATTTACACCAAATTAGTTTTCTAATTTTCGTTACTTAATTCCAGTTATGAAAAATCAGGTATTATATTTCAAACTAAATACATCCAAAATTCCCAAAATTCATGATTACTAATGTTTTTAATCCCGATTAAATTTTTTTTTTTGGGATATTACATCGGCTTTGTTATTTTCAGTCACATATACGAGGTGCTCAACAACCCAACCAAGAGTCTGTTATTCAATTGACTAATTTAGAGGATTGTTGAGCATTACGAGGTACTGATCCTAGAGGAGCCGAGAATCAAAGACAATGCCACAAACGTCCACAACAAATTGTAAAGTGAACCGAATGGGGCTTAGCAAAGTTGAAAGGGTATGGGTATGGGTATACAAGACTCCATCCAACCCGCTCCAAAGAAGTGAGCTACAGTGTCCTAGCCGCCATCCCCCAGTTGTATGCCCTCCACGCCCTTCAGTGGCTTAGCCTCCATCCCCCTCATTGGCTCAGCCTCTAGCCCCCTTAGAGGAATAGCTTCCAGCATCGCCTCTGCAACACATAGAGGATGATGCTCTGCAGCTAATGACTTCGCTCCCTACTCAGTCATCTCATTTTACATCGATGTCTAAGGAGATTTCCGGCTAGATGCACAGGATGGAGGAGCTCCATCAAATGGCGTTGAACAGAATACAAAATGATGCAGGAGCACCTTCAAATGGGGTTGCTTCAAATTAAAAAAAAAATGGAGGAGCAACGTCAAATGGGGCTGCTCCAAATGCAAAAAATGGATGAGTGAGTAGAGGAGTGACATCAGGAGATGTTGGCAGCATTGCAGAGAATGGGGCAGTGAGCAACCCTTCTAGCAGCCTCTCTAGCGGCCTCTCCATCGTCCTCTTCAGCAACAGAAGACATGGACCGCTTGTAAGTCATTTACTTTTTACACAAAGTCTATTATTTACTTTATTTGTATGTGATGTAATAATGTGTCTGAAATATGCATCACTATTGCCCTCAAAAGCTAACCTACTTCTCTTGTCGTGCTTGCCCAGGTGCAGGAGACAGTTGCGTTGGGTGGATTGCAGCCTCCGCCACTGAAAACTGTGCGCGTGATATGTCTTCGATTTGGTTATTTACGTGTGTCTGCACTTATTCATGCCTTATTAGTCTGACGATCTCTTGTCAATATTTTTTGCAACTAGGTGAATTGATGGATCTTTTCAAAAAGTATATTGCTAGAAATACTCAAAAGAACTTGGAGACGTGAACAATTCTTTCAGGAAATCTGATCAATGATGAGTACACCATCACTGAGATCATCTTCCATCAGTAAGTTAGGACGACAAACATGGTGAGAATTACGTTATGTTACATTAAGTAGTTTAGAAACTTTTATTTTAGTACTCATCTTTGCTTTGCTTTCTTTGTAAGCAGTACTATGCAGTGAATGAAGAAGAATACTTCAAAGTTCAAATGGAAAAATCGCTAATGACATGAGGGTGGATTCACATAAGTAAACATCTCGCTTTTCTGGTTTGTTGTTCATGTTGCAACAGTTCTAATGCGTGGTTACATCTCAGTCACACCCAAAGCAGCTGTGTTTTATGTCGTCCATTGACCTGCACATTCACTTCCCTTACTAGCAATTGTTGCCTGAAGCAATTTCGATCGTCATAGCGCTAACTGACAAAGAGTGATATATCTTGTCTCTTGTATAGATTAATATTTTTTTTCCGCTTATGTGCTTATTGTTCCCTTTGCATTTCAGCCCGCACGACCTCTTTCGTTGTACGAGTGAGGGGTTGGAGGTAATCTGACATTACAAGAAGAATGACGACTTCCACCATCACGATGATATACCCATGAAGGGTTTGTTGTTCGCCAAAGTGTCCAATGTATACATGGACTCGTAGTTGTATTTTGAGATCACAAATTTGTAGAAGAAACCTAGCAAGAAAACGGCTTAGGGTATTTGAGATGTATAGGGATACAAATTGAGATACCCATTTTGTTGTACATAATAAAAAATTATGTTGATGTTTATGTTTTACGTCGTTTACTTAGATAATATCTGTTAATATCTGTTTGAAAAATATCCGGCTTAGATAATATATAATTTTTGATAATGTCACAAGGAGATAGACTAAAAATAAGAGAAATTCTTACAAAATTTTTAATTTTTTGAAAATGAAATTGATTCAAACTATTTCATTCACCATCAACAAACAACTAACATGTTCATTGCAACACTTTAAGCAACATGTGCATAATACCGATCCGCGGCGGATCGTAGTCAATCCGCGACAGATCTAATGATGATCCACGGCGGACCATCAATATTATAAAATTATTTTCAAAAAAATCAATCCAGGACAGAACAGTACACCATCCGCCCCGGATCGAAATCAATGCGTTCAACAGCAAACGTGACAACGATGTTTGCGGTGACCTTTTTCTATAGTTCAATGGTTAATTGTTAACAAAAATAATTTAGTGATTGACTTATCATTGATCACAAAGTACAATGATTGATTTGTCATTTTTCCAAAATTAAAATGTTACAATTAACTTGATTTATAATCACTCGTCCTCGGTCCTCTAAAGTCAAGGCCTTATTTGTAAATCAATTTCATTTTAAGGGAATAAAAAAAATTAATAACAGTGTAAGAGTTTTTTTCTTTACACATCTTATTCTATGTATTAATAGTTGCACTAAATATTTACCCACATCATGTATTGTATGATAATGCGTACATGTATAGCATGACAACTTGCAAGCATATCGTTTGACGAAATGGGCATCCATCGCCCGTCTGTGCAGTAGTTCTCTTAAACTGACTGCATTCACCATAATGCTTGGCAAGCATATCAGCAAGCTCAATGATGGAGCCGCCAAAAGACAATCTACCAATTTCAATTTCACTTTGAGATTTGCTCATCTTGATGACACAGAAATCTGAATAATCTGATGAAATGGCCAAGGCTTCGGCCTGAAATTGGATTGTCTTTGAAATCAGGTATGGTTGGATCTTGTTTGTCAGAAGTGGAGGCGACTAGACGAGCGGCGGTTGAGTGATAAGGTTTGATTTTCAAAATGACCAAACCCAACCCAATCTTTTACCAACTAATCTAATTTGTTGAACAAACATACAAATACACGACTAACAAAATGGCTAATGAAAAACGAAGAAGATTTAAATGAAGGAATGAAAATTCAAATTATTGCTAAACTAAGACGACCAATTGTGCATTTTCTAAACAAAATATCATAAAAAGACGCACTTTATGTTTGCCCCAAAATAAACAGCTCTCCCCCAATCCAACTTCCACTTTTTCTTTTCCCTATACACTACTCAACTCACAGAAACAAAAAAATTATAAGATGAACTCTGACTCTAATCAACTTTCATAACATGGATCAGACACGTTTAATATCAACATCTACACAAAAAAAAAGTACATCGAAGAATGGGAACACAAAGTCCCATGCAGACTTTGATCGTCTTTTAACCTCAAGGACTATGCAAGCTTTTTATTCGGTCAACCACATCGCGTGAGCTGTTAAGGCACTGAAAATCGGATCGTTGAAGAACATTTGAGTGACTTTTCCAGGAGTCTTTGAGTTCATCATTGGTTTCAGTTTTCTTGGCAGAACAGCAGCTTCGAATGCGAACACGATGATTTTGTGACTCAGTGCTGAAGTTCCCCCGCACTTTAACCATCAATACAACTTCTCTGTCTTGGGTGATTTCACACCATGAGTTTTGTTGAACGCCATCGACAAACTCTTCCAATGTGTAAAATTTCTCGTGATGAACTACCACCTCCATTATTTGATCTACTTTGATAATGCCAATAGCTGGTGTGACCTAGCTTAGACACAAGACATGAGATGTTTTTCTTTTGAGGGTGATAATAAATCTTCAGAATATCAAGTTTGATTTCATTTCGTTTTAAGCAATGATAATGATTGAGAAACATGTTGGAGAGGAAGACATCTATACATATAATTAAAAATAGTTTATCAATTAACGAATGTAACAATTACAAAAATTAGAGTAAACTTTGGAAATAACGAAAAAAGTTTTAGAGATATTTATCTAAAAAAAAGTTGGAAAAAACATTCACTCACTCATACACACATAACAGTTGATCAATAAAGAACGCATTAAAAATCAAATGTAAAATAGATTAGAAGATTTCATTAAAAAAATCATAATCTTCATTTATCATTTGAAATTCACAATGATTTCCAAACTACATTTTAGTAAAAGTTCATTTCTGTTAATCCATGCTAGAAAAAATTAGATAACACGAGTAATTACAAAATCATTCTTCCTCTCATCTTAATTTCAGAATGATTTAATGACCACGCTTTAAGTGCAACACTAGAATCCAATTGAATTGATAATAAAAAGCATGGATTTACCTCAAGCCATGGTGGAAATCCAAAAGAACCTCTTGGATGGAGATCTGATGCCTGCCCCTTCTCATTAAGTGTGGACTGACCTTCACAAATAATTTGAAATAAAGCATCGCTTTCTTGAGATTTATTTGTAATACGTAAAATCGATGAATCCTGGTTCTGAAGTATGATGGTATTTGTACTGACAATAGTTTCTGGAATCTTTTTTTCACTGGAGAGGATGTGTTTCATTCTTTCATTTAAACTAAGAATTTCTCCAAATACTTGTCTCCTGATGGATTCATCAACTCGAGCAATGTCGACAGAAAATATACAGCGAACTGGCTTGTGATCACTGTCAGTCACATCCATAGAAGCTTCATACCTATTGAAAACGTGGTGTCAGCCATAAAAACAAAAGAAGAAGAAAAATCAAAGGATAAGCACATCAATGTCTATGAGCAAGAGAGAGAGCGAGGGACTTGAATTGCTCAATTTATCACTCATAAGTATTTGTCTTACAAGTTCCAAAGGTTTTATGTCTGTCATTCTATGCATTTCCCTCCCAAACAAAAATAAGCTCCCAGCTTTTATATTTTCACATTGTCAAAGAAATTCTCAAAAGAATTACCAACAATAGGTCTCAAATGAATGGTATTCACGAAACACAACATCCATTTGGAAAACGCAATTATAAACATCACTCAATAACTACAGGAGCCACACATTGGCATATAGGAGATATATTGTTAGGTTATCTGATCCACTTCACAAAAAAGAAAAATAAGTGAATAAGACTTAACTGTATAATTGAAGAAACCACCGGACATTCCAAACTGCATTCAGATGCCAAAGCTGACTGGTTGTCTCGATATAAAATTCTATCACACCAGGCAGGTATACGCTTCTTTTCACCAGAATCATAACCTATGATGGGAACAAGTTTAACATCACGAGGAAAAGAAGCGAAAATACATCAGCTATCTCTCAAAAGCAACCAAGGAGGAACAAAAAAGTGAAGATGCAAAAAAGGTAACATTCAAGCAGGATTCCTACTTATGCACAACAATAATGCAAAACTTTCTTAGATAGTCACGCAAGTGCAATGGAAGGAGTGTCAAGTTTTGTTATTTGAACCATCCCACCGACCCAAGTGACTTCCTTGGAATCTAGAAAACCAGAGGAGAAATAGCACCTGCTAATCCAGATTGGTGCCTCTCAAATTTGTACGTAGGAGGAAATGTAATTAGTGCTTCACGCATCCCTTGGAAGACATTTCCAGCTACCATTTCTGCTCGGAGCTGATCATGTTCTTTCAACCAATCAAATGATCTTTGGGAAACAAAATCCCTCGCTTCATCATAAGATATACCGTCAAGGCGGTAATTAAAATCACCAAGAAATATGACCATATCTGCCTCTGATAATTCTGGCATGCCTTCTACTGATGCTCCACTAACAGCCTACGAAAACATCAATCCTTTGTTTTATTTACTTTTCATTTTTTTTAAAAGCTGGTAATCTTTGCAAAAGGAAAAAATAATTTTCAAGAAAATCTGATGAATAACTTAAAATATGAGTAAAATGATAATATAATTATCATATGTAACATATACACTTACACTTGAACCACGGAGTATCTGAACAGCAGATGAAGAGCTAGCTGCAAGAGAAAGGACCAATGGCAATCCATATCTATAAACAAGCCAAAATAAATATATTGAGAAGGCAAGGGTACAAAATAATAGCAGGTACCGCACAGTACCAGCTGCAGCAGTGAAAAGGTTAGTTGGTCGGCAAAAAGACATGGTCCGATATACATGCTCAAAGTCAGCATTGCGACGGTTGACTGCTTCTATGTGCGCAGCAAAATGACAGTTCACAAAGCACATGATCCGATCATAAACTCTAATCCTTAAACCAACAGCCCCCTGGTCAGATAAATTTCACATGTAATGACCCATGACTATACTTCCTGGAAAATAAATATATGCTAACTAAAAAAATAAAAGAAAAAGCTTCATTTACACAAACCAGACATATTAACATCTTTGCATGAGTCTCCATACGAGAAGCAATAGTTACGGACCTTATGTTTTCACCAAATGCATTGCTATTTAGAAATCAAAACTTAATTATCATCTTGTTTACCACATAGTTCTCTCTATAGAAACTGGTTTTGAGAGCAGTACGAATGGATCTTATTGATTTGAGAGCTGTATGAATAAATCTCATCAGTAGTTCATATGAAAAATATTCTTATGGAATCAACAAAAAGGATGATTTATTACAGGTCATTTCATTAAAAAAAATTATGAAAAGGGATACATTTCTCGTGAAATTATATTTGCTACAAGGACAGTTAATCTAAACCATGAAAAAAACAGCTTAAGTAGGAGAGCAAAGATCAGTGTGACAGTCAAAGATAGACATACCTTGTTACCAATTGCTCGCCCAAAACCACATGGAACTGCTGCAGCATCAACATCTCCCACGTGAACTCCAATACTATTTCTCACCCTAAACCATGTCAAGACAATATATTTCTTTATTATATATAGAAAGGTAAAACAATAAAGAAACAATACAAGATACCTAATTGGCCAACTACGTTATCTTTTTACCAAAAAAAAAACAAATAAACATAATGGAGGAATATTTATTTTATTTACTAAGCAAGATTCCTCTCTCCGTGGGATGGGTAAGAAATGTGTCAGTAGAGTTCAATCTTGGAATGAATTTTTAAGAACCAGCCTTGGAAGAAATTCTTAATAATATTGAAATGAGAAAGTAACACCCTGGTGCAATAAGCAAAAAGAAAAAACAGATTTAACCTCAACTATCAGAAATAAGTAGATAAATCATCCCATGGCACTGGACAGCCAGGTCAACTGGAATCCAGATGAATAGAAAACAAACAGAATTTTAAAAGAAACTTTTCTGTCAAAAAAAAAATGATAGCTCATAAAAGACCACCAGAAAACAAAATCCAGATCCAATAAAAATCATCCTCGATTTATACTAACCATGCACCTATGAGTAATCCGGCCAACTGTCTGGAACCAACAAAATGAAAAGATGATCTTTCTCCTAAAGTTTCGTCTATCATTTCCACCCACCACTGTCCAAGAGAAGTACCCTCAAGCCCCACCTGTTGTGAAAAAGGTTAGAGAAAACAAAGAGTTAAGTAAAACAGAAGGAAACTTCAGTTAGGTGTATTCAGATCATTTAGCATTGAAAAGGATTAACATCTTAGAAGTTCAGATCTCCTAGATACAGTATCACTGATAGAATTTTGTTTCCTATCCAATACAAAAGAAGTCTTTTTTGATGATACGCTACATAGTTGCATAGTCTAATGTACAATTAGGTTCTTAAAAGGAAGTAGACTTTCATTTTCAAATATTTGAATGCCATTTAACCATAGTTCTTTCCAGTAAAAAAGAAATAGCCACTATTTGATTGGTGGAGTCTCTTTCTGGGGAATTTTCTCATTTTGTAATCTCCTTTTATTAATATAAATTCAGTTTCTTATAAAATTTAAAAACAGATTTTCAAATCAGGCCCTACTTGGTAGCTAATCAAATTGAATAATGACGTTCTTAAGAAAATAAGAAAAGGAAAGTAGGGAAAGGTAATAGTTTTTTCACCCTAAATTTCACTTTGGAAACGTTTTTTCACCATTCACTAGCTCAAATTCTCTTCCCTGTCAACATGGTATCAGAGCTAAACCACCATCTCTAAATATTTTTTTTTAATCTTTGGTGTTTGGTATTTTTTATTTTCGACATCTCCACCTCACCAAGCAGTGTCTCCAGTGCCTCCACCTAGTTCAATAGGCATTTTCTGTCCAATTTTTCTCTGCCTTAAACTTGCACAACTTCCTCTTTGCAGGGATATCTTCCACTTCTCTAATTAGCACTTTTCTGCCCCATTGTTTCCTCACCCAACTCAGGGTTATTCATTGACAAACTATGCACACATTCTAAGTCACTCAAAACTTTATGGCATCTTCTTCTGAATATTCACCAACCGCTAATCCCACCCTTACATATAATAATCACACCCTTCAATTCACTGCAGAGAAACTCAATTGTTACAACTATCCTGATTGGTACTCGACCGTCCAACATTTTTTTATTGAGAAGTCGTCACAAGATTGGGCTAGGTTCATGGCACAGTCCAGGAACCCAAACCTAAGGAGCCAACCTTAAAAAATTAGGGAGCTGAGAACTCAATGGTAATGTGATGGCTTCTCAACTTTATATAGCCCGGCCTCGACAAACCTTTTTTAGTCCTCTCTAATCAAAGAATGATTGGAATGTTGTACATTTTGCCGACTCAAAGCAGGAAGAGTATGCCCAGATTATCAATCGTAAGGACATTCACGAAACTAGACAAACAGACAAAGATGACACAGCCTATTTCAAACATATTGAAATGGAAACTTATGCTTTGAAACTTATTCTCTTTTGAAGAGAAAATGCACGCTCTGAAAAATCTGACATGGGATATTTGTTGGCATACACAGAAAAAAGAGCAGTGGGATGTAAATAGGTCCTCATCATTAAGCATTAAACATATAGCTTGTTGAGAGGTATGAAGCACTTTTAAGTGGCAAAAGGGTACAACTAGACATGGACTAGATTAGAAGAAACTTTCACCTTGTCACAAGAATGATCTAAAAGAATACTAATCTCCATGCTGCAACCAATAATAGCCCAAAACAATTTGATGTTAAAAATGCATTCTTACATAGACTTGGAGTAATAAGTCTACATGGACCTACCACCGGGTTATAAAAGTAAAAAATGGTCAAAATACAACCTAAAGAAAATAATTTATGGACTTAAACAGTCACCATAAGCATTGTTCAAAACATTTGTGAGGCCACTTATTCATTATAACTTCAAACAAAGTCCAAGAAATCATATTTTTTCTTTAAATGATCTATTCTTGAAAACATTTTACTTGATCATGTAAGGAAATGCATATCATAACTAAAGATGGGAAGAAGGATATCAAAAATTCACAAACTTGATTATTAGCTGACTTTTAGGTTAAGGATCTTGACACATTGAAATATTTTCTTAAGATAGAAGTATCAAGAGGTATATTTTTTCTCAGTAAAAATATATCCCAAATATATTAAAAGAAACTGGTATGCTTTGTTGTAAAGCAATTTCAACTCCAGTTGAGGCCAAGCATCGACTAGAAGCTAGAATAGCAGTTAACAAGGAGATTATCAATGATTAGTTGAGAGGTTTATGCATCCTTCTTAGAAAAGGCCCAATATAGCTTACTCAATAGGCGTGGCAAGACTATACATGTGTAAACCTCTCCAACCACATATGGAAGCTATTAACAGTATCATGCTGTGTCTTGAGAAATGCCAAGAATGAAAATATTCTTCAGAAGAAACCAACAAATGCACATCAAAATTTATATGAATATTGATCAAGGATGTTGTGCAAAAGATAGATACACAATACTTTTGTTGGAGGCAATCTTGTAACGTGGAAGTAATGGGAATTGAGAATTCACAACAAGACTAACGAATCAATAGATAACAATGTGCATCACGAATAAGTACAACATGACCAAATGAAGCACATTGAAATTAGGAGACTTATAAAAGGAAAAATCAGTGTCGTTATATGCTCTTCCATATCTTCAAAAGACTATCAGCACATATATTTTCAAAGGAAGTCGCAAATCAAGTTATCAAAAAAGTAGTGCATGAGTTAGGAATGAAAAATATATTTCTCCAGCTTGACGGAGAGCATTGAAGAGGATGATGCGTCCACCTAATTAGGAATTGCTGAAAATCCCTTAGAATGAGCTAGCCTTTAGACTATGTATATTTTAGGAATTTATATTATTTAATTATGTAATGACAGTAATGTTTAGTGAGATTTTTTTCTTTCCTTTTCAGTCTAATTGTTCCCTTATAGATCCTCAATATACGGCAGGACACCAATACATTGGACAATACCTTTTCCTGCAGATCTTTTATATCAACATGTGGAACTATTTTATACAGTATATATATATTTCAACTTGACCTTAATCTAAGTAGATTCCAAAATTCAGTATGGAAATATTTCATGCATAGAGTTTAGGAGCACTGAATCCTATGTAACTTTGGATTAAAAAAAAAAAAAAAAGATAATGGCTTACAGTTTCTCTGGCTGCCGACACAGCAAGGAAACCTGCACCCATTTCAACTTCCTGCAGCCCAACAACAACAATGGCTGCCTTTGAGGCCGCAGCACCCAACCAGGATATTAGTGAATCATGGGATGCTCTCCCTTGTCCAACATTCCATGTGCCCGTTAATATTTTCAAATTTTCTATTTTTGTGTATAAGAATTCCTTGCTGCCCAATTCTGAGCGCAATATGTTGTCAAGATATCCAGGAGAAGTAACGTTCCATCCCCGAACACCACCATGATTTGCCAAGGTAAATACATAACCACCTCCAGTTGTCATATTTATAATGGGACTGCTGTGAGCCACCCATTCTCCCACAAGCTGACCAGTTAGGTCCAGTACCTGCACAGTACCACTTGAGTAACCCACCCATAAACGTTGCCCAAATGTACAAAGGCACTGGACAGCATAAGAATGGTATAAGAAATCTTGTAGACGATTGCCATTTCCATCCCACTGCACAAGTTGGCCGCTTGTACACCCAGTCCAAATCATTCCATCAACTGCCATCACAAGTGCTTCGGTTCTCCGATTATCTTCCCCAAAAGCACCCTTAGCTGCAACTCGACGTACAGCATCTGCTGCTCCCATTATGGCATTACGCGAGCGCTGAAAGAAACCAAAGGAACTTTGTGTTTTCTCTTTCTTTGAAAAAGGGACAGAATCCATCGCAATATCTTGACCTGTTGATATGTCCACTCGATTTTCCATCTGACCATCACTGTTGAACACTTTCAATAACTCCTTTGTGCGAGCATCCCTTAAAAAACAAAATTTGACAAATGAAATAGAAGCCTATTAAATCATGGAAGGTAAGGTCAGCAGCACACCAAATTTAGTCACCAAAAATAAGTTTCCCAAAAATTGCAGAAATTTGCTAGCGTAACAGGGATATGAACTCCAAAAAGGAAAGCACTACTGTTATACATACCAGAGTGCGAATGAGAAATAACAGCCACTCCAGACTTTGGCAGTAGAATTATCTGATAAAAGATATTTGACGTCCCAAGTGAATGTGTTGCAGAAACCATTAATAGAGACTTGGGACCTTAGATCAATGTATGATTTCTCCACCGACAAAGAAGCCATATAGTCTTCCTCTGTTGTTACATTCACATATTTCTCAATTTCTTCCCATGGCCATACCTTAATGTCCCCTCCCTCTGAACCGGACCACAGATCCCCTACATCAATGCAATTCAAAGAACAAAATAAGACAGCTCATCTTCGACAGGATACTTATTCACCCACATTTACATAGCAATATTCGCATACCATAAGACGTCATTACAAGGGAAAGAACGGGTCCGCCATGAGCGTACCAAGACAGGCTTTCGCTGAAATGAGCATTCGTATTTGAATTTGGAAGATTCATAGTATTCCAGCACATAATGCGACCATCCTTGTGGCCGCTCCACACCACCCGGCTGGCTTCATCCACTGTTAAACAGAATGTGGGCGACGTCAAAGCGGACTCCATAAAAGGTGCAGTCCCTTCGTCTCCGATCCTCACAGAAGTAAACTCCGACGCAAAATACAGATCCTTGAAATTCCAGGCCCGGAGACCGCATTCAGTCCCCGCCCACAGCTGTGACTGGCCGCCTCCAATAGTCCTCAAGAAGCACCCAATCTGAGTTTCTCTCAAAGGATGCGGCCTAACATCAAGACTAGGAGGCCGATGTGGGTGAACGGTGGCCCGTACAGGAAGTCTAAAAACCCCGCTTCCTCCACCTCGGCCTACGAATTCGGGGAGAAAAGATCGACTCCTATGCCTTTGCGAGCTATTCTGACTATTTTCATCCGTCAAACAATCTGAACTAGAATTAAGATTGGAGTTGGAAGAGAGTCTGCGATCGAGAAATTCAAGCATATAATCGAGGCGCTTGGCTGTGTAATCAACTGAATTAGATTCTCCAAGACAACCGTCGCCGTCATCAGAGGAAGAGGAAGAGTCGAAGAAATGAGAACATCGGGTGAGGCTCTCGTCCATGACAAACTGTCCGACGCCATAACTGGGGTGAAATAGGTCTTGGGAGAAGGAAGTGGGAAGGGGAGAAGGATCAGCATCGTCTTCTCCCAAGTCTATCAGAGGAGGAAATTCCATCCTCGAAGAAGAAGAAGAAAGGTTTGAGAAATTGGAGCGAGTGTAAACCGAAAGACTGGTTGAAGGACTAAAATAACTGAAAGTTTTAATTAATTAGCAAATTGAGTTTTGACTTACTACCACAAGTCCAAACGTGAAGGCCATGTCGCCGGTCCGATAAATGCGTGACGCCCAAATTAGGGAAAATGACAAATCAACCATTGTGGTTTCAGGTCAATGACAAGTCAACCATTGTGGTTTAAGTGTTAACAAGGTAAACACTAACGTACGTCTAAATGACAAATCAACCATCGCAGTGACGGTCGCCGTTAATTACCGCGCCGCAACGGTGTCCCACCGCGCCGCGGCGGCGCCCCGCGTTGCGAAAAATGACACTCAAGTGTTGACTGGAGTCGCGACTAGTCGCCACGCCGCCGCGGTTTCCCGGACCGAATTTATATAAACAGAGAGCTAACTCCTCTGGACAGTAAGGAATTTGATCAGCGATTAGCGAACCCTAGAGAAGTGCGACAGCTGAAGAGAAAGGAATTTTGGCCAAGTTGAAGAATTTTTTGCCAAGAAAATGGAGTCATGGACTGAGGAAGAATCTGTTATTAACCGTCAATGTGACGTGGGGCCCACAGAGACATTGTTGGCCAATCAAAATGAGGTACGTGGTATTGGACATGAAGTTGCAATTGTCTTGCATTCTGTCTCAGCAAATTTAAACGAAGAGGATGATGAGGACCTCCGATCAGCAATCCAATGTAGTAGCGATGAAGACAGGGACATGGCTGAGAGTAGGCTCCCATGCCAACCAGAAGCACAATGCACATTTGTTGGTATGCACCTTGGCAAAAAATACAGTTCGTTGAATAAAATTAGAGAAGAAATTGTCGAGCATGCTTTGAAGAATGGGTACGGGGTTAAATTCACCCACAGCGATGCGACTCGATTGAGGGCAAAATGCGACGAAGGGTGCATGTGGCAGCTGCACGCCTCAAAAATAAAAAATGAAATGACGTTTCAAATAAAGTCCTACAATGATGTTCACACTTGCTCTAGAAAGATGGAAAGTCGCCATGCCAGTGCGAAATGGGTGGCAACCCATTACTTAGATAGATTTAAAAGTCAGCCCGATTGGTCTGTATCTTCCATAATTGAGACAGTCAGGAAGGACATCAACATTAACATAACAACCAGCCTTGCTAGAAGGGCAAGAAATGCCGCCAAGAAAATGAACGAAGGGGATGGCAATGAGCAATACAAGCTCATATGGTCCTATGCTGAGGAGATTCGGAGGTCGAATCCTGGAAGTTCACTGCGTGTTGACCTGGATATGAGTGTATTTAAAAGGATGTACATGTGCATGGATGCATGCAAGAGGGCAGTGTTGAACTATGGTAGACCTGTTATTTGTTTAGATGGCTGCCACTTGAAGGGGGTGACTCCGGGACAGCTGCTGACCGCTGTGACCATCGACGGGAACGATGGAATGTATCCGATTGCTGTAGCAGTCGTTGAAGCAGAAAATAGAGCTTCATGGAAATGGTTTCTTGAATTGTTGTTGGACGATCTAAACACCCTATCTGGCAATGGCTGGACATTCATTTCGGATCGACAAAAGGTGCGGTTCATTGCTTGGTTCCTTATGTGTGTCTGTTATGCATTTTTTACTAATGTCCCTCTCTCATTATGAATCTTTGCAGGGACTAGTGCCAGCGGTCAGAGAGGTGGCATGGCAAGCAGAGCATCGGTTTTGCATCCGACACCTGTATGCCAATTTTCAAAAACAATTTAAAGGCAGGTTGTTCAAGGATGCAATCTGGGCTGCATCAAGAGCCACAACAAGGGGGCAATTTGAGCATGAGATGGCCAAGTTAGCTGTCCTTCACCCAGCGGCCCACGAATATTTAGCAGCAATAGAGCCACGAATATTGGGCCACAATTCCCGCACTTGCGATGGCGCAGGAGAGTCAAGTGCTGGGCAATGCAGGGGGAGCGCCCGAGGCAGCGGTACATTTCATGGCGGCAGAGGCAGAGGAAGGTCGGAGGCCACTTTTATGGGGTTCAGAGTCCCCGAGTTAGCCCCCTCCCTAGTCCCCGAGACAGATCCTGCCAGCGACCCTACGACACATGTGAGCCCTTGATGCCGTTCACGTTTTTAAGTGTTGTTTGATAAATGCTAATTTCATTTGCAATTTGTTTTGCAGGAGTTGGTTTCTCAAGATCGGGAAACACAAACGTATCGGACGGTGGACCTTAACCTTCCGTGATACGAGTGTTTGGTACATATTGATGTAATTGTGACTAAATTTAAATATCTGGCTTGTTGTACAAATGTTTTGGTTTTGTATATCACTCAATTTATATCCTCCAGTGTGCACGGCTAAGGAAAAGAGGCGATTCAGTTATAAGCGAAATTGTGCATACATACATGGCTCCCCGGGAAGCCGCGGCGGCGTGCCGGGAAGCCCATGCGGCGGCTTCCCGGGACGCCCATGCGGCGTCCCAAGCAGACCGCTGAGGCGTGCCGGGAAGCCGCCGCGGCGGCCCAGGAAGCCGTCGCGGCGTCCCAAATTTAATCGGCTGTATACATAACGTGCCAAGGCTAGGGCTCGCCAGTTTGCACCCATCTTCAACGCTCAAAAACCCCGAAACCACCGGCGACCACTTCTCAAGTCGAGAGATTTTCACGGCGAGAGCTTACATAAGATGAAACAGTACCAACGAGCAAGGAAATTGGCGGCCAAGCGGGGGAAGCCACCCGGCGAGGAAGGCGCGGCGTCGTCCTACACGGAGCAACCGGCGGCTTCGTACACTGAGCAACCCGTGGCGGCGTACACTGAGCCACCCGTGGCGGCGTACTCTGAGCAAGCCGCGGCGGCGTCCCGGGAGCAAGCCGCGGCGGCGTCCTTTCAGCAAGCCGCGGCGGCGCCCTTTCAGCAAGCCGCGGCGGCGTCCTTTCAGCAAGCCGCGGCGGCGTCCTTTCAGCAAGCCGCGGCGGCGTCCCAGAGTTCCCAACCCGGAGCACCGTGGGATTTTGAACATGAACCCGCGGCGGCTAGCGGCGAAGAAGATTCCGGACGCTCAATTGTCCGGGTTGAACCTGTCACCGCTGGGAGGAGGGTCAAATTATTCAGGTCTCGACAATGCAAATCACGGTACGAGAATGATATTCAGAACCGTACAATCATTGTCTCAAAAATTGTGGACCTGGACTCATTGGCTGGAATGGGGATTAAGGATCTGATGCAATCTGCTGGATTAGCCAGGTTGTGCCAGATGAGAGGCAGTTACTCTGAAGAAGCTGTCAAATTGTTCTATGCAAATTTGAGACTATCAACCGAGCCAATGGAGTTAACGACGTTGGTGTTTGGACGGGAGGTGAGGCTCACTCCTCGGGTCCTAAATATAATGCTTGAATGTGAAATGGATGGCCCAAGCGAGGAATACTATCATGTGTCTCGGGAGCCACCATTTGTCAGCCGGGGAGAAGGGCTAAACGTGCTAAGATTGCTGCACCGCGATCCAGAGGTTGAAGAGTACCACAAGCCGAAGGCCAAGGACCTTCATGTGATAGCCCGATTGGTCCACCTAATCATGACGTACACCATTTTGCCGCGGGATGGGCATCGAGACCATGTCAGTTGCATGGATCTCTATATGTTGGAAAAGGTGTTCACCGGGAAAAAGGTGGACATTGGATATATCATCCTCAGCCACATGAATGAGGTGTTGAACATACCTTCTAAGAACCTCCCGTACAATTGGTTGATACAGACCATATGTGAGGAATATGGAGTGCCCATCCCTGAGGACGAGCCGAGAATTGTGGAGTCGCAGTTACACCTTTACAATATGCAAAAGGTGGACCGCATGCGGTTCACAAAAGTTGGAGGGGAATGGCGGCGCAAGTACACCAGCCAGGCAGCACCTCGACCTCGGCCTCCACCCCCCTCAGAGCCTCACGAGGCAGCCCCCGGGTATGAACAGGAGCCTCCTCCTCAGTCATCGCACTTCACTCCGATGCCTGAGGAGACGACCGACTGGAGGAGGAGCATGGAGATGAGAATGCAAATGATGGAGGAGCACCTCAAAAGAATGGATGACCTCGCAGCCGAGAGACATCAAATGGCGCAGGAGTGGAATTTGCAAACAGCGTCCCTCGCCGAAGAGAGGCACCGTATGCAACAAGACTGGAATATGCAAGCAGCAGCCCTTGCGGAAGAGAGGCATCGCATTGCACAAGAGCGCCATTTGCAAGTAAAAGATTGGCACCGTGATATGATGGCAGCACTTGAGCGACGGGAGAGGCGATCAGCTCGTGTGTCATCGTCGTCATCAACGGCGGCATCAGCCCCACATCATACTCACGGCGGCAGCCGCGAACATGCCGAGAACGAAGAGGACGACGAGAATCGGCCGCTTAGAAGGGTGCACGCGGTACGTCTGTGAATTGGTTATATGTGTGTGTTGCTTATATGTGTGTGTTGGTTCATGTTAATGTTTTGTTACTCTAACGACATTTGACATTTTTCTTGCAGGCTTCAGATTTGATGACCGTGTTTGAGCAATTTGTGCGCAGAAATACTCAACACAACAAAGAGACGTGCGCAATTCTTGGGGGAAGGCGGACGGATGATCATTACGAAGTCACTCATCTCATCTTCCCCGAGCAAGAGGGGACGGCAAATCTGGTGAGAAGCCTTCTTTGTATGTTAATTTATAAGATTTGATCGTAGTACTCATCTAAACGTATATGCAGTGCTGTGCTCAAAACGAGGAAGCCACATTGGCGTATCATCACGAGCACAATATAATCTCATTAGGGTGGATTCACGTAAGTAATCATCTCGCTTCTCCGGGTTGTTGTTCAGGTTAACTGGGCTCATCTAATGTGTTGTTTTCCTTGCAGACACACCCGAAGCAGGGAAGTTTTATGTCGTCCGTTGACCTCCACACTCAGTATGGTTACCAGCAATTCTTGCCGGAAGCTATCTCCATGATCTGTGCTCCCACTGACAAAGACACGTATGTATTTTCCCTTATGTCAATTCTTAATATTGGTTATTGCATATTCTCGCTTATTTTCCCAACGTATTGCAGCCCGTACGCCAGCTACCGGTGTACAAGTGTGGGGATGAGCGTGCTGCGTAAATGCATCCCTGAGCAACTATTTCACGAGCACGAGCCAGACATCTTTGAGTACGAGGGACCGTTGTGGGAGCAAGCAGAACATGTAGTGTTTCTCCCGAACTTATCTTTTGTGATCAAAGATCTGCGGCGTCCCAAGACAAAGAAGTTGTAAAATGTTTATGTACATTTCGTGTAATTTGTTTACATTTCAAAGTTGTAATGGATGTTTTTGAAGAATGTGTGTTGTATTATAAAGTTCATGTTTTGTTCGGAATTCGTGTTATTTGTTTATAGTTCAATGTTGCATGAGCTTGATTGTCTGCTGTTGTTTTTGTACTGTGGATGCTTCTGGAACTACTTGCAATTTATGTGCAGGATGTATGCTTTGGGGGAGTAAAGCAACTAGAACAACTATGGCAAATTTTTTTTCATCTAAGGAGTTAAAATGCGTTGTGTATACTCAGGACGCCGCGGCGGTGTCCTACGACACCGCGGCGGCGCTCTAGGACGCCGCAACGGCGTCCCGGGGAGCCGCAGCGGCGTCGCGGGGAGCCGCAGCGGCGTCCCGGGGAGCCGCAGCGGCGTCGAGGGGAGCCGCTGCGGCGTCCCGTGGAGCCGCAGGGGCGTCCCGGGGAGCCGCAGCGGCGTCCCTGGGAGCCGCGAGGGCGTCCCGGGAGGCCGCGGCGGCGTGGCGACTAGTCGCGACTCCAGTCAACACTTGAGTGTTATTTTTCGCAACGCGGGGCGCGCCGCGGCGCGGTGGGACACCGCTGCGGCGCGGTAATTAACGGCGACCGTCACTGCGATGGTTGATTTGTCATTTAGACGTACGTTAGTGTTTACCTTGTTAACACTTAAACCACAATGGTTGACTTGTCATTGACCTGAAACCACAATGGTTGATTTGTCATTTTCCCCCCAAATTATAATTTCAGAGACTTGTGTGTTTTATTTATGTTGGTTTGAAATTCTCAACTTAGGTTGTTTCTCGAAATCATCACTTGAAAAAAAGAAGAGTCGTGGGGATGAAAACTACTCGAGCATTTAATGAAAAAGTCAACAACAAAAGAGAAGCCGTCTCTGATTTCTATTTAATGAATCCCAAATCCTAGACGACAATCTATTTGAAATTCCTAAGAACTTATATTTTACTTATTTCATTTAATATTTAATCTTTTGTACATTCTCCTTCTCCTATAAAAGAACTAAAAAATATAACAATACTTGTAATAGGCTTCGTCATTACATTGAACTTGGTTAAAATTTTGTACTCCAAAAAATCAACGCCTACTTGTTGGTTAATTACAAAGCCAACAAGTAAGAACAAGCTGATGGTGACGCAAGGAAATAGGAATTATACTCCGATAATTGACCAAAAAAAGGGGACGGAGACGTGGAATAGATAGTGTTGAGTTAGGCAAATATTTTATGCGACTTGGGCTCAATCATTCATGCTTTGTATTTAATTCTTTCCACTTTTCTCTTGGGAGCTCAGTTTGTAGGTAAGAGTTAGGTAAATACGTGTTCTTTCCTACTTTAATTTCTCTTCTGTTTGGATTAGGATTATATATATTACACCAATTTTCGTTCTTTTGGCTATTGCCAACGAATAGACTAGAAAAATTACGCACCTTTTGATGGCTGTTGTGTCAAAATGTGCATTTTCTTTTGATTGTTCTTCCTAAGGTTAGAGCAAAGTCCTAGTAGAAGTAAACTAGAAGTGCAGGATTAAAGAAAACCCCCAGCTGCCATCGTATTAACTCATCGCAACAAGAGCTAACAAAAACAACATCCAGCCATTTCAAAGAGCCAAAAAATTAATACTTCATCAGAATTACCGGAAAGACGGCTGCGAAATTATTTGCACAGGCCATGTTCCAAAGATTCTGCACAAATAATGCCAAAACCACAGCCAAAATGGATGAAATGCAATGCTCCTCAGACCGAGCAGGCCAATTCAACTTCAGAGTGGCTTTTCTGGCAATTTATGAGATCATGAGACATTGCAGACGGTATTCTATGGCGCTTTAAGATTTTTGAAGTCGCTATTTTTGCCGAATTATAGTTCAATACGATGACTCGTTCATCGTCCAAATCAAATCTCAAATCCTCGATGCTACAATTCTCCACGAGCTGACATAAATGTTTCATATTTTCCACTTCTATTCCATTAACTTTCTTAACCTGATATGAGTAAAGATTGATGTCAGCAGAAACCACAGCTACAAAAGTCTTCTTTAAAATGGAGTAAATATAAGAATAACCAAAAAACGGGAGGTGTTATGTTGGCACCTGCAACTCCGCGAGTCGCTCATACCCAGTATTGATATCATCCATCAACACCTGAATTGTATAGGCAGTTTTTAAGAGATATTCAAGCCAAAATATATGAACAGCCTGAAGAGAATATTGATGTGCTAACAAGTGCATGACAGAGACAGCAACAAGCCACGGAAGAACAGACATACAATCAAAAATGACATTTCTCCCTTATGTATCACATAAAGCTGGAATGAAATATCACCCGAATAAAAAATTTCAAGTGATTATGATAGAATCTGATAATTTGAATCAAAAGTTCTGGTTTTGGAGCTCTAATATATAGAAAACCTTCAATAAAAAATTGAATCACATCCAAGAAGCATGTGATGCACACACTTCATATTAAAAAGCATACATACCTGAGAAAGAATGACAAGTTGTAAGCCTGCCTTTTTAGGCAATTCCCTCAATGCGCGCTCACACAAGCGACGAGGTGAAGTATTATACCAGTCTTCTCCATATTCATGAAGGTATGGCTGGGTGAGTGGAACAAAGACTAAACCAGCAAAAATGTAATAAGTTGGGAGCTTATCAAATTGGTGCACGGGAACCAGATGCTGCAACTGTGAATATTAAAATCAAGTTAACTGGTCAAATAATAGGGAAAGACTCAAAAGCTTGTCAAAGGATGTCTTCAGTCATGCTGTTTACAAACATTTAAACCATGATGTTAACAATAAAAATGGGAAACATAACACCAAGATGAATAGACAGGGCTCAAGAATCCCCAAGCAAATAGGTGAAATTGTTAGTCAGATATGTTCCAATATAAGAGATATGTTTCCATATATATTTTTTATAAGAAACGAAATGTCTTAAAAGAATGAACAATACGAGAGAGGAGAAAAACCCATTCACTTTTTTCCCTAGTTTAAAACCTAAATGAAGTATGATAAAGAGAGCAATCCATGATCAGGATGCATATTGAATAAGTACTTGGAAGCCTCAAGTGCAAAGCCTAAAATCAAGAGTGGGGAAACATAAATAACAAGGATCAGGAACCCGTGAACTTCACTTAATACAAAGTTACTTTTCATGAGAAGAGAACCAATCAACCTCACATCAATAGTAAATATTACGGACATCAAAGAATCATAATATATCGCTACATAATCCCTCAGATTTTCATTTACCTTCTGTAAAAGTGTACAGAAGAAACAGAAATTCTCCTGATATACATTTAGAATTTTCTTATGTACATCCAATTGAAACATAACACAATCAAAACACACTTTCACTCTAAATTCATAAACACAAGAGTCTTGATACAATGACAGCATAATTGAAGGGTCTGCAATCCCTACCAGCACTCCCACTTTCTCAATGATTTTTTCTAGCCGCCCCATCAACTTTCCTCTCTATTTATTTTTTATGCCTTAATTTCACATAACTAAAATACCTCTAAATAACTACTACATAATTTTTAATTAATTATTTTATGTTTTACGCCTATCATAACATTACCCCCTGCCCAATCAGACACCTTGTCCTCAAAGTGAAAAGTAGGAAATTGTTGTTGAATAGTTACAAAAGGTTTTCATGTAGAATCTTCTTTAAGCAAGTCTTTTCATTCAATTAAAACTTCTAAGAACTCTTTTTCTCCTATTGTTGTTTGACGCACATCAAGTACATTGAACGATTTGACTAGAAACTCCAAATCAAACGATAATTAGGGTGGAATATCAGTAGAAGCGAATGTGGCTCCAATGACTTTTTAAGCTGAGAGACATGAAAAACATGATGAATGGTTGCACTGGAAAGAAGAGTAAGCCGATTAGCCATTTGACCAATCTTGGCCTCCACGGGATAATATTCATAGACGTGAGGATGTAATTTTTCATTTCATCTCCGAGCCAAAGACTTACAACGATAAGGTTGTAGTTTTAAATAAATCAAATCACCAATGTCAAAACGAAAATCACTTCGTTGAAAGTCAACTGAAGCTTTCATTGTAGCTTGCGCTTTTATGCAAATGTAATTTCAATTCATCAAGAATCTTATCTCGCTCCGCTTTTGTTCTACAGAGGCAACATGTGTAGAACTCATTTCATAGCGTACCAACGGAGGAGGTGATCGACCATATACAATTTGAAAAGGGGTAGTTTGCACAACCGTATGAAATGAAGTATTATACCAGTATCTCAACCAAGGTAGCCAACGATGCTAGAGGTTAGGTTGAGTATGCACAAAACAACGAAGATAGGTTTCTAGACATCGATTTACCACTTCTGTTTGCCCATCTGATTAAGGGTGATAAGTTGTATTATGTCTCAATGACGTACATTGGGCTTTAAAGAGCTCCCGCCTAAAATGACTCATAAAAATCTTATCTCGATCTAAAACGATGGAATAAGAAATTTCATGGAGACGTATAATTTATTTAACAAATAACATGGCTACTGTCGATGCTATAAATGGATGGCGTAGAGCTAAAAAATGTGCGTATTTGCTAAGTTGATCCACAACTACAAAAATTGTATCATAGCCTTCAGATCAAGGTAACCCTTCAATAAAGTCCATTGAAATATCTTCCCACACTTAATTCGGTATTGGTAGAGGTTGCAAGAGACCTACTGAAGACATTGCTAAATATTTTGTTTGCTGACAAGTTTAGCAAGATGAAACAAAATCACAGACATCTCTATGCATATCCAACCAAAAAAATTTAGCAAATAAATATTGAAAAGCTTTAGTCATCCGTGCATGTATTCCCACTGAACAACCATGAAATTCTTATAATAAAAGAGGAATTAAGAGCGAACATTTGACAAGCACCACACGACTATTGTAAAATAAATTATTATCAATCATATGATAACCATTATAATGACCCAACTCTTGGAGGACTTTTGTCTTAACAACATACATTCGGAGACTTTTATCAATTTTGGCATCAATCTGTTTCCAAGGAAGAGAAACCGTAGATGTTGTAATAGCCAATAAAGTCACATTTCGACGACATGATAGCGCATCAACAACTTTATTTTCTAATCCCGGGCGATATTGAATTTCAAAATCACATCAAAGAAGTTTAGTGACTCACTTTTGTTGCTCCAGATTAATAACTCGTTGTTCAAACAAAAATTTGAGGCTTCGTTGATTTGTACGAACCACAAATCGTCTGCCCAAAATATAAGGTCTCCATTCTTTTTTACCGAAAACACTATAGCATTAGTTCACGTTCATTGATAGATTTTTGTAGGTCTAGAGGAGGAAAAATATGACTATAGAAAGCAATGGGCTGATGTTCTTCCATTAACACGGCTCCCAATTCAATTTCCAATGCATCAGTTTCAATGATAAAAGACTTTGTAAAATCTAGAAATGCTAATGCAGGTACCATAGTCATTGTTTGTTGGAGTTGTCGAAATACAGTTTCAGTCAACATTGACCATAGAATATCTTTTTTTAATAGATCCGTTAATGGCTTGGCAATCTGACCATAATGCTCAACAAATTTGCAATAATATCATTTAAGCCGCAAAAAACCTCTAGGCTCTTTAACATTTCTAAGTAGTGGCCACTTAATCATAACTTCAATTTTGGTTTGACCGACAGAAAGTCCTGCACTATAAACAATATGACCCAAATACTCAAGTCTTTCATGAACAAAGAAACATTTGAATTGATTGACATATAATTGGTGTTCTTGGAGGACCTCCAAAACTAATGGGTTATATGTTCTTCCAGTATACTACTATATACTAATATATCATAAAAAAAAAAACAAAGCACAAACTTACGAAGATGCTTTTTGAATACATCATTCATAAGAGCCTGAAAGGTAGACGGTGCATTGGTAAAGCCAAAGGGCATCATTAAAAATTTGTAATGCCCCTCATGTGTTCTGAAAATCGTTTTGTGAACATCTTCATGTCGAACCCGAATTTGATGATACCCAAATTTGAGGTTTAATTTAGAAAAAACTAGAGATCTATGTAACTCATCAATAAGTTCATCGATGATTGGAATAGGAAATTTGCTCAATAATCCATACAAAACCGTCAGCTACCATATTTCTTTTTAACCAATAATACTGGACTCGAAAAATGACTATCACTAGGTTGAATAATTCCAGCCTTTACCACTAACTTTTAAATTTCATTCTTTTGTATTTGGGGATATTGATAAGGTCGAACATTGACTATTATAGTACAATGGCATAATCTTTTGCCTGTTGTGAAGATAGTCCTTTTGGTAATGTGAAAACCATTGCAAATTGCTTGAGAAGATTGCTGCAAATTGTTGCGATCGACCCAAGTTCAATTATTAAACTTGATCCATCACATTTAAGTGCCTTAAGGAGTGTCTTGAAAGAAACTTGTGTTTTACATAAGGTCAGATCACCAATTAACATAATTTTCTGTGTCCCTCGAATCAAATTTCATACTGAGATGCTTCCAATTAGTTTGAATATCCCCAAAAGTAGCCAATTATTGCATTCCCAATATCACATTGGAACTACCTAACTCCAATGACAAGAAATCAACAATTATTCGCAATCCTTGGACAGATAACAACAAGTCTCGACCTACTTCGTCTCCTTTAACAGCAATTCTGGTATCCATCATGACTCCATATCGTTTAATTTTATCAGTTGCAATGCTCAATTTGAAAACTAATTTGACACTCACAAAATTATGTGTGACACCACTATCAATCAAAATAATTACTTCATGACCCAGTATTTCTTCTTTCATTTTCATGATTCCCGGTGACGTGAATCTCACTACAAAATTAGCCGATAACTGCATAGCTTCATAATTCTTTTCTTCTTACTTTCTTCGTCAATTAATTCACCCACTTCTTCATCCTCTTGACAAATTAAAAGTTGTTGTTAGAGATCGAATGATAACCAGAAAAAGAAAACACGATGTGGGACAACAGATTTACGTGGAAAAATCCTTACAGAAAAAAAACCACAGGTAGAGGAATAATCTACTATGAAGAACAAAATACAACCGCGAATTTGCAACTCTAGCTTACATCAATTTATAGAAAAAACAAAACCCTAAACGAGATCTACAATGCGGGCCCACCGGCCCGGCACAATAGAATTCGGGTCACACTGAAATCTAACAATCTCCACCTTGACATGAATTCTATGAACGAGATCCATAGCGCGTGCTCGTCAGCTCGACCCAACAAAACGAATTCAAAACCCTGAATTTTGACAATCTCCATCTCGAAACGAATTCTGATGGAAGAAACCAATTTTTAAATCTTCAAATTTTTCTCTTCTACACCCTTAAAGAAGACCTACAACGAGGGCTCACTTGCCCGTCTCAAAGAAATAAACAAATCACCAATATAAAAGTCTTCAAGGGTAAATTCAGCAACTGATGCTGACTAGGTTTAAAAACATTTAAACCACGATGGTGACATCTTCAAATCCCACAAAGAGTCAACCAAATTCTTGACCTACCATATCAAAACCGTCTTTCAAAATCCTTTAAAATTCCACTATCGTTATCTTACCATAACAAAATCTCGAATCTCAATTCAAAAGTGGAAGATCTCCTTCAAAGATCTCATCGCCCCAGCAACATAATCTTTAACAAAATATCTAACCCAACAAATCATTGGCTTTAATAATATATGCATCCCAAAAATTGAAGCAGAAAACTATGGATATCACGAGATTCCAAAAGATATCCCCAAAATTCAAATATTTTTGTCATAACAAATCATCTCTAAAATCAAATAAAATCTAATCGCCAGAATAATCGCAAATATTACCAAATTCAAACCTTATTTGAATTTCAACCGAAATCAATCTCCAAGATTTAGATATTCTCGCGATTCCAAATCTACCATAAATCCATCAAATTTAATCTCCCAAATATCTTCCAAAAATCCCAATGATTTTCAAAAATATTTATCTTTGGCAAAAATTCAATTTCGCAAAAGACACTCTTGCGACAGCACCAATCAAAATGGCTTGACAGCGAGAATGGAGAATATAATATAGATGATCTATAACGACTGACGATAAATAGAAAAGCCTCCAATGACGAACCTGTTATTCGGAGACACAATTGCTCTGGAGAACTCCAAACAGAGATGAAAAACGAGGCAATTGTTTCTAATGGCGGCTAGACAACAGAGAGAACAAATCTCTTAAGCAAGACGAATGGCAGGTGGACCAATTTTCCTATTCTTTTTTTTTTCTTTTTTTTTTCCAAAAATTATAATTTTCTCAAAAAATTACACAAACCTTGTTCGATGCGGAACGACCGTAGTGAATTTGTTTCACCACACTTGAAAACACGGACTTCCGAAACCAAAACTCTGATACCATTTGTTAGAGATCGAACGACAACCGAAAAAAGAAAATACGATGTGGGACAACAGATTTACATGGAAAAACCTTACAAGGAAAAAAACACGGGCAGAGGAATAATCTACTATGAAGATCAAAATACAATCGCGAATTTTGCGACTCTAGCTTACATCAATTTATAGATAAAATAAAACCCTAAACGAGATCTACAATGTAGACCCACCGGCTCGACCTAATAAAATTCGGGTCACACCGAAATCTAACAGTTGTAATTCCTTCGCTTTACCTCAGTGCCCAATACTGAATATTTCATCACAATGGAAATACATGTCTTCTGCTCTTTGGTCTTGTAATTCAACATCGGTTAGCCGTTTAAAAAGTTTTCAAACTTAAGAAGAATTGTTTTACTCGTCGAAGGTTCAATATTGTAAAACCCATGAAATTATCTGTAATAAAATTCCACGTGTAATGTTTTCTCGTTACAATGGATCATGACGATGAAAAGTTTATCCAAATTGTCACACAAAGACCATGTGTGAATTTTGGTCAAATGGACAAAATTGGTAAAATTAGAAATTTCCAAGCCGTAAATTCATTTGGGAGCGAATCGGAATTGAAGCTGGAAATTAAATGATATTTATTTAACGAATAACATATAATTAAACATATGTTATTATTGAATAAACAAATGAAATTAAAAAAAAAGATTAGAATAAGGGAAAGAATTAAAAATAAAATAAAAGAAGAAAGAATTAAAATGAAGGGGAAAAGAGGAAGGAGCCCGAGGCACACCGTGAGAAAAAAAAAAAAGGAAAGCTTCACTTTCCCTATTTTCCTTCGGCCGAGAGACATTCACGAGAGAGGGTGGCCAAGACGGACTGGACTCGGGCATTCCAAGCGAGAGCCGGCGGAAGGCAAGCAGACAAGGAGCGACTCCTTCAGCCAACGGAAGCTGTGGGCCGTTGAGCATCTCCAATCGCGGGCGAGGGTGCAGTCCATCTGAGGGTTTTCCAAGCGGGAGTTGACGACGAAGGGCCAAGCACATTTCCTCCATTTCTTCGATTGAGGACACAACACCGTATGAATTTTTAGTCTTTCGGCCAAGTTGGGTTTTTTGGTTTGTTTGATGGAAAACTCCCGAAGAGTTGTGCCCTGTTATGGTCTTGGAGGGCTGCCCTATTTTTGCAACGGTTTTTACATAATAGTGTTGATAATATTTAGCAACTCACAGTACGGTTGATGACTCTCAATGATAGGTTGTTGTGTGGTGTTATTTTTATGCTCACTGTTTATGGTTGAAACCCAAGAATTGTAGTATTGAATTTTGTTTTGGGAGCTGACGTGGCCATATTGTATGAAATTGATTCTGGATTAGATGTTCATGCTCTGGAAGAGGTAATAAATAGTATTGTTAGAGGGTCCTGGCTATGGTTTTAATCCTATGGATGATATGTACAATGGGTTATGAGGATTGTTCCTTCTAATTGATTGTTTAAGAGGAAAATTCCACCCGAGGAACCTTTTTGCCATTTGTTTAAATGTTGCACTATGTTGATGGTCAAATGATATATATAGATTTTTGGCATTGTTTTATAGTCCTACTTTGTGAGCCGTGAAGGAAATGGTAAGTAAAGTGTTGATAGGGGCTAAACTTAGTCCTGGTATAAGATCCTTCTACTTAATCCTCGAGATTTATTAATGAGAATTCTCATGTTTGACATGTTTTAAGTTCGGACGAATTTGTGGTTTTCGAGCCGATACCTGAGGTTGCTGCTCCTTTGAATACAAGGAGAGAACGCCATCAAGGTAGGAGTTTTATACCTACATGCTTTGCATTTGCATTTGCACTCTATTGTTTTTAAAACTAATATTTTGTGGATTACCACATATCCAAAAACCGACAAGAACTGTTCGATAACACGTTTGATTTTATTATACTTATGTACACAAGTTTTACACATTAATTCTGTGTATATAGTTTTCATGGTATGTGATACCTGTTTTGGGGACGATAAATCTTCTTGATACTCTAGACGATCTCAATGCCAGAGTATCACGAGACTATCTCCTGTACGTCTCCTGCTGTGTGGAAATGGATGTCTGTTCGCTGTGTGAAAAATGGGATTAAGGTGATGACGCTTCATTGGGTTTCAAACCCCTAAACCTGAATAGGGTGTACTTTGATACAAGTTTGTCGACACTGAACTTTGGCTTGTCTGCAAACTCGGGATGTAATTCGAGTTATGTCGACGCTGAACTTTGACTCGTCGGTAAAACTCGGGTGATGATACGGGTTGTGTCAATGTTGAGCTTTGGCTCGTCGACAAACCCGAGGTGACAAGCGGGGTCTACAAACTATCATTGCTTTATTTCGAATGCATTGGGTGTTGCCCGCGATGGTGGCCACCCTTGCGTGTGATTGATCAGAAGAGTACATGGATAACCTCCTTTTTTACTGGTGATGATTTTCAATGTAAAATTGACAAGGGTATTTTTTAGTATAGCTGTCTATATAAACAGCAATGTTTTCTACGATATCTCGTTGGAGCCCTTCGAGACCGGTTTTTCCTTAAAAAGGATGTAAAGGGTTTTTAAAAAAAAGGTTTGATAAAAATGCATAACCCCTTAAAGCATGATTTTGATAAAATGAGGTCAAACAAGTTTTACATGCGCATCGCGATGAGTATAAGTTTCTTATTGAGTTAGTCACTCTCTCCAATAACCCCTTCTCTCCATGTAGAGATAGGAGTGCGTAGGACCGTGGACATTCAACTCAAGGAGTTTTATTTGATCATTTCCCTTTTGTTTAGTTATATTTTCTGCTGGTAAGAACTATTGGCTTCTGTAATATTCTATGGTTTAAAATTTTTTATGTATGGACATGTATGCAACATTTAATTTTGAATTTAATTTATATTACTGCACTATAACTCTTGCGATTACTATGTGGACTGTGACCCATCACAAGTGGGTTACAGTTGAAAAATTTATATAAGTCTTCCACTAATTTTAACAAGCCTTGAGCTGGGCGACCGAGTCCTCTCTGAGGATCGGGTAGTTTGGCCCAGCATTTCTGTCCAGCCCACCTCTGGATCGTGACAAATACAGCCCACATTATTTCCCACTTGCATACCGCTGCTTGATGGGCCATAATAAAACTGATTTTTTGTTAGAGCTAAACGCCTTAACTAACTCAACAAACACATTTTATCCTCTACCCACTAGCTATTAACATGATACAACCCAATCCTAAAGGCTTCAACAGGTGAAGCTCTGCCCTGATTTCTTCACTCAACCCGTTGATGAATTGAGCTTCCAAGATCGACTCTGGTACATTAGCAAGGGAGGGAAGCAAGCTTCTCAAAATTCTTCCTGTAATCTCACAAATTTCTTTACGCAAAGCCAAGAAGCGTTCCTCCAATGAACCCTCCAAAGTCAAGCGAAATCGCTCAAGCAACTACAGTTTGTAGTCCGACCACGAACGGAAGGGACTTCGGCAGTCTTCCCACTAGAACTAGGCCACGACCTCCAACCTTTTTGCTAAATTCATGTGGTTCAATGTAAAGAATCATTCCACGCAATAGACCCATTCATTAGAATCTCCTCCATCAAAAATCAGCATTTCAAGTCTGCAGGTATGCCCCTATCCGACACTTTCCTCCAATTCGGTTCAGTGTTACTTAGAAATGCAACGTTGGAACTTTCTGCCTCAAATGAGTCCTCCATTGTTCGGCCTCCCGGGGGTGACCTAATTGGATGTTCATCACAACGCACGAATAAATCCTCCAATCTACCAAGAATGGCTGCAACACTTGTTCAAGCTAACCAATTTTTCGCGTACGGACTCCAATTCCTCGTCCTCTGCTTGTTCTTCCACTATCTACAAATGACTTTCACTCTTCTTACAAGGCATTTACGGTATGCTCAGATACCAATTTGTTGGGATTACTAATTATTGTCTTTAGTTATCTCAGAAACAGAATACAATCAAAACACACTTTCACACTAAATTCCTAAACACAAGAGTCTTGATACAACAACAGCAGAATTGAAGGGTATGCAATCCCTCCCAACACTCCCACTTTCTCAATGATTTTTCTTAACCACTCCATCAACTTTCCTCTCCATTTATTCCTTATGCATTGATTTCATATAAAATACCCTTAAATATTTACTACATAATTCTTAATTAATTTCTTTATATTTTATGTTTGTCATACCAAAAGTATATAGGAGGTGTATTCCTCCTAGAATCATGTCCTAAAAAGGTGTACTGTGACAATGAAGACAAATAACAAAAAAAAATTACAAAAGTATCATTTTTTCAAAGCATCCTAATCTTTTTTTTTCTTTCTTTCCATCCAAAAACACAACCTCAAAAGCTCAAAGTTCAAAATTGTGAAACCCAAGGTCGCTCAAAGTACAACAAAGTAAACTTAAATGTAATCTTTTAGCATGTTTCTACTATTTTCTTCTTTCGATGAAGATTAGTGCTTCCATAATAATGAGGAAAATTTACAAGTGACAAATCATTTTCGTGTTTCTCTGGAACTCAAAAGCCAAGACACAAAACCTGCACAAGAAACATACCGAGGAACCAAGACCTAGGTTTCACAAAATAGCTAATAACTTGTATAAAAATTCATGTTCTCAATTAATTTTTATTGAAGAACGACAAATAACACAACCTGCTCTCCTTGGGAATGGGTCAAGACCTCACATTTAGAGGAAAAATCAAGTTCTGAGAAATCAATGTTTGCTAAGCAATTGAGAGTATGCAGGCAAAGGGGAAATCAGATAGTGAACATACATAAAAGAAGTACCATGACTTACAGGTCGGAGGGTGATATTCAAGTCCCGCTCTTCACCATCCCTAAGTACTCTAAGCACAGCAGTTTCATTGGGTTTCATCATTGATACTAAATGATCAAATGTTATCCGCTCCCTATTTCTGAAAGGAACTGCAAATGAGTTTAAATTATAATTTATAATCAAATGAAAACCATGATAAAAAAAAGGTTAAAAATGTGACCATATAAGTTCTGAAAAATTTAACAAATGCTAAAGTTAAAGACTAGTATCTTCGAACATTTTGATTTGGTTCTTTTTCAAGCTATTGTTATGGTTAAGCCTTGGCCTTAGTGGGGGTTTGTAAGGGGACCTGCAGTACCACATCAGATGTGGGAGAGTTGTGGAACTAGTGTATAAGTGGGTACTCATTCTGGCCTGTTGGATGCGTTTTGGCCAGGGTTATGGGGCTTTGGTTCAAGAACAAACCCGTGCGGGTTGTATGGGAGGCCCAAAGCGGACAATATCTAGACGAGGTAGTGCCCACTTATAAGAGGAGTATCAGAGCTAGCCCATGTTCGATGTGGAATACCGACGCTCGGGGACGAGGTTGGGCCCTCAAGGGAGGGTGGACTGTCATGGTTACGCATTGGCCTCAGTGGGGGGTTGCAAGGGGACCTGCAGTACCACATCAGATGTGGGAGAGTTGTGGGACTAGTGTATAAATAAGTACTCATTCTTGCCTATTGGACGCGTTTTGGCTAGGGTTATGGGGCTTTAATTCAAGAACAAACTTGTGCGGGTCGTATGAGAACCCCAAAGCGGACAATATCCGGACGAGGTAGTGCCCACTTGTATCAGCTACCTCTATATTTTGCTTAAGGAGCACTCGACAATAACATCCTAGCATCAGTCAATACAAAGAAGCACAACATTAATTTCATCGACTTTCTTCACTTTAATTACTGTTATCAAAAGTAGCATTTTTTGCGACCAAATATCTTAAATGATTATATTTAAAAACTGATTAAAAAATGAACTAAAGTTGCCTATGAGACCTATATAGGAACTGCAAATAACATAAAAAAAAATTATATAAACATCAGCCTTTGTCATTTCTCTTCTACCCACTTTAGAATTCGTTGTGTTCTTTTAGTAGTCTTAATCTCTCAATTCCTTGCAGACTTCCATGTTTTCCATTTACACATTTTCCACTTACACAAGTTTTAAACTTCTCTCCTATGTTACCAAAACAATGATTCATCTTTCATAAACAGAGCTAAAAGAACAATTTCGATTCAATATTGATCCCAATAATTAAGAGCAACAAGGATCAATTATGGATCATGTATTTAATTCATTTTCGTCAATTATGCGCTACTAAAAGTGAAGAGCATAACGCTAAAAATATGTATTGATGGGCAAGTCAACTCCTTAGCTCACACAAGGCAGACATAGGATTCATCTACCATACAAACTACCAAAAACAAGGAAATTTGATTTGAAGAACAAGGAATAGGGTATCAATACCAGTTCCGTCATTTGCTAATGGCACACCATCAAATGCAAGGATGATGTCATCTTTTTTAAGCATTTTATAAGCATCGGATAGAGGATTAATTTTGCTAACGAGTACCCCAGTCATTTCAGGGCACATCCGGAAGTGATTTCGAAGTTGCACATTTTCAGTAGGCTGACAGATCAAACCAAGTGAGCAGAACCCAACATACTCTCCAGTTTCTTCTACGCCGGATATAAAATGTTTGATTATTGGAACAGGTATTATGTAGCTGCAAAATCAAAATAATTCTAGTTCAATAATGCAGTAGGCATTTATGATATGAGACACTTCAGAAAACGGCTCTGCATAACAAATTTTACGTCAAATGGTCTAAAATAGTATGTAAGACGAATAGTTTACAAATATACACCTTTTCTTTGATTTACTATACCTTTTATTGTCTGAGTAAATAATTCCAGTTAATTAGAATCAAATGTTTTTTTATTGGCAAGTATAGTATTTTCATGTACGAATTGTAGAAGAGGAGGGAGTTGAAATACAAATATATAATGAAAAACAAATGTAAGAGTTGAACTTGCCCAATATTCTCTGCACCAGAAAGGTTCTGGAATGCTACCCCAGCAACCTTATTTCCCATGATAGCTGGGCCACCACTATTTCCCGGATTTATAGCAGCATCAATTTGTATAGCCATTAGCTGGGTCGCCCCATGCACATATTGTGTAGGTTCAACCCTGGAAACGACACCTTTAGTTACAGAAATGTTGTCTCCACCTGGAAGAGAGAAACTACTATGAAGTATAGTTTCCCAGAAAATTTCACCAAGTTTCTTCCTTGGACATTTAAGAAAATACATTTCCGTATCTAGATAGTTTACTAGATGTACAACTTCACATAAATTACACCATTCAATACTTATTACTCTATGATGAATTCACAGCAATAAGTATAACAAAAATCCATGCTCAGATTGAGAAAAATGCAACACCATGAAGCAGAAAGAAGTGCAAAAAAAAAAACCTATGGCCAAATAAGGAGGGGAAACACGTCATGAATACAGAGAATGATCCAAAAAACTTTATTCAGTTAACTAAATTGTGCGTATCAATAATCATGCATCCAAATTTACTGACTTCTGACAGATAAAAGAAAGCATAATACTTTTCTTTTTAGGTAAAACATCTTAAGACTTGAGATATATGGCTGTCCACTATTCTACTAATTAAAAAAATTCTAATAATTTTTTCTACTTAAGCTCTAAGGTATGTTGCGCTTTTAGATTAGAAAATTTTGGCAACCAGAAACACTTTATCTTCGCAGTCTGTTAATTGGGAGTAGAAATTCAAACCAAAGAAAGAGACACGAGATAATAAACTTTCTACCTTGAGGATATCCAACAACTGCAACGGCTTCCTGCAGAGAAGGAATGTCTCCAAGCTCCAAGAAAGTCATTCCCTCCCAAAATTTTCCGTCGGCAACAGTCAAAATAGCTAGGTCGCATTCGTGGCCAACTGCTTTAACTTCCGCTCTATACTTAATTGGTGACCCGTGCTTTCTTACAAGTACAAATGTATGATCAGCAACAACATGAGCATTTGTAATAATCTTTCTTCCAGGTATTACAAATCCTTTGTGATCATAAAAAAGATGTTAACTGAGAAATGGACTAAATAAAACATTTTTCTCCGTTTGGACTCAAAAGAACAAAAACAACACGTTACGCTAGACATCGTCGGGCAAACAATCCGAAGCAGTCATTAAAGAAATTGAATTTTTAGTTTGGATTCGAAAACTTAAGAGCCCACAAAAAAAATCCACATACCAGAACCCATAGTCTCACGCTGAGACTTGTTCTGCCACGGAAGAAAGTAGTTGGGGCTACAAGACACCGTGAAAATCTTAACGACGGAGTCCAAAGCCAGTTCTACAGCGTCATTTCCATCAGTCGATCTCGCCTTAATCCTTCGCTGAGAAGAGCGGAAATACTCCGGCCGCCGTACCCGAAATCGTCGGTTTAACGGGCCACTACGTCCCGACGAGCTCTGGTTCTCCGTTTCGCTATGTGATTCGGCTTGAGAGCTGAACCTACAACCGTCGGTTTTAAAGCAATGATCAACGGAGACGGAGGTGGAGTATAATAGTGAATGGGAATAGGATCGAGTAGCGAGCACAGAAAAAACATGTTTAGAAGTATATGAAGCGGAATCGGGAGAAAGAAGACGGAAAAAATGCGATGGTGATTGGGAGGAGGAAGAGAAGAGCCTGCGAGCTGTTCGGAGAGAACAGCCGAGCATGGCTAGAGCTTCGGCCTCCACTTCCCTGCTCGAGACTGCCTCTATGTCTTCCAAGAACAAAAGCAATTCTAGGGCGGTTTGTCTGTTGACATCAATTGAACCACGGTCTAATTAAACGGAGTAATCTATAATCTATTTATTTTATTTTGGGAAATTTACAAATCAACCACTGTACTTTATGACCAATGACAAATCAATTAATAAATAATTTTTGCTAACAACTTAAGCATTGAACTATGAAATATGAACAGACCAAATATCACCGTTAACTTTCTAAGAACTCGAGAACTAATACATATAGAAAAATTGTAATAACTCATAATTTTAGATATTTCAATAGAAAAGAGTTAATACCTATAAAGAATAGATTTTAGAAAATAATGTATAAGTTGATTTTTTTTTTTTTTGTAATTTAGAAGATTTTGTAAAAAAATATATAAAGTTTTAGATTTCAGATGATTTAGAATTGTTTTACTATCCATAGGAGAATCACAACTTATCTGTGTTATCTGTATTTTTCTATGAATAAGACAATGAATTTGTTTTTTATCTGTAGACTTTTTGCAACAGAAAATCCTCTTTCCTCTAGGCAAAACGACAACGTTTTTTAACAACAAATGTGACAATGATATTTCAGCGTTTATTTCTCATAATTCAGTGGTTAAGTTGTTAGCAAAAATACTTTAGTGGTTAACTTATCATTGATAACAAAGTACAGTGGTTGATTTGTTAATTTCCCTTTTATTTTCTTCAAAGTATTGTAATGTTATGAATAAAGTCTAAAAGAACCCATAAATTATAGATTCTAACAATGTGACCCTTAAACTATTTTAATGAACAAGATGGGTAGGGGTGGGCAAATCAGTTCTTGGTTCCGGTTCCGAAGGTGTTAGAACCGACCATTCGGTTCTCGGTTCCAACACTTAGGAACCAGAACCAGAATCGTGCGGTTCTGGATGCGAAACTGGAACCGAAACTCGGTTCCAATTCTGGTCAGTTCCAGAACCGTGAATTGAAAGCTCTCTGCTCTGATTGTTATAACCTACAACATTAGGCACCACTGATGAGAAAAAAAAAACCATTAGCAAACTATGAAACTCTGTATAAATTTAAGGATGAATTTGTGAACTTTTTGTTGGGTTTTGTTGTCTGTTCATAACGTTTGGATTTGCCTGCACGCCTCTGTACTTTGTGTGGGAGAAATTCATCTGTTGGTTCTCTTCTGGTTAGCTTCACCGTCTACATCATTCCTTCTTTGGCTCACTACTAGAAAGGTTCTTCCATTTTCTCAACATTTTCAATTTTCTTCAAATTCACTACTATTTCAGTTCAATTCAAACCCGTGAATTAAAAGCCCTCCGCTCTGAGTCTGAGTGTTATAACCTGCAACATTAGGCACCACTAATGAGAAAAAAAAACCATTAGCAATATCACTTAATATCATTTCCAGAATCTGAACATAAAAAAGAAACATTTAAATGTCTCATTTTTTTCAAAGAAAAGAGAACCTGTTGAACAAAAAACAAATGACACGGGGGGTTTCTCATTTTCGGAATAGAATAAGAACAACACTCTAACCTTTGTTCCTCAACTTGCAGACAAACGAATTACATAAACAAATTGGGTCTTGAAGCCTTGTATGTAGTCTTCAGCCTCCTAGTTGGTGGCCTGATCTTCTTGAACACTAATGGGAATTTGATCTTTGAGTCATGGAATTGCTTGGTGCTCTCTCTTTTGCAAAGCTTGGCAGAGACAGTAGCAGTCTTGATGATTTGGATGCATGGAAACCTCACTCTGTGACGGGAAGCCTTCTCGTTGTACATATGTTCCACAGCCCCGTTAAGAGTGGTGTCACTATACTCCTTGTACATGTAGTGATAACCAGTTCGGCTTTGATACCTCAACTAGATACCATAGTTCTTGATTGTAGTTGGATTCTTCTCAAAGATCTGAAAAAAATGCATGTAAACAAGAGGGAATTATGTTTTCAATTTAATCATTTGAAGAGCTATACTTTATCAACCTCTGATTTCCAAAAATTGTTTTTCAAACTTTATATTCATCTAAGCATTGTCAATATAAGCTGTTAAGGAATCATAGATTCACCATAGAATTGTTGTACCAAAAAATTACAAAAAATAACAGGTGAAAGTATGTTTCAGCTGAAAGAATCTCAGATTCACCATAGAATTGTTTCAACATCACCTGAAACAATCACAGATTCACCATAAAACAGCTAAAACTTACAATCTTTTAGGAAAGTTACAATCACATATTCACCATTAAACTTTAATTTTGCTTTTGCAGGAAAGTTACATTCAAAGGGTCACACAGAGCAATTAGAACAGCTTAAAGTTACAATCTTTCGAAGTTGTGCAAAGAGAAGGAAAGTCATAAGAATTCCCACAAATATACTACTGTCTAATAAACCAAATAAGCTTATTTAGCCCATGATTTCTAATTAGTGAGGGAATTAAAGGATACGATGGGGAAGAGCAAGAACAGAGGTGGGCAAGAACCGAGAATGGACTGGCGTCTGGCGAGGTGACTGGCGTCTGATGCGGCGAGAACACAAGGCACCTGGTGTCTGGCGAGGTGAGGCGACTGGCGACTGGAGACCGGCGTCGAGCAAGGCGAGGCAATTGGCGTCTGAGTGACAGAGTGAGAACAGAAGACGACGAGTACTGAAGAACGGAGAGGCGATGATTTGAAGCAGAAGCCCTCATTGCCTTGATGTTATATCGGTTCTGGTCGGTTCTCATCACCAAGACCTGCGACCCAGACCCGAAATTAAAGAATTACCCGGAACTGAACCAAACAACTTTTTGGGAACCATGAACTGGAACCGAACCGAAACCGATATCGGTCATAACTAAAACACTCAACTATGAGAAATAGACGAAACAAATATCATTGTTACATTATCCGTTGAAAATTTTAATTTTATTCGGAAGCAGAGTGGAACGAATTTTGTTCTAGAGGAATCATCCAAGTCTATACACTAATTTATTGCCACATTCGACAACAATCTAAATTTTCCACCCACTCTATTTGATCGATCTAGAGGGCAACAATTTCGTTTGCATAAAATCACGCTAGACTAGACTAAATTCAGTGCAAACCATCAACACCCATTAGATTTTCATCCTCCAAACCCATGAAAATTTTCTTCCCAAGTTTTCTGTCAACCTACTAAAAGAGAGAAACCAGAAGAAGAAGAAGAAGAAGAAGAAGAAGAAGAAGAAGAAGAAGGAGCGACGCAGTTCATTCCGCAGCAGAATTTTGAAATGCATTCATTCTGTTGCGAAACGAGTTTGTCGTTCCGTTGAGGACCGCTGCGCAAAACGAACTCGTTCTGTAGGAGAATAAGTTCGAACAGATTCAGCAAAACTAGTGCTGAAATCTCATATGAGGAGACTTTTTTGATAGGTTGTTTCCCAGCATTCTAAGGATTTCTTCGTCGAAAAAACCAAAAAAAGAAGAAGAATGAGTGTTCTGAATGACGTCGCTCCTTCTTTTTCTTCTGATTTCTCTCTTTTGATAGTTTGACAAAAAACCTAGGTTGGAAATTTTCATGGGTTTAGGAGATGAAAATCTAATGGGTGTTTGATGGTTTACACCGAATTTAGTCTGTTATGGCGTGATTTATGCAAACGGAACTGTTACCTTCTAAATCGATCAAATAGAATGGTGAAAAATTTAGATTGTTTTTTAATGTGGCGATAAATTAGTGTTAGACTTTAGTGATTCCTGTGGCCATTGTAAATTTCTTAGTAACGAAATTCTTTCTCCTTCGCTCCGAAATAAAATTGAGATTTTTAACGAAAAATGTGATAACGATGATTGAATCATTTATTTTTCATAGTAGAGTATTTTATTTATTAGTAAAAATTATTTAGTAGTTAACTTGCGTTTAATCTATATTTCAATAAGTATTTTGTTAATTTTCTGTATAATTATGATTATTTTATAATATGATGATAGTTAACGTAGAGGGCATAAAGAGAGAAGGCTGAAAAACCTATACATACATAGAGATTAGTGTATCTCTCTCTCTTTCTATCTCTTCTGCTGTTGAAGAAAGAAAGCTGAAGAAAGAAATGGAAGATGCTAGGGAAAATGACAAATCAACCAACATTCTTTACTGTTTGTGACAAACCAACCACTATCCTTTTTTTGGAAACAAATTAATCATTGAACTATAAGAAAATGACGCCGCCACCATTGCTATCACGTTTGCCGTTAAATGTGGTGAAGTCTAGCCGCGGTGGTTCGTATACAAATCAACGCGGCTCCATAGTTTTTAAAAAATAACCCAACAATTGTCATGAACCATAGCGGTTCATCTAGGAACCGCAACGGTGTGTCCATACACCGCGGCAGCTTCATACCAAACCGCCGCGATGTATTGATAAACCGCTGCGGTGTCTTATGAAATCGTCGCGGTGTATCGATACATCACTGCAGTTTACATACACACCGCTGTAGTTTACTTCGAATTGTATAAATACACCAAGAACTCCTCACGATTTTCTCAAAAATTTTGTCAACGATTAGCGAACCCAAAAGAATTCTGAGAGCTGAAGTGAACCGCATTTTGGCGAAGTTGAAGAATTTGTTGAAAAGCAGATGGCGTCTTTGAGTGTTGAGAAATCTGTTATTAACCATCAAGTTGAAGTGGAGCCTACAACCACATTTTTTGCCAATCAGGTACGTGGAATTGGAGATGAAGCTGCAATAGTGTTGCACTCCATCTCAGGAACTCTATATCAGGAGAACGAGGAGACCTCCGTTCATTATGCCAATCCAGTAGTGATGATGACATGGACATGGCCGAGAGTAGGCCTAGACGCCCACCACAACTAGAATGCAGATTCGCTGGTATGGGCCTTGGCAAAAAGTATATTTCACTAAATAAAATTAGAGAAGAAATTGTTGGTCATGCGTTGAAGAATGGGTACGGGATAAAATTCACCCACGGTGACGCACATCGCTTGAGGGCTGCTTGCCAGGAAGGATGCACATGGCGGCTGCACGCCTAAAAAATGCAAGGTGAAATGACGTTTCAAATAAAGTTCTACAACGACCTTCACACTTTGCTCGAGAAAGATAGAAAGTCGTCATGCCTCTGTCAAATGGGTGGCAGCGCATTACTTGGATAAATTTAAAAGTCAGGCCGACTGGGACATTTCTTTCATAATTGAGACAGTCAAGAAGGACTTCAACGTCAACATCACACCCAGCCTTGCTAGAAGAGCAAGAAATGAGGACAAAAAAAATTAACGAAGGGGATGGCAATGAGCAATACAAGCTCATATGGTCCTATGCCGAGGAGATTCAAAGGTCTAATCTTGGAAGCTCGGTGCGCGTTGACCTAGAGATGAGTGCATTTAAAAGGATGTACATGTATTTGGCTACATGCAAGGTGGCCCTGCTGAGCTGGGGTAGATCGGTTATTTGTTTGGACAGCTGCCACTTGAAGGGAGCGACTTCGGGGCAGCTGTTCACTGCTGTCATCATCGACGGGAACGATGGAATGTATCTGATTGTTGTAGCAGTGGTTGAAGCAGAAAATAGGGATTCTTGGAACTGGTTTCTGGAATTGTTGCTTGACGATCTAAACATCTCGAGTGATAATGGGTGGACAATTATTTTTTACCGACAAAAGCTGCGGTTGATTGCTCTTGCCTTCTATGTTTATGTTATGCGTTGTGTACCAATGTTTGACTCATACTATGAATCTTTGTAAGGGCTATTGCCAGCTATTACAGAGGTGGCAAGGTAAGCAGACCATCGGTTTTGCATGCGACACCTATATGGCAATTTTCAAAAACAATTTCAAGACAGGTTGTTCAAAGATGCAATTGTTAGCCTTTTTGTTAGGCTAAGTTGTATTTTGATGATGACTAAATGTTGATTAATTTAATAAATCTATGATTTGTATTTTGTGTTATATTTTATATGTTCCGGATATCATTCTTATCATTTTTATCATAATATTTATATCCGTGTATATTGGAAATACCCTCAAAATGGGTATTATTAATGTTCTAACATGTTTATTTGAGTCCATGTAGTGTTGGATATCTTTTAGGGACTCAATGTAGTTCAAGGGCGGATTTGGAGTGAAGTGGGGATGAGTCTGCGGAAGCCATTTTGCGTCCCCAAACTAAACTGTGTAGATGCGGATGCAGCGAACGCAAATATTGGCGTCCGATTTGCATATGTCATTTTCTGGGTGTTTTGCGGATGCAGCGGATGCGTCCTAAACTGGTGAACAGTGACTTGTGGATGCAGCGGATGACAGATGCGGATGCAAATCTGCGTCATAAACTGGGTGAACAGTGACTTGCGGATGCAAAAAACTGTGACTTGCGGATGCAGCGGACGCGAAATTCTACATCCTAAACTCCAAATTTCTGCACAACGGCTGTATTTTCAACAGGCATTTTTCCAACGGTCACATGCGGACGAGCTGAGGACGTCCGAAAATGGAATGTCTATAAATACAACTTCACTCCAAGCTCTCCACAACGAACTGGGAATCGTGGCGAAGCCCTGCTGAATTTTATACACGATTCACTGTGAGCTTTCAATATTGTTGTACATCCAATTCTCCCCAACCCATAAACTTGCGAGTTATATTTGGGAGAATTCGAATTAGCTAGATTTGAGCTTTAATTTCCAATTTTATTATATTGTGTTTGATTGTAAAGGGTGATTCCCTAAGAATTCATCACACGAGGGTGATAACCCGAAATACTCATAGGCTAGATTGAACGCCTCTAAGTTCAATCATTGGGTGACACCCCGCAATAGTCAAATTAAGAGTGACGACTCGTAAGAGTCAAAGGTTGACGACCTAAGAATTAGTCAAGGGTGACGCCCCGTTTAATAGTCAATTTGTAAACAGTTTTATTGGCACCCGTAAGCCAATTATTTAGTATATCTCTAAGTGAAACTTGGAGCGCGGACGTAGGCGAGTTTGTCGAACCGCGTAAACAAATATTGTGTGCATTTCTCTAACTCTTTCTCTTTATTTTACGCATTTAATGTGATTGCATATTTAATCGTATTTGATAAATCACTTAGAGATTTAGAGAATTTAAATATCGCACGAAATTATTAGAAACGCTATATTCACCCCCCCCCCCCCCTCCCTCTATAGGCGTATATTAATCCTTCAGCAATGTGGGCTGAATCTAGAGCCACAACAAAGATTCAGTTTGAGAGAGAGATGGCGAACTTACTTTTGCTTAACCTGGCGGCCCACAACTATTTACGAGGAATAGATGAAAGATGTTGGGCCAAACATGCCTTTTGCTCCATCCCCAAATGCAACCTAAACCTAAACAACCTTAGCGAGTCCTTCAACGCCTGCATCTTACCAGCCCGGAAAAAACCTATTCTAAGTATGTTCGAGATCATATGAAAAGGCATTATGGGTAGGATCGTGAAAAAAAAAATGAAAAGATGGCTCGCTCGATGGACCTTTTATGTCTGCAGATCAGCAACCGGTTCGCCAAACTACAACTTGTCAGCCGAAATTGGAGCCACTAGTTTTCAAGAGCTGCCCAGTTTGAGGTCAACAACGGTAACAAACAGTACTCTATTGATTTGGATAGGCGTACTTCTACATGTTACTGGTGGGAGTTGACCTGCATCTCATGTGTCCATGTAGTCCCGTGCATTCACTTCACGAGGAGATCTCCTGAGGAGTTTGTGCATGTGTGATATCATCGAGAAACATACATGGCGATGACCTTGAAGACATATGAACATGACCTATGCCCGGTGCGGGAGTGTGAGGCACAATTCCCACATGTGCAAAGGTGGAGGCGAGTCCAATGCATGTAGCGACAGAGGCAGAGGCAGAGGAAGGTTAAATGGCACATTTATGGGTTTCAGTGTCTCCAAGACAGCCCTCGAGACAATTCCTGCCATAGTCCCCGAGAGAGTTGCTGACACAGTTCCCGACATAGTTCCTAAGACGCAGGTAAGACCATTATCACGTTTACGTTTTCATGTGTTATTTGAACTATGCTAATTTCATTTGCAATCTGTTTTGCAGGAGTATGATGCGCAAGGTTCACAAACACAAACATACACAAATATGGAGCTTAACCTTCCTTGATACATTGGTTTGATAAAGTAGGTTTTCATTTGAATCAAATTTATCAAACCAATTCAAATTTATCAATTCAAATTTTACAACGATAACGTCTATTACAATCGCATATATATCAAATCTACTTTATCAAACCAATGTATCAAGGAAGGTTAAGGTCTACATTTGTGTATGTTTATGTTTGTGGACCTTGCGCATTATACTCCTGGAAAACACATTGCAAATGAAATTAGTATAGTTCAAATAACACTTGAAAACGTAAACATGATAATAGGCTCACCTGCGTCTCAGGAACTATGTTGGGAAGTGTCTCAGCAACTCTCTTGGGGGCTATCTCGGGGACTATCTCAGGGACTATGGAAAAAATTTGTCTCGAGGGCTGTCTCGGGGACTTTGAAACCCATAAATGTGTCCTCTGACCTTCCTTTGCCGCCTCTGGCTCTGGCTCTACCTCTGTCGCCTCTAGCTCTGGCTTTGCCTCTGTCGCCTCTGCCGCCACATGCATTGGACTTGCCTCTACCTTTGCACATGCGGGAATTGTGCCCCACACCCCCACACTAGGCACATGTCATGTTCATATGTCTTATGGGCAGCATTGTCGTCCACATCCTGTATTCTACGTTTTTGTTGCCTTCTTGGAAGCCTTTTAAATGGGGGTGGGATAATTAGATCAAGATGCATCATAGGAGGCCACTCGATTTGTCCATTGACGGGGCAGACAAAGTGGGAGTACATCGCCATGTATGTTTCTCGGTGATAGCATGCATGTACAAATTCCTCAGGAGATCTCCTCGTGAAGTGAATGCACGGGACTGCATGGACACACGGGATGCCGGTCAACTCCCACCGGTAACAGGTCTAAGTACTCCCTGTCCAAATCGATAGAGTATTGTTCGTTACCGTTGCTGACCTTAAACTGGGCAGCTCCTAAAAATTGGGACCAGGAAATTGTAGTTTAGCGAGCTGGTTGCTGATCTACAGACATAAAAGGTCCGTCAAACGAGCCATCTTTTCATTTTTTTTCACGATCCTACCCATAATGCCCTTTCGTATGATCTCAAACATAGTTAGAATAGGTTTGTTCCGTGCTTGTAGGATGCAGGCGTTGAAGGACTCGCTGAAGTTGTTGAGGCTTAGATCGCATTTGGGGATGGAGCAGAAGGAATGTTTGGCCCAGCACCACACAACTATTCCTTGTAGATAGTTGTGAGCCGTAGGGTCAAGTAAAAATAACTTCATCATCTCTCTCTCAAATTGCCTTTCTGTTGTGGTTCTAGATGCGACCCACATTACATCATTTATTAACCTGCCTTTAAATTATTTTTGAAAATTGCCATACAGGTGTCAGATGCAAAACCGATGATCCTCTTGCCCTGTCACCTCTTTGACAGCTAGCACTAGCCACTACAACGCATAACATAAACATAAAAGGCAAGAGCAATCAATCGCACCTTTTAACGGTAAGAAATAATTGTCCACCCATTGCCGCTCGGGGTATTCAGATCGTCGAGCAATAATTCCAGAAACCAGCTCCAAGAAGCCCTATTTTCTGCTTCAACCACTGCTATAACAATCATATACATTTCATCGTTTCTGTTGATGGTGATAGCATTGAGCAGCTGGCCCAGAGTCGCTCCCTTCAAGTGGCAACTGTCCAAACAAATAACTGATCTACCACAATTCAACAGGGCCATCTTGCATGCAACCAAATACATGTACATCCTTTTTAATGCATTCATCTCTAGGTCAACGCGGATCGAGCTTCCAGGATTAGACCTTCGAATCTCCTCGGCATAGGACCATATGAGCTTGTATTGCTCATTGTCATCTCCTTCGTTAATTTTTTTGGCCGCATTTCTTGCTCTTCTAGCAAGGCTGGGTGTGATGTTGACATTGAAGTTCTTCCTGACTGTCTCAATAATGGAATAAATGTCTCAGTCGGCCTGACTTATAAATCTATCCAAGTAATGCGCTGCCACCCATTTGGTAGAGGCATGAAGACTTTCCATCTTTCTTGAGCAAGTATAAACGTCGTTGTAGAACTTTATTTGAAACGTCATTTCACCTTGCATTTTTAGGCGTGCATCCTTCATGGCAGGCAACCCTCAAGCGATGTGTGTCACTATGGGTGAATTTTATCTCGTACCCATTCTTCAAAGCATGATCGACAATTTCTTTAATTTTATTCAGTCAACTATACTTTTTGCCAAGACCCATACCAGCGAATCTACATTCTGCTTGTGGAGGGCATCTAGGCCTACTCTCGGCCATGTCAATGTCTTCATCACTACTGGATTGATATAATGAACGGAGGTTCTCCTCGTCCTCCTTGTGTAGAGTTGCTAAGATGGAGTGCAACACTATTGCAGTTTCATCTCCTATTCTACGTACCTGATTGGCCAAAAATATGGCTGTGGGCCCCACTTTAACTTGACGGTTAATAACCGATTCCTTAACACTCCAAGGCGCCATTTGCTTTTCAACAAATTCTTCAATTTTGCCAAATGCGGTTCACTTCAGCTTTCAAAATTCTCTAGGGTTCGCTAATCGCTGACAAAATGTCTAAGAAAATTGTGAGGAATTCTCGGTGTATTTATACAATTCGAAGTAAACCGTAGCTGTGTGTATGTAAATCGCAGCTGTGTGTCTATACACCGCGGCGGTTTCATAAGACACCGCAGCGGTTTATCAATACACCACAACGGTTTGGTATGAAGCCGCCGCGATGTATGGACACACCGTTGCGGTTCCTGGATGAACCGCCTCGGTTCATGACAATTGTTGGGTTATTTTTTAAAAACTATGGAGCCACGACGGTTTGTATATGAACTGCCGTGGCTCGACTTCATCATATTTAACGACAAACGTGACAACGATGGTGGCGACGTCATTTTTCTATAGTTCAGTGATTAATTTGTTAGCCAAAAAAGAATAGTGGTTGGTTTGTTATAAATAATAGGGAAAATGACAAGTCAACCATTGTGGCTTCAAGTCAATGACAAGTCAACCATTGTGGTTTAAGTTTTAACAAGGTAACCACTAAGGTACATCTAAATGACAAATCAACCATCGCAGTTACGGTCGCCGTTAACTAGCGCGCCGCTGCGGTGTCCCACCGCGCCCCGGCGGCGCCCCGTTTTGCGAAAAATAACACACAAGTGTTGACTGGAGTAGCGACTAGTCACCACGCCGCGGCGGCGTCCCGGGACGCCCCAGCGGCTCCCCGGGAAGCCCCGGCGGCGTCCTAGAGCGCCGCCGCGGTGTTGTAGGACACCGCGGCGGTTTCCTGGACCGAGAATTTATATAAATAGAGAGCTAACTCCTCTGGACAGTAAGAGGCATTTGATCAGCGATTAGCGAACCCTAGAGAAGTGCGAGAGCTGAAGAGAAAGGAATTTTAGCGAAGTTGAAGAATTTTTTTACAAGCAAATGGAGTCGTGGACTGAGGAAGAATCTGTTATTAACCTTCAATGTGACGTGGGGCCCACAGAGAAATTGTTGGCCAATCAGAACGAGGTATGTGGAATTGGACATGAAGTTGCAATTTTCTTGCATTTTGTCTCAGCAAATTTAAACGAAGAGGATAACGAGGACCTCCGATCAGCATGCCAATGCAGTATCGATGAAGACATGGACATGGCTGAGAGTAGGCTCCCACGCCTACCAGAAGCACAATGCACATTTGTTGGTATGAGCCTTGGAAAAAAATACAGTTCGTTGAATAAAATTAGAGAAGAAATTGTCGATCATGCTTTGAAGAATGGGTACGGGATTAAATTCACCCACTGCGATGCGACTCGATTGAGGGCCAAATGCGAAGAAGGGTGCACGTGGCAGCTGCACGCCTCAAAATTTCAAAATGAAATGAAGTTTCAAATAAAGTCCTACAATGACGTTCACACTTGCTCTAGAAAGATGGAAAGTCGCCATGCCACTGCGAAATGGGTGGCAACCCATTACTTAGATAGATTTAAAAGTCAGCCCGATTGGGACGTATCTTCCATAATTGAGACAATCAGGAAGGACATCAACGTTAACATAACAAGCAGCCTTGCTAGAAGGGCAAGAAATGCTGCCAAGAAAATGAATGAAGGGGATGGCAATGAGCAATACAAGCTCATATGGTCCTATGCTGAGGAGATTCAGAGGTCGAATCCTGGAAGTTCACTGCGTGTTGTCCTTGATATGAGTGTATTTAAAAGGATATACATGTGCTTGGATGCATGCAAGAGGGTTGTGGTGAACTGTCGTAGACCGGTGATTTGTTTAGATGGTTGCCACTTGAAGAGGGTGACTCCGGGACAGCTGCTGACCGCTGTGACCATCGACGGGAACGATGGTATGTATCTGATTGCTATAGTAGTCGTTGAAGCAGAAAATAGAGCTTCATGGAAATGGTTTCTAGAATTGTTGTTGGACGATCTAAACACCCTATCTGGCAATGGATGGACATTCATTTCGGATCGACAAAAGGTGCGGTTCATTGCTTTTTTCATTATGTGTGTATGTTATGCATTTTTTACCAATGTCTCTCTCTTATTATGAATCTTTGCAGGGATTAGTGCCAGCGGTCATAGAGGTGGCATGGCAAGCAGACCATCGGTTTTGCATCCGACACCTATATGCCAATTTTCAAAAACAATTTAAAGGCAGGTTGTTCAAGGATGCAATGTGGGCTGCATCAAGAGCCACAACAAGGAGGCAATTTGAGAAGGAGATGGCCAAGTTAGCTGTCCTTGACTCGGCAGCCCACGAATATTTAGCAGCAATAGATATAAGATGTTGGGCCAAACATGCCTTCTCTTCCATCCCAAAGTGCGACATAAGCCTCAACAACCTCAGCGAGTCCTTCAATGCCTGCATCCTACCCGCCCGGGACAAACCAATTCTAAGTATGTTCGAGATTATTCGAAAGGGCTTCATGGGTAGGATCGTTAAAAAACATGAAAAGATGGCTCGCTTGACCGAACGGTTGTGTCCAATGATTAGCAGCCGTCTCGCCAAAGTACAACATGCTAGTAGAAATTGGAGCCCCCAGTTTGCAGGCCGTGCCAAGTTTGAGGTCAGCAACAGTAACGACATGTACTCTGTCGATTTGGACAAGTGTACGTGTACATGTTACCGGTGGGAATTGACCGGCATCCCCTGTGTCCATGCAATCCCGTGCATTCAGTTCATGAGGCGATCTCCTGAAGAATATGTGGATGCGTGCTATCATCGGGAAAACATACATGGCAATGTACTCCCACTTCCTCTCCCCCCTCAATGGGTCAATCGAGTAGCCTCGTGTGACAAATCTTGATCCAATTACCCCACCGCCATTTAAAGGCTTCCAGGAAGGCCACGCGTATGTAGAGTACGGGATGTGGACGACGCCCCAAGCCAGACGGTGCTATCCAGAAGACATCTGAACGTCACTTGTGGGCGGTGTGGTCGTGTGGGGCACAATTCCCGCACTTGCGATGGGGCAGGAGAGTCAAGTGCTGGGCCATGCAGGGGGAGCGCCCAAGGCAGCGGAACAAGCAGAGGCGGCAGAGGCAGAGCAAGGTCTAAGGGCACTTTTATGGGGTTCAGAGTCCCCGAGTTAGCCCCCTCCCTAGTCCCCGAAACAGAGCCTGCTAGAGTCCCTACGACACAGGTGAGCCTCTGATGCCGTTCACGTTTTCAAGTGTTATTTGATAAATGCTAATTTCATTTACAATTTGTTTTGCAGGAGTCGGTTGCTCAAGATCCACAAACCCAAACGTATCGGACAGTGGACCTTAACCTTTCGTGATACGAGTGTTTCGTACATATTGTTGTAATTGTGACTAAATTTAAATATCTAACTTGTTGTATAAATGTTTTGGTTTTGTATATCACTCAATTTATATCCACCGGTGTGCACGGCTAAGAAAAAGAGGCGACTAAGTTATAAGCGAAATTTTGCATACATACGGCGTCGTAGAAAGCCGCATGGGCATCCCAGCCCGCTGAGGCGTGCCGAGAAGCCCTTGCGGAGCCCGGGAAAGCCGCCGCGGCGTCCCAAATTTAATCGGCTCTATACATAACGTGCCAAGGCTAGAGCTCGCCAATTTTCACCCATCTTCAACGCTCAAAAACCCCGAAACCACTCGGCGACCACTTTTCAAGGCGAGAGATTTTCACGGCGAGAGCTTACATAAAATGAACGTGTACCAACGAGCAAAGAAATTGGCGGCCAAGCGTAGGAAGGCACCGGCCGAGGAACCCGCGGCGCCGTCCTACAAGGAGCAACCGGCAGCGTCCTACACTGAGGAAACCGTGGCAGCGTACTCTAAGCAACCAGAGGCGGCGTACTTTGAGCAACCCGTGGCAGCGTCCTACGTTGAGCACACCGCAGCGGCATCCCAGCATTCCCAACCCGGAGCACCGTGGGATTTTCAACATGAACCCGCTGTAGAACACGGCGAAGAAGATTCCGGACGCTCAATTGTCTGGGTTGAACCTGTCACTGCTGGGCGGAGGGTCAAATTATTCAGGTCTAGAGAATGCAAATCACGATACGAGGATGATATTCAGACCCGTACAATTATTGCCTCAAAAATTATGGACCTGGACTCATTGGCTGGCATGGGGATTAAAGATCTTATGTAATCTGCTGGCTTAGCTAGGTTGTGCCAGATGAGAGGCAGTTACTCTGAACAAGCTATCAAATTGTTCTATGCAAATTTGAGACTATCGACCGAGCCAATGGAGTTAACGACGTTGGTGTTTGGATGGGAGGTGAGGCTGACTCCCCAGGTCCTAAATATCTTGCTTGATTGTGATATGGATGGCCCAAGCGAGGAATACTATCATGTGTCTCGGGAGCCACCATTTGTCAGCCGGCGAGAAGGGCTACAAGTGCTAAGATTGCTACACCGCGATCCAGAGGTTGAAGAGTACCACAAGCCGAAGGCCAAGGACCTTCATGTCATAGCCCGATTGGTCCACCTGATCATGACGTACACCATTTTGCCGCGGGATGGGCATCGAGACCATGTCAGTTGTATGGATCTCTATATGTTGGAGAAGGTGTTCACCGGGAAAAAGGTGGACATTGGATATAACATCCTCAGCCACATGAATGAGGTGTTGAACATACCTTTGAAGAACCTCCCGTACAATTGGTTGATACAGACCATATGTGACGAATATGGAGTGCCCATCCCTGAAGACGAGCCGAGAATTGTGGAGTCGCCGTTACACATTTACAATCAACAAAAGGTGGACCGCATGAGGTTCACAAAAGTTGGAGGGGAATGACGGCGCAAGTACACCAGCCAGGCAGCACCTCGACCTCGACCTCCACCCCCCTCAGAGCCTCAGGAGGCAGCCCCCGGGTATGAACAGCAGCCTCCTCCTTAGTCATCGCACTTCACTCCGATGCCTGAGGAGACGACCGATTGGAGGATCATAATGGATATGAGAATGTAAATGATGGAGGAGCACCTCCAAAGAATGGATGACCTCGCAGCCGAGAGACATCAAATGGCGCAGGAGTGGAATTTGCAAGCAGCGGCCCTCGCCAAAGAGAGGCACCGAATGCAACAAGACTGGAATATGCAAGCAGCAGCCCTTGCGGAAGAGAGGCATCGCATTGCACAAGAGCGCCATTTGCAAGCAACAGATTGGCACCGTGATATGATGGCAGCACTTGAGCGACGTGAGAGGCGATCAGCTCGTGTGTCATTGTCGTCATCAACGGCGGCATCAGCCTCACATCAGCCTCATGGCGGCAGCGGCCAACATGCCGAGAACGAAGAGGACGACGAGAATCGGCCGCTTAGAAGGGTGCATGCGGTACGTCTGTGAGTTGGTTATATGTGTGTGTTGCTTCATGTTAATGTTTTGTTACTCTAACGAAATTTGACATTTTTCTTGCAGGCTTCAAATTTGATGACCGTGTTCGAGCAATATGTGCGCAGAAATACTCGAGAGCACAAAGAGACGTGCGCAATTCTTGGGGGAAGGCGGACGGGGGATCATTACGAAGTCACTCATCTCATCTTCCCCGAGCAAGAGGGGATGCCAAATACGGTGAGAAGCCTTCTTTGTATGTTAATTTATAAGATTTGATCGTAGTACTCATCTGAACGTATATGCAGTGCTGTGCTGAAAATGAGGCAGCCATATTGGCGTATCATCACGAGCACAATATATTCTCAGTAGGGTGGATTCACGTAAGTAATCATCTCGCTTCTCCGGGTTGTTGTTCAGGTTAACTGGGATCATCTAATGTGTTGTTTTCCTTGCAGACACACCTACAACTGGGAAGTTTTATGTCGTCCGTTGACCTCCACACTCAGTATGGTTACCAGCAATTGTTGCCGGAAGCTATCTCCATGATCTGTGCTCCCACTGACAAAGACACGTATGTATTTTCCCTTATGTAAATTCTTAATATTGGTTACTGCATATTCTTGCTTATTTTCCCTTTGTATTGCAGCCCGTACACCATCTACCGGTGTACGAGTGTGGGATGAGCATGCTGCGTAAATGCAACACTGACCAACTATTTCACGAGCACGACCCAGCCATCTTTGAGTATGAGGGACCTTTGTGGGAGAAAGCACAACATGTAGTGTTTTTCCCGAACTTATCTTTTGGGGTCAAAGATCTGCGGCCGAGCAAGACAAAGAAGTTGTAAAAGTTGTAAAATGTTTATGTACATTTCGTGTAATTTGTTTACATTTCAAAGTTGTAATGGATGTTAACTTGAATGTGTGCTGTATAAAGTTCATGTTTTGTTCAGATTTCGTGTCATTTGTTTATAGTTCGATGTTGCATGAGCTTGGTTGTCTGCTGTTGTTTATGTACTGTGGATGATTCTGGAACTACTTGCAATTTATGTGCAGGATGTATGCTTTGGGGAAGTAAAGCAACAAGAACAACTATGGCAAATTTTTTTTCAATTCGGGAGTTAAAGTACGTTGTGTATACTCAGGACGCCGCGGCGGTGTACTAGGACGCCCTGGCGGCGTCTTAATACACCGGCGCGGCCCTCTAGGACGCCGCTGGGGCGTCCCGGGGAGCCACTGGGGCGTCCCGGGGAGCCGGTGGGGCATCTCGGGACGCCGCGGCGGCGTGGCGACTAGTCGTTACTCCAATCAACACTTTTGTGTTATTTTTTGCAACACGGGGCGCCGCTGGGGCGCGGTGGGACGCCGTGGCGGCGCGCTAGTTAACGACGACCGTAACTGCGATGGTTGATTTGTCATTTAGACGTGCCTGAGTGGTTACCTTGTTAAAACTTAAACCACAATGGTTGACTTGTCATTGACTTGAAACTACAATAGTTGATTTGTCATTTTCCCTAAATAATAAAGGATGATTTTTGGTTTGTCATTTTGCTTTTTTAAAAATTATAGAGCCGGGTCAATTTATATATGAAATGTCACAGTGACATATTATTACGTTTATCACAATGTTGGATTTATTATTATTTTTAATTTAGTAGTTAATTTGGTAAAAAAAAAAGATTCATTAGTTTGTCACCCATGGTAAAGAGTTGATTTGTCATTTTCCCAAGATGCTATCTCAGAGTAGGCTAGGATAGCTATGGACGCGAGAGAAGAGCTGCTTAGTTTTTATATAACTAGACAGACAGACCACAAGCCAAACTTACAAACCCTAGTCTTTGATGGGTCATGTCACTTCACTAGTATAACATTCTATTCCTCAACTTTCTGATTTTCAGCAATAACACCATCCACTGTTAAAACCCCAATAAAAATCCCCTCTTTCTCTCTCTACAAACCCTCTCTCACACAGAGTACGACCTCCCAGTGCGAAAATCCAGTAAAAACCCCCTCTTTCTCGCTCTAGAACCTCTATTTCTATTTTCTCCATTTCTCTCTTTCTCACTAAGACCATCCTCCCCATTGCAGAAACAAAAACAAACGCTTTTCTCTCTCTAGAATCGCTGTTTCTATCTCCATCTCTCTGTATTTCTCGCCTTCTAAAACCAAAAAATAGAACTCTCTCTCTCTCTCTATCTAGAACTTTCTCTGCAAAGCCCTCTCTCCCTCTCATTTCACTCTTTTTGTTTTCTCCGCGGCTCCTTAGCATCTGCAACTGGGGGACTTCTCTCTCTCCTCGCCAATATTATCTTCTTCTCCCTTTCCCCCATCTCTATAGATCTACCTATTTTCAAGACTTATAGCTTAGTGATCTTCATCTTTATATGCACTCTCCCATCCACCTTTTTTCTGCGAAGAATAGGAGAAAACAAAAGATTTTCAAGAGAGTAACAGCAGAAAACTTCAAAGCCCATCTGATTTTTGCCAAGAAAGACGATTAGGAATCCAATTCATCTCAGCCGTCGCTTTTCATCTTCATCGACAGTTATCAGATCAAACAGCAGAAAGTTACATTTCAGGAAATAAGAAACGAAAGAAAAGTCTTTGATCGAAGAAATCGAGGCTACCCACAGGCAAGAAGAGACGTATACTCCAATTCTGCACTATTTTATGAATTTTCATGCAAAAGGGTACGAAAATCTTAAGTCTAACAGAAGAAGAAGAAGAAGAAGAGAAGAAAAAAGACCAATATTTTATTCAGATATTTTTCTGTCTTCTAGTTCTTACCTAAATCTTCCTTTATTTTGATCTACCATTTTACTGTTCCTCTCTCTAAAAACACGGTTTTCTTCTAAATTCACGTGAAAAAAGGTTTGGATTTCGAAAAGAGTTTGTGAAATCAGCTCATCCCCAGGATTTAAAATCATCAGAAAACCCTTTTGAACAGTCTGCAATTTTAAAAATATGTTATTTGGAGTATGAAATTTGAGTAGATCTTGCCTGCTAACTTTCCTTCGAAAACAGTGCAAATATATAAAAAATATTCCCTTTTTCTCTTCTTCCTTCTTCGCGAGATCCAATAATTCCCCACTCCTTAACAGGCTACAGCTAATTATCCTTTCTAATTTCTTCTTTTCCTCCTCTTGTTTTAGGTTTCTAATTCTGCCATCATCAAGCCCATTTTTCTAGCTTCAAAAGGTAGTCTCTCTACACAGATAGCATTCTGTCTTTCTTTTATTCATCACTATCGCTCTTTCCATCTACAGATAATTGAGTGAAAATTCCTTTCTGGAAAAGATTCTTGCTCCACAAATCATTGATACTACACCAGATCTCTCTTCTACTAATTATTTTAGTCTTTGCTGCTCATGAAATACCATTTTCAATCATCCAAGCACACTGTTTGAGATTACTATTTTTTTAAATTTTAACACTGTTTTTCGTTTTCTTTGATTCCATGTGCATCGCGTCTCTTAATCAAATATCCACCAATAATTTACTCATCATAAAATTTCTACCTTTGTAAAAAAAAAAAAAAAGACACAGTTCTACTAATTTTCCATCCTTTTTCAATAATTATTTTAGGCAGTTTTCTTTTTTGGATTGTTTAAATCACCACTTTAATATTTCAAAAGAGTATGTATGTATATATACGAGTTATATAAAGATACGTATATTTGATTATATTTTTACACAATTTAGATTTATCCAAAACTCTTTATTGGTTGCAGAGAAGAGACTGAAAATTCATGGCATCTTCTTCATCCAACTCCCCCTGTGCAGCCTGCAAATTTCTCCGCCGGAAATGTCAGCTTGAGTGCGTTTTCGCTCCCTACTTCCCGCCTGACCAACCTCAAAAATTCGCCAACGTACACAAAGTGTTCGGAGCAAGCAATGTCACGAAGCTCCTCAACGAGCTACAACCCCATCAACGGGAAGATGCCGTCAATTCCCTCGCCTACGAGGCTGATATGCGCCTCCGAGATCCGGTCTATGGGTGTGTAGGAGTCATCTCCCTCCTCCAGCACCAACTCCGGCAGCTCCAAATCGACCTCAGCTGCGCAAAATCCGAGCTCTTGAAATACCAAAATCTCGGCCTGACTGGGCACGGCCTCATTGCCGCCGCTGCAGCCGCTGCCACTACGACTCACAATCACCATCACCTACAAAACCTCGGAATCAACCTGTTTGGCTCCGGCAAAGATTACCACCACCACCACCAATTGTTCCCTCGCGATCAGGTCCAGCCGATCGTGAGGGGCTTCGACATAGCCGGAAACAGCGTTTACGATGGCGGTCTCCTTGCGATGAATGTTTCAAGTTTAGGCCAACTCAGTCAGTTTCAGCAACTGAGGGCTGCGGGAGGTGATGATCAGCGCCAGACGATCGATCCCTCTTAGCTTCTCCGGATCAATTTTGGCAAAAAAAGAATATGATAAGTTTTTTCTCAGGCAATTAACCTTCGTCTTCATCCTCTCCTTTTTTCCAGGGCAAGAAAGCTAGAACGTCGTGACTGAGCAATTGTAGCTCATAGTATTTTTCTTCATGGGGGATTGATTGCTTCTTTGGATTTACATTTATTACACTTGTTCCTCCTGCTTCCGCTGTAGAATAAAACCCTAATTTAGTTAGGGTTTGTTCTCCAGGTTATAAATGAAAATCTGTCATGTTAGGGTGAAGAAGCTATATATTTTTTATATTCTCACTACTTTTATTTCACCGAAAGAATAGTATTTATAAACTTATTGATGTAGTAATAATTTTCCAAATTACTATGTAAAACAAATTCAAAAAACAATTCATATTTTTCAGAAAATAATTATGGAATCTGAAAATGATAAACATCTAAATTCTAAAAGCATTTGATCTACAATACCACTAAAAAAATAATGTAATATTAGTTAACATCGATGCATTTTCTTACCTTCAACTGTGTTGAAAAAGTTTGAAGTCACAATTTGTAAAATCCGTGATTTTTATAATAATAAATTTCATGTATTAATTTTTCATGTGATTTTTAGTCCAGCATTAAAAAGTTGACCCATTTTGTCACGTAGCGGCAACGTATAAATTTTCGGTCAAATAGTGTAAATTGGTAAATTTTGGATATTTTGGAGCGGTAAATTAAGTGAGGGAATTAATTTAGTAAATTATTTTGACTAAAGAATCGTTTGTCAGTTAGAGTTTTGAACGAGTCGGGATTTGAATCAGATTTTGAATTCAATTTAATTAATATATATATAAATATTATTTTTATTTATAATTTTTTTTATATAAGCAAACTCTCTCCTTTACGGGGGAGAGTTTGCTCAGACCAAGAGGAGAAGGAGGAAGAGGAGGGAGGAACCAGCGAGCAATTTTCACCGTTTCTCCGCTCGATTCGTGTTTGGGTCGTTAGTTACTTTGTCTTTCGTGAAGGCGTTTCGCGGGTAAGTTGATTTCTAATCTTGTTTTTAACATTTGAAGTTTACGTATTTTGTTGGCCTTGGATTCGAGCTTAAAAACTCGAATCCGAGTGAAATTTATGGTTTCTATTGGTAGAATGGAAGTCTATGCAGAGTTATTTGTCGTTAGAAGTTGAAAATCGAGCGAAAAAGAGGTGTTTTACGTTAGAAAATAGTGCCCTAGCAATGTCTCGGTCGACCACCGCATGATGTGCGATCGACCGATCGTGTGGGTGACGCGCTGATCAACCAAAATGTGATTTTGGTCGACCATTGTTCATGCGGTCGACTGCATGAATAGTGGTGGTCCATCGCAACAGTTTTGGTCGACTGCCGAACTGTTCCTAGTTGACAGCAATTTGGGCGATTTCGACCGCGGAAGGTCCCTGGTTGACCACTAAGTATATTTTGTCATGTTTTCGAACTGTTTATGCGTCATTTGGATCTTGTCAACCTTTGTTGAGTCTTGGATGACTGCTAGCGAGTTTTATTGACCGCTGTAAGGTCCTTGTGGACCGTAGTCACGCTCGTCGACCACAACTATGCCTCTGACTATTGTTTGCTCTCCTCTTGACTCTGCTTGAGTTTCGACGATTGTTGAGTGCGTTAGAATCGTTTTCCGCCTATATAGAGAGGGAGAGAGGGGGGAAGGGGATGTGAATTAATCTTTTTGTGCAATTTAATTATTCTCTAACCCTAAGTGATTTAACAATGATAAAGCATACAATTTAAAACTAATAAAAGGAAATATGGAAAGAGAATGCAAACACTATGTTGTTCACGTGGTTCGGCAACCCCAGCCTATATTTGCGCTCCAAGCGTTCCACTTGAAGATCCCTAATCGCTTAATCTCCCTGATTGGTGATGTTTGACTGCACGGGCGTCAAACAAACCGTTATAGACTGTTCTCAGGGCATCACCCTCTGGATTGATCTTCTCGGGCGTCGATCTAGCCTTTGACTATTGTGGGTCATCACCCTTTGTTTGCATACAATTCGGAGAATGAAAATTACAAACAAAATCCTAACTCTCTCTAAAGCAAATCTCAAGTTTAAGAATGAGGAGAGTTAGGTTACAAGCTCAAATAGTATTTTGAAATTGAGTATAAAAATTGACAGGGTTTCGTCTCAATTCCTGATTCATTGCATTGAGCCTCAGAGTGCCTTTTATTTATAGACACTGAGAAATTAGTCGACCAATTCCTTATTGGTCGACCGCATCCAATCGTTGAAATCTAGTTGTTGTGTTGTATAACAATTCCAGTCGACCACTTGCTTGACCGCTACCTCGACCTCAAATCTGATGGCAATCTGTAATATGTTATGGTCGACCATTTTCTTTTTGCTCTACTTCATCGTCGACCGCAAAACCTGGAAGCCTTCTGTTTGATACTGCGGTCAATCATCTTGTCAACCAGTTCTTCGTGTAGTCTGTTTTGGTCAACCAGATTGGACTGAATTCGTCGACCTCTCCCTTTCTACTTTGTTTTTCTTGAATTTCTAAATCCCAATTATATACTATAAGCTGCATAGACTTAGATAAACATGTTAAAACACTTTAATACCTGTATTGAGGGTATTTTCAATGAATATCAATATAAATATAATGATTAACCGATTAAGTATAATTATCAATAAACAACTTATAATTCCAATCAATACAATCATCATAAAAAAAAAAAGTTTAACTACACTTGGGCTAATAATCTCCCCCTTTTTGATAATGACAAACTATTATAAGTTGTTTATTCCTAAATCTAAGTATGTGCATAAAGTATTGCATATTTTGATCTCTCCCCTTTAGTGTATGCAATATTTCTAACATTTAATTCCATGCAACATGCAACATATAACTTATATAAATCTATCTCTCTTTTTGTCATAATAAAAAAGAAATCATGGGGAGGCATATAAGATAAAAAATTTCCCCCTTTGTCATGATTCAAAACATAGAAAATATAAGAGGAATCAATCAATCAAAACAATTCAACATATTTTTATCTCACTCTATTGAATTATCATCAATAATATATGGAGGAAATGCAAAGAATTCAAGAAAATTATATCAATTGTAATATTATTAATTGAAATAAAATTTTTCTTTTCCTTTATCAATATTCAAAATCAAATCCATGGGAATACCCAAAGAATCAAAACAAAATGATTTATTCAAAAACTATTCTCCCCCTAAGTCATTAAGCACATATAAAAGTTGGAGACATATGCATCAAACACACAATTCTATTTTCTCTCCCCATGTCAATAACTAATTTTAAATCCATGGGGAAATCATAAAAATCAACATCCAACAATTCACAAAGTCAATATATACAATTTATGAATACCAATTGTTGGAATAAACACAATTCAAAACTAAAGTAAACCAATTGAAGCATTAAAACAAAATATAAACCAATGATACAAAGAAAATATACATCAAATAGAATCAATATGCACAAAGAAGATAAAATTTCAACCTATATGCATACTATTCAATTCAAATCAAGAGTAAAATCCATCAAACAAATTAAGCATACTCTTGATACAAAGTTGAAAAACACCTAAGTGCTTTTCTTATGTGCCCAAATCTTTTTGGGGCCTTTATCCTTAGATGTGGTTCCTTTAGGAACCCAAACCAATTTAGAGTTTGTTTTTTTATCATTCAATTTTATATGGCAAACAAAAGATTTATATCCTATACAATTACAAACATTGCATGTAATAGGACCAATAAACAAATTCTTACATTTTTCTTTCTTGCAAAGGTTCATAGTCAATACCGGCTTTCTCAAATATAACTCTTTGCTTTCCTAAAAGTATACTAAAATTTTTGCTACCGTTAGTAAACTTAAGTACAATAAAGTTCAAATCAATATTTTTCACTTTCAATTTATCAACATCAAACTCTAAAGATTTAATAGTAGCATTTGAACCCTCAAGCATGCTTTTCAAATCAACAATTTGATTTTCCAAAGATTTAACCAATTCAACATGCTTTTCAATCAAATTGTTGTTATCATTTTTCAAAACATTATATTTCCATTTAAGCATATTGAAATTATCAAACAACTCATTAAATGCATCTAGCAAATCATTATCATCATCACAATTATCTGAATCACTAGAAGAGTTGTGTACCTTAATCTCCTTGGCCATGAAGCAAAAGTTGGAGACTTCCTTAATCTCAGAAAAAAAACTCTCCTCTCTATCATCTAATATGGCCTTGAAGACGCTCTTCTTGAATGCCTTTGATTTCTTCTTTGCTTTGGGGCATTCGGTAGATGTGTGTCCGGGTTTCCCGCATCCAAAGCAAATGATTACCTTATTTCCTTTTTCTTTCTTCCTTTGAAGGTATCTGTTGAATTTCCTGGTGATGAACTTGATTTCTTCATCTTCATCTTCACCCTCTTCCCCGGAATCCACTTGAGAGCTTGAAGAGACTTTGAGAGCTATGTCCTTTCTTTTGGGAATATCTTGCTCGTTTTGCTCTTCGTTCTTATTGCTCATCATCGTAATCTCGTGCATCATTAACGATCCGATGAGCTCCTCCATCTTCGTGGCTTTTAAATCTCGTGCTTTTTGAATGACGGTTACCTTTGGTTGCCATGCTCTCGGTAGACACCTAAGAATTTTTCTCACCAATTCTTCGTTGGGATACACTCTACCAATCACTTTTAAATCATTAGTAATGTTAGTAAAACGTGTAAACATACAATCAACGGTTTCATCCTTTTCCATGGCAAACAATTCATAATCAGGAATATGCATGCTTAATTTAGGTTCTTTTACTTGATTAGTGCCCTAATGTGTAATTTCAAGCAATTTCCAAATTTCAAACGCACTATCACATGCTTGAACTCTATTGAACTCATCCCTATTTAGAGCACAATATAGAGTATTTATAGCTTTTGCATTCATGCTAAATTTTCTTTTATCGTTATCATTAAACTCACTATATATCTTTGAAATCTCTATACCATTTTCAATTTTATGCGGAATGAAAGGTCCATTTTCAATAACATTCCAAAGATCATAATCTAATGATTGAATATATATTTTTATTCTAGCCTTCTAATAAGTATAATCATTACCATCAAAATATGGAGGTTTAAGTAAAAAATGTCTCTCAACTTATATATTAAAGGCCATTTTTAAATTGAGCAATTTATCAACAAATAATTCAAACAAAATTATCTAAACAATTTTCGGTCAACAAAAATCAGTCCAATAGGTACAATTCAAGAAAATATATCCAAACAATCACTATATCACAAAAAATGTTAATTAACCTGCTTTGATACCAATTATTAGGATCATTGTTCGCCTATAGAGGAGGGGGAGGTGAATTAGGTGAGCTAATTTTTTTCGTGCGGTTTAATTATTTTCTAACCCTAAGTGATTTAACAATAATAAAGTACACAATTTAAAACTCATAATAAAGGAAATAGGGAAAGAGAATGCAAACACGGTGTTGTTCGCGGGGTTCGGCAACCCCGGCCTACGTCCGCTCTCCAAGTATTCCACTTGAAGATCTCTAATCGCCCAATCTCCCATATTGGCGATGTTTGACTTCACGGGTGTCAAACAAACTGTTGCAGACTGTTCTCAGGGCATCACCCTTTGGATTGATCTTCTTGGGAGTCAATCTAGCCTTTGATTGTTGTGAGGTGTTATCCTTTGTTTGCGTAAAAATCGGAGAATGAAAATTACAAACAAAATTCTAACTCTCCCTAAATCAAATTTCAAGTTTAGGGATGAGGAGAGTTAGGTTACAAGCTCAAACAGTGCTTTGGAATTGAGTATAAAAATAGACAGGGCTTCGCCTCAATTCCCGGTTCGTTGCATTGAGTCTCAGAGTGTCTTATATTTATAAACATTGAGAAATCGGTCGACCAATTCCTTTTTGGTCGCCTATGACCGTTGAAATCCAGCCATTGCATTGTACAACAATTTTGGTCGACCACTTGCTCGACCGCTACCTTGACTGCAAATTTGATGGGCAATCTGTAATATGTTGCGGTTGACCATTTTCTTCCTACTCTACTGCATCGTCGACCGCAAAACCTGGAAGCGTTTTGTTTGATGCTGCGGTCGATGAACTGGTCAACTAGTTCTTCGTGCAGTTTGTTTTGGTTGACCAGATTGGACTGAATTCGTCGACCTCTTCCTTTCTACTTTGCTTTTCTTGAATTTCTAAGTCCCAATAATATACTATAAGCTGCATGGACTTAGATAAATATGTTAGAACACTTTAATACCCGTATTGAGGGTATTTCCAATGAATATCAATATAAATCTAATGATTAACCAATTAAGCATAATTATCAATAAAAAATTTATAATTCCAATCAATACAATCATCATCAAAACAAATAATCATAACTACACTTAGGCTAATAGAGTGGTCTCGGTTGACCACTGTGATGTTGTGTTGATGGAATGTGAGTCCATTCTATTATTAATCAAGTTTCCAAGATTATTATGAAGAGATTCAAGGTCAAGCATAGGTGGAAGTCCAAGGACAATTGTGGAATATTTGTTGGGCTTTCTTAAAAACTGTCTTCCTTTTCACCTCTGGCAACTATTTGACTATTTTAGCATTCAAAATGAAATCATTTAAAAAAGAGTGCACCTAAAGATTGTAGCTGACTTCCGAATCTTTCTAGAATGAGTTGAATCACTAAATTCGGAGTTCATTTGCTATGTTAAAAGCCCACGGAACAAAGAGCAAATAATAAAGAAAGTCCAAGTGTCCAAGTTTGGAGGCCAAGAAAATCTCTACATGGAAGCCATCCAAGTGGTAGAGCACCAACATGGATTAACTGCCAAATATATCTAGACTTGGAGAGGAAGAAGGAAAGATATTAATTTAATATTCTTTTAGTTAATTAACCTAGTTTCTATTATGTATAAAATCTGACGTATTTTATGAGCCAATTAGGGTTATTAATGCTTAATTAGTTTACTATTATTTTATAGTTTGTAATTGGCTATTTAAAGCCACTTCATGTACATGTTTAAGGAACTTGAGTTTGAAAACAAAAAAGCTTTTGCTTATTTCGAAATTGGAGAAATTCCTTTTTCAAACACTTTGGTGAGTTACATCCAAAGTATTCTTGTGTGAGTAACATCACAAGATTGAGCTCACTTGGAATTGAGTGAGTTCTCTTATTGGCATCCGTAGCCCTACTCATTGAGGAAAAGTTGTGAGAAGTGGTGTCCAACCATCAAGAGGCGTCATCATCAGCAAAACATCCATTCAAAGGTTCAAAGTTTCCATATTTGTTTAATCTGACCACCTGGAGTATTTTCAGCATATTTCCTAATTCTTAAAGGATATTTCCAAAGTTCTTGATAAGTTCTTTTCCTTATTCATCCAAGAAGTAATTGTCAAAATATTAGATCAAAATCTACTAAAACGAAGAAGTTATAAGCTTCCAAAGTCGGACTTTTCCAAAATTGAAATTGCAGAAATTTAAGAAAAGAAGGATGGGTCGAGCACGATCAACCGCTTATTCGACCGCCGCACAAAATTTGACTCTGTATTGTTTTTTGGACAAGGGACTCAATAGTCCCATCAGCCAAGCTTTGACTGCTAGTTCAGAATATAGCCACCGTTGGTTGATCAATAGGGGTGGAAATCGGTTCGGTTAGAACCGGGTAACCGAATTGAACTGAATGTTTTTGGTCGGTTCATTTCAGATTTGATAAAGGAATTTTTTTGTATTACAACTGAACCTAATCGAACCGAAAGATTCAGTTCGGTTGTTGGTTTTAAGTGGAATTAACCAAGAAACCGGGTCTGAACTGAGCATCTTAAGAAAAAAAAACAAAATCAAAATTGAGATCGAGTTCAAACTGCAGTGTGCCCTATGCAGACTACTAAAATCAAAATCAAAATCAATCTCTCAGCAAAAATCGATTCATGATCAGTCTCTCGACGGAAATCAGTCTCTCGGTAGAAATCAGACTACGTAGACTACCACAAGTTTGAACTCACAACTCTAAGTTTTATAGGTTTTGACTTCACACACACAGTTTCAACTCGCAACTCGCAACTCGCAACTCGCATTACAACTCTCAAGTTAGTTTTGTTTCAAATGCATTACTAGGAGATAACCCATTTTCCACTAATCTAATCTATTGTCTTAGGCTGTAGGCTTAGAAATAGTTCCTCTTTATCTGATCTGTTGACCAATCACCATTATGCTCATTGATAAGAACCGAGCTATCCCCCATCAAGGGGGAATTAAAAAATGAAAATAAAAAGTTTTCCTATATTTCACTCACATTCTAGAATGAAAGCAAAATTATAGATTAAATATAAGATTGTTTGAAAAATAGTTGTCAGATTGTACATTCCATAACCCCTTATTGTTATCAAATTTCTTTATGACTAAAAATGCACTTTGTTTGGGTATATAGCCTCCCAACACATAAACATAAATATATCTTAAGGCATACATAATTTTAAATAGTAAACAAAACAAATCAAGCAGATCATTGTTAATATTAATTAAAAGAGGTTCAGTCATTTACAGTTCTCCCCCAATCTAGTAATTACATACTCGAGCAAATAATACCAACACATTTACCTTGTCACTTTCATACCTCATCACATTTGCAGTTAAAGCCATCAACCTTTGCCTCAGGCATTTCAACCAGGCTAGTCTACCACAAAACCATAAATGCAAAATATTAAGGTTAACTGTTTAGAACTTGTTAGGCATTACATTCAGTTTCAAGTTAGATAAAATACTGTTGAAATAAAGTAATAACTATCCATATAGTAAGATTAGATGAGAAGAAAGAATATCCAATAACTGAATATAATATATTGCAAGAAGAGAAAGAAAATAGAAGTAATGCAGAGCCTAAAACTATAAAAAATAAATACAAGCAATACAACCATATGCAATGAAAAAAAAAACTGGCAGTGTGATTCAAGTAATAGATTATTAGTGACATGTTCACCAGCTCTTTAAATGCATATATAGCTCACCCCTCCTTGTCCTCCTCTGGCCACAACAACTTCGTCAACTGGATGCTCTAGATCAGCCAATAATTTTCTCTTTTTTAGTCTTACAACAGTACCTACTGCATTCCAACAATAGTACCTATAGCCTCCCAACACATGAACATAAATGGATCTTAAGGTCTAAAATTGAAATAAAAGGATAATAGGAGATACCTATTAAGATTTTGAAGACCTACAAATTACTCAAAACAGAGAGAACTACCAACCAGGGAACCAATTCGAACACTTTACTAATTGGAAACAACTAAACAACTAAACTTTACTAATTGGAACAACTAAACTTTACTAAACAACTAAACTTTACTGAACAAAAACAAGTTTAAATATTGTTTCAATTATTTAATGTATAAGATTGTATTACTTTGCTGTTATGATTGAATTTCAAATTTCTAACTAAGATGTTTAAACTATTATTGAAGTTCTGATTAGTGTTTATGAATGTTTTTGACTAATATATTTAAACAATTATACATGTTTTGTTTGATGTTGATTGGAAATATTTGCATTGTTTGTAATGGTTTAATTTTTCATTTTTCATTTTAAGATGGAAAGTGATATGAATAATAGCAGGAAAAGAAACAAAACATGTGAAGCATGAAATTACTTCACTAAAGTAGAACCAATAGACTTGGATAACTCTCGAGCAAGTTGCAATTACTGTGGAAATTTGTATGCATGTCATCTAGTAAGAAATGAGACTTCAAACTTGAACAAACATGTTAGTAATTGTAAGAAATAATATTATGCTCGCTAGAATGGTTGTGATTGATGAGTTACATTTTAATATTGTTGATGGAAAAGGTTTTATAGAGTACTCAAATGAATTGGAGCCAAAATTTATTGTTACTTGTCGCAAAACCGTTACGAACAATATTTTCAAGCTCTATGTACAAGAAAAGAGTAATCTGAAGGCTTTCTTTTCTCAATTGCTTGGAAGAGTATGTTTAACCATTGACACATAGACTTCTATACAGAACATAAATGTTATGGTTGTGACTGCTCATTTCATTGATGCAAATTGGTCTTTACAAAAAAAAGATTATCAATTTTGTGTTATTCCTAATCATAGAGGAGAAACTACTGCTATGATTATGGAAAAATATTTATTGGATTGAGGGATAGAGAAAGTATTGACTGTCACCGTTGATAAGGCTTCTGCCAATGAAGTTGCTTTGAACCATTTGGTTAAGACAATTAAAAACTAAAATGGTTTGGCACTTGATGGAGAGTTTATACACATAAGATGGTTTGCTCATATTGTAAATTTGATTGTTTGCAATAGCCTAAAAGAGCATAATGATTCTTTTATGAAGATTCGTAAATCTGTGAAATATGTCAGGTCTTCTCCTTCTAGGATGCAAAAGTTTAAAGCATGTGTGGACAATGCCAAGATTACATGCAAAAGTAACATACGTCTTGATGTTCCTGAAGGATTGATATGCGCCTATAGGGGGGGGGGGGGTTACTATAGCGTTCTAATGTTTTTGTGCGATATTTAAATTCTCTAAATCCCTAAGTGATTTATCGAATACGATTAAATAAGCAATCACAATATATGTGTAAATTAAAGAGTAAGGGATAGAGATTGTGCACACGATATTTTTTATGTGGTTCGGCAAACTCGCCTACGTCTGTGCTCCAAGATTCCACTTGGAGATCCACTAAACAATTGGCTTAGAGGTGCCAATAAAATCGTTTACAAAGACTAATTCTAAGGGCGTCACCCTATATTTAACTATTGCGGGGAGTCACCTATTGATTGAAATTTCAGGCGTTCAATCGTGCCGTTGACTATTTCGGGGCATCACCCTTGTATGACAAATTCTTAGGATGTCACCCTTTACAATAACGTATAATAATATTTGAAAATATAAAGCTAAAAAACTATATCCAAACTCTCCCAATAATAACTCGTGAGTTTATAAGTTGGGAGAGTTGCATTACAGTTGCTCACAAATTGATCGAGTAGTCGAATAGAAATTTTGCCAGCGCTTCGCTACTTCTGTCATTTGTTATGGACCTTGGAGTGCTTCTCTTCATTTATAGATTATGTCTGAGAGGTTGACCTTTTTCCCTGAAGGTCGACCATTTTACTAGACGTTGGAGTTTTGCCCGTTGGGATTTGACCGTTATGACAATGTACCATTGTGCGATCGACAGTACGGTTGACCTACAAAGTAATTTGTCCATTTTGTGGTCGACCGCATGCAGAAACTACGGAGCAATCTTTTTATTTTGCTGTCGACCGTGCGGTCGACCCTTTCCTTTGTAGATGCATAACAGGGTCGACCCTTTATGCTGTTTCGTCGACCCTTTGCTCCTTTTTCACATTCTTGATTTTCTTAAGTCCCGAAACGATATGTATTCACTACATGGACTTAGATAAACTTGTTAGAATATTAATAATACCTATTTTGAGGGTATTTTCAATAAACACAAATATAAATATTATTATAAAACATTAAGAATAATATCTGAATAATGCAAAACACAACTTATTGATTTTATTAAATTACTCAACATTCTAGTCATTATCAAAATAAAACTTAGCCTAACAAAAAGGCTAACAATCTCTCCCTTTTTGATGATGACAAAATCCAATAAGTTAGTTATCCTAAAACCTAAGCATGTGCATCAAATATTGCATATTAGATTTTCCATTTTTATTTTATGTAATTTATCAAACAATTAATTCCATGCATACTTGCTATACTAATTATTATTTCATAAAAATCGTCACTCATCCATAATCAAATTATATATTTCTCTCCCTCTTTTTGTCATGATCAAAAAGCAATCGTAGGGGAGGGGAGTTCACAAACAATCTCAAAAAAATAGTAATCATTTAAAAACCAAGTAATTTTTCCCTTAAAAAAAAAATTCTCCCCATTTTGCAAAGAATATATAAAAAAAGCAAACATTGGAGGGAGTCAAGCATTAGAATCTAATTTGTGGTCAAAGATAAAGTATCAATGTAGTACACCACAGTCAAGACAAATTTTTAATACAAATCTTCTCCCCCTTTTTCATTAAACATACAAATTCAATGGAGGGATTACAAGATATACATAACTAATTTGTGGTTAAAATAAAAATGCCAAATTAACACAACCACATTCAAGAGACATTCAATCAACAATAATCTCTCCTTTTTTTTGTCATTAAGCTTAAAGCAACTTTTGAGGGAATATCTAAGCATTATGATCAACGAAATAGATACCAATTTTAGACTAAGAATGATAAATCAATTTTCATTTTCTAAAAGTGATACAAAATGAAGAAATAAGAAATTGTAAATCCGAAGTGAAATCCAAAATCAAAATCTAAGAGAGATACCAAAAATTAGAATCAAAATCAACCAAGTTATCTCTCCCCCTATGTTAATACAAAAACAATCGATTGGGGATATAATCCAATTTAGATATTTTCTCTCTCCCTTTGAGCAATTATCAACAAGTTATAATTTCTCTCCCCCTATAAGATTATCAATATGAATATATTGAGGGAATATCAAACAAAATTATGTACCATCCAACTTTAAAACCAAATAAGTACCAATTAACAAACTCTATGGATGAATTTATATTTAAAATTAAGTTTCTCCTCTTATCTTTATGTACAAACCCATGTTCTTCTCCCCCTTGGACATTATCAAAAAGATTTATAAAAATAGAGAAGTTTTGAAAAATTTTGGCATGATTTCCTTTGTTTGTACACTCCCCAACAAAGCCATAATTTCCTGTATAAGCTCACAATTTACCCAAAACAGTATTCATAATCAAAAGATATTATGCAGGATTCAGAACATACCATTAACAAAATACATGACAGAGATTAGAGGTAAGCTAAATGAGTAAAATAGTGCGTTAAGGTAATTTTACAAAATTTAAAGACTTAGGCTAAATAGGGTCTGTGGGAGGATCATCATCGGGGACAAAGAGGAACATCATCAAACTCAGGAGGAATGACATCGGAGGCAGGAGGAATGCTATGCTGACTGTCGAAGTAATGGCTGCCCCACATAGCACTTGACACTTTGTGCTGAAGGTGAAGTTGTTCCTAAACCTCACTTTGAAAAGTTAGACTCTTATCTTGAAATGATAGAAAATATCCGGTCAATAAATCAAGTCTCTCTTCAACTAAAGCACGATAAGTTGTGGAAGAAGATGAAGCATGCGTTGATGGTCCAGAGGAAGAGTGAGGAACCGATGGGTCGACTAAAGCAGATGGATCGGGCATTGAGATGTCGTTGTCATCATCGGAACTCGATATTTGGACTGGGACAGCAACCCTAGGTGCTCTAGCCACCCACACACCATCATCACACATGGTAAAACCCATACGTGTCAAGGTGTGCACGGAATAAATATCCACTGAACGGAGGGGAAGTTCGGGCACCGAATCAGGAATTTGCACACATTGAGATTGAAAAAATCTCATCAGCAAGAGATTGAAAGGCAATGATCGAGATTTGCTCCCGGTGGTTTCGATCATCACATGAAGAATAATATACCCAACATTGAACGACTGATGATAATAAATATGCTTGAGCGCATAAAGGTCCATACAGCTGACATCACGTGACCATCTCTCGAAATCAAATTATACGATAAACTGTGATGGATCACACGTGCCTTAACATTTAAATCCTGTGCCTTGGGTTTGATCAAGAAACCATGCTCTGTATCTTTAAGAATATGCCGTCAGAACCTTATATCAGTATATGAACGAATAAAATTTAGATCCCTCGAATTTGTATAGAACTCCTCATATCCAGACCCTTGCTCAAAATCCAATAAAGAATTGATGTTGTTGAGAGTTAAACAAATACGCTTTCCATACACAAAGCTCGTCACTTTTAACGGTCTTGGACTATACTCAAGATTAAAATAACACATTCGGATAGAAGCTTCTGAATAGAGACCGTCAAAATCAAAAAGCTTAAACAAACCCATCAATTTGTAAATTTCCTCTAAATCCAAATTTCCTAAACAATTCCAAGAGATTTTTCAAGATAAAATCAAAGGCCTATACTTATAATCTTCTTCATATCTGGCCTTGCATCCATCATTGACAAAGAAACGGGAAGAAAACTTTTTTGAATGTGACTGAGAAGATTTACCTCGTCTAGTTCTTTTTTCGGTCTGCTTAGACATGATAGATGAGGGTTGAAGGGACGAAAATGACAAAGAGAAGCTTGAGTAAGGAAGAACGGGGAAGAATCGGCCGGAAATCGCCAATGAGGTCATTCGAAATTAGGGTTAGCTCGACAAATTTAACTTAAAATCGATGAAAGGGTCGACCTTTTGTAAGTGTACGGTCGACCTTTTCCTTCTATGTGACAGAGGAAACGAATCTGTCATTTTTGCGGTCGATCTTTTTGGTCTGAACAGATTTACTTATTATCTTTGTTAAAATTCAGCCTAATTGAGGTTGAATATTCTTAAACCTCATTGAACTCTCATACTTTAACAATGCAAACTATACCAATTTTTGAATTAAAACTATTTCCAATTTCAAACAACCAATTGAAAGTATTGAACAAATATAAACCAATGAAATCAAGGATACCAAGAGTATTCCACCAAGCAAATTCAATATCAACAATTTTTATTGCACGAATTAAACTCAGAAATTCCAACCTATATACAACTAATCATGAGTGAACATCAAAGATACTAATTTCAAGAAGTTTAAACCAATTGTGGTATTGAAAACCAATCTAAAAAATACTAATTGATATGATCTATCTTTCAAAGATATTCAAGTTAAAAATCATTTCTCTCCCCCTAAATCATTGATCAAAATAAAATCAATAGGGAATTAAGGATACCACATCAAAAACTTTAGAATATAATAGTAATTGAAAAACAACTAAATTCATTTAAGCATTTTAAACCAAAAGAAATGATTATGGAAACCAAATTGAAAATTAAATATAATTTTTTCTTCATTTTGATGAGAAACCAATTTTGAGTCGTAGCGAAAGCACAATCATCAATATTAAAACATTTGTATTTTCCTAAATCCATGGTCAAAATAGAATCAATGAGGAAAATCAAAGTTTAAGCTATAGCGGAAGCAAATTTATCAAAACTTAAAAACTTGAACAATTTTAAAAAGCAAATCAATAAACTCTATACAAATTTATCTTCTCCCCCTATATCAATAACTAAATATAATTCAAGGGAGACTTCTAAAATTTTAAAACAAAACAATTGTCTAAGCAAATCACTAATCTCCAAACAATTCTATTTTCTCCCCTTTTATTCACATGTAAAGTTAATTCAAAGGAGAAACAACAAAAAAAGGCTAAACAATTCAATCCAACCATTCATCGAAATTAGCATCCAACAATTCAATTAATTGACCATATGCAACCTAGAATACCAATTGTTGGAATTCAAAACTCAAGCAAATATATATATAACAATTCAAGAGATATGCTATTTACTAGAATTAATCAAAAATTCAATCTATAATTTTAATCTTCTAAACTCTAACTCAAAAATAGAAAAAAATTGAATTAATCAATAATTTACTCAATTGAATTCAATTTAAATCAAACCTAAGGCAAAATTATTCAAGACATGAATTGTGTACCTCCATAAAATTTTATTTTCATTTTTAATGCATTTGAGTCAATCTTGAAGCTTTTCCCCTTTTCATTTTTGGATAGCCCATTATCCAAATCCATTTAGCTCATTGGGAGAATCTCCAACCTACAACACAATCAATTCGAACTCTTTGGTACCCAAACCATTTTGGGTCTATTGGTTAAGGGTTTGGTTCCTTTAAGAACCCACACAAGTTTAGAACTCAAATTTGATTTAAATTTAGAACTTAAATTCAAATGATAAACAAATTTAGAACTAACATTTGATTTTACATTCACATTTAATTTAAATGGACAACAAAAAGATTTATGTCCTACACTATTGCAAGAACTACAAGTAGATGAGCTAATAAATAGATTATTGTAATTCTTTTTTTTTTTTTTGCAAAGGGTTCATAGCCAATTCCGGCTTTGTCAAATGTAACCCTTTTGTGAATTCAAGAGCATATTTAATTTTTTTCTCCCATTAGTGAATTTAAGCACAATCGAATTTAACTCATCATTTTTAACTTTCAATTCACTAATATTATTTTCATGTGATTTGATTAAATCATCATTCCTCATTTTCAAATCACACAATTCATGCTCATGACATTTAATAGTAGCAATCAAATAGCAATTTTTAACATTTGATAAGTCAATTTCATTTTCATGTGATTTGATAGTAGACTTCAATTCATCATTCAACAAGTTCAAATCACTACTACCACGCTCAAGAGATTTAAAAGAAGCATTCAAATCATTGTTCATACTCTTCAATTTAACAATTTGATCCTTAAAAGATTTATTTAAATTAGCATGCTTTTTGATCAAATTGTCATGTTCCTTTTTCAACAACTTATATTTATCCTTAAGCTCATTCAAACTATTTAGCAATTCATTTATTAAATCACCATTATCATCACTATTAGAATCTGAATTGCTATAATAGTTTGTTACCTCAATTTCTTCATTAGCCATAAAGTATGTATTGACCACTTTCTCTTCTTTTTTGGAGGTTGAGCTTTCTTCACTTTCAATCATTTGATTTGTGCCTGTATGTGTTAGCTCAAGAGATTTCCATATATCGAATGTAACATCCCGATAATATTTCCCCGTGTATGCTTTGAAATTAATGGGTAGAATAATTCGTATGTTATGTTGTATGACGGTACGTGTTATTTTATGCCGTGGATATATGGGGTAAATATTATGGATTATTTAAAGTATGAAATTTTGATGAAAAAGGGGTACACTTGAGATTTTAGACGCAATGAATATCCAGTGTAATTGGGTTTTCAGAGGCATGTAGACAATGAGCTACATCCAAAAATGCATTTCTAAACGTCCCTCGAGTTTTGGGATGATGTAGGACGAGGCTTCGCGTCCCAATTCATCTTTCAACGCTAGAATTTGGATGAGCTAGGACGAGTATGGATGCGCGCGGACGATGAAGGTTTGAATCTGTCTAATATCTGGATAGTTTTGGACGCACGCGGACAAAGGTGAGGACGACTTCCTTCGTTCGAAAATGCGAATATACCTGTGAAATGTTGAATTCAGATGCATGCGGACGAGGCAAGGACGCACTCCCTCATCCAAAAAGTCCCAGATTTACAAAAATATATGGTTTAAATATTAGACTTCCTTGTCATTTTTTTCATTTAAAACCCACTTATTCGAAAATGGAGGACGACAATCCACGCATGGGCCATGCCTCCTCCACGTCAAAGCCATCCCTCCCTTTGCTGTTTGGTGTACAAATGTCGTCTCTAGGTAAGGTTCGTATATTAAACTGTCTAGCCAAAAATCGTTTCTTGCATTTTCTTCCTTCTCCCTCTGTATGTGAGGGAACCCTGGTGTGTGTGTGTGTGTGTTTGTGTATCCTATGTGAGCTAGGTAGTGTGAAGTGGGTATACCAGTGAAGTGTTAAGATGGGCCTTGAGATTCAGCTCCTGCTCTCGGACGTCCTCGTTTGTCTCAATACTTCCTTTAGGTAACCTAATTCTTTTCTGTTAGTTGATAGTCTGAAGCATGTTAAGGATAACAGTTAAGGCTAAACTGTTGTTCATAGAAGATGATAAATTGATGCTCTATTGATGGATTAAGATTCGGTAAACTCCTCGTAGTGGATAACATTGACCAATTGTTGGATATAGTCACTGTCCTTATTGTTCTTTGTGAAGCATGAAACATTGGATTTCTGCTTGATTGATATGTTAATGCCTCTGTTGATGATTATGGATAATCATATTGAAGATTTCATGTTCTGATAATTATACATATGTAGTGTTCTCTGTTAGAGCTATTAGAACTGTTAAATGGTTGAAGAAAAATATTGGATGAATGCTTTCTATTTCCTTGGAATGTATTAGCCACTGATGGGTTAGTCGTGATAGGTTAGGTTCTCTGTACAAGTTAGAACATGAAAAGGAAATGAAAGTTATAGGTCATAGTTATTAATGATAGATGTTTTGATTATGAAGGTGTTGAAAAGAGAAGAAGGATAACTGTTAAGTGCCAAACACGATAAAGAATTAAGGTAAGAATCTGAGTAGAGTCTTTGGTCTATGGTGGCCCTACACCATTAGCAGAGTATTTGAATGTTTATTTGCGCTTCTACTATACTACTTTACTTGTTATGCCTATTCTATTCGCACGTCATTAGTTTAAATCCCTAAGTATGTTTAGGATGTTAGCATATCATTTATGTTGTTCGCACGTTGTTACTTTAATCTCTGAGCATGTTTAGGTTATTAACATAGTGTTTCGTTTCCTTTCAATTTCTAAGCACGTTTACATTGTTACTACTCTTCCTTGAACTACTAAGCATATCTACTTTGTTATTATTTCCTCTTAAATTATCGAGCATGCCCAGATTAGTATTGTTTCATTGGAATTGCCAAGCATGCTTACATTATTGCCTTTTTAATTGCTACACATGCCTATGTTATTATTATATCTTTTGAATTGTTAAGGATGCCTTCATTATTGTTTCCTTTAAATTTCCAAGCATGTCTATATCATTATCGCTTTCTCCAAATTGCCAAGCATGCTTACATTATTGCCTTCTAATTGCTAAGCACGCCTATGTTATTAGTATATCTTTTGAATTGTTAAGCATGCCTTCATTATTGTTTCCCTTAAATTGTCAAGCATGTCCATATTGTTATCGCTTTCTCTAAATTGCCAAGCATGCCTATATTTATCGTTTCCTTTAAATTGCCTATCTGTCTTGTAATTATTTCCTTTAAATTGCTAAGCATATCGATACCGTTATTGTTTCCCATTTTGCTATCGTTTCCTTGATGAATGGATTGAATGACTTATAGTTGTAATGTTAGCAATTACATTGACATGCATCATATTAATATAAACAAGTAGGACGTGTCACACTGTGGTTGGTACTCAAATGCATTAAGTGAGGAAAAAGAATTAAAGAAGAAGAATGGGGAGTTTGGGAATGGAAGGGTAAGTACGGATTAGCTAGGTAGATATAATTATTTATACCCTCTCACGGGTCACCCTCTCACGGGTTATAAGAAGAAGAAAAGAACGTTACCTTTTCTTTGGCAAGACTGTGAGACTGTCTACCCTAGGTGGTGGAAGCCGACAAAGACTACCCGCTCCCTAAAGATTTCTCAATCTCCTGCTCGATGTACGAGTTATATAAAATACGTAAAGAAAAGATTGGTTTGGGGCGGTACCCATTCCAAAAGAATTAAAGAGAGGTGTGATCATACTGCATAACTCATTTCTTACTGGGCCTCGGCTCACAGTTTGCTAATGGTGTAGGTGCTCTTAAGAGAACAAATAAAGAAGCAGTTGATGAGGGATTTGCACGCGCGGGACTTGTGGGTGGCCAGACTAAAGAGTGTAAAAAAGAAAACGTTTTGTAATCAATCTGCATTAAATTGTTTAATATTCCTTAATTGAATTAATTACGCTTCCACTATGTTTTAAGAAAAGATTTTATAACTATAGTTTTCCACTGCTTATAATGATTTTCATAATAAGTTTAAAGAATGGATTTTTAACGGTCAGACTTTTTAGAAAAAGAACTCTGATTTCAATTGAAAGATTTTAATAGGAATTCAGTTCCTTTATAAAAGTTTTAAATTTAACGCATTTTGAAAAGTAAATGTAAATCGAGTCGTTACATCGAAAGAACTAACACATGATTGAACTCTATCAAATTCGTTTCTACTTAAAGCACCAAATAAAACATTCATTGCTTTGGCATTTAAATTCCAATTATATTTATCTAAATCATTGAATTTACAAGATGGTCTAGGAATATTAATTCCATTTTCATTGATTTTCCATAAAGCATAATCTATAGATTGCACAAAAATTTTCATTCTACATTTCCAATATAAATCATTTCTACCATCAAATAGTGGAGGTGTAGAAGTGAATTGACCTTCAACAAACATATTGAAATCCATAATCAAATTATCCAATTTAAGATATCACACAAATTTATCAAATAATTTCTAGCTAGAAATTTATCCCAAAAATTCAATCAAAATTATTCAAATAAATTTCTACTAGAGAATTTACAATATGTACAAAATCACACAAAAAATTTAAATATCCGCTCTGATACCAATTGAATGATCGATATATGCCTATAGAGGGAGAGGGAGAGGGAGAGGGCGAGGGCGAGGGCGAGGGCGAGGGCGAGGGCGAGGGCGAGAGCGAGGGCGAGGGGGGGGGGTGGTGGTGGTGAATATAGCGTTCTAATATTTTTGTGCGATATTTAAATTTCCTAAATCCCTAAGTGATTTATCGAATATAATTAAATAAGGAATCATAATAAATGCATAAATTAAAGAGTAAGGGATAGAGAATGTGCTACGATATTGTTTACGCAGTTTGGCAAACTCGCTTGCGTCCGCGCTCTAAGATTTCACTTAGAGATCCACTAAACAATTGGCTTACTGGTGCCAATAAAACCGTTTACAAAGACTAATTCTAAGGGCGTCACCCTATATTTGACTATTGTGTGGAGTCACCCTTTGATTGAACTTTCAGGCGTTCAATTATGTCGTTGACTATTTCAAGGCGTCACCCTTGTATGATGAATTCTAAGGGCTTCACCCTTTACAATAACGTACAATAATATTTGGAAATGTAAAGCTAAAAAACTAGATTCAAACTCTCCCAACAATAACTCGCAAAGTTTATGAGTGGGGAGAGTTGAATTACAATTGCTCACAAATTGATCGAGAAGTCGAGTAGAAATTTTTCCAGCGCTTCGCTACTTCTCTTGTTTGTTACGGAGCTTGGAGTGCTTCTCTTCATTTATAGATTATGTTTGAGAGGTCGACCTTTTTCCCTATAGGTCGACCCCTTTACTAGACATTGGAGTTCTACCCGTTGGGATTTGACCGTTATGACAATGTACCATTGTGCGGTCGACCTTCAAAGTAATCTGTTCATTTTGTGATCGACCATGTGGTCGACCCTTTCCTTCGTGCAGAAACACTAGAGCAATCTATTTATTTTCTAGTCGACCCTTTCCTTTGTAGATGCATAATAAGGTCAACGCTTTGTGCTGTATCGTCGACCCTTTGCTCCTTTTTCAAATTCTTAGATGAACTTGTTAGAACATTAATAATACCCATTTTTAGGGTATTTCCAATAAACACAGATATAAATATTATTATAAAACATTAAGAATAATATCCGAATAACGCAAAATACAACTTATTAATTTTATTAAATTAATCAACATTCTAGTCATCATCAAAATAAAACTTAGCCTAACAAAAAGGCTAATAGTTCCAATTCGATGGAACTCAACATACTTAATGTGGGATACTGTTGAGAAGTTTGAAAAAGCTTTTACAAAGTTGAAAGAATATGACAGTCAATATGTATACGAATTTCTTCAAGATGAGAATGTAAAAATTTATCCCTCTGATGAAGATTGGTGTTCCGTTTGTCAATTCATAGCATTCTTGAAAGTATTTTATGACGTGACATTAAAAGTTTCATCGACTTTACGTATTACCTCCAATATATTTTTCTCATAAATATGTAAACTTCATAGAGTTATCAAGAAATTTGCTTCAAGTGATAACTCATTGCTAAGAAACATGGCATTTAATATGCAAATTAAGTACGAAAAGTATTGGGGAGATTTCAGTAAAGTCAATCACTTTATATATGTCGCTGTAGTGCTTGATCCACGATATAAGCTAAAATTTGTGAAACATTGTCTATTGAAATTGCATGGATTGGAGATGACAAATGAGTTGATAGTGGAATTAGAACATACAATTAGAAAATTGTATTGTGAGTGAAAAATGGATTCACCAACAAATAATATAGAACAAGATTCTACTTCTAGGCTTGTGGTTGAAATTGCTCACGACAGTTTAGATGATGACGAGTTTGAGTTCACATTTCATGCAAGATTGAACAATGAAGATGAGTTTGCCAATAGAAATAAAGTTGAAAATGATTTGTCTGCAAAACTTGAGAGTTTTTCATCTGAAATTGATTATTGAGTTGGTGGAGAATGCACACTACAGAATATCCAATTTTGAGTAAAATAGCAAGAGATTTGTTTGTTATTCTTATTTCGACAGTTGCCTCAGAATTGGCATTTAGCTATGGTGGTTGAGGGTTAGATTTCTTTCAGAGTTCCTTCGCTCCAAAAACTGTAGATAGTCTCATTTGTTTGAAAGTTGGATTCGTGATTCCAATAGACTTGCAAATATTTACGAATCATTAGAAAAAGTCACAATTTGAAAAAGGTATAACTATTTATATTTTGTTCAATATTAGTTTGTATATACGTTATTCTAATTATTTATTTTTTGTAGATTTGGATGATTTTATGACGGCATCAAACAAAGATTGATATTTTCAAGACAATTTTTTCTTAGGGGACAGTGTTTCTGTTGATTCTTGCCTTTGATTACTCATTTCATTTGTCATTGCTAGTACTAATTATACCCTTGCAGGAGCTTTTTCTTTGGTTCCCGGCAAAAAGGTATTCGCATCGATCTTTCCACCTCCAGTTTGATTCTCTTTGTCGTTGTTGCCTGATTGAGTTTTATGCAAACTGGGAATTTCCATTAGTTGAAAAAGTTGATTCTAAAAAGCATAAGGATTTATTTGAGAATTTCCTGTTCAATTGGCAACCTGATGTGAGATTCTGAAAAGTATTTGATTTTCTTCAAGCACTTTGATACTGCAACTTGATATGAGATTCTGAAAAGTATTTGATTTTCTTCAAGCACTTTGATACTGCAACCAATTCGGCTCACTACTCACCTAATGTGAGATTCTGATATTGCATTTTTAGAGTAATTATATTAAGTCTTCTGCAATGCATTTTTGGAGTAATTTTTTTACTGTTGTCTTAATATAATTAAGACTTCATTGTCATGGTTTTCATTATGCTATTGCGGGGTTTGATTTTCCAATTCATTTGAGAATTTCTTGAGATTCTAAAAAACATAATGATTTATTTGAGAATTTCCAGTTCATTGGCAACCTGATGTGCATTTGATTTTCTTTAAGACTTTTATATTGCAACCTGATGTGAGATTCTAAAAAGCATTTGATTTTCTTCAAGTAATTTGATACTGCAACCAATTCCGCTCACTGCTCACCTGATGCGAGATTCTGATATTACATTTTTAGAGTAATTATATTAAGTCTCCTGCAATGCATTTTTAGTGTTGTCTTAATATAATTAAGAACTCAAGAATAGAGAAAATTGAACTAAAAAAAATCAAAAAATTGAGCCAAAGGACATAATTTTGAAGCCACGAAAAAACCAAAACCGAACCGATAAGAACTAAAACAGAGGTTTGGTTTTCAGTCCGATTTGACATTGTCCTTAGTTTGGTTTCAGTTTTTCAAAACAAAAACCGAACCGACTTGGTTCAGTTCTAATTTAGTAAAAATCCGAACTGAACTGAACCAATTCCACCTCTATTGATCAACATCTTTCAATACTTCAACACTTCCAAATCAGATTTTCAGGTTATATACTAATCCCCTTCTATTGGTGCATTACATGTTGACCGTGGTCGGGTTCAAATAACTTTAGTTATGTCTTCTCGTCTGCTGAGTTGTTCCAGTCGAGCGTGTCATGTTTCATCGACAGTCACTGCACTTGTCTACCTGTGAGTCTTTTGGGCTGTCTGTTAAGGTGTCGAGTGATTATTGTTTGGTCGACCACACTATTTATTTCTCGGAGTTGGGTTTAGCGAACTTCGTTCGTCTTCACCAGCCATACTTGAGTTTTGGTCTAGTTTCTTGTTTTGGTCTTGGACCATTGTTGTATTCCTATATTTAATTTCCAGTTTGAAACTAGTGGTTGTCCTTAGAGATCGTCTTGAATTCTTAGTCTTGATTGAGACTTATCTATTATCTCTCGTGTGATTGTTAGAATGTTGACATCAGCCTTGTTATAGGTTTTAGAGATGTCGTTGGTTTTGACCCTCATTTCCGATAGCATATGGAGCTGGCTAGTCGGTAAGAGTGTTGTGTGGTCTATGAGGTAGGGATTTTTATACTTTTTGCATTGCATTGCATTATGTTTTCAAAATGATATTTTGTGGGATACCACACTTGAAAACCCTATGGGGACTATTTGACAGTACGTCCATGTTTATATATACTTATGTTTTCTCACGTTTACTAAATCATACATGGTTTTGTTGGTATCATGTGCATCTGTGTGTGTGTGTATATATATATATGTGTGTGTGTGTGTGTGTGTGTGTGTGTGTGTTGCGAGGATAAATCCTCTTGATGCTTTAGGCAGTTTTGGCACTAAAGCATTACGAGGCTATCCCGTACAATCTTCTACTGTGAGAAGATTGATTATTTGTACTTGTAAAAGGGTGATAGGGCATCGGTGACACGTCCTCAGGTTTTGAGCTTTAGAAGTTGAAATGGTGATGAGGCGATGATGACGCATCCTTGGGTTTCGAGCCCTAAAACATGGTCAGGGTTTTTAGTCACACGGATTGAAGGTTGTTAGTCGTTGAGTTTTGCTCACCTAGTAACGATCCATTTGACGAATGTCGTGACAACTCAAAGTTCCTCTCATCGGCAACCTTTTTTAATTTGGATCCTTCAGGTAGCTAATTGAGGAGCAATCCGTCGCGAGTAACTTATTTGTTATCACGATTAAACGAGTCTTGTCAGTCCTGAGCTTTGACTCGTCGACAACTCGAGTGATGTGTTGGATCTCAAGATTTCAGTTGTTTTGATCCCTCTGTCTCATGAGGTGTTGCTTTCGAAAGATAACCACCTTTCTATGGTGTGTGCCGGATGGGTCCTTGCGTGACCATCCCTTTTCACTGATGACGTTTTCAGATGGAAAACGGTGTTGGCATATTTTATGGTATAGCTGTTTATATATACATCAGGTTTTGATGAAGCCACATCGATGGCTAAAATTAAAATGATAAAGAGATTTAAAATTTAAAAATTCATGCACGGTGAATGAGAAGTATGACACTGGTTTTCTAGAGGATAAGAAAAACTGTTTTTCGCATGCATTGCATTTAATATAGATTCCCCTACTGAGTTTGTCACCCCTTAAACTTTTTTTTCCCTAGGTTAATATATAGTATTTGCGCGGTATTTACGGGGCTGTCATGCAGTGTTGCTAGTGTCCCTCTGGTGGGTGCTTCGACCTTCCCTTAGATGGGTGGAGGTTTGTCGGTTCAAGTCCCTTCGTCTCTGGTATGTTGGGATTTGTTGTGTTGTTGGTGTTATTTGGTTTAATTCCTGCACAATACTTTCTTTTGTTTATTATTATACTATCTAGACTTTTTCTGATCACTCTGTAGATCCCAACCCATGTGATTTGAGTTTTGGACTTATTTTGATGTTAAGACTTCCGCTTTGAGCTAAAATCCCGCACAACTTTACTCTTGGGTTTAACTACAAAAGGTCTAGAATTAGTTGGAGATAAAATGTCACATATATATTGTCATACCCCGTAATGTAAATATTTTTATATATACTATTATATTAAGTGGAAAACTATAATATCAAATTATCTTTTTAAGGAAACATAAGCGTATCCGAAAACTTTATGTAGAAAATCATTTTCAAACACATGTTAACAAGCTAATAATAATTTTTCTTGTTAAATTTTTCATTTTCGTATTTCACATTTACACTTAAGATTCTTTGAACAAAATATACATAGCCTGTAAAAAAACTATTTCCTACCACAATCAAAATTGTCCTGCAAGCATAAGCTTCCACCCATGGAGATACTTCATCAATTGCTTCTTTCTTTCACTAGACTTATGACAATAAAAAATCTCAACTACATAACAATATTAAACAATAAGTCCAGCGCTCAGTAAGTAATGCATGAATGTACTGTATACGATATACATCTTCATAAAACATGTAGTACACTATTTCTTTATTTCTTTTCTTTTCTTTCTTTATTTTCTTTTTCGTTTAAGTGAAAGTAGGCACGACTATGAGACACACACCACTTATGTCTCACAACCTTTGTCGAATTGCTATGGATGAGAACCTCACGACCTTTGTCAAGATCCTAACAAGTGATGACCTCACGACCTTTGTCGAGGCCCCCACGTCACCAAACTAACAAGCTTATCCCCCATAAGTCTAACCTTTGGGACAACCTATCATTCTCCTCTCACACATTAAATTTTGTTTCAATCTTTCTTACATGAAAACATATGCATGAAAATCATTTTTGTTTGTTTCTTGAAAACATGATGCATGAGGATAATTGCTACATTTCACATATCTCAACATATCATCTAATAACACACTATTAATCAAACATCATTGCAAACAACATAGCACATTCTAGCATTCTGTGATGTAGGCCAAAAGAAGTCATATACATGCAAACATTACTTACTTAGAAACCTAAGCACAATAGTCACAATTTACTTGCTTTTCTTTCTTCAAACATTTTCCAAGAGTACAAAGAAATTGGCTACTTTTTTGTATTTTTACCTTTTGTCCTCATATCAATTAGATATAATTGCTTTAAGTATGAGGTGGAAATTTCATGAGTTATTTGTTAAGCTAAAGGGTCAAACTTCCAACTTAATATCTTATCCAAAACAGAAAAGAAGACGTTTAGTCATTCCATAAAATTATGTCATCTCACCAATAAAGGTTGACGATCTTACAACTTCCCAGTCATCAGTATGTCTGTTGCGGAAACCTACGTATCCGCTATGGATATGACATCACACTCACTTCCTAAATGTTTGCATGAGCATTTAGCATGATAAAATAAAATTCCAGATGTCTACTTCTAAAAAGGATTTAAACTGTGGATGTTCGCATGCTTGAGAAAACCTTCACTTTTGTTGCGGATATTTACTTCTCATATAATATTCTGTGGACACCCACTTATGCGCGACCACATATCCTTTTGAAACACTATCATAGACACCAACAATTTTGTGGGTGCCAACACTTTGCAGATACTCACTCTTCCTCAGCCACGTGTCCTTTCAAAACCAAGTATCTGCGGATGCCCACACTTCTGTGGATCCACACCCTTATGCGGATACCAACATTTTGGTCATGACTCGATCATTGATCCCCTAAGGAATTGCGCCGCGAACCGAATTCTCCTCCCAAAGAATGATCGCACAACTCACAACTCGCAGCGGAAGCTCACCAACCACACACAATGTGCTCGCGCAATTAGGCCACATAAAAATAAAATTTAAAACAAACAGGAAAGTTGTACACTGTTATTATTTACAAAACTATTTATAAATTTATTTTACAAATATGAGCTGAATTAAAACTAAATATATCAAAATAAAAACTCGAACTCACACTATGGGCCTATGCTAAGCAAACTTTAATATCCAATAGATTTTTACCTTTTTGACCTTGAGGTGCTACCACTTGTTTCAGAAAGCATCATAAATAGAACCGTGAGCTTTTTGACCTCAATAAAAATCCTAATTTAAGGATTCAATAAATCATACCAATATCACAACTAACCATATTCTAAACCCAACATGATTAGTCCTCACATCCTAAACTTTCAATGTTCAACTTTTGATCAACTCTCATGATCACACATCCCAGACTCTATATTTTATCTAGATCTTTAGATATTTCTAATTAATATCTCAACTAAGTGATACCCTTATTTATATAAGAAGTGCTTAGTGCATATGTAGAAATGCTTAGGCCTATGATTTAAATAACTATAGTCTACCTTTCCCATTCTCATGTGTAATTACTCTTTATGCACAACTTATTCCCATATGTATTTAATTATTAAATACTCTCAATACAAACCTCACAAGCTATTTCAAATAAGCACCATCAAACTCTATAGAATGCTTATTCCATAAATTTTTCTACTTTCAAACGGGAGTTCCCTTATTAGAGATCACATTCTATTTTGGTCCATTTATCATTATCACTATCACCATTTAGACATTTCTAATTAATGTCTAATTCCCAAAACCATCTCTCATTTTCTTATATGGTTTATTTAATACAAATACTAGATACCTCTAATATGTGTCTAATCTCAAGCTATCTAAACATTTATAAGGAATGTCTAATGTCGAATCGTCTCTAGACATTTCTAATTAATATCTATTCCATACTATCTAGACATTTCTATTTAATGTCTATCACAAACTATCTAGACATTTTTTTTAAATGTCTATCACAATTGATCCCTCTATATGAAGGAATTCCTCAATATAGTGCATATATAAATGTCTAGACTTATGATCTAGCAAATCATAGCCTAGATACCATGACAATGTATCTAACTATGTAATCTCATGACCCACAATTATGCAATAAATATGAAATGCATATTACAACTCTCATTTCACAATGATGCAGTGATACTGTGAATTAGTGCAATGCTTCATTTATTATTAAATGATCATATCATTTAACAAGTACTGTTTTATTAACATATATGTGAATGTTAACATATCTATGAATGTCAACATTTATGTAACTATCAATATGAATGATCATATACCATCATATGTAAAGTTGCACACGACCATTAATCTCCACTATACTAGTCACTGTCTCCCATAGGTGTGTCCATGAGTATAATAAACCTCCAAAGGGATAGGGACTCTCAACCTAAGGAGGACCCACAGTCACTCCTCTTTTATTTCTTATTTTACATACGTCACACGATACATAGTTTGGTGTCATGATCCTACTTTCAAGGGCTTAAGACGAACCGTTTGGCATCCGTTGTTAGGGGGAAACAATGAGTCAGCCTACTAGGTGTGCCAACGGCACCAATTTCCCATGACGTTGGACTGAGCTTTGTGTCTAACGAGCGAGCAGTAAGTGAGTGAGATTAACAAAAAAGAGCGTCATTGAGCATAGTGAGCATTGAGCAAGTTTGTATGTAAAAAGTTTGTTCATTGATTGGCAGTAAATTACATCGTTAGGTAGAGAGGTCTACGTGCAGTCATGCCTCTACCCCTAAAGAGCAATCCACACCATCCCCACCATGGCAGTAGTGTACATGCTATAATGGCGAGGAGTCACTTGCCCAAAATAGAAAGAAAAGAAATACAAAAAATTTGTCATAAATAGAAATAAATCTACCCTAACAACATGGGCGGCCATGGACAACACGTCCTGGACAAGCCCAGATTCTTACATTCTCCCACATTGAGATGTTGACGTTCTTGTCAATTTGTCTTCGTCTTGAACTCTTTAATCTTCTGCGCGTAGTCTTCCAAGTCTTCATCCTTCTCCCAAGTTACTTTGTCATCTCCAAACTCCTTCCATTTGACCAGGTACTCTGTACGGAGAAGGCAGCCTGTCTTGAAGCTTCGTTTTGCAAGGATTTCTTCAACTTCCTTCTTCTTCCTATTGCTGATTGAGATGTCTGGTTTGATGATGTTGTTCCTGTGTTCGTCCTCCTCATCTGGATGGTAGGGCTTTAAATTGCTGACATGAATCACCGAGTGGATTTTTAGCAACGCAGATAGATGGACTCTATAAGATGTTCTCCCAATCTTTTAAACAACTTTGAGTGGACCTTTATACTTTCAAACATGTTGCTTTTCTTTCTTTCCTCTGAAGCAAAGTTGTTCAGGTAGCAACTTTACCAACACCAGGTCTCCAGCTTTGAACTCCAGTGGTCACCGCTTTTGATCTGCCCACTTCTTGATGTGCTTTGAAGCTATTTCCAAATAGGCATGAGCTATCTCAATGTTTTGCTTCCATTCTTTAGAAAAGTTATACGCCTTTGGACACTTCCCTAAGTATGGTTGGTCAAGAGTGTGGGGCATAGTTGGCTGTCTTCCGCAAAATATTTCGAAGGGGCTCATTCTAGTTGAAGAACACTTTTGACAGTTGAAGTTGAATTGTGCCACATCAAGCAAAATTGTCCAATTCTTCTGGTTGGGATTGATAATGTGGCACATATATTCTTCAAGTATGCTATTGAAGCGTTCCATCTGACCATCAGTTTGAGGGTGATAGCTGGAAGAGATATTCATGCTCGATCTAAGTAACTTAAATAGTTCCACCCAAAAGGATCTTGTGAATCTGGTATCCCTGTCGCTAATGATACTCTGAGATATGCCCCATAACTTGACAACATTTTTGAAGAAAAGTTGCACCGTTGTTTCAGTAGAACAATATTTTGGTGCCGCAATGAAGGTGGCATACTTAGAGAAGCAGTCGATGATTACTAAGATTTCTTTGAAGTCATTTGTAGATGGCAAGTTGGAGATAAAGTTGAGAGAGATACTTTCTCACGGTCTTGAGAGCACGGGTAGTGGTTCTAGCAAGCCAACTACTTTTTCCCTTTCCGCTTTGTCTTGTTGGCATACCAAACAGGTTTTGGTATATTGCATCATGTCTTTTTTCATTCGTGGCAAATAATATCCCTTCTTTAGTAAAGCATAAGCTCGTTGCCATCATGGCTAGCCCATAAGGTTTCATGGCATTCCCGCAATAGAGTTTGCCTTAGATCGTTACTCTGAGGTACATAAAGGCGGCTTCCTTTGGTTAACAACAAGTCTCCTGCAACCCAAAATTGTCGAGTCTTTTTCTCTTTTACAAGTTGCATGACGGCCCGAGTAGCAGGGTCGTCTTGCAAACTATCTTTGATGCGATCTCTCATTGGTCCAGTAATCCTGCTGGTTTGGAGTTATGATAAGTAACAAAGACTTGCACATTCTATTCTTCGACTAAGGGCATCCACCACCCTGTTTGCTTGACCCGACTTGTGTTCAAACTAAAAGTCAAATTCTGAGATTAGTTCATGCCAGCGTGCTTGTTTGGTAGTAATCTGAGGCTGATCAAAGAAATGACAAACTGTACTGTTATGCGTCTTCACTACAAACTTGGATCTAAGCAAATATTGTCTCCATACAAGAAGGCAGTGAACCACCACCAACATTTCTTTTTCTGAGGCTATGTACTTTCTTTCAGCTTCCTTCAATTTAAGGCTTTCATAAGCGATAGGGTGACCATTCTGTAGGAAGACCCCTCCAAGTGCAAGGTCTAATGCATCAGTCTCCACTTCGAATGGCAAGGTAACATCGGCTAGAGCTAGAACTGGACTTTGGATCATAGCTTCTTTCAAATCAACGAAGGCTGTTTGACATTCTTGACTCCACTTCTAAGATACTCCCTTCTTTAGAAGTTCAGTGAGGGGTACCGCGCTTTTAGAGAATCCTTCAAAAATCGCCTATAATAATTTGCAAGCTCGAGGAAAGAGCTTAATTCGGTGGCTGAAGCAGGTTTCTCCAGTCTTGGATCACCTTGAATTTATCGGCATCCATATGAAGATGACTTTGTTCAATGATGTGGCCAAGGAACCGATGCTTTCTTGGGTGAATGAGCATTTCTCTCTCTTTACATATAGTTGATTTTTCTTTAGTTTCTCAAGGATGAGACGAAGATGAACCTTGTGTTCTTCTATGGTCTCACTGTAGACCACAATGTCATTGAGGTATACTACCACAAATTTGTCAAGAAATTCGTGGAATACTTGGTTCATGAGAGTGCAAAAAGCCACTGGAGCATTTGTCAATCCAAATGGCATCACCAGAAATTCAAAAGCTCCATATCTAGTCACGCAAGTTGTCTTTTGTTCATCGCGTTCCGCAATTTTGACTTGATAGTAGCCTGATCGCAAGTCGAGCTTCGTGAAGTACTTTTCTTTATATAGCTGATCAAATAGATCGTGATGAGAATGATTAGATACTTTTTTCATAAAGTGATCTTATTAAGAGCCCGGTAATCGATGCACAGTCGCAAGCTACCATCCTTCTTCTTTTGGAGCAACACAGGCGCTCCGAATGGTGTTTTAGCTGGCCTAATGAATCTTGCCTCAAGTAGTTCATCCAATTTTTTTCTCAACTCTATGAGTTTTGGTGGGGCCATCCAGTAAGGCACTTTTGCAGGGGGTTTAGTTCCAGGAATCAATTCAATTTGATGATTGATGTCTCTGCGTTGGGGTAGTGCCTTTCGCAAGCATTCTGGCATAGTATCCTTGTATTCCGCCAAAACTTCCATAATTTTATACGACATTATTTCTTCTTTGCCTTCATCCATGATCGAAGGGATGAGGATATATGTAGGTTCTTGATTCTTCAATCCCTTTTTGAATTGCATTGTAGAGATCATCTTTATGTTGCTAGAGCTTGGTTGCTTGAGGATAGCAGGAACGACTATTGGATTGTTCCTGGTAATTACCAAGCACTTAGTTGATGGGTTGGGGATGACTATGCGTTCCATTAAGAATTCCATCCCTAATATAGTATCAAAATCATCCATCCGTGCCACAACAAAGTCAATTGGACCCATCCATGTGTTGAGTTTTAGCTGAGCTCTTTTTACAACCCCAACTACTGGCATTGCTTTTACATTCACCGTCTTCATCTTGTCAGCATTCTTTTCCAGCTTCAGGCCTAGGCAGCGAGTTTCCTTTTCTGTTATGAAATTATGTGTGGCTCCTGAGTCAGTCATAGTGCTTTTGACAGCCTTATTATTGATAAAGCTTTCCACACACATGAGGCCTTTAGCTGGTGTCTTTTTTAACTCTTTCATCTGTTGTTGAACTGCTGATAAGAAGGTCATTGTCCCTACTTCCGTAACTTTCACGGGCTCTTCTTTGGCAACCCCTTCAGCTGAGTTGTCGTTATAAATCGAAGCTTGTAATGCTGTTACTACTGACCTATGTGGGCACTCTACAACTCGATGTAGTCCTTTGCATAAGAAGCAGGACATAGGCTTATTCATTGGTCGCTGATTACTATCCCCTTTCCATGTCTCTTGGCCCTCTCTTGGGACAAATGACTTCCTTTCACCAGTGCCTGTATTCGGCTTTGAACCCCTTGTATTGTTTGAGGCATTGGGAGGATTCTTCTTTTGGCAAGGATTCTCATTGGAATAATCGAATAATCTTTCAGCTACAACAAGAGCACTCGAGAGGGTCTGTACTCTTTGTTCATACAGATTTGTCCTGGCCCACAGTTTTAGTCCTTCGATGAAGGTGAAGATCTTGTCTTTTTCTGACATGTCCTGAATGTTTAGCATGAGGCCTAAGAATGTCTTAACGTACTTGCGGATACTGCTAGTCTGTTTTAGTTCTGGTAGCAATCAGCATGCATTAAACTCAACGTTTTTCAGGAAAGAACTGATCCTTCAACTCTCTTTTGAGCTCTTCCCAAGTATTGATGACACAATCGCCATTGCAAATGTCATTATATTTCGACCTCCACCAGAGCTTTGTATCTCCAGTAAGATACATCGTGTCCAAGGTCACTTTTGATTCTTCATCAGTTCTAGTTGCTTTGAAATATTGTTCCATGTCAAAGATAAAATTTTCTATTTCCTTGCTCCCCCAAAGGATTTTGGCTATGGGATTTTCACCCAACTACGTTCAGTCAAACTTGAAGTTGGAGCTTGGTTTCCCATGGCTCTCATAGTGACACTCAATCTGATGTTCATTTTAGCAATCTCAGCTTTCGGAGATTCAAACATTGTCTTAAAGTCCTCAGTCAGGTAGGATACAGATTCTATTAATCGGGTATGAGTTTGGTCAATCTCCTCGATGCGCTCTAGGACCCCAACTATAGCACTTGTGGAGCTCTCTTCACTTTCTACCCCTTTTCCCTTCTCATGTCTGGATTCTAGATTCTCCACCCGATCCATCAACTCTCAGACCGAGAGGATGTCTATCCTATTGGGAACAACAACAATCTCAGCAGGAAATTCAGACATTTCCTTCATTTGTTCCTCCAGAAAATGAACGTTATCGGGGATTTCTTGGAGATATTTCATCTCCTCTTCCAGCTCAACTAGGTGCTCGAGCTGGTCTAGCAGTGAGTTTGCCTTCTCTGACGAATTCTCTCTCGGCATGATTTCTTGCAGTTTGAGCCAACCTAGCTTTGATATCAACTGTCAGGGTCCTACTTTCAAGGGCTTTAGACATACAGTGCGACACTCGTTGTTAGGGGGAAACAACGAGTCAACCTACCAAGTGTGCCAACGGCACCAATTGCCCACAACGTTAGAGCGAGCTTTGTGTCTAACGAGCGAGCGAGATTAAGCGAAAAAGCGTCATTGAGCATAGTGAACATTGAGTGAGTTTGTATGTAAAAAGCTTATTCATTGATTGACAGCAAATTACAACGTTGGGTAGAGGGATCTATGTGTAGTCATGCCTCTCCCCCTAAAGAGCAATTTGCACCATCCCCACCATGGCAGTAGTGTACATGCTATGGTGGCCAGAAGTCACTTGCCCAAAATAGAAAGAAAATAAATACAAAGGATTTGCCATAAATAGAAATGAATCTACCCTAACAGTATGGGCGGCCATGGACAACACGGCCTGGACAAGCCCGAATTCTTACATCTGGCAAGGTATATTGGGTTCTTCTGTGACCAATAATACCACCCGAATAATATGTTTTGTACATATAAATATTTCAGATGCATAATTTGGCATCCTCTTTATGCATACATTAAATGCATATAATACATACTAATAATGCATGTAAAATAAATCATGCACATCCTGATGTTAAACATACAATAATGATGCATGAAATAGTCTCATACATTTATCTAGATATATTTTGTCTATGTCTCAATCATCTCCAAAAATGATTTATACAATGGGTAAACAAATGGTTAAAAACCTAATGATGATAATCCAAAAATACAGGGTGTGGTCAACCATCCCCTCATCCACAGTCGTCCGCTCTAGTGCATTTTTAACATAAAACATGGAAAAACAGGGTTTTCGATTGACAGCAAAATCCACAGTTTCAAACTCTACATTGTGGTCGACCATTTTTGGTCATCCACACCCCTTAAATTTTATGTCCAGTCGAGCGCACTATAGGCCCGGTAGACCGCAATTAGTCCAGATTGCCAAAAACTCTCAATTTTCTTCATCTCCTTCATACCAAATCCATTGAAAACCATTCTAAATCATATCAACCCAACAATAAACCATCCTAGGATTATATTCACATACATAATCCACCAATTAAACATTTCTATCCAATAAAACAACCCATGACAATATTTAACATAATCATCCAATTTCATAGACAAAATTTACCAATTCAACTATTTAATAATCATATGTGAATCTTTAAAATACTTCTCCTACTTAGTTCATTCACCTTCAACAACCAATCAATATCATCAATAATATTCAACAATGGATATTAACATTCAACCTATTTATTTTTTAGGTTTTCTTCTAAATTTATCTTATAACTAGATATATTCAATTTAACCATCAAACATGCATGTTCATGTTTCCATTTAAGCACTATAACCAAACTCATATGAACTAAATCAATCATCCTCAACACTAAATATCAACGTGCAATCTAAGGGTTCAACTTATTATTCCCATATTTAACTCCTATCACTTAAATCATGTAATATTCAACATGATTTAGAAAACACTTAGGTTATGATTCTTACCTCTTGAAAACCTTAATCTTCACCTCCTTCTTTTGATTTTAGGCTCAAAATGATCCTTTTGGCATGTAGATAAATTTTTTTGAAGGACCAAGGATTGAATCTCTCTCCTTCCCCCTCAAAATTTTCCTTTCTTTTCCTTCTCATTTTTCTCCTTTCTCTCTTTTCTCCCTTTTCTCCTCTATTACAGTATGAAAATGGATGATTTCTCAGCCATCCACACATTTCTAGAATATCCTTAGGGTGAAATTACCTTTTTATCCAATTTGTCCTTCAAACTTTACCATTTTATCCTTAATTCCATAGAAATTTACCAAAATACCATAGTTAATTATCTTTAACCACTCTTATGTTAAACTAATCACTCTAGCTTAGTTCTAAGTTAATCTCCATGATTATCATAATTAATCATGATTAATTAACCTTAATCCTCCATTAATTACACCTTAATCACACACTTAGTCACTAATCCACAAGTGACATGTGTCAATACTTCATTGGTTGGCTAATTTATTATATGGCCATATACTTCAAAGTATTAGAAATATTTCTTCTTTTATACACTTCTCTAAATTCCAAATCAAAAGTCTCATTTAAAGACCTTTTCCAAAACAGTGCAGTTTTGGATTCATCCAAATTCAAACTTGCATAACGTTTATTACATACATCCAAATCCTTTGAATTCAAAGTCATACTCTTCATTTATGTGTCTACTTTATTACCTTAAAATGGTTTGAATTTATAATCACCATAACTTGTCCAATCAACCCCTAAACAGTGATTATGCTCATATCACTTTCATGCAAAAATTCATATCTTAATGAACATACATCCAATTGATCCAATTTTATCACAATTTCATAGTCCAAATATATACTATTATGCCTACATTTAGTTTGAAAAGATACCCTCAATTGGTTAGTCAATTACTTCTTCAAAGTCATCTAATGACTTATTATTACTTAATCATATTTAATTATACTAAATATGATTATCAAGGTTAGTCTTTGATCTAGATTATCACAATTTCCATTGCGGATATCAGCTCACATTTTTCTCTAATCACAATCCTTCATGTTTATATATCTTTCCACAGACAAACTCCATTCTGCGGATTCCACCTCACATTCGCAAACACCTATGCTTCCGCTATAGGTATATGCTCATATTCTACTTTGGTGTAGTACATATATAAAATAGGCCTATATTGTATAACATAAAATTTCAGTGAAAATAAAGTCACTCATGGACTCTAGCACATCATGTCATAGGCAATAACAATAATAACAACGCTACTTGGCAGTTGCAAAGGCACGAACGATCTTGACCAAGCTTAGGGTTTTGCGCCAGGAACATGACAGATACAATTGTCTTATTACTCTAGTAAGCAAATAAACAAACACATCATCCAATGATCGAATGTGTGTAACAAAATAAGACCCCCACTTGGATCAATCAAACTTAGTTCACACGGCCAAGATGATCAATAAAATAATGTGAACGAGTCATAAAAATGGATATGCCATTTTGTATGAGAACACGTCTCAAAATAAATGTTTTAGAAAATTATGCAATGTTGTACATAAAATAAATCTCTACCTCAAACTGAGTCTACCATTGCTTAAGCCCAAATAAATCCAAATGTTAAAAAATGTGTCAAAACTCAAAGCCTATCAATACATCATCAAATATATCCATTAGTGTCTATCCAATATTCTCAAAATAATTGTTGAAACCTACAATCGGAATAGGAATCAACTCAAGAACTAAATGGACCAAATATCCAACTTGGCCCAATTTGAAGAAAACACTGGGCATATCTTTGAAGGATGCCTCTACATTGCAACACCTCAGCATATTCTTTGGTTATATTATGAAGATTTGTAAAATTATGAAATATGTCAGGAAATTTAAAGTATGTGTTGAAAGTGCGAAGATTACGTGTAAAAGAAACGTGTGTGTTGATGTTCCAATTCGATAGAACTCAACATACTTAATGTTAGACACCGCTGAAAACTTTAAAAAAGCTTTTAAGAAATTGAGGAAATATGACAACAATTCGTATACGAATTTCTTCAATGTGAGTGTAATATCCCGAATCTTATTTGAGCTAAAGGCATAGCTTACGTGTAAAGGAACTGAGTTGGATATGTAAAGATATTGGTCAAGGGAAACGTAATTGGAATAAGTGAGTTATGATACTACGTTAGGTTCATAGTTAAATTATGAGAAGGATTGAAGTCAATTGGAGATACTTAAAGTTATATTGGGCAATATAAATTGGATTGATCGTCAGTGGAGGTAGTAAGAGTAAAAATATTTGGATATTGTAAGGGATGAGAGCTAGTTAATAATAAGGTTAAAAATATAGAATTTATTGAAATTAACTTGGGTAATTTAAGACATTAGTCAAGTGAAACATATTTGGACATCTAAATTGGAATAGTTTGGATGAGTGATTTATTAAGGACATAGGTATATATATATTTATATATATTTTGGAGAAGAAGTGTTATATATTTATAAATATATATGTATATTGTTTAGAATATGTATATTTGGAGAAGATGTGGTGGATGATGTTTAAAAGAGTGGTTGATCATGGTGGTTGATTGAGATCAACCAGTGTGATCAACCTGTAAACAATAAAATGGATATGGAATATAGGTGTTGAAGGAGAGGTTGATTGAGATCAACCGGTGTGATCAACCTGTAAACAAAAGTATGAATTGAAGATGGGTATTGAAAAGTGCAGTTGATTGTGATCAAATCATTTGTATTTATAAAAAAAGAAATAATACTTAAATCCATGCATATCACGTTATGGAATAACGTGAATCAAACATATTTCTGAAAAGAATGAAATGCGGTTGATGAAGGCGGTCGGTTGCCATGAAGGAGATCATCTGCCGTGATAATTCGCCATTCAGAATCAATGAAAAAAATGAATATCAGTGGTCGATTGGCTAAAAGGTGGTCAATCGGCTACTGGTAAATGCAAGCAATCGCCAATTACAGTTAGTCATCTGGAAGGTTTAATCAACGTCTGGAGGCGAAGTGTTTCATTGTCTGAATGTTTGATGAATAAATAAGCGTCCAGTGGCCTTCCATCTTCACGGTTGTTAATGAGACGTTGGATTATTGTCTATAAATAGAGACAAGAGGGAGTGTTCAGGAAAGATAAATATGTAGGGTTACTCTGCCGAAATGAAGATAGACACTGAGGATTTGTGAGTGTTTTGGAGTAAGGTGACAGAGTTTGAAAACCACGAGCGTGTGCTGGGATTTGTTGGTGTTGCTTTGTTGAGAGAAGCTGAACTGTGAATGGATTATGAGGTGTTGATGGCTGAGGTTTGACAAACTGGACGAAAAGAAATTCAGGAAGTTAGAGTTAGAGAGAAGAAAATGTGGGTGTGAAACAGTGAGGATAATTGTAAGGAAACATTTGGTGTTCAGGTATTGTTCTTTCCCTACGTGGATTCTCTATTAGATGATTGTTTTAAATGGGTATTTCGACAAAGGATTATTGCATGTTTTATTGATTCTGCACTGATGAGAAAACGTTGATAGGAAGGTTTATTAGTTAAGTTGTTCTGTTTAAATATTGGATGAATAATATTATGGGTAGACATTTGATAGACTTACTAGTGAAGGTTGAAGTGATAAGTTATTGGATTAAGGTTTATCTTTGTTGGATAAAATGATTGTTGGAAAATAAGGTTCTTTGATAAATTGGACATAATAAGAAGTTATCCATGTTAGTTGATGCTAGGGGACTTTATTATTGGAGATAAATTATTAACAGCTATATGTGTTAATAATGATAGGTTTTGTGAAGGAAACTTAAAGTGTTAAACCATTAAAGCTAAAGATTTCAGGTACGTGCTATTGCATGTACTTTGTCCGAAAGGACCTACATCACGGGAAATTAGGGTTTTGTTTGATGTTTGTTTACTAAATGCATAAGTTATGTTATTGTATGAAAACATATGTTGTTTGCTTGCATGTTTATTAAATTTAAGTTCAGTTCCTTAGATAGGACGGATCACGTTTTAAGGATACGATTAAGGAACACGTTAGATAGGATTGTATGTGCACGACAACGTTAAGACATGGAATCAATAAGTACACAAAAATGAATATATGTAAACAATTGTGGACCGGTTAGTTACGCCCGGTACAGAAACCAATGATAACGACTGTGGTTCGGTTTGTTACACCCGGCACAGATATTTGTATGGTCCGGTTTGTTACGCCAGGCATATAAACAATAAAAGACAGAATCAGTAAACAAATGTTTGTACGGTCTGGTTTGTTACGCCTGACACATAAACAATAAAAGACAGAATCAGTAAACAAATGTTTGTATGGTCCGGTTTGATACGCCCAACATATAAGCAAAAATGAAATAACGATAAAAGACATGAACAGTCAAAGACAAACAAAACAGAAAACCTTATATGATGTTATAGAAATTGTATGTGAATTTCATGTTTTACATTTCTATCACATACTGAGCGTTAGACTCATAGTTAGATCCCATTGATGTAGGTAAGGAGCCGATGAATGGATAAAGTTGTTAAAGGACGTAGCTGATGGAGTATTGATGTGCGGACGTTTGTGTTGTTGGCTACATTGACCTGTGATTATGGCTCACGAAGATGAAATAAAATGTTTTAAAATCTTTTAAGTATTTTATGACTTCAGATAAATGTTTTAAGTTAACGTATTTATTTAAATATATATTTAAACAATAGGTTTATGGTATTTAATTGTAAAAGACTTCCGCTGTATGTTTTATAAAATTAAGACTTTCGTTGTTTATTACTCTGGTGTTTTATTATGAAATGGTTTTGCAATAGTTTTAAAGAAAAGAAAAATTTTATACGGAAATATGTTACAGGATGTTACAATGAGAATGTAAATGTTCCTCCCTCTGATAAAGATTGGCGTGTCATCCGTGAATTTGTAGTATTGTTAAAGGTATTTTATGACGTGACATTGAAAGTTTTATCGACTTTGCATATTACTACCAATGTATTTTTCTATGAAGTATGTAGACTTCATAGAGTTATCAAGAAATTTGTTGAGAGTGATAACTCATCACTAAGAACCATGACATTTGGCATGCAAGATAAGTATGAAAAATATTGGAGAAATTTTAGTAAAGTCAATCACTTTATGTATGTTGTTGTTGTGCTTAATCCATGAAGCATTGCCTAATGAAATTACATGGATTGGAGATGACCAATGAGTTGATAATGGAATTAGAACATACAATTAGAAAGTTTTATTTTGAGTACAAAATTGATTCACTAACAAATAACGTTGAACAGACTTCTACTTCTAGGTCTAGGGCTGATGTTACTAATGACAATTTGGATGATGACGAGTTTGAGTCGACATTGCATGCAAAATTGAACAATGAAAATAAGTTTGTTAATAGAAATGAAGTTGAAAATCATTTATCTGGAAAACTTGAGAGTTTTTCAAATGATATGGACATATTGATTTGGTGGAGAATGCACTCTTTAGAATATACAACTTTGAGCAAAATAGAAAGAGATGTGTTTGCTATTCTTATTTCTATAGTTGCCTCAAAGTTAGCATTCAGCTGTGGTGGTAGAATATTATATTCTTTTCAGAGTTTCTTGGCTACAAAACTATAGAAAGATTCATTTGCATGTAGAGTTGAATTCGTAATTCAGATAAGCTAACAAATATTTACAAAACATTAGAAAATGCAACGCAATTTGAAAATTGTAAATTTATTTATCTTTTGTACTATGTAATATTAGTTGCTTTATAAGTTTATATGTTATTCTAATTGTTTAATATTTGTAAATTTGAATGATATTTTAATAGAATCAAATAAATATGCATAATTTCATGACTATGAATGTAATAATTATTTCATTTATAAATTATGTTGATTTTTGAAATTTGATAAACAAAATATATATTTTCTGTTTGTAAATTCAAAATTGAGCTGAGAAAAATAAAAAACAGAGGTTTTGTTTTTCATCGGTTTTTCTCCTTGGTCGGTTCGGTTTTGATTTTAATTTTTCAAAATCAAAGCAAGTCGATTCAGTTTTAGTTCGCCCCAAAATCGAACAGAACTAATTCCACCCTTAAATTCTAAACCCATAATGTTTGTCTTTCATTAAGTGTCAATTACTCAATTGATAGGAGATTTATTATTTTAATTATTTATAATTTATTGTTTTAAAATACAATAGAGTCTGCGTATAATATTACTTATTTAAAAAATAAAGAGAATAGAGAGTCAAAACTTTATCAGAAACTTCTTCTAATTTACAGAATGGAGTTTTTGATGGAAGAAATGACTTCTAACATTGACAACTTAAGATATAGTACAAAAACTCTACTACTATCAGAAGTTAAAAACTGATGGGATAGGTGCATGTTAATCTGAAAAAATCAATTAAAACATCAAACGAGAATGCGTTCTTCAATCCAATCCTAATCATTGCACCTGCTCCCGCATCATGTTGATTTGTCATTTACAATAGTTAATTTGTTAAAATTTAAATAATAATAGTTAACTTGTCATTAACTTAAAAAATTATTGTAGTTGATTTATTATTTTTCCTATAAAATATCTGGTCTGAACTTGTTCATACGTGGATTATTAACACTGTATGAAGACAAGATGAAGAAAAAGACGACAAAGAAGAAGAGTGTGTAATTTGTGAAGAAATAGTTCTTTTTTTTTTTTTGTGTTGCCAAAAGAGTACTTGCTGATACAGTTTGAAGCAGTAACTCCACCAGTCTTTCCTGCTCTTTTTTTTCTCTGCGTCAGCCACTTTCAGTCTCTTCTTGAAAGTCTTTTCTCCAAATTTCTTTAGGAAACAGTTTACTGTTCGTACCATCTTAGAACAAAAGTTGAATAAACGAGTTGATCGTGAATTTAAAAGTAATAAATAACATTACTATCACTCATGATTAATGATTGTTTTCTTTCAATTAGGTGAATTCAAAAAGGTAGACCATAAACAATGATCATTAATGCATTGTTCTTACTTTCCATTTTTCAATGGTTGGCTGGGAATTCAGCTGAGGTTTTCTAGTATTTCATTAAAGGGGACTGGATATGAATGTTTGGGAAGAAACATCAGATAAATTTGCAGCAGAAAGAATATTTAATATTTGAAATCTGGTATTCAATGCTTTCGCTGAATTAGCTTGACTCTGGTTTGAACTGCTAAGCACAAAGCATTCCCATATAAAAGCAGAAAGACAATTGAACAAGACAAAAAAAACAAACCAGGTCAGAGGTGGGTGTATGAAATTAAGAAGATCACTCTCTCTCTCTAGACCTTCTCTCCCCCGTCCTCTCTCTCTCTCTCTCTCTCTCTTCAAGTCTCCCTTTCTGTCGATACATATCTCCCTCTCCCACTTCTCTCTCCCTCTTAAAATAGTTCTCTCTGTTGCTCTCTTATACATATCGTATCTCTCTTTCTCTCTCTAACTGACAGAAGCATATAAGGCAGTTGCAGAGGAAATGTCATGGGCATTGAATACTTTTCACTGTAATGCTACACAACTCAAAATCCAAGGGGCAAATTAAATACAATTCTCTCTACACTCTGATTTTTTCGATATCTCCATCTTTTTGAGATTCAAATCAAAACATGAACAAAAACTTTTTTTTTTTCAAAGAAATAAAAAAAAAAAAATCTGTTTCGCAATGATGACGTTCTTTGTAATGATCACTTTTCCTTTTAATGCATTACACCAGCCATCTCTCTCTCTCTCCTCTCTCTCTCGTCGCCAATCAGAATTGTACTACCTCTAATGCATGATGAGGGCACGCGTACATGCAGGGTTCATTTCATCTGATAAAACGATGATGAACATCATCCATGCATACATAAACAATAGTGAGTTCAATGGAAATGCTTGGGAGCTTAAGATCTGGAAAATCTTCGTGTGATTACGAAGAAAAATATAATTTTTTAGAAAACTGTTATTGAAATCTTAGAAAAATAAAAGAAAAAAAATTGAAACAATGAACAGAAACTGTTTTTGGATTTCTTGCATCTGCTTTAAGAAACAGTTCTTGACAACGTGTTTTGATAAATCATTTTAATTGTTTTATGTTTTAATTTTAGGGTTGTTGCTGTCCTTTCGAAAAGGGTAATTAAATGTTACGCGAGCATGAACATTCTATTATATGTCTTATCCGAGCTGATGGGCCCAGTGTCAAATCAAAATTTAGTTGCATGCTTTTTTAGAGTAACGTGAATGATTGAATCAATAATATATATTAAATTTCAATTAATATAAATTCAAATTCAAAAGGGTTGAGCTACCTTGTGAATGATAATGTAGATTACATGCTATTACAGAGTTAAATAAGAAGTGACGAAATAAAGTTTGAATATAATTGAGCTTTTAGGCACCTAAAAAAAATATGGAACTAGGCACAGTAATGTAATATTTATTTTTCAATTTTATATTTTAATATAACGCTTATATATCTTAGTGTGATATATATAATATATCATTTTAAATATTTATATAATATCATAATAATTCTAGTGATATATAAATAATACATAAATATCACGTCAGAATATAAAATTAAAGTGCACTCTTTTTTATTTGATATTGGGTGGATAGGTTGATTTAGAAATAATACTAAAAAAGTAATAGGTATTTAATATAGATTAGGTTTTATAGTTAATATAAATAGCTTTTTGTTATGAAGAAAATCATTTTGATATAGGAGATCACAATCTCTATCAAACCTCGAAAAATCAGATCAAGAACATTTTAGTGAATTCATGTAAGAATTAATATTCTTAGTAATTTCGACCAGATGAATCAAGGCTTCATGATTAGGTTATTATGAATAAATGATTAAAACAAACAAGTTTCCCACTCTCCATGAACAATCGGAGTGAGAATGCCATAATCAAAAGTTTTAACATTCATATCGACTCTATCATAGTTGATTACAGTCACTCTCGGAGTTGAAGAGGACATTGCCTTTGAATTTAACCCACTAGACAATTTCCCCTCTATCTTGGTGGAAGTTAGACTTGGCATGAAGATCTTCAAGATTTGGATTACATGGTCAGCATTTTGTAGATGGAATTGACTAATGGTGATGTAACACTAGAAATTTTTTTTCGTACAAAGTAATATTTTTGATGATATTCAAGAATTTTAAAATAGATAATTATTATTGATTTGGTGTAAGTTAGAATTTAAATGGAGAAATAAAATAAAAATTCTAAGGATTTATATTTAAATTGTAGTTTTAGTGGCATCGTGGGAGTCCAGAACTAAGTACGAACGCCCAGACTTTGCATATTTCTTGGATGCAAAAGAGTAAATGTCTGCAGATAATTGATTAAGGGATGATGCGTTTTGTGGAAGGAAATGTACCTGTAATACCCCGATAATTTTCCTACGTTTATATCATGTAATGAATTTTGTGGAATTAGTATATTATATTACGGGACGGTATTTTGTTGGACTAATACTGTGTAAATGTAAGGAAGATTGTGGGGAGTGATTAAAGTATGAATTTTAATGGAATATGTACATTTTCGGTTTTCGGTCGCTAGGTGGTCTCGGTTGCGGTCGAGACTCTCATCCAAAATGCATTACAGAGTGCATTTTGGGTTTTTGGTCGCACTGCGGTCGAAGACGCAGTCGAGTCCCTTGTTCGAAATGTATTTCATATTACGTTTTGTGGTTTCGGACACAACGCGTGAATGATCGATATACACCTATAGAAAAAGAGGGGGGGGTATCAGCGAGATGTTC